>CM030360.1:266667044-267267044 GCA_017893485.1 Hemerocallis citrina | reverse complement strand
GAAATTAAAGATCTGGGGTATAGATGTTTCCCCTCTTAACTAGCTCTTCAAAGGTTCCCATAAATAAAATTATAAAAACAGCTTTGCGAAAATGCTTATTAGTTGCTTTTAGTAAAACCTATCATATAAAGTCAACGAGTTTTCTGCACACAAAAATATTCCTATTTTTTTACAAAATCTGAAAATGAACATTTTTGCAACGGAATCCCAACAAAGCATCTTGTAAACAGGTTAATTACATCTACACGAAAAATACACCAACCTTATATATATATATATATATATATATATATATATATATATATATATATATATATATATATATATATATATATATTTATTTATTTATTTATTTATTTTCAGCAAAGGCTTATTCCTCTTTTTGTGTATTAAAGAAAAAACAACTACATTAGCGAATAGATAAGCTTTCATCTTTCCAAGTTCAAGATTTTCACCTCTGGGACCTCAGCTGGAGCGTTGTCTGCCATACTCACTGCAACTTCAAATCCGACCAGAACAGAACTGAAATCACAACAAAAGCCACAGCAAAAATTAATTAAAAGACCCAACTAATTCACTAATCGTTCAATCTTACCAGCCACTAAACCCCAGATCAGAACTAGTTCTTAAAATCAACAAACACGAAAACCCCCGAATCTAAAAAGTTCACAAAGTCATCAATCAGCTTATCTTATTGGGCCCATTCAGAGTCGGAACTGTAGTTTTTGGGCCACCTTAACAGGGTCGGAATTGTAGTTTTTGGTCACAGAAAATGAAGGAAAGAATAAAAAAATATTGATTATTCTTCGGATTAACGATGAGAAAAGGGATCGAGAGTGGGTGCCCGGAATCTGCTAGTGTCACTGTCCGTGTGGAAAAAAAAGGTAAGAGGGTGTGGTTGAGAGTTTGTGTAAGAGGACAATAATTATAACTGGGCCCATTCAATCCTTTTCTTTTTGAATCTGCTAGTGTCACTGTCCGTGTGGAAAAAAAAAGGTAAGAGGGTGTGGTTGAGAGTTTGTGTAAGAGGACAATAATTCTACTTGGGCGCATTCAATCCTTTTCTTTTTTTTTCTCTCTCCTCTCCTTCTCTTCGTTAGAGCATCTGTAGTCGTTATTACTTGCCAAATTTTGGGTATATAGCAATTAGAAATACGAAAAAGAGAATGTTGCTGCAGTCGTTCAAAGCTATATTCGATTTGTCGTATATTTTTTTTTTTAAAACGAAAGATTGTCTATCGTCGTAGAGTGTGCGATTTGAAAAATATTGCGGGACGTAAAATAATGTATCGTCTTTGAAGCGAAAAAATATTTAAAAAATCAAATTGAAGTTTGGACGGTGTATGATCCATCGTCGGTTTAAATTTTTTTTTTTTTTTTTAAATATGCAAAGACGGGAGATTATCTCCCGTCCGAAGCATGAAATCGAATGCTGCGGCGAATCTGGACGGTGCATATTGAGTCGTCGGTGGTTTTGTTTAATTTTTTATTTTTTTTTATTGGTGGAACGGTGTATATTGAGTCGTCCTTCAATTACGGCCTGATTTCGGTTTGGAATTTATCGTTGAAGGTTACCTAAAAACAGCATCAGAAGTATTCTAGCCGTTGTAATAAAAAAGATGAGAGATTGGATTAAAACAAAGGGCAAAACGGTAATCATACAAAGGTTACAAAAAAAAAAAAATTTAGGGACGGACGGTAGTTAATCTACCGTCCTTCTATTTCGTCCTTTTCCGAATAGCTTGAGACGGTGTATATTACATCGTCTGTTAATTTTTTTTTTCTTTTTTCAAACGGTGTTTAATCCATCGTCCGAAGGCACTTTTTGTACGTCTCACCTACGAGACGAAATATTATCTTTCGTCTCTACTGACGGAGGAAATAAAATAGGTCGTTAGCTATATTTTGGTTTTTGCCAAATCGTCTGCTATATTTGGCAAGGCACTATTCATCATACACCCAAATTTTGGGTATTTGGACGACGACTGCAGCTCTCTTTTTCCAAATTTTTCCAAAATTTGGGTATTTAGCCCACGACTACAGATGCTCTTATTAGTGTATTTTCGGGATTTTATTCATTTTAAAAATGCCTCAATTTTGATTGACTCAAATTTGAAGATCATCCGATGGATAAATAAAAATATAAAATATATCGGACGAAACAGAAAGTTTCGTCTTGTATAATATGCATATTGCTATATTTTCTATCATATATAGCAATCTACTGTAGCGATTTGGACAAAATCTACATAAATAGCAAACGACTGCAGAGATCTAAAAGCTAAAATATATATATTATGCAAATACAGCAAACCACTGTAGATACTCTTACATATCTTGCATTTCAAAAATTCTCGTAGCATCTGAACCCTTCCTTAATCCCCCCCAATTCTTCTCCAGTCTTCCACGCCAACCAAAAAAGCAAATTAATAAGAGCATCCACAGTCGTTTGCTATTTTGCCATTTTCTCATTTTATGAGAAATGAGCGTCTGCAGTCGTTTGCTATTTTGCCATGTTTTGCCAAAAACGTTAAAGTGGCTTCTCATATTTAAGAAACGAAATTAGCAATTCTCAAATTATAGGGGACAGAACATGTTGTTCCATCCCTATTTTTTTAAATTTTATTTAATGGGATCAGACGAAACATGTTATTTCGTCTAACCCATTTTTTTGTTGTTGTAATGATCAGACGGTAAATGTTGTACCGTCTGGAAAAAAAACGAAAATTCGTCAAACAGGACATGTTGTTCCGTTTGAAGACATTTTGGCTTGGACCGGATAACATGTCCCGTCCAGCCATTGGGGGAGTTTAACCATAGGTTAATCTTATGTTTAGTTAATTAAGTAGGTAGTTAGTATATGATATGGCTAAAAATGGGGTTAGATCGGAACCGTCCAAATTGGGCACGAATCTTGAAGCCTAGGGGTAAAACGGTAATTTCACCTGCCAACGGGCCTGAAGCGGGTACCGGTTATTTTCCCCGAAGACCCACTTACCCGCAAAACGGATCCACCTCAACTGGGTGCGGATTTCAACCCGCAGCAAACCCGGTCCGGAAGGGATAGAATTAGGGTTTCTGGTTAAATCCTAATCAACGACCCTGATTCATATCTATCCCTTCACTGGGGATTAGGGATTACATTCCTTATCTAACCACAGGGGGATTACATTCCTAATCTGATCCCAGCGACGCCTATAAATATCCCCCATCCGTCTCCATTGAGAGGTAATCAATCTTTTGCCAGTTTTTACGCTCTTTCTTAATCATCCCTGATTACTGACTTGAGCGTCGGAGGGTGCGTCGCCGGGAACAACCCCGGTGTCTTGCACTTTTTGCAGGTGTATGGCGGGAGTCAGCGTCAAACTCCGACGGAACAGGTAACAGGTTTGCCATTCAGTTTCCCTAAGAATCCACAAATACTATCTGTTTGCCCCCACACCAAATTTAGCGGCAACAGATTGGCACCGTCTGTGGGAAACTAACGAATAGCAACCTCCCATCTTCCCGTTGGTCAGATCTTCTCCAGCTATGCCTCCTAGGAAGGTCAGATCCAGAGGGTCCAATCGAGGACCCAACCCCGAGCAGCAACAGGAAGTTCTCCCTCAGCTCGCTCAACAGCAGGGGCAACTTCTTCCTCAAGCAGAGGACCCACTTCAACAAGACCTGCCTCCTCCTCAGAACCAACAACCCCCCAAGGATCCCAATCCGCAGAAACAGCCCCTCCATCCGGACCACGTCTCCGTCCACAACGCCTCTTCGGACTCTATGGCCTCCCATCATCCCCGAGCTTTCCATCTCCGCAACACTGCCCTCAATCGACAGAAGGACGAGGATCTTCGCTGCCATCTGGATGAAAAGCGGGCCCGAGAGGGAACCTCCCGCCAACACCGTCCAGATGAGCGATCTCCTCGCCGCCGAGAGTACAGAAGGTCCCCTACCCGAAGGGGGCGGAAAGAGTCCCCCGAACATCACAGAAGACGTCCACACTCCCCCACAGGTCGGCAACAGCCGAGGAACGATGAGGCACCCATCACTCATGCCGAGTTCCAGCAGTTCCAAGCCACCGTCCTACAAGCTCTCAATCTCCGTCCAAACACTAATGCTCCGAAGATTCCCTCTCCTCCTCCGGTTCGAAGTCCTCGCCGACGGTCCCTAACTCCTCCTCTCGCTCTTAGCAACTCCCGGCATACTCCAAGTCCTCGCCGTTCCAGGAGCTACCATCGTCGTAACCCCCGCTCTCCCTCCTATGAGGACCAGTCAAGAGCCTCGCCAGGTTACCATCGAAGGGATGATGCAGTCTATCGCCGTCTCCATGAAATGGAGAGGCGCTTGGGTCAGTTAGACCGAGAAGAAAAGCTTAGAGGAAGAACCCTTCGTCCTAGCAGACCTCCTTTTTCCCGAACTATAATGGATGCACCCGTACCAATCGACTTCAAGCCTCCTCAGTTTGAGACCTACTCCGGGGAGACTGACCCCGTCGATCACATCGAGAGCTTCAAGACCCTAATGCTCATCCACCAAGGTTTCGATGCCCTGCTCTATAAAACCTTTCCTGCAACTCTCAAAGGTCCAGCTCAAGAATGGTACTCTCGCCTTGCCCCATCCTCAATATTCTCCTTCGAGCAATTCGAGACCTTCTTCGTCACCCATTTCGTAAGTAGCCGTAGAACTGAGAAGACCAGCATCTAGCTACTATACCTCCACCAGAAGAAGGGTGAGAAGTTGAGAGACTATGTGAAGAGGTTCACCGCTGAAGCCAGGTCCATAGCATCCCTCGACCAGTCGGTCGCTGCAGCAGCATTTCAATCCAATGTCCTCAATTCCAACCTCCGCCCCTCCCTCGCCAAGAAGCCCCCACAGAACTTCTCTGACCTCCTCCTCCGAAGTGAGAAGTATATTCGGGCCGAAGAAGCTGAGCACCGTCCCAACTTGGAGGGGTCTTCCTCCGGGTTTAAGAGAAAGGGAACAGAAGAGGAAGGAGCCAAGAAGCTCCAGAAGGATAATGCCGGCCAGCGCAGACCTCCCCCCAGATTCGAGAAATTTACTCCTCTCACCATCAATGTCTCTACCATTCTGATGGAAGTTGAGAAGGAAGGGGTCATACCCCCTACTCCGAGGATGAACACCCCCGCCAAGAAACGGGATAAAGAGAAGTGGTGTCGTTATCACCGGGACCACGACCACGACACAAATGATTGTCGGGCCTTGAAGAATGAGATAGAAGCCCTCATCCAGAGGGGCAGCTGACCAGATTCGTAAGAAAGAACCGAGCCGACCTTCCTCCCCCGCCTCGGGAGGCTAACAAGCGTCCAGAGTGCGATGAAACGCCTGACTTTGAAGAGGAGCGTGTCCTACACCTCATTCATGGGGGCCCAATGGGGGCTCCTCCAACTCCTCTCGAAAGGCATTTATAAGAGAGGTCAATTCGGTCCGCGCCACCCCTCCTCCTAAAGGCCTCGGAGTGCCCGTCACCTTTTCAGGTGAAGACCTCGAGGGCGTCCGAACCCCTCACTGTGACGCACTCGTCATCAACCTCCACATGGCAAACTTCAAAGTGGAGAGGATCCTAGTGGACAATGGCAGTTCCGTTAACATCCTCTTCCTCGCCGCATTCAAGGGCCTCAAACTCTCCCGAGATAGACTCAAGCCCGCCGGCTACACGCTCCACGAGTTTACGGGAGTGCCAGTGACTATTGAAGGGGTGATATCCCTCGAAGTAACCGCTGGCAAAACTCCTACTACCCGAACGGAGGCGATGGATTTTATGGTTGTAGATGTCCCCGCAGCTTACAATGTCATCCTAGGCTGACCAGGTCTAGCAGCTCTAGAAGCCGTTCCTTCGGCATACCATCTCAAGATGAAGTTCCCAATCCGAGCCGGAGTAGGGGAGGTAAAAGGCAATCAGGAAACAGCCCGCAAGTGCTACATGACCTCTACTGTCGGACCAGTCCTCTCATTAGAAACTCTGGAAATCCCCCAAGATGCTGCCCGACCAACGTCCGAGCCGGTGGACGAATTAGAGGAAGTGCTTTTCTCAGAGCAGGATCCAACTCGCAAGTTCTTTGTTAGCAAGACCCTCCCGTCCGCCCTATGCTCGGACATTGTACAGTGCATCCGAAGGAACCGAGACCTCTTCGCTTGGTTAGCTGCAGACATGCCCGGAATTTCCGAAGAGCTCTTAGTCCACCACCTCAGCATTGTTCCGGGGTCCAAACCGGTTCAACAGAAGAGGCGCAAGTTCGCCCCCGAACGACAGCTAGCTATAAAAGAGGAGGTAGACAAGCTCTTGAAGGTCCGGTTCATACAAGAGGTAAACTATCCCGAGTGGTTTGTCGAATGTAGTAATGGTGAAGAAGTCGAACGGGACTTGGATGATTTGTATCGATTTTACCGATCTCAACAAGGCCTGCCCCAAAGATCCCTTCCCTCTTCCGAGTATTGACACTTTGATTGATGCCACCTCAGGACACGAACTCCTCAGCTTCATGGACGCCTTTTCAGGCTACAACCAGATCCGGATGTTCCCCCCAGATATCCCGAAGACATCATTTGTGACCGATCAGGGCCTTTATTGCTACAGGGTTATGCCCTTCGGTCTGAAGAATGCAGGAGCAACATATCAACGCCTCGTCAACAAGGTTTTCCAAGCTCAAATCGGCCGTAATATGCAGGTATATATTGACGACATGCTTGTAAAAAGCATCCGAGGTGCCGATCATGTAACCGACCTCCAGGAGGCGTTCGATGTTCTGAGGAAGCACAACATGAGACTCAATCCGAACAAGTGTGCGTTCGGTGTCTCGTCAGGAAAGTTCCTCAGCTTCATGGTCAGCCAACGAGGAATTGAAGCAAACCCAGAGAAAATCAAGGCCATATTAGACATGGCCCCTCCCAAGAATGTTAAGGAAGTGCAGAGGCTAACAGGTCGCTTGGCCGCCATAGGGCGTTTTCTCTCGAAGTCCGGGGAGAAATGCCTCCCCTTCTTCAAGGCCCTCAGGGGGGCAAAAGGTTTTGAATGGGGTCAACAGCAACAGGAGTCGTTCGACCAACTCAAGGCTTACCTCGTCAATCCTCCCCTCCTCAGCAAACCAATTCCTGGCGAACCCCTCTACCTCTACCTGGCAGCCTCCGAGCAGACCCTCAGTGCTGTTTTAGTAAGAGAAGAAGACCGGGCTCAAAAGCCCATTTACTATGTGAGCAAAGTACTTCGGGATGCCGAACTCCGCTACCCGAAGATAGAAAAGATGGCTTATGCCCTGGTGATGGCCGCGAGAAAGCTTCGCCCGTATTTTCAATCCCATTCAGTGGTCGTTCTCACCGACCAACTGCTGAAGCAAGTGCTCCATAAGCCGGATACCTCCGGTCGTCTTATGAAGTGGTCTATCGAGCTGAGCCAGCACGATATAACTTATCAGCCTCGGACCGCGATCAAGGCTCAGGCCTTAGCAGAATTCATAGTTGAAAGTACCATCCCCGAGGTCAGTCAAGCGATGAAGGGACCTCCAGTCTGGTCAGTTTATGTGGACGGATCCTCCTGCAATGAGGGAAGCAGAGCCGGGGTCATTCTGGCAGGCCCAGATGACTTCATCCTCCAATACTCCCTCCGAATCAACTTCAAGGCCTCGAACAACAAAGCAGAATACGAGGCGCTCATAGCCGGCCTTGGAATGGCTCGAAATGCAGGGGCCCAACGCCTTCGGATCTTTAGCGACTCTCAGCTGGTCGTGAACCAGGTCCTAGGCGAATATGAAGCACGTGACGACCAGATGGTCAAGTACTTAGCCAAGGTCAGAAGCCTCATGGCCTTATTTGAAGAAGCCCTCATAGAGCGAATCCCTCGAGAAGAAAATGCTCAGGCCGACGCCCTCTCCAAACTAGCCTCTTCCTCCCTTCAAGGTCTCGAGCAGACCGTCTTGATAGAGGTTCTTCTGAGGCCAAGTATTGAGGATGAAACTCCCGACTCTTTAGAGTCGCTGCCCGTCCTGCTTGAAGATAACTGGATGAAACCCCTCATCGAATTCTTAAGGGATGGACTCCTCCCCGAGGATCCCAAGAAAGCTCGAAGAGTGAGGACCCGAGCAGAGCGTTACACGCTAATCGAAGGCATCTTATATAAACTCTCTTTCACACAGGTAGACGGCAGGCCGTACCTGAGATGCCTCTCCCACGGACATGCTGACTACGCCCTGCAAGAACTTCATGAGGGCATCGGCGGGGCACATTCGGGTTCCAGAGCACTAGCCCGCAAAGTGTTAAATTACGGATATTTCCGGCCCACTCTCCTACGAGACACCGAACGGCACGTTCGGCAGCGCAGCTCCTGTCAGAAGTACTCTGACATCCGACGCCTCCCACAAGCTCCACTCACTTCCCTATCAAGTCCAATCCCCTTTGCGATGTGGGGGATGGATTTACTGGGGCCGTTCCCGCCAGCTCCCGGCCAATTCAAATTTCTAGTCGTGGCGATCGACTATTTTTCAAAATGGATAGAGGCCGAGCCCTTGGCCACGATCACCGAGAACAAGGTCGTTCAGTTCTTTTGGAAGAGCGTGATCTACCGATTCAGCGTTCCTCGGGTCTTGATAACAGACAACGGAACCCAATTCACCGGGGCTGCCTTCCGAGCTCTATGCGAAGACCTTGCCATCCAACACCGGTTCTCCTCCGTTTCTCATCCCCAGTCGAATGGCCAAGCCGAAAATGCTAACCGACAGATGCTCTCCGGCATTAAGAAGAGGTTGGATAAATGTTCCAAAGGCTTATGGGTCGATCAGCTTCCCAACGTGCTGTGGAACTACCGCACCACAAAACGGACCCCCACAGGAGAGAGCCCATTTAATCTCACCTATGGGTCCGAGGCCATCATCCCCCTAGAAGTCGGAATACCCTCTCCTCGTCTAATAGCTTATGAAGAAGAGCAAAACGCCAGAGAGCTCCGAGCAAGTCTAGACCTGATAGATGAGATCCGAGAGAGAGCTGTCATTCGTCAACAAAGCTACCGAAGAAGGATCGAGTTGGCATACAACAATAGAGTCCGCCCTACGGACCTCAAAGAAGGGGACCTGGTCCTCAGGAAGTTAGCCATCTTTTTCTCCGGTCAGAAGAGTAAACTCGCTCCAAATTGGGAGGGACCTTACAAGATCGTCAAAGAAGTTCGGCCCGGCACATACAGACTAGAAGATCTCGAAGGCAGGGAGATCCCCAGGACTTGGAATGCCGACCATCTCTTAAAGTACCAAGAGAGATCACCAACGCCTCTCTAAGTATCTCGAGATGTCGAACCGTTCCTCTCCTATTACTTGTAATGACTTTCTTTTATTTTTCTCTTGTAATAACGGATCGCAACTTTAGAAGCAGTCGGCCACTAGTCATCAATAAAGAAAGTTTTTTTTCATATTTTACTTGTAAAAATTGCTTACATCTCTCTGCCTTTACTCTTCACTCTACCGATGGTTCGGAGTCCAACACACGGCTCGACCCTACTTTGCAAGTTCGCTCGTTAGTGAGCTAGAAGTAGGTCGTCGTTCGGAACTGCTCCCACAACCGTTGAACAACTCTACCGATGGTTCGGAGTCCAACACTCAGCTCGACCCTACTTCGCAAGTTCTCTCATAAGCGAGCTAGAAGTAGGTCGCCGTTCGGAACTGCTCCCACAACCGTTGAACAACTCTACCGATGGTTCGGAGTCCAACACTCGGCTCGACCCTACTTCGCAAGTTCGCTCGTAAGCGAGCTAGAAGTAGGTCGCCGTTCGGAACTGCTCCCACAACTGTTGAACAACTCTACCGATAGTTCGGAGTCCAACACTCGGCTCGATCCTACTTCGCAAGTTCGCTCGTAAGCGAGCTAGAAGTAGGTCGCCGTTCGGAACTGCTCCCACAACCGTTGAACAACTCTACCGATGGTTCGGAGTCCAACACTCGGCTCGACCCTACTTCGCAAGTTCGCTCGTAAGCGAGCTAGAAGCAGGTCGCCGTTCGGAACTGCTCCCACAACCGTTGAACAACTCTACCGATGGTTCGGAGTCCAACACTCGGCTCGACCCTACTTCGCAAGTTCGCTCGTAAGCGAGCTAGAAGTAGGTCGCCGTTCGGAACTGCTCCCACAACCGTTGAACAACTCTACCGATGGTTCGGAGTCCAACACTCGGCTCGACCCTACTTTGCAAGTTCCCTCGTAAGCGAGCTAGAAGTAGGTCGCCATTCGGAACTGCTCCCACAACCGTTGAACAACTCTACCGATGGTTCGGAGTCCAACACTCGGCTCGACCCTACTTCGCAAGTTCGCTCGTAAGCGAGCTAGAAGTAGATCGCCGTTCGGAACTGCTCCCACAACCGATGAGCAACTCTAGCGGTGGTTCGGAGTCCAGCGTTCGGCTCGGCTGTGCTCACTCAACACCCCGAGCCGAGCGGACGAGGAACCGACCCTCGTATATGGAGAAAAATTCTGCCAAACCGATTTGCCGTTAGATCATCTCAAAATGCATGCTGGAACGTGATGAACGGGTCAGATCGTGCCACGTTCCCACAAAACGACAAGATAGTGTTTTTTGGGAATTCGTGCCTCCCACCTCGTGATGCGTTCCACGATCATGATCGACCGTCTAGATTCAGCCATGTGGATCGCGTCTGAAATTCGACCTACTACACCTCGGTATACTCCGAGCTGAAAAACTAAAGTTCCGCGACTAAAATCTTCGAAAAAGACAACTAAGTGTCCTTACCATTCGGCGTCGAGAATGAGGCAACCACGACACAACGACGAACAAAACAACTTCTATTTTATTAAAACACTTGGTGAGCTTACAAGGCAGACAGTTACAGCGGGAAAGCAACTAAATAAATTTACGAGGCATGATTTTACAACAACAGAGACGATACAAAAATTAAAAAGCTCGACCCCACTCGTTCAGTGCCTCCTCGGAACAGGGACATTCCGATTCAGAGACAATCGCGGTTTCCGTCTTTTCACCTCCGAGCTTGCCTCTAGGCCGACGAACTGGGATGCCGCCTCACTGCTAAGCCTAACGGTGGCTCCGACCGAGGCTCCGCTCGAGCTAACAGCTACTCCGCTTTGTGCGTCGGCTGCTGTCCGACCAATAACTTGGCCACGAGTCGCTAGCTCGTAAAAGGTGATCCCCCGTTCTCTCTCCTCGCGAGTGCAAGAAGTGCTGCGGACATTAGCCCTCACAGGCTGAGGCTTCAACCGAGCCACCTCCTCCTCGAGCTCAACGATCCTATCCTTCAGAGTGTCGTCCTTAACCATTATCTTGAATCGAGGGAGTTTTGCCGAACTGGGGTACTCAGCGCTGTCGGATATAATGCGACGTAAGTTGGTCACCTCGATGCTCTTGTTGACCGTGACCCTCTGCAGCTGCTCGACCTTCTTCTCGAGCTCATCTCGCTCGGCTAGCACCGAGGCTAGCTCTGCCTCTTTCGTCGAGAGCTCCTCCTCAACTATCCGGAGATGGTGCACCTCGGCTAGAAGCTCGCTGTTCTTCTTCTCCAAGTTGAACATCAACCTCCTGGTGAGCTCGATCTCACCCACGAGTCGAGCCTCGCGAGATTGCTTAAACAGCTCGGCACGTCGCCGAGCTGCTGCGGTATTTGGGGCGTGTTCGAGGATCTGAAATACAAAAACATCGCAATTGGAAAACTATACACCGACCCAAACACTTGGACAAATTTGAAGAAAAATTTTCATTCACAGAAAGGAGCGTGGCCAGTCCACAAAAAGGCATTACATTTTTGAAAAAGAAAACAAAGGTTACAAAAAAAAAAACGAGAAGATCAGGGGTCCACCTGCGTCGCCGGTTCGACCACAGGCGCTTCGCCAAATGTCCCCCCATTTCTCGCCCCGGCCTGGGGGTTTGTCTCCAAAGCGTCGGCGACCACCTCCTCGTCGTCGTCGCCCTCTACCTCATCACCCTCGCCTCCCTCCTCCTCGCCGTCTGATGGGGATCCGGGCCACAGTCTGTAGCCGACCCGCTCGAAGCCAAGTACGCGGTCCTGAACATGGTCGAGCGCCCTCTGGTAGGACTTTTCCATGTTCGAGGCCCTGTGCTTCTTCGCTTCGGCCTCGACCTCGGCCTTGATCTTCGTTGCCAAGGCCTCTTTCTCCGCCTTCACTTCGGCCAGAGCCTTCGCTGATGCAGCTAGCTCCTCAGCAGCCTTGGCGGCTTTGGCAGCCTCCTCAGTGAGCCTCCCCCTGACTCGCTCCAGGTCGGCCACAAGATCGGCCACCTGGACCTCCAAGCCCTCGGCTCGCCTCTGCTTTGCCTCGAGCTGCCGAACCGCCTTCACTTTGTTCGCCCTGTCCTTGTCACTGGCGGCCTTCAACTCCTTCTCTTGTTTGGCGAACGCTTCGAGGAGGTGGTTGAAGTGACAAGTGGCCTGCCAAAAACAAAACGATGGTGAGAACAAGGTAAGAGCCGACCGGCAGACTTAAAGAAATTCTATAGAAAAGGTACACGCGACTTACCGATACAAGCGACCGGACGACCTCATAAGTGTCGTCGCCGACCGTCCCCGCCTCCAGCGCGGCTCGATCCTTCGGGGTTGCCAAGTGTTTGACGACCTGCATCGACATCTGCGAGCTTTCGAGGAATCCATCATGATTCTTGACTTGCCAGTTCGGAACGAACAACTGCTTGTGCTGCTCGGTCAAGATCACCTTGGCCGTAGCAGTCAGCGGCGGAGCCTCGAGCGACAACGCCGCCGAGACGTCGAAGGCCTCACCGATCAGGGTAGAGGCAACAGGAGCCGAGGGACCTTCGGCAACAACCACCGTCGACGAGGGCATCTTGGCGACCGGGGGAGGCGGAGTGGCAGTCGAAGCAACCTTGGTGGGCCGGCCTGACGATGCAGTTGTGCTCGGCTTCTTCCTCTTCCTTCCATCGGCCACCTTACCCCTCTCGTTCATCATGGCCGTAAAGTCCATCTTCGGCGCTTCTGTACCAAACAACAAACAAATCGAGAGTTAGTGAAACGAGCTAAAAACTTAGAAAAAAAAATAATACACGAGAAGTCAGGAGCGTACTCGGGTCGATCGGACTAAGGCCTGACCCATATAGCACCTCCTCGGTCATCTCTATCCAACTCAACATTGGGAGGGCCACTATCTTCCTCGCCACTTCCTCCGCGGCCGCAGTCAGTTTCGGGTCGGCCTTCGCAAATTTTGGCACCTCTGGCTTCCACCGGCTCGGAATTTGCAGCATCGATGCCTCCCTCAATATGAAGAACTTTTCCTTCCAGCCTTTGATCGAGTCCGGGTTTTCTATAATCCGAACACCCTTCCTCGGCACCAGGTAATATCGATGCTCGGTCTTGTGCATCCGGTTTATCCGATACATGCTTCGGAAGACCGTCAGATCCGGCTCGACTTCGGCGTTGCGGCACTGCAGTAGGAAGGCGTTCACATGACGCCATATGTTCGGCATGAATTGGGTCGGCGCGAGGCAGTACCATCCGAGGACCTGACGAATGAAGGGATGCAGCGAAAAATGCAGTCCAGCATTTAGAGAGTCGTAGTCGAACATGCACATATCTGACGACGACAGCTTCGAGTTCGCTCGCATCCCGGGGCCGGGGAGAATTAACTTGTACTCCGGAGGGATGGCGAACCCTTTTCTGATCCGGAGCAGGTCCCTCTCGGATAACACCGATCCAATTTCGTCCGCCTCGGTGGTCAGAATCGGGTTGTTCTCTTCGTATACTTTCGACTGACCGATGACCGCCTTCTCCAAGAGGTCACCCTCGTACTGCCTGACCCCAGCGTGCCCGAACAGTACACAAGGGTATCTGCCCGTCTCAGGGGCTTGCCTCGGTTTCTCCACAATCACCTCGACCACTGGAGATTGGGCCGCTACCCTCCTCTTCTTCTTCTCCTTCCTCGCCTCGGCCACAGACGGTTCGGCTACTTGCTTCCCTTTCCTTCGGATCTCCATCTGCCTCCTCTCCTCGGCACCACTACCGCCCGAGGACGAGGCCTCACTCCCTGAGTTCACCCTTGACATCTATAGAAAAAAGGCTAAGGCAAGTAAACTGACCTTGAAGTGACGTTCACGGTCGGAATGAGATCGCCGGAAATCGCCTGGCCCACGCGACAGCTAACGTCCCCGCCTTTGAGCAAAAATTGCCGCTAGCAGAGAACGCAAAGAGTGAAAGTAAAAGTTTGGAGTAAAAAGTGAAATGAACTTGGGGGTGGGGGAGTGAGAGCTTATAACCCTAGTACGATGTTGGGCCTCCTTGGGAATCTAAAAAGCCCACTAAGAAGCCAAAGCGCCAAGCGGAGAGTTGCGATGTTTCGAAAGCAAAGACTCCTCAAATCACTAAGTCCACGACTCGGCCACCGGTCTGCCAAGCCGGGCTATCGAGCAGTTCGGCTGAGCAACCGAGCTACTGAGTCCCTCAAAACGTCCAACTCCATGCCTCCACTATCGGTACCGAGCTTCCGAACCGAGGGGACGAGGAACCGACCCTCGTATATGGAGAAAAATTCTTCTGAGGTTGAATCACTGTCAGATCTCTCCAAAATTCATGTCAAGACACGATGGACGGTCCAGATTACGCCACGCTCACAAAACGACAAAATAACGTTTTCTCGTGATCTGAACCCAACCCTCGTGATTCACGCAATGATGGACGCTCCAGATCTGACCACGTGTACCTTCTTAGCTGCGTGCCACCGGTTCGCTTAGCCAAGCTACCGAACAGCCTGGCTAAGTAGCCGAGCTGCCGAGCCGGAGGGCGACGAAGCTTCAAATCCAGAAAGCTTCAAAGCATCCAACTCCATATCTCGCCCAACAACACCGAGCTTCCGAATCGAGGGGACGAGGAACCGACCCTCGTATATGGAGAAAAATTCTTCCGAGGACAAATCACCGTCAGATCTCTCCAAAATTCATGTCAAGACACGATGGACGGTTCAGATTGCGCCACGCTCACAAAACGACAAAATAACGTTTTCTCGTGATCTGAACCCAACCCTCGTGATTCACGCAATGATGGACGCTTCAGATCTGACCACGTGTACCTTCCGAGCTGCATGCCACCGGTTCGCTTAGCCAAGCCAACGAATAGCCTGGCTAAGTAGCCGAGCTGCCGAGTCGGAGGGCGACGAAGCTTCAAATCCAGAAAGCTTCAAAGCATCCAACTCCATACCTCGGCCGACAACACCGAGCTTCCAAACCGAGGGGACGAGGAACCGACCCTCGTATATGGAGAAAAATCCTTTCGAGGACAAATCACCGTCAGATCTCTCCAAAATTCGTGTCAAGACACGATGAACGGTTCAGATTGCGCCATGCTTACAAAACGACAAGATAACGTTTTCTCATGATCTGAACCCAACCCTCGTGATTCACGCAATGATGGACGCTCCAGATCTGACCACGTGTACCTTCCGAGCTACGTGCCACCGGTTCACTTAGCCAAGCTACCGAACAGCCTGGCTAAGTAGCCGAGCTGCCGAGCAGGAGGGCGACGAAGCTTCAAATCCAGAAAGCTTCAAAGCATCCAACTCCATACCTCGGCCGACAACACCGAGCTTCCGAACCGAGGGGACGAGGAACCGACCCTCGTATATGGAGAAAAATCCTTCCGAGGACAAATCACCGTCAGATCTCTCCAAAATTCGTGTCAAGACACGATGGACGGTCCAGATTATGCCACGCTCACAAAACAACAAAATAACGTTTTCTCGTGATCTGAACCCAACCCTCGTGATTCACGCAATGATGGACGCTCCAGATATGACCACGTGTACCTTCGAGCTACGTGCCACCGGTCTGCCTAGCCAAGCTACCAAACAGCCTGGCCAAGCAGCCGAGCTACTGGACCAAAGGGAAACGACGCCTCAGAACCCAGAAAGCTTCAAAGCATCCAACTCCATACATTGGCTGATCTCGAGGGGACGAGGAACTGACCCTCGTATATGGAAAAAAAATCCGCCGACCCTCCTCAGCCGTTGGATCTTGTCAAAAACGCGCTCGTCATGATGGACGGCTCAGATCTTGCCACGTTCACTAAACGACAAGATAGCGTTTTTTGAGGATACGCACTGAGATGGACGTCCAGGATTACGCCACGTAGCTCGGAAGATTCCGAGCCATGCGCTGACCTGCCGAGCCGAGGGGACGAGGAGCCAACCCTCGTATATGGAGAAAAAATCCGCCGACCCTCCTCAGCCGTTGGATCTTGTCAAAAAGCGCGCTCGTCATGATGGACGGCTCAGATCTTGCCACGTTCACTAAACGACAAGATAGCGTTTTTTGGGGATACGCGTTGAGATGGACGTCCAGGATTACGCCACGTAGCTCGGTTGACTCCGAGCCATGCGCCGACCTGCCGAGTCGAGGGGACGAGGAACCGGCCCTCGTATATGGAGAAAAAATCTGCCGACCCTCCTCAGCCGTTGGATCTTGTCAAAAAGCGCGCTCGTCATGATGGACGACTCAGATCTCGCCACGTTCACTAAACGACAAGATAACGTTTTTTGGAGATATGCGCTGAGATGGACGTCCAGGATTACGCCACGTAGCTCGGTGGATTCCGAGCCATGCGCCGATCTGCCGAGAAACTATCTGCCGAGGAGCGCAGATCGTCTGATCACCCAGAAAATCGCGCTTGGCGCTGATCAAGGGCCCAGATTGCGCCACACCATAAATCGGTATTAAAAATTAGTTTTTATTTATTTAAAGCATTTTATTTACTTAAAAATTGCGAAAATTTACTAAAAATTCGGGAAAATTAACTAAAAATTCTAGAAAATAATTACAAATCCAGGGGAACGTTTTTGAGCCCCTGAACGAGCAATTATTACCTAGAATGTGTTGTTAAGACCCCCGAACAATTAGTTAACACATCGCAAAATTAAATAAATAATCCGAAAAAATAGATAGAAATCACCAAATGACCAGAGAGGCTCAAGAGCAGCTTACAGCTTCAAAAATCACCTCACTACCCCCTTCGAGGTTCAAAACCCTCCATTTGGGCTCCGATACAACTCCACTAGCCATTAAAACAGTTAAACTACTCCCCAAAGGATGATCAAACTCAGTCTTTAGGAGTGGGGGGCTCGTGATATGGCTAAAAATGGGGTTAGATCGGAACCGTCCAAATTGGACAAGAATCTTGAAGCCTAGGGGTAAAACGGTAATTTCACCTACCAACGGGTCTGAAGCGGGTACCGGTTATCTTCCCCGAAGACCCACTTACCCGCAAAACGGATCCACCTCAACTGGGTGTGGGTTTCAACCCGCAGCAAACCCTGTCTGGAAGGGATAGAATTAGGGTTTCTGGTTAAATCCTAATCAACGGCCCTGATTCATATCTATCCCTTCACTGGGGATTAGGGATTACATTCCTTATCTAACCACAGGGAGATTACATTCCTAATCTGATCCCAGCGACGCCTATAAATACCCCCCATCCGTCTCCATTGAGAGGTAATCAATCTTTTGCCAGTTTTCACGCTCTTTCTTAATCATCCCTGATTACTGACTTGAGCGTCGGAGGATGCGTCGCTGGGAACAACCCCGTGTCTCGCACTTTTTGCAGGTGTACGGGGGGAGTCAGCGTCAAACTCCGACGGAACAGGTAACATGTTTGCCATTCAGTTTCCCTAAGAATCCACAAATACTATCTGTTTGCCCCCACACCAAATTTAGCGGCAACAGTATATATTTTAATATTTAATTTATATAATTTATCTATTTTAATACCTAATTATTAGTTAATTAAGTTTTTAAAAAAACCGGATGAAACAACATGTTTCGTTCAACTTTTTTTCAATATTTTTTTCTCATATTATACCAAATTATCATTACAGCTAATTACTTATTTTGCTATATGCTATTTTTGTCAAATTCTTACATATGAGAAACACTGGATGCTCTAATACACGCAACAATAATTAATCAATAACAAATAATAAAACCTCCAAAAACCAAAGTGCTCGATCCCGCGTAAACTTCTCTACCTCTAAAACCGGGTCCGGGCCCACAACACCCTTCACTGTTTCCAATTTCTTCCTCTTTCTCCTCAAAATTATTTAATATAAAATAACATTAAAATTAGTATTATTATTTTTTAAAAGAAGAAATGGCCTCAGTTATTGATGTGGAGGCGCCACGTGGCCCGGATACTCCGACGACACCTCCAGGCATACCCGGCGACGTCAACCACCATCTCGCTAACGGCGCCACCACCACTCCTGGCGGCCGGGGAGGCGCTGGCCATGTAGGCGTAGGCAACAATGCGGGGAATTCGGTGGTGAGGAAGTGGCACAGAGAGGATATGATGATGAAGAGCATCGCCGTTTTCCGAGTGCTGACGTGTCTCTTCTCCTTCATCGCCGCGGTCGTCATGGCTGCCAACAGGCACGGCGATTGGAAGGAGTTCCATTACTACCAGGAGTACAGGTATATATACATATATATCTCTTATCTCTATTATTACAATATGAGAGTTGGGTCCTGTCATTTGTAGACATTCATTTAACTATCTAATCTGAGCCATTTATTTTTGAGTGAGAGTTATATTAACAATTCATTTACTCAGCTGTCATTAGTTATCATCAAAGTTCAAATTTATTTATTTATTTATTTATTTGCAAAAGTATCATTCATATAAAATAAAAGATTGTGTCACCAGAGCTAATTTGTAAAGAGAATGTGATGAATAAAGGAATATCTCATATTCGATGCCAGATTACACCTTATTATTTACTATGTATTATAATAATAATTAATTAATTAAAACGTGCATTGCACATGCACATTACTAGTATATCTCTACTATTTTAATCAGAGAGTTGGAGTTTGTAACAAACAAACCCATAACTTTATAACTATATAAACAAGTATAATATACGTCCAAACTATATCCAATAAATATAAATGTGCACCGCACATGCAGCCCAAATCAAAACAGTCAAATATAAACTAATTTTTTTTCTTATATATTCATTTAATTTGATGACTTACTTTTTTAGACGTACATCACACGTACATTATACTACTATATATACAAAGAGAGAGAGGTCCTTCGGTTGCTTACTATTTTCGATGAGTACCCACGAAATAAAGACCCTACGAAAAATTCGAACCGTTCATCTTGTTTTATATGCATAAGCTAACCTAACAATAAAAAATCAAGTAATTTTAAATTTGTTTGTTCATTCATCATGTTGTTAGAATAATATATATATATATATATATATATATATATATATATATATATAGGGTAAAAGGGATATGAGCAACTTGTTCATTTAGTAAATGAGCAATTGATTATGTGGCATGCATGTGATACATTGGACAACTAATCCTTTTAAGGATTTTTCAATTATATATATGCCACATCATCAATTGCTTATTTACTAAATGAGCAAGTTGCTCATACCCTTTTTTCCATATATATATATATATATACATATATATATATATATATATATATATATATATATATATAATTTTTTGTTTTTTAATTTTATTTCGAAATTGGGATCGATGATTTATTTTGTTGGTAATGTGGGAGTATATAGGTATTTAGTGGCGATTGGATTCATTGCGTTTTTCTATTCCGGGGTTCAACTGTCTCGGTTTGGAAGGGCTCGAGATTTCGTGCCGAAAAGGCTAACTGGGGTTGTGGATTTTGCTGGCGACCAGGTGAGTCTCTGTTTCTTTGATCCTTTTCTTGTTTAATTCCAAGTGATCTTCTACTCTTTAATTTCTGTGTGTAAGAAAGAAAAAAAAAACACATACAACATTTAAATACACTCACTAGCTTGAATGCACGTACATACACTTTAAACTATCTGTGAGAATAATGCACACATATATATTCTAAGGATTCCGATCACTACTTGTTAAATCTAAAGATTTAATCGAAAGTCAGTGACTTATTTTCATGGAGCTCTTCTAACCCATTACTCAAATTAACCAGTACTTAGAAATCTACAAAATACTAATATTTTTTCTTACTATAAAGAAGTTTAAAAAATATCAGGTCCAACAACTAATACAGCAGGTCTTCTGTATACAGAATATATTGAACTTGTTCGTTTCTTCACTCTGTAAACTTAGGCCAATCACATGAACTTCATTTTGAAAATTTACAGATTATGGCGTATCTACTAATATCAGCAATGTCAGCAGCGATTCCTATTACGAATCGCATGAGAGAAGGAGCAGATAACATGTTCACTGATGCATCATCAGCTGCCATTAGCATGGCGTTCTTCGCCTTTCTATTCATGGCCATCTCTGCAATAATATCTGGTTACAAACTCTCTAAACAAAACCATGTGTAGTATACAAAACCACTATACTAATTCTTTTTTGCTCTTTATTCTTTTATCCCCTTGTATGTGATGTATTTAGTGCCATTCATTTTGTATAAGTTTTACGTGTTTCATAGTTTTTTTTTATTTTTTTATTTTTATGTTTGGAAGGACCTAACTCTGTATTAGAAATTGAGCGCGTGCATTTGTACCTACAGAAGTGTTGAAGAAAGACAAAATATCCTTTGCGGATAAATGTTTTAGTCACAATTTATTTTTTTTGCTAATTCTCAATTGGCAAATGTTCCGATTTCAGAAAGTGTATGCTGTTAGAACTTAAATTTCATAAAGCTAGAAGGAAATTGCTAACAATATTTGTGAAGAAACACAATTACAGGAACTAAAATACCAAACCAGAACTTGAATACAGAGTCTAGATTAAGATCTTTATCCTTAAAGCAAAATTCGCCTCGTAGTGTGACAATGGTTGACGAATTGCCTCACAGGATATAACTGTATTACCTTTTCCTGAAGAGCAACACCCTAGCTTCAGAGATCTCAGCGAACCGGTAGCTGTGCTGTATTCTCAGACTATGACTCAGAGAAAGAAGAAGAATGAGGAGATTCTGAATGTTTCAAAAACTCTGTGTACTGGCAGACAAAAATTGCTGGTCTTATAGGAGAAGAGAAGTAACTAAAGGGTCCATTACTATGTAAAAGCAGAGTAATGGTTCAAAAACGTAACTGATGAGCCATTACTCCGCTGTTACAAAGTAATGGTACCAGCAATTACAGAATTTGAAAATCCTCAATAGTAATTGAGGAAAAATTTGGAGCGGGACAAAAAAAAATATAGGCCAGAGCCAGGCCAGGCTAAGCCGGCCCGGGCCCGGGCGCGCACACGCGTGTGTGTTTGTTATTTTGGCTAGGTCCTCTCTTCACTACACGTTAGTGGTAACCCTAGGGCTACGCCAATTAATCCATTTCTTTAGCTTATATACTAGAGAAAATCTTTCCCATCTTCTGATGTGGGACTATTCATTCCAACTGTCCTAGTTAGTACATTTCGAGTACCCAACTTTGGACCTACATTTTTTATTCATACGAAAACCGTTTTTGGCAAGTGAGTACATTACGGAATAGTACTCGACGAGAGGAACGTGTTCCAATCAATTTTCGGCACCGCCGGTGGCCGGAGCCCACCGAAATCCGGCCCGAAAAATATGAAAAAACTTTTTTCAACAATCCCTCACATGAATGGAAATGACCAGACAATGTAATCCAGACACGATAGAAAAACACATGACAGAAAAAGACATGACAGAAAAGACTTTGAGAGTACAATCGAAAAATCACTGCATCAGGAATGGTAGTAATTTTTCAACTTTGAACCACCCTTAGTGAGTAGCCATCGGATTTACTTGACCAGGTAGTGAACGTGATGTCTTGAACTACCCGAGCTTTGATGTGAATCTAAACAATAACTATCACACAATTTCATCTCCTCACAGAACTAGGTTCTCTTGTTGTATTCAATTTGGCCTTGAACAATCCTGGTTAATCGTGAGTGAACTTGGAGAATGTAGCCTCTTTTCATTCTCCTAGAAACGGTCTCATTTCACACTCACAAGGTGAGTGCCCATAAAGAGTATCCTGCCATACCCCACTTTTATTTCAAAACTATGGAAATCATTAAAAGCCAAGCTTATCCTAACTCTTTGCAGGCAGCACTGTTTTATCATCCTAAGAGTGGGTTTGAGATTTTAATCTCCCAGTGCTCCCATCGATTCAACAAGATTTAGTTGTCCCCTTAAACCTAGATCTTGAGATCTCCAATTTTTAGGTAGGGTTTCCATCAAGTATCCTCTTTCGTCATAGGCGTTAAACTCATTCCTCTCGATGATCTCATAACTTGCTCTCGTGACAAACCTTTAGTAAATGGATCTGCTAGGTTGTCAGCCAATTTTATATACTCCATAGAGATTATTCCATTAGAGAGCAGTTGTCTAATGGTCGCCTTCTGATATGACGAGACTTATCATTATACATATAACTCAGTGTTCTTGCTATAGCCGATTGGCTGTCACAGTATACACATATAGCAGACACTGTTTTTTCCACATGGGAATATCCTCTAAAAAGTTTCAAAGCAACTCTGCTTCCTCTGCCGCTTTGTCTAAAGCAATAAACTCAGATTCCATGGTGGATCTGGCCAGTAATATTTATTTAGAGGATTTCCATGACAGAGCTGCACTACCAAGAGTAAAGACATACCCACTTGTAGATTTCGAGTTCTTGGAGTCCGATATCCAGTTGGCATCACTGTAGCCTTCTAAAACTGCTGGATATCTGGTGTAATGCAGCTCATAACTTTGAGTATATCGCAAGTAGTTCAATACTCTAGTTATTCCTTTCCAGTGACTTCGTTCTGGATTACTTGTGTAGCGGCTCAGTATATTTACTGAATGTGCCAAGTCTAGTCTTGTACAATTTGTTAACTACATCAGACTATCGATTACACGTATATATTTCAATTGTGATAAGCTGTCACCCGTGTTTTTGAACAAGTGAAGATTGGGATCCACTGGACTTTGGACAGTCCCATTGGAGTAATTCTTGAATCTTTCAAGTACTTTTTCAGCGTAATGAGCTTGAGACGGAGTAATTCCCTCAAACGTCCTGGAAACTTTAATTCCTAGTATGACATCTGTAACTCCCAAATCTTTCATATCAAACTTGCCACTAAGCATGTTCTTAGTTTGTTTGATAATATCATTATTGCTACCAATAATGAGCATGTCATCTACATACAGACACACCAGAATATATCCATTTGGAGTATCTTTGATGTAGATACACTTATCACATTCATTTTTTTGAACCCATTTGACATCATAACATTGTCAAATTTTGCATGTCACTGTTTTGGAGCTTGTTTCAGTCCGTACAAGGATTTTACAAGCCTGCACACCTTGTTTTCCTGTCCAGGAACTATTTAACCCTCAGGTTATTTCATGTATATTTCTTCTTCTAAATCCCCATTTAGAAATGCGGTTTTGACATCCATTTGATATATTTCGAGGTTACGTAGAACTGCAATAGCTATCAGCATTCTTATTGAAGTTATTCTTGTGACCGGAGAATAAGTATCAAAAAATTCTAGACCTTCCTTTTGCCTAAATCCTGTACCAAAAATCTCGCCTTATGTTTCTCTATTGAACCATCAAGTTTTAACTGCTTGAAAATCCATTTGCTTCCTAAAGCTTTACATCCAGAATGCAATTGACTAACTCCCATGTATGATTTTGCATAATGGAGTCTATTTCACTTTTTATTGCTTCCTTCCATATAGGAGCATCAGGCATAGATATGGTTTCCTTGAATGTTCTGGGCTCATTCTCTAACAGAAAGACCGTTACAAAGTCAGGACCAACTGACTTTGATGTTCTAGCCCGTTTACTTCATCTAGGCTCATCATTATCATGTTTTGGTTCATCAACCGAAGTGCTTGTATTCCCTTGTTCACGTGTACATTTGGGATACGTAGCATCCTTGCACGGAAATACGTGTTCAAAGAAGGAAGCATTCTTTGATTCTATTATTATATTCACATGGATGTCCGGTATATCCGATTTATATACCAAGAACCGATATGCACTACTATTGTGTGCATAGACTATGAATATGCAATCAATAGTCTTAAGTCCTATTGCAACCTGTTTTGGATTAGGTACTGCCACTTTGCTAGACACCCCCATACTTTGAGGTTTTTATATGAAGGTACATTACCTTTCCATAGTTCGTATGGTGTCGTGCCAATTTTCTTGTGAGGTATTTTATTGAGAATGTAGTTGGCAGTCAGCAATGCTTCTCCCCACATATTTTGGGGTAACCCAGAATTCAACAACAAGGCATTCATCATCTCCTTTAGAGTTCGGTTCTTGCGCTCGGCAGTACCGTTTGATTCAGGTGAGTAAGGAGCAGTTGTCTGATGAACTATTCCATGTTCAGAGCAGAACATATTAAATGATGCATCATATTTCCCTCCTCTATCACTCCTAACGATTTTAATTGTTTTGCCAAGTTGATTCTCAACCTCAAGCTTATATTCCTTGAATTTATTCAAAGCCTCATTTTTGCTATGTAACAAGTATACATAACAGAATTTTGTGCAATCGTCTATAAATATCACAAAATACTTTTTGTCGCCTCTGGTCTGCACGTATTTTAAATCACACAGATCCGTGTGAATTAGACCTAGAGTTTATGTGTTTCTTTCTACAGAACGTGTTGGAGTTTTAGTGAGTTTGGCCTTTGTGCAAACTTCAGATTTTTTGCAGTTGTCTACCTTAAATTTTGGTAGCAAATTCATGTTAATTAATCTACGCATAGAATTGAAATTAATATGGCCCAGTCTTTCATGCCAAACAGAAGAAGACTCAAAAACATAAGCAACATGAGTAATTTCATTAACTTTAGGAACAACAGGAACAATAGATTTAGGGATGACTGTCATTACATTAAATTTGAACAGTCCATCCTTTACATATCCTTTTCCCAAATACACCTCATTATTAGACAATACAAAATTATATGAAGTAAGAACAACCTTAAATCCATTCATGCTTAGCAAAGATTCTGATACCAAGTTCTTTCTAATATCTGGAACGTGCAACACATTTGTTAGTGTTAGTTCCTTGCCTGAAGTCATCTTCAGCACTATCTTTCCTGTTCCTGCAATTTTGGAGGTGGAAGAATTCCCCATGAATAACTGTTCAGCCTTGTTGCACTTATGGTATGAAGTGAACATTTTTTTGTCTGAGTAGATTTGCTTGGTGGTCCCAGTGTGGTACCACCACTCACGAGGATTTCTCCCTACCAGATTCATCTCTGATACAACATCACAGAGGTCCAAATCAGAGAGACCAGTGGACAATTTCTCAGCTATGTGTGCATGGGATCTGTCATTCCCTTTTGCCTGTCCAGGTCCAGCACGGTTGTTGTCCTTGTTGCGGCAGTCAAAAATTTTGTGTCCCAGCTTACCACACTTGTAGCATTTTCCAGCAAACCTTTTTATTGCAGGTCAAGAGACATCTCCTTTTGCTTGTGCTTGAGGTAGTTCTTGAAGTCCTTCTATCAGGGTGGAAGCTTCTCGATGAACGTTGCAACTTGGAATGGTTCACACAGTGTCATGTTCTTTGCAGCAATTTCGTGCATTATCACCTGCAGTTCCTGAATTTGACTCACAATTGTCTTGGAGTCAACCATCTTATAGTCCAGAAATTTGCCAACTACAAACTTCTTGGAGCCGACATCTTCTGTTTTGTACTTCTTCTCCAAAGACCCCCACAAAAGTTTGGAAGTCTTGAAGACACAGTAGACATTGTAAGTGGGTCTACCAAGCCGTTCAAGATGTAGTTTCTTCAGAGATAATTATCCTGAGTCCATGCATCTACCGCAGCAACGGAGTGCACATCTATAGGTGCCAGCATAGGGGCAGTTTCAGTGAGAAACTTGTCCAGCTTCAAGGTGGTCAGGTAGAACTGCATCTTCCCTTGCCACTTCTTGAATTCAGTTTCATTGAACTTCTCTGGTTTTTCTCTCACAGTTATGTGTGTGGGCAGAACGACCGTTTATGCTGCAACCAAATGTGCAGTTACATTTTGGGTGACTGGCGTTTGTTCAATGATAAGTCCGTTGATATAATCGTTTTGTGTGTTTTCCATGTTCTGAAACAGTTGAAATAGAACTGTTAGTTGTTTTGTTTTTCCGAAATGTTAACAGTACCTGTAAATAATCTTCACAAAACTGTTAGAATAGAGGAAAAATTTTGCTTTAAGATTGTATAACCCCCATCCTGCAAATATTTATTTTGTGAATATTTTCTGTATTTCGATATTATAAATTCTTATTTGTTCAAATTGTTTTGGATTTTATATTAAAGTGTTTTTCTAATCGAAAATTTATTCATTTCAAATAACGATGTGTTTTGATCTTATTTTCTAGATCTTATTGATCAACTATTTGTATTTGAGTCCAATATATATATATATATATATATATATATATATATATATATATTGGGTCATTTTAGTAAATTGTTAAACCCGGATAATATTTTATTGTATGATTTATTTATTATAATAATTAATTGTCGTTTCTTGATTGTTTAATTAAAATTTATCTATTGAATTATTTTGTTATTGTAGTGGACCTAGTTTTCTTGGCGAATTACAACTTATTTTCAAGCCCAATTTATATTCAATTTATTTGTATTATTTATTTATTTATTTGGATTTAAATTCTTGTTCATGAAACTCTTTGATATTCTTGATGAATTATTTTCTTGTTAATCCTATTTTTCTATTTTTATTTTGGGTATTTTTGATTTGAACCCTATTGATTTTGATCTACCTCTAATTGAATCCTAAAACCCAATTTCATTTGTTCTCAACCCTAAACCACTCTTATTGGACCCTAAACCACTAATCCAACATCCCAATCGTACTCTATAAATACAATCCTATGCAAACTCTAAAAATTTCCACAAATCGAAACCCTAGCCGCCTACTCTCTCTCCTCCTCTCTCTCTCCTTTCGTTCTCTCTCCCTCTTCCGACCTTTTCCCGCCCAAACCCAAATCCCCTGAACCCTCTTCTCTGGCGACCCCGTCGCCATCCACCCCTCCCGTCGCGCCACTCCCCCACGTCGCAAACCCCCCGTTCTCCTCCCGTTGACTCCCCCCTCAAACCCATCTACTTCATACTGTTCACCTCCTTCCCCAAATTTCCCTGACCAAATTCCGGTGCCACTCGACTCCGGAGACCTACCCCGTCGTCTCCATCCCCATGTCGATGCCAGTGTCGCAACCCCAGCATCTCCCCGACCCTCCTTCTCCTCTGCCCTTGACCAACAACAACAGAACCCCAAATCCCGATCACCCCTTTCCTCCCTGTTCCGTTGCGCCGCAACCGTGATGCCATCGTCGCCACTTCGTCAACGTTAACGCCAGCGATGCCCCCTCGTCGCCGCCATCGCTCGCCGCCAGCGATGCCCCCCTGGCCATTGCTGCTCTCTCTCTTTCTCTGCTGTTACTGTTTTCTCTTTGTGTGCTGAGTTGCTTTGTCTCTTTGGGTGCTGTGTTGATTTGGCTCTTTATTGCACATATATCACACGTGCTATTTTGTGGATTGTACTAGTTCGTGAGTTCATTGCTTCGGGATCCTTATCCCGTTATTCTTGGTATTCGTTCTCACCATTTATAAGGTAAGTAGCTTGTATTAAATTCCTTTGCATATACAAGTATAAAATACCGCTAGTAGTGTAGTTGGGTTCTGGAGACAACTCGTGTGTGATGTATGTTGATGAGTATTGTCTCTATAGTACTATTTGACCATAGTTGCCTCACGACATATATGACATGAATTAACCTGGGGTTGACCACTTTTGATGTATATGTTCATGCTATCTTGAGATATCTGTATTTGATATGTTATCCGTGTTATACTTGTCGAATACTTGTAAAATACCCTATACCATGTTGCTTGGATATTTGGTACACCATAATCCATGTTATCATCCTATTGTTTTCCTATTATTATTAGCGTTCATCTCATGTCTCTAGATTGCATATTGTATTATTGCATTAATGAAATAATTAATAAGCCGGGATTTAAGGGATTGACTAGAGTAGTTGATGACATAGTGACTGTACGCCGTAGTATGGGCCTTGTTTCCAAAAATATTGTGTTGACAAAAGTTATTGTTATCGGTTTATTGTTGGACTACTAACACAGTATCCTCAATTGACCGTGTATTGTTTTTACTGAGCCAACCAGTGTGCAATAATGCTGCAAATATCGTTATCGTGCCGTGTACATGATCTATAGAATATTCCACTTATGTCTAAAACGAAATTGATTGTATGCATCGAACTTGTGGTACGGAACACATGGGACACAGTAGTACATGCATTAGTTAGGATTAAAATGAATAATAGACTTAAGGATTAACACAACATCGACATTACATATTGTTCATTATTGTTCCTATTGATATCGAATATTACCTGATACGTGTTCACTCGACACTTATTACATGCTACCTACACTTATTTATCTTGTCATACTAGTTGTTACATTTTGTTATTATGCCTATTCCATGTTATTAGTTATCGTTTTTCTCATGTACTGTGCTTGCATTACAAGCGGCCCGTAACTTGCATTGATGGGCATTTTGTTTTCTTTTCCTTTTCCTGCAATTTATTAAATTGCAGATTTTGGAGAACAGTTGCTTACTGGAGTTGGAAAACAACAGTCTGGAGACTACTGCTTTCTAATTGCTTATTACTTTAATAAACTTAATGTATTGAGACTTGTTATTATTTGGATTGGACTTATGTCCCGAATATTATTATTTGTTTCCAGACGTTGGATTATTATTATATTTGGATATTTTTATTGCTTAATTCTAAGTACTATTGTTCATGAGATTATTATTATTGCCTGCACAATTGTTCTGTATTGTTTATATTGTTGAGTTAATCGGATAAATAGCTTATGGGTGACGTTAGTCATTCGCTGGGTCAATGTTACGTGCTCGTATTCCGTATTTTTGGGAAGCGGGACGTGACAAGGTTTTTAGTGGTATTAAAGCCTAGGTTTGAATAATATATCAATCAAACGTGACTAACGAAAGTAAGTTTAGCTTTGATTGATATATTAATCAGATTTGGGATCATATCAGTTTGACTCAACAATATGAGTAATACAGTAATCGCATGAACAATTAATATCCAACATGATCTGGAAACTATAGGATTCCTCTTTGATCCCTTCACATTCAGTCTCTTCATTTCTTATTGTCTTCGATCCCTCACATTCCTTGATTTCTTGTTGGGTATGATTTTATTCTTTCGTACTTATATTCTTTTGATTCCAGTGTCATCTGTTCTTTTTCTTCCTGCTTGGTTCGTCGATCGGCATCACTTGATCTACAACGTCATGTCTACAGCTTGTAGTATCACCATCAGTGTAGCGCAGCGGAAGTGTGGTGGGCCCATAACCCACAGGTCCCAGGATTCTCTTGTTGCTTCTTCTTCTTGCATTGTTTACTTTCTTGTTCATTCATTTGCATCGTTATCATTCATTGAATCTCTATTTAACAATATTCTTGATCACTTCATTCTTATCCATGTCCTCTCTTTTCTGTTGTTGCCACCATTTTGTCTTTCCCTTTGAATTTCATGTTTTGTTACCCACAATTTTGTCTCTTTCCTTTATTCCCAGTTTTGATTTCACCGGTTTGCTTTTGTTTTGTCCTATGTACCGCCTGAGCAAATTTCGAGGATGAAATTTTGTTGTAAGGTGGGTAGGATTGTAACCCCCTTTCCCGCAAATACGTATTTTGTGAATATTTTCTGTATTTCGATATTATAAATTCATTATTTGTTCAAATCATTTTGGATTTTATATTAAAGTGTTTTTCTAATCGAAAATTTATTTATTTCAAATAACGATGTGTTTTGATTTTATTTTCTAGATCTTATTGATCAACTATTTGTATTTGAGTCCAAATTATATATATATATATATATATATCAAATTTATATATATATATATATATATATATAAATTTGATATATATATATATATATATATATATATATGTGTGTGTGTGTGTGTGTGTGTGTGTGTGTGTATATCTATATTGGGTCATTTTAGTAAATTGTTAAACCTGGATATTATTTAATTGTATGATTTATTTATTATTATAATTAATTGTCTTTTCTTTATTATTTAATTAAAATTTATCTATTGAATTATTTTGTTATTGTATTGGACCTAGTTTTCTTGGCAAATTCAAACTTATTTTCAAGCCCAGTTTATATTCTATTCATTTGTATTATTTATTTATTTATTTGGATTTAAATTTTTTTTCATGAAACTCTTTGATATTCTTGATGAATTATTTTCTTGTTAATCCTATTTTTCTTTTTTATTGTGGATTTTTTTGATTTGAACCCTATTGATATTGATCTACCTCTAATTGAACCCTAAAACCCAATTTCATTTGTTCTCAACCCTAAACCACTCTTATTAGACCCTAAACCACTAATCCAACATCCCAATTGTACCTTATAAATACAATCCTATGCAAACTCTAAAAAATTGCACAAATCGAAACCATAACTGCCTACTCTCTCTCCTCCTCTCTCTATCCTTCCGTTCTCTCTCTCTCTTCCGACTTTTTCCCGCCCAAACCCAAATCCTCTGAACCCTCCTCTTCGATCATCTTCTCCGGCAACTCCGTCGCCATCCACCCCTCCCGTCGCACCTCTCCCCCGCATTGCAAACCCCCCGTTCTCTTCCCGTCGACCCCCCCTCAAACCCATTTGCCTCATACTGTTCACCTCCTTCCCCAAATTTCCCGACCAAATTCCGGTGCCCTTCGACTCTGGTGACCTACCCCATCATCTCCATCCCCCTATCGACGCCAGTGTCGCAACCCCAGCATCTCCCCGACCCTCCTTCTCCTCTGCCCTCAACCAACAGCAACAGAACCCCAAATCCCTATCACCCCCTTCCTCCCCGTTCCGTCGCGCCGCCACCGCGACGCTGCCGTTGCTACCTCATCGATGTCGACGCCAGCGACGCCCTCTCGCTGCCCATCGTCGCTCGCCACCAGCGACACCCCTCCCGACCATTGCTGCTCTCTCTCTGCTGTTACTGTTGTCTCTTTGTGTGCTGAGTTGCTTTGTCTCTTTGGGTGCTATGCTGATTTGGCTCTTTATTGCACGTATATTGCACGTGCTATTTTGTGGATCGTGCTAGTTCGTGAGTTCGTTGCTTCGGGATCCTTACCTCGTTATTCTTGGTATTCATTCTCACCGTTTATGAGGCAAGTAACTTGTATTAAATTCCTTTGCATATGCAAGTATAAAATACCGCTTGTAGTGTAGTTGGGTTCTAGAGACAACTCATGTGTGATGTATGTTGATGAGTATTGTCTCTATAGTGCTATTTGACCATAGTTGCCTCAGACATATATGACATGAATTAACCTGGGGTTGACCACTTTTGATGTATATGTTTATGCTATCTTGAGATATCTATGTTTGATGTGTTATTCGTGTTATACTTGTCGAATACTTGTAAAATACCCTATACCATGTTGCTTGGACATCTAGTACACCATAATCCATGTTATCATCCTATTGTTTCCCTATTGTTATTATCGTTCATCTCATGCCTCTAGATTGTATATTGTATTGTTGCATTAACGAAATATTTAATAAGCCGGGGTTTAAGGGATTGACTAGAGTAGTTGATGATATAGTGACTGTAGGTCGTAGTATGGGTCTTGTTTCCCAAAATATTGTGTGTTGGCAAAAGTTATTGTTATCAGTTTATTATTGGACTACTGACACAGTATCCCCAATTGACCATGTATTGTTTTTACTGAGCCAACCAGTGTACAGCAATGCTGCAAATACCGTTATCGTGCTGTGTACATGATCTATAAAATCTTCCACTTAAGTCTAAAACGAAATTGATTGTATGCATCGAACCTGCGGTACGAAATACATGGGACACATTAGTACATGCATTAGTTAGGATTAAAATGAATAATAGACTTAAGGATTAACACAACATTGACATTGCATATTGTTCATCATTGTTCCTATTGATATCGAATATTACCTGATACTTGTTCACTCGACACTTATTACAAGCTACTTACACTTGTTTATCTTGCCATACTAGTTGTTATATTTCGTTATCATGCCTATTCCATATTATTAGTTATCCTTTTTCCCATGTACTTGTGCCTGCACTACAAGCGGCCCATAACTTGCATTGACGGGCGTTTTATTTCTTTTCCTCTTCCTGTAATTTATTAAATTGCAGATTTTGGAGAACAGTTGCCTGCTGGAGTTGAAGAACAATAGTCTGAAGACTACTGCTTTCTAATTGCTTATTGCTTTAATAAACTTAATGTATTGAGACTTATTATTATTTGAATGGATTTATTATTGTATTGGACTTATATCTCGAATATTGTTATTTATTTCTAAACATTGGATTATTATTGTATTTGTATATTTTTATTGCTTAATTCCAAGTACTATTGTTCATGATATTATTATTATTGTCTGCACAATTGTTCTGTATTATTTATATTGTTGAGTTAATCGGATAAACAGCTTATGGGTGACATTAGTCATTCGCTGACCCAATGTTACGTGCTCGTATTCCGTATTTTTGAGAAGCAGGGCGTGACAGATTGTTAGAACTTGAAATTCATAAAGAAGGAAATTGCTAACAATATTTGTGAAGAAACACAATTACAGGAAATAAAATACCAAACCCGAACTTTAATACAGAGTCGAGATTAAGATACAACTGTATTACCTTTCCCTAAAGAGCAACACCCTAGTTTCAGAGATCTCAGCGAATCGGTAGCTGTAACATTATAGTAATGGTTCAAAAACGTATGAGCCAAGCCAGCCGAAGACGAAGATGGGGCCGGGCCGAGCTGGGTGCGTGCGTGCTTGTTATTTTGTCTAGGTCCTTTCTCCACTACACATTAGTGGTAACCCCAGGGCTATGCCATTTAGTCCATTTCTTTAGCTTATATACTAGAAAAAATCTTTCCCATCTTTCGATGTGGGACTATTCATTCCAATTGTCCTAGTTAGTACATTTCGAGTACCCAACTTTGGACCTACATTTCTCATTCATACGGAAACTGTATTTGGCAAGTGAGTACATTACGGAATAGTACTCGACGAGAGAAACGTGTTCCAATCAATTTCTGGTGCCGCTGGTGGCCAGAGCCCACCGGATTCCGGCCCGGAAAATATGCAAAAAAAAATTCCAACATATGTATCTGATCTCACATTCATCCAGAGAATAAATGGTGAACTTTGATCACTAATGTTTTTTCTTTTCCTAAAAGCATACTAACGGTGTTTTTGTGCACTCATATATGAGGCATATATACAAGGTGAAATGCTTAGATATGAGCTGAGAAACAATAACTTCTCATGAGTTAAAAGCCTCCATCGGACTAGGGATTATTTTTTCAAAAGACTCCATCTAATAGCCTGCAAAATTCTAGCCAGAACAAAATAAATGAAAAATTTTACAACAAAATTTAAGAAACAAAGTTCCAATAATAAGCAGAAGATTATATCAATAACTGTAGGAACTAGGAAGAGCACCAGTTCAACTTTACTGATAACATAATCACGTAGTATATGCAATGACTGAAAAGTAATTAATGTATGAACTGACAAAATTATAAATCAATAACTTACACTACCCTGTTAATATTTCCTTTTTGTCGAGATTCGGCTGGAATAAAAGGCTGAAGATTTTGATGAGATGCATAGAATCCGACAAGTATGCATTAGAAATCATCGTTTGTATTGTGTTTTCTTGAACATTGTTTTAATGCATTTCTCTTTTATTTTTTTGACACACACTTACTTAGTATAGTTTCACTTGTTGTTTATTGAATCTTTTATCGTTATTTCATTTCATGTTATGTGGCAAGTTTGTGATTGTGAGACTTTGGAAGGTTGCTATTACTATAGTATTGCGTCAGTTGCCTTCAACTGACGTCCCCACTCTTCAGTTATTTTGTAGGATTTACAAGTGAGTTGTCCAAGCAAAGTAGAAGCTTGGATTTGAGATGATTAAAGTTTAAATGTTGGGTTGTGTTGCAATAAATGTATTAAAAAAAATTTCGCTGTGCAAATGTAAGAAAGAATTATTGTAATAAAAAGTTTTAATTTTTTCTGTATTTGGTACTGTGTTTATAATTGCCATTGAAGTTGATTCTGAAAATTGTGCCACTTATTTATAATTTTATTTATAAAAAATTCGAGGCGCTACAGATCGATCCTCCCAAATCTGACCTGAATAGGTCATCATCTTTCACTCAACACCTTGCTTTCCTACCGTCACTCCAACGACAACACCGACAGCCCCCACTGTGGCCTCAAACCACTGCCAAAAATCATGAGATCCCCACCCCCACCCCACCCCCACCCCTCCCTCCCATAAACCCACACAAACCACACCGTCGCCGAAAAGAACACCAACAAATCCGAAGAAATCATCGTCCACCTCAACTTTAGCTTCGCCACATACGAATCAACCCCCTCGAATCAAGACTCCACACAGAATACAGACCCGACAAATTGAGGATTACCCATGGAAAAGGCTTTGGTAAGTGGTGACGGACGAGTAGTTTAGGCCCCAATAGGAGAGGTAGTTGGATGGGGAGATTTTGTACCATTGGGAGGCGGGGAGGTGGACGGTGATCTCCATGCAGTGGCGATGGGCGTCGTAGTCGTCGAATGTCAGGGGGTGGACTGGGCGGAGTAGGGGACTCAAATCTGGCCAGATCTAGATCTTCCCAAGTGCCCAGGTCTGAGGCTTTCTCTATTTTGGATGTTGAGGAAGTATTTTGGGGTGGGGAGGGGAGGAGTCCCTAGGCCCGGCCCTCCTTGGAGGCAACTGATGCAGTTGCATCAGGCCTCCAAATCACCAAAAAAAGGGGCCTCCGTTTTCAGAAAAGAAAAAAAAATTATATTAGCTTCAGGCCCTTAAAATCCATGAAACGTTTTAATTTTTTCATGATTTTATATTAGCTTCGGGCCCCTAAAAAATTTTATATTAGCTTCAGGCCCATAAAATCCATGATTTCTCATGTATACTTTTTTATTTTTTTTTCTAATACATGAATCATTTTTTTTTGGGGTATATGTAGAGCCTCTTTTTGAGAGTTTACTTCAGGCCCCTAAAATCCTAGGGCCGCCCCTGGGAATCCCTCCTCCTCCTCTCCCCATTGTTGTTCGTAAGTTGGGGTTAGGGGGAGAGGGCGACGAAGAGAGAGTGTTATATTTCTTTAAAAAATGACAACTTACATGTGTCAATTATTAATTTATGAAAACATAGGTAGGAACCAAATGGGATGTGACCAATTAAATTATAGAAGATGACAACTAGAATTTAATGGTTGATGCATTTGTCTTCCAGATTATAAACTCCTTGATCACCAATGACATTATGCACAATCATGTAATCATTAGTAAAGTAAATGGTGTTCCTCTTAAGACTGGGGAAGTCATTCACAGAAAAAAGACATTGTATAATGAAACCTAAGGCTAGCAATAAGCTAGGCATGGGCCGAACTTATAGCCTGTAAAAATTTTCTAGGTCCAAGCCCGACCCAATTTTGGATCATAGGCTCAAGCCCTGATTCAAATTAAATCAAAATGCCCGAGCCCGGCCCAGTTCCTTTGGAAAAGATGGTGAACATGAAAAAAGTTGTAGAAAGTAATTACCATATACTAAAATACATGCTGATGCGGTTTGTTTTTGGGGTGTGGGGGCAACAGGTGTGAGTTCTCTCAATTTGTATGGTAGAAGTCCTTACGCAGTACTGGCATCGGTCCGACCCCGGGTAGCGGGAGTGGCTCGGAAGCAGGAGCGCAGGGGGGCTTGGAAGTAAGGACGGGTGCTCGGCTCGGATCCAGGAACTTGGCTCGGTTGGGTCTTCTGTACTTGCACACGGCCTCGAAACACCGGGAGAAGTCCCGGCGACAGGCCCTCCGACGGACTAGTCAGTCACTGGAAAAGAGACTGGGTTGTTAGGGTTCAGGTGGGGAGAAATTGATTACCTTTGAAAGTGAGGAGAGGGACTGATATTTATAGGCAGGGGTAAATGAGTCTAGAACCCTGGCGGGCCGGGTTGGACCAATTTGCCCACGGACCTGAGCTGGCTGAGGCCCATTGGACTGTAGCTGGCCTGATGATCACAGAGGGAAGGATCCAGAGGAGATCAGAGGGCTCTGGTTGATGCTGCTTAATTTATCCCACATCACAACCTTTGAAAGTGAGGAGAGGGGCTGGTATTTATAGGCAGGGGTAAACGGGTCAGGAACCCTGGCGGGCCGGGTTGGACTCGTTTGCCCATGGGCCTGAGCTGACTGAGGCCCATTGGATTATAGCTGGCCTGATGATCACAGATGGGAGGATCCAGAGGAGATCAGAGGGCTCTGGTTGATACTGCTTAATTTATCCCACATCACAAGCCCCCCACTCCGGCGGGACTGTGCTTGGCTGGTCGTGGAGGAGTAGTCGAGTTTTATGACAGAGAGTAAGAAGAGAGTTCCTGTAACTAGGGTCGGTTGGGGTTGGCGCCAGGCTGGTTTAGGGCCCACGTGGCCGAGCACCGGGTTCTGCTGTCGAGCAGGTCACGATGATCCCCTTTTAAGCAAAATGATGGATGGAGCTTGGCTCGGACAGTCGACCGTCAAAGTTTGAGGGGGTCGGCAAGACGAGCGAGGCCAAGTGAATGGGTCTGTTGAAGCTATCCCTGTGCTCGAGATATAGGTCGACTGTCAAGGCTTGAGGGGGTCGGAAGGGCGAGTGAGGCCAAGTGACTTGGCCTGTTGAAGCTACCCCTGTGCTCGAGATATAGGTCGACTGTCGAGGCTTGAGGGGGTCGGCAGGACGAGCGAGGCCAAGTGACTTGGCCTGTTGAAGCTACCCTTGTGCTCGAGATATAGGTCGACCGTCGAGGCTTAAAGGGATCGGAAGGACGAGCGAGGCCAAGTGACTTGGCCTGTTGAAGCTACCCCTGTGCTCGAGATATAGGTTGACCATCGAGGCTTGAGGGGGTTGGAAGGACAAGTGAGGGCAAGTGACTTGGCCTGTTGAAGCTATCCCTGTGCTCGAGATATAGGTCGACCGTCGAGGCTTGAGGGGGTCAGAAGGACAGGCGAAGCCAAGGGACTTGGCCTGTTGAAGCAACCCCTATGCTCGAGATATAGGTCGACCATGGAGGCTTGAGGGGATCAGAAGGACGAGCGAGGCCACGTGACTTGGCCTGTTGAAGCTACCCCTGTGCTCGAGATATAGGTCGACCGTCGAGGCTTGAGGGGGTCAGAAAGGCAAGCGAGGCCAAGTGACTTGGCCTGTTGAAGCTACCCCTGTGCTCGAGATATAGGTCGACTGTCAAGGCTTGAGGGGGTCGGAAAGGGCGAGCGAGGCCAAGTGACTTGGCCTGTTGAAGCTACCTCTGTGCTCGAGATATAGGTCGACTGCGAGGCTTGAGGGGGTCGGCAGGACGATCGAGGCCAAGTGACTTGTCCTATTGAACTCCATTGCCTTAGCTTGAAAAAGCTACCCATGTGCTCGAGTTCGCCATACGGCGTCGAGGCTTGGGGGTCGGCAGAGAGTGCTGAACTCCATTGCCTTAGCTTGAGAAAGCTACCATTATGCTCGAGTTCGTCATACGGCGTCGAGGCTTGGGGATCGACGGAGAGCGCTGAGCTCCATTCCCTTAGCTTGAGAAAGCTACCTTTGTGCTCGAGTTCACCATACGGCATCGAGGCTTGGGGGTTGGCGGAGAGCGCTGAGCTCCATTGCCTTAGCTTGAGAAAGCTACCCTTGTGCTCAAGTTCACCATACGGTGTCGAGGCTTGGGGGTCGGCGGAGAGTGCTGAGCTCCATTGCCTTAGCTTAAGAAAGCTATCCTTGTGCTCGAGTTTGCCATATGGCATTGAGGCTTGGGGGTCGGCAGAGAGCGCTGAGCTCCATTGCCTTAGCTTGAGAAAGCTATCTTTGTGCTCGAGTTCGCCATACAGCATCGAAGTTTGGGGGTCGGCAGAGAGCGCTGAGCTTCATTGCCTTAGCTTGAGAAAGCTACCCTTATGCTCGAGTTCGCCATATGATGTCAAAACTTGGGGGTCTGCGGAGAGCGCTGAGCTCCATTGCCTTAGCTTGAGAAATTTACCCTTGTGCTCGAGTTCGCCATACGGCGTCGAGGCTTGGGGGTCGGCGGAGAGCACTGAGCTCCATTGCCTTGACTTGAGAAAGCTACCCTTGTGCTCGAGTTCACCATACGGTGTCGAGGCTTGGGGGTCGGTAGAGAGCACTGAGCTCTATTGCCCTAGTTTGAGAAAGCTACCCTTGTGCTCGAGTTCACCATAAGGTGTCGAGGCTTGGGGGTCAGCGGAGAGCGCTAAGCTCTATTGCCCTAGCTTGAGAAAGCTACCCATGTGCTCGAGTTCGTCGTACGACGTCGAGGCTTGGGGGTCGGTGGAGAGCGCTGAGCTCCATTATCCTAGCTTGAGAAAGCTATCCGTGTGCTCGAGTTTGCCCTACGGCGTCGAGGCTTGGGGGTCGGTGGAGAGCACTGAGCTCCATTATCCTAGCTTGAGGAAGCTATCCATGTGCTCGAGTTCGCCCTACGGCGTCGAGGCTTGGGGATCGGCGGAGAGCACTGAGCTCCATTGCCCTAGCTTGAGAAAGCTACTCGTGTGCTCGAGTTCTCCGTACGGCATCGAGGCTTGCGGGTCGGCGGAGAGCACTGAGCTCCATTGCCTTAGTTTGAGAAAGCTCCCATTGTGCTCGAGTTCGCCATACGGCGTCGAGGCTTGGGGGTCGGCGGAGCGCGCTGAGCCCTATTGCCTTAGCTTGAGAAAGCTACCCTTGTGCTCCAGTTCGCCATACGGCATCGGGACTTGGCGTGGTTACATAAGGGGTTTACACAGAATCTGATCTAACAAACTTTGGAAAAAGAAAAAATATTCTTATACAAAAAGATGATTACAAATGTTCGGTTACATAATGACTTCAATCCTCTCTCGAGGTACTTGATGAGGTGCTCCACATTCCAGGGTCTCTTGATAGGGGTGCCTCCTATGTCGGTGAGTCAGTAGGTACCGAAGTGCACTACTTCGGCGACCCTGTAAGGTCCCTCCCAATTAGGGGCCAACTTCCTCTTTTTGCTGGGGTCTGAGACTGCTAGTTTCCTGAGAACGAGGTCAACCTGCTGGATGTTAGTGGGTCGGACCTTCTGGTTATAGAATTTCTCGACTCGCTGCTGGTAGATGTTCCTCTGGATGGCAGATTTTTCCCGGATTTCGTTGACTAGGTCCAAGTTGGCCCTGAGACCTGCCGAGTTGCCTTCTTCGTCGAAGGCCATTATTCTGGGCGAAGGTAGGCCGATCTTCAAAGGGATAACCGCTTCAGTTCCGTAGGTTAGGTTGAATGGTGACTCGCCCGTGGGTATCCTCTTCGTCGTCCGGTGCGCCCAGAGTACGCTTGGAAGTTCGTCGACCCAAAGCCCCTTGGAAGAATTGTCCAATCGCTTTTTGAGGCAATCAAGGATTTGGCGGTTGGCATTTTCAGCTTGGCCGTTTGATTGGGGGTGGCATATGACCAAGAAGCACTGCTGGACACTGATATCCTCGCAGAACTTTCGGAAACTCTTGCCGGTGAACTGGGTCCCGTTGTCGGTGATGAGCACCTGAGGGATCCCGAACCGACAGATGATGTGCTTACAGAAGAATTGCTGAGTCTGGTGCTCGGTGATCGAGGCTAGTGGTTCGGTCTCGATTCACTTGGTGAAGTAGTCGATGGCCACCACCAGGAACTTTCTTTGGCCCGTTGCTTGAGGGAAGGGGCCGACAACATCTATCCCCCACATGGCAAAGGGATTTGGACTGGCCAGGGATTGGAGATTGGCCTGCGGGAGTCTCTTTACTGAAGAAAACCTTTGACAAGGGCCGCACCTTTTGACGAGGTCTTGTGCGTCTTGCACCAGGGTCGGCCAGTAGTATCCATGATTCAGGGCCTTTCGGATGAGTGACCTGCTCCCCATGTGGCATCTGCCGATCCCTTCGTGCAATTCCTTCAGGGCATACTTGGCTTCGTCAGGTGCCAGGAAGCGGAGGTAGGGTCTGCCGTCAGCCACTGTGTACGAGCGCTTGAAGAGTGTTCCGTTGATCAGGGTGAACCTCTCAGATCGGAATCTGATCTTTCTTGCCTTGGACCAGCCTTGAGGGAGTTCGCCCTCCGAAAGGAACCTTGTCGTCCAGTTGTCGGTTTGGAGATCGGTGTTGAGGCAGGAAGCTTCGGGGAGGTCGATGCAGGGCTTGAGGAGGACCTCGATCAGAACGGTGCGGTCGAGCCCCTCGAAAGATGACGAGGCGAGCTTCGACAATGAATCTGCCTGGGCATTTTGTTCCCGGGGTATTCGTTCCACCGAGTGGGATTTGAAAGATGATAAGAGATTACGGACCACCGCCAAGTATTGTACCATCCGAGTGTCGTGAGCTTCGTACTCCCCAGTGATCTGGTTGATCACGAGCTGGGAGTCGCTGAAGGGCTTGATATGTATGGATCCAGCCTTGTGTGCGAGGGTGAGTCCCGCGATCATAGCTTCGTACTTCGCTTCGTTGTTTGAGGCTGGAAAATTTAGCCGGAGAGAATATTCGAGGACGAAGTTATCATGGCCCTTTAAGATGCCGCCTGCTCCACTCCCTCCTTCGCAAGACGAACCGTCGACATAAACCTCCTACATTGGGTTGGTTTCTGGGGTGTCGGATGGTTCGGAAATGGTGCATTCTGTGATAAATTCGGTGAGTGCCTACCCCTTGATTGCCATCCTGGGCTGGTAGCTGATGTCGTATTGTCTCAGTTCAATTGACCACTTAACCAGACGGCTGGAGCTCTCTGGTTTGTGGAGGACGGTCTTCAAGGGCTGGTCCGTGAGGACCTGAATAGAGTGAGCTTGGAAATAGGGTCGAAGCTTACGAGCTGCTGTTATCAGCGCGTATGCCATATTCTCCATCTTCGCATACCTGGTCTCGGCTGAGAGCAGAACCTTGCTCACATAGTACAGGGGTTTTTGAACATCATCTTCTTCTCGAACGAGCACGACGCTGAGCGCACTTTCCGAGGCCGAGAGGTATAGGAAGAGGGTTTCACCAGGTTCGGGTTTGCTTAGGAGCAGGGGATTGGCGAGGTAGGACTTCAACTAGTCGAACGCCTGTTGCTGTGGCTCGCCCCACTCGAAGCCTTTCGTCCCTCGTATGGCCTTGAAGAACAGGAGGGACTTCTCTCCTGCTTTGGAGAAGAAGCGGCCGATGGCCGCCAGTCTACCCGTAAGCCGTTGAACCTCCTTGACGTTCCGGGGTGGGGCCATGTCGATGATGGTCTGGATCTTCTCCGGATTGGCTTCCATGTCGTGCTGGCTGATAACGAACCCCAAAATTTTTTTGGACGAGACGCCAAAGGCTCACTCGGCAGGGTTAAGCCTCATGTCTGTGAGACCGAAAGGATGCCGAAGGCTTCCTCGAGGTTGGCAACATGATCCTTCCCTCGTCGGCTCTTGATGAGCATATCATCGACGTATACCTCCATGTTCCGACCGATCAAATTTTTGAAGACTCGGTTGACGAGCCTCTGGTAGGTGGCTCCGGCATTCTTGAGCCCGAAGGGCATGACCCAGTAGCAGTAGAGGCCCTGGTCGGTGACGAAGGACGTCTTGGCGATGTCGAGGAAACATCCAGATCTGATTATAACCTGAGAAGGCATCCATGAAAGTTAGGAGCCCATAACCCGACGTTGCGTCGATTAGAGCATTTATGCTGGGGAGTGGGAAAGGATCTTTGGGGCACGGCTTGTTGAGGTCGGTGAAGTCAATACAGATCCTCCAAGTTCCGCTAGCCTTTTTCACCATCACGATATTAGCCAGCCACTCGAGGTAGCTAACTTCTTGAATGAATTAGGCAGACAATAACTTATCCACCTCCGCTCTTACCGCCCGTTGCCTTTCTGGGGAGAACTTGCGGTGCTTCTGCTGTACTGGTTTGGAGCCAAGGACGATGCTTAGCCAGTGCATGATTAAGTCTTCGGAAATCCCAGGCATGTCGGACGGTATCCAGGCGAAGAGGTCGACATTTCGGCGGATGCAGTCGATCAGATCCGGCTTCAATTCAGGAAAAAGGGTTCAGCTCACACGGAACCATTTGGACTTGTCTTTTGCTTCAAAGGAGACTTCCTCCAATTCGTCCGTGGGTTCTGACTCGGGATGGCTTTCTTCAGGTGGGAGTTCGACGGTGTCGAGGGGAAATACACCGCCCTCGACCGCGATCATGTAGCATGATCGTACCGACTCCTGGTTGCCCTCGAACGATCCCAACCGTGATGTCAGTCGGGAACTTCAGTTTTAGATGGTAGGCAGAGGGGACGACCTAGAGCGAACAGAGCCTAGGTTGGTCGAGGATGGCGTTGTAAGCTGCCTTGACGTTGACAACCATAAAATCCATCGACTTGGTTCGGAGGACGGGGGTCGTTCCTACAGGTTACGTCTAGTGTCACGATCCCCTCGATCTGCATTGGGATGCCAGAGAATCCGTGGAGGGTGTAACCGGTCGGCTTCAACCTTTCTCGAGGGAGCTTGAGGTTCTCAAAGACTTCTAAGAAAGAATGTTAACCGAGCTGCTGTTGTCTACCAGTATTCGGCAAATCTGAAAGTTGGCCATGACGAGGCTGATGAAGAGGGTGTCGTAGTGTGGAAACCAGATGCCTTCGAGATCTTCTCCTGAGTAGGAGACCGTCCGCTGCTGAATTCGAGGGGGGTGGTCTAGAACAGAGTTGACCTCTCGGATAAAGGCTTTACGAGAAGTCTTAGATTCTCCCCCCATGGGTCCGCCATGGATGCAGTGCAGGATGGCGTGTCCACCAGCTTCTTCGGGTTCTAGGTCTTGGTTAAGTCGCCGACCGGCCATCCGAAGGGGGGGCAAATGCCTCGGACTCCTTGGCTCTCTTCGGTCTTTGGGATTGGCCCAGGTAAACTCCCTTAGGTACCCTCATTGTATAAGGGCTTCGATCTCGTCTTTGAGGGCTCGGTAGTGATCTATGTCGTGTCCGGTGTCCCGTTGGAAGCGGCAGTAGAACCTCTGGTCTCTCTTCTTGCCGTTGTTAGTTGGTCGGGGAGGGAACCGGACTACCCCCTTATCCACGATTTCCATTAAAATTGCCGAGACGTTCTGAGTCAGGGGCGTATATCTTTCAAATCGAGGTACTGGGGGGACCCTTTTGGGACCAGGTGCTTCTTTCCCGGGCTTCTTGAAGGGCTCGGCATCATCGACCTTGTGCTTCCCCCCAGAAGCGGCTTCCTTTGAGCCCTCGGGATTGAGGGCCTCCTCGGTCCGGATATACTTCTCGACCCTATTGAGTAGGCCGGAGAAGTCCACGGGTGGCTTCTTGGCCAAAGAAGCCTTGAGCTGGCCGTGGCGAACATTGTGTCAGAAGGCGGCGGAGGCGACCCCCTCGTCGAGAGAGGAAACCGACCTCGCCTCAGAGGTGAACCTCCGAACGAACTCCCAGAGGGATTCCCGTCGTTCTGTTTGAGGTCCAGAAGGGAAGAGCTCGTCTTCTCGACCTTCCTGCTAGTCACGAATTGGGCAAGGAAACCCGCCTCCAGCTGCTCGAAGGAGAAGACCGAGCCGAGGGCATGTTTGGAAAACCACACCTGAGCCGGGCCCCGGAGGGTAGTAGGGAAGGCACAGCAGAAGAGGGGATCTGCAGCGCTGTGAATCATCACGAGGGTCTTAAACCCCTCCATGTGATCTGTAGGATCACCCTCGCCATTATAGGTCTCGAATTGAGGCGATCTGAAGTTCCAAGGAATCTTAGCTTCAAGAATTTGTGGGGAGAAAGGGGGTCCATTCGGACGATGGCTGCGACCCTGTATTGGTCCGTCCTCACCGAGATGGGCGAGACGGTTCTCCATTTCTTCCAAACGACGAAGTACGGGATCCACCGCTTCCTGGGAACGAGTCGATCCGCGGGACTTGCCAACTCCCATTCCTGATCGGTGGGCGGAACTGTGGTAGACCTCGATAGCCGGACTGTCTCGGATGGCTTAAAGGATCTCTTCCCGGAAGTTTTGGAATTCGACCCTTGTGACGGGCTTGTCCCCCATGGGTTCTGCGGGGGATTGTGCGCTTGGGAAGGCTGTCGGCGATGGTTCAAGGCCGAGTTGGAAGAGGTCTCTCCCCTCATCCGGCTGGCCTGCCTGTCCTAGATGACGTGGCACAAATCCGACGTAATCGAAGGTTGGGCCGTGCCGTTGGCCCGGGGTTGGTTGGAACCCTGGTCATTCACGCAGCTATGATGTAGGGGGTCCGGATGTCGTGCCGAGGTGACGACCCTTCTGGCTTTGGGAGCCATGGAAGAGCTTGGACCCAAGGTGATGACTACGGCTGGGCTCGAAAGGACGATAGTACTGAGGAGGAAAGTTTCCCATAGACGGCGCCATCCTGATGCGGTTTGTTTTTGGTGTGTGGGGGAAATAGGTTTGAGTTCTCTCAATTTTTATGGTGGAAGTCCTTACGCAGTACTGGCGTCAGGTCCGACCCCGGGTAGCGGGAGCTGCTCGGAAGCAGGAGCGCAGGGGGGCTCAGAAGTGAGGATGGGTGCTCGACTCGGATCCAGGAGCTCAGCTTGGCTGGGTCTTCTGTACCTGCTCACGGCCTGGAAACATCGAGAGAAGTCCCGGCAACAGGCCCTTCGATGGTCTAGTTAGTCACTGGAAAAGAGACTGGGCAGCTAGGGTTCAGGTGGGGAGAGATTGATTACCTTTGAAAGTAAGGAGAGGGGCTGGTATTTATAGGCAGAGGTAAACGGGTCTGGAACCCTGGCAGGTCGGGTTGGACCCGTTTGCCCATGAGCTTGAGCTGGCTGAGGCCTATTGGACTGTAGCTGGCCTGATGATCACAGAGGGGAGGATCCAGAGGAGATCAGAGGGCTCTGGTTGATGCTGCTTAATTTATCCCACATCACACACCTCCTCAGCATCTTGTCCACCTTGTTATCTTTTCTTTTCTCGATTGGCTTTGGCTTGAAATTCTTCTATTTTTGGGCTTCCGCAGTTTCGAGGTGGCAGCTTTGAGGAGCACACATCGGCGGTGACCGATAAGGATGGCACAACTCCAACGCAACTAGCTGCTGGTGGTGAGGGCGAGGGCGAGGGCGAAATCGACGGCTTCCTTAACGGCGTGGGTGTTGGAGGGGGGTGATGAGGACGTCGACGAGGTGGTGGTTGTAGATGCATTGTTAGGAGGGGGTTTCCATTTGGATTGTTGGGATTTGAGATTAGGGTTTGGAGTTGATGGTTTTAGGGTAGAAAAAGAAGGAGGAGAAGGAGGTGAAGAAAGCATGGTTTTTTGGGCTTGGATTGAAAATTGAAGTGGAAGGGATGAGATTAGTATGGGTCTTATTTATGGAGAGTAATTTTTTTGGGGAGTGGATTGGAAATGAAAACATAAGATTACTTATGTATTTTTTATTTATGTATCTACAAACCCGATGCAGTTATTTATTTATTTGTTTCATTTCCCATTTTCAGGGTCGGGTTTGGGCCTGACCTATACAAATCCGAACCCGGCCCGAAAACTAATTTGGGCTAAATCTTTGAGCTCGGATTTGAAATTTTTGAAAATATTTAGACCAATACCCTACTAAAAATGGGTTAAATTTGATCGAACTCGGAATCGATTTTGGGTCAATTGCCATCCTTAATGAAACCCCAGGAAAACTGCAAACTCTACTGTAGCATCGACTTGTTCCATTTAAAGCTGTTCTTGTCGAGCTTGAACACCTTAAAAGACTGTCCAATGTTTTTTTGTGGTTAAAGGTGGAATAATGCCACCCTGTTTCATTAATAAGAAATTAATAAAACAACCCCGGCATACCGGGTGAAATACAAAAGTACAGTGCAGAAAATAAAATATAATCCTCCAACAAAATCCTGGAGGGTGGGTCTAATCATCCATACAAAGTACAACCAAAAGTACAGTAGATCGAAACAAAATACAAAGTATAAGAAGTTGCGGCTAATGGAAATCCGATGTAGCATGTTCCATATGAGTATGAATGGCGCCTACCCCTCAGTCCAGTGTCGGACCAAACTCTATCTCCTCATCATCAAATTCCTCAATCTGGAAGACTCTGGCAATCCTCCCTCTCGCTCCTGTGGCAGCAGCTGTGGCCCAAAAAAAATAAGATGCATGATATGAGTAAGGTTACCAGAAATACTATTACATGAAGCATGGCAATAGAAATTATTTCTGTCTAGCCATAACACCCAAGTAGTAGCCGCAATGGCTATGTACCATGCATCCTTCATTTCGTAGCGTACCGAGGCAAATTTGAGGTCAATCCATAAATCCACGTATTCACTGGGGTATTCACCTGTTCCTAAGGCCCGTAATACCTCTACCATAGTTGCCTTACTCCTTTGGGAGTGAATAAAAAGGTGATTCAGATTCTCCATATGCATGTTGCAGAATCTGCACTTAGTCGCTATCTGGGGTTGTCTTTTGGCAAGGTTCTCTCTGGTGAGGATTGCATTATTGAGAACTAGCCAGAGGAAAACCCTGACTTTCAGGGGGGTTTTGGCCTTCCATAATACCTGTGCCCAACTGGGTCTGCATCCTCGATAGTGAATTCGATGATACAGAAATCTAACAGTGAAAGATCCCTTGGTCTCTAATCCCCAGCGCATCTGATCTGGGCCTTGAGCACACATCGCACTGGTCCGTGTAATGTGTGTTTGCAGTTCAAGCAGTTGCTGATGTAACTCTAGGGTAACAGTTCTCGGAAAGATGGTCTCCAATTGCCCCTTTTCCATGTCTCGGCCACAGATATATTCGGGCAAGTCGTTTTCTTATATAGATCTGGGAAAGTCTCCTTAAGGGTATGGGCACCACACCATTTATCCCACCAGAATCTGGTAGACCGTTCATTACCAATAGTCGATGTAACTGCTGAGTTGAAGGGTCCGCTTGCTTTGGTAATTCTTTTCCAGAAGCGAGAAACTCTAAATCCTACTCGAAAGCCTAAACTTCTCGTACATTTTTTCCGAAGGTATGGTTGAATAAAGTCCTGCCATCCTTCCCCGCTGTGGTGAAAGACCTTCCACCACCATTTTCCCAAAAGGGCAAGGTTCATATCTCTTAGGTCGATGATGCCTAGCCCTCCATGTTTCTTCTTCATGCATGCAATACTCCATTTGATCAGGTGGTATCCCCCCTATTCGAGTCCGTCCCTTTCCAGAGGAATCGTTTTCGGATTCGGTCAATCCTTTGGATTACCCATTTAGGAAGCTCAAAAAACGATATATAGTAAATGGGCAGATTAGACAACACCGAGTTGATGGGTACCACTCTGCCACCGAGGGAAAGCAATTTTCCTTTCCAACCAGACAATCTGTCTTCCACCCTATCTATGATAGGTAGCCAGTCCGCCTTAGAAAGATTCCCTGACCTGAGCGGGAGCCCTAAATATTTGATTGGGAACTCGTCTGTCATACAGTTTAGTATGGTCGCGTGATCCTGTGCATCTACATCGGAAAGTACAATTGGAATCAAAGCACCCTTGTGGAAATTAATCCTGAGACCTGACCAGACTTCAAAAAAGTAGAGGGCTCCTTTAAAGCAGACTGTTTCTGACCTATTCCTGTTACCAAAGAGTAGGTTGTCATCAGCATACTGAAGAATTGTGCACCCTTGATTAGAGTTACTACTAGCCACGAGCATTATCCAACCTTTTCTCCGGCAGCTGTCTAGCATGCCCCTCAGCACATCTGCTATGATAGTGAATAGCAGACGTGACAGCGGATCCCCCTGCCGAAGTCCCTTCTTGCAAGAAAACGGTAGACCCGGTCATCCATTAACCGAGATTGTCGTTTTACTAGTGTATAAATATTGTTTGATCCACCTAATCCATTTAACCCCGAAGCCTCTCCCTCTAAGAGATTCCAACAAGCACTCCCAGTTGACGGAGTCATATGCTTTCTCAAAGTCCAGTTTGAGGAGGAAATTCTCAGACTGGCCCGTATGGTAGTGGTGGATAACTTATTCTGCGGTAACCACACAATCCAGGATACATCTGCCCTTAATGAAATCAGTCTGTGTTTTGCTAATTAAAATGTCCATTATGCTTCCTAGGCAGATGGCCAGGACCTTTGTGATGATCTTAACCGAGCAGTTTATGAGGCTAATCGGTCTAAAACCCCCCACCCTCGAAGACTCCACCCGCTTAGGTATCAGAACTACTTCCACAAAGTTGAACATGCCCAATCTGAGATTGTTGTGGAAGAATTCATCCATCAACGCCATAATGTCCCTTTTTATTTTTTCCGAGAACACCTTGAAGAACAACATTGGAAATCTGTCTGGCCCAGACGACTTGTCTGCTCCCATTTGAGTGATGGCCTTTTCCACTTTCGTTTTCGAGAAAGGTGCTTCCAAATTGGATAGCGTTTGCGCTGACTCGTTCTGATAGGCCTACCAGAAGTCATCCCTGAGTGGGACCCTGAAGTCATTCTTCTTTCCAAAGAGGCCCTTGTAGTAATCTTGAAAGATTTTGGAAATCACATTTTCGTCTTGCGATGTTCCCGTATTCGTTTGTAGTGACAGAACTAGATTGGATCTACGTCTTGCGCTTGCCACTCGGTGGAAGTAAGCCGTATTCACGTCTCCCTCTTTGAGCCACGAAATCCTCGACCTTTGTTGCTATTTGATTTCTTCCAGCTTATAAAGATTGGCAATATTTTCTCGAAGTAGTCTGTTTCTTTCATCTTGTGACAGGACTCTCGTTTCTTCCAATCTCTCTAGCTCATCAATTCCTTCCAAAAAGGAATCTTTTACAGGCCAGATGGTCGAGAATCTAGACCGATTCCATCTACGCAGCCGCTTTCTCAATCTGCGGACTTTTTCACACCATCTGGATGCTGCATCCGCACCAGTGGTTGGAAGCGCCCAGTTTTCATCACCATGTGGTGAAATCCTTGGATTTCTAGCCAGACCTTCTCGAATCTGAACTTCCTTGGTCTTTGAGGTTCCTGTACCCCGGCATCCAGTAGGACCGGGGTATGATCTCACGTAGGTCTAGGGATAGATTTAGCGCTTGCTAATGGAAATTTAGCCTCCCAATCCATCGATACCAGTATCCTGTCCAATTTGACCATAATCGGGGTTGCTTGCATGTTTGACCATGTAAATAGTCTGTCATTGATTGGGATATCGATCAGCTCTAGTTCCGTGATCACCCTATTGAACTCTTCTTTGTGTGTGTCGCTGGAACCTCTTCTCTTGTGCTCAAAAGCAAATCTGGTGATATTGAAGTCCCCCCGAAAATCCAAGCTCCTGATCATCATTGTCGAATACCGATAAGTTCTTGCCAAAAAGCGTCTCGATCTGTAGCCATGTTCGGCTCATAGATGACAGTAATCGTCTGCACCCAATTATCAGATCGTCGCTTTAGTCGGATAGTCAGGGAAACCTTTCCACTGTACTCCTCGGAGCAGGTGAAGATATCCGGGTTGAACCCAATAGCAATCCCCCCCAAGGCTCCTGCGGACGGACGTAGTACCCATTCCTTGATTCTGTTGCCCCCTACTCTTTTGAGTTTAAACCCATTCGTGAGTTTGATCTCATGTAACCCTACCACTTCCGCCTTGGAGCTCTTAATAATGTTCCTAACCATATCTCTTTTTCTCCTATCCCCCAGTCCTCTAACATTTCAGAATAGTATATTCATTGGGGGACTGTGTCTAGATTGATCGTGAGTGTAGGACGGGTGTCTTCCTCCAAGACCTCCGTCAACCCAAAGCATAATCGTATGTCTTTCTAAGAGCTCGTCGTAAGACTGTCAATGTTTCGCGAAATCGTTGGAATGTTTCGCGAAATCGTTGGTCTAAAGCTTCGTGGGCACATCGAAATCATTAAGTTGCCTATAAATTAAGATTAAATTTTCTCCATCTGCTGACTCTACTAAGAACGTTCATGTCTCCCCAGGTTCATTATTAAGTACGTTCAACTGGGCCCACATAAAAAAAATTTGAATTTTTATCAAAATGATCCACTTTTTAAAAGTCTTTACCAAACTGACCCAATTTCGAAAGTAATTACCAAAATGACCAACTTGCTATCTCAGCTAGCGAGTTTGGTGAAAATAACCTCGCTGTCTGAGATAGAGAGTATATGCTGAGATGTTAAAACGTGAAGAAAATTTTAAAGTTTAGACTCCCTAGTTGGTAAAAACAACATCGCTATCTGAAAAAGCAAATGTATGTTGAGGTGTTTCTCCACCGTTTGGAGAAAAAGTTGAAAAAAAATACCAAGTTTAGACTTCAAAGTCTCTGAAAACTTGCAATTCTCACAGTCGCTATGTCAGATAGCGAGCTTCTTTGAACCAAGGTCGCTATTTGAGATAGCGAACCTAGTTATTTTATTTTCCACAAAAGTTAACAATCACAAATTTTTCCTGTATCCATAATGACCTGGCTTTAAACACACATGCATTATCCCATATAATATCTCAGATAGAAATAAAGTAGCTATATCTCAAACTCAACTAAATATGCACAGTTAACTAAAATGTACAATTCGGGATCTTGGATGATGGGTTTAGGGTTTTGAGTTGACCAACACTATCATATGTAATATTGCCGTTCAACTGTTATGACATGCAATAATAATAACTATAACTGTTGTTTGGTAGTAGCTGCAAAGTTTTACACTCTTCAATTGACTACATATTTGTTTCTTGCAACAGTGGTACGAGCATAATTAATTGTATAATTAGCATTACTAGTTGCAGTTGAAAATGATTGGATGGGGTAAGTAAGAACTAACAAAAAATACACTCAAATAAAACACACTATAAATCCATTCTATATTAACTCTACCTGAATGCATACAACAACACTCGCTATCTGAGATAGGGAGTTCATTTGATCTATACTCGCTATCTCAGATAACGAGTGTAGTTGTACTCAATTTTCGGAAAAAAATTGAACATGAAATGTATACAACTACACTCGCTATCTGAGATAGCGATGTATAATTAGCATTACTAGTTGCAGTTGAAAATAATAGGATGAGGTAAGTAAGAACTAACAAAAAATACACTCAAATAAAACACACTATAAATCCATTCTATATTAACTCTACCTGAAATGCATACAACAACACTCACTATTCGCTATCTGAGATAGAGAGTTAATTTGAACTATACACGCTATCTCAGGATAGCAAGTATAGTTGTACTCAATTTTCAGAAAAAATTTGAACATGAAATGTATACAACTATACTCGCTATCTGAGATGGCGAGTCTAGTTCAAATGAACTCGCTATCTCAGATAACGAGTGTTGTTGTACTCATTTTTCAGAAAAATTTTGAACATGAAATATATACAACTAGACTCGATAGCGAGTCTAGTTCAACTGAACTCGCTACCTCAGGATAGCGAGTGTAGGCTCTATACATTTGCATGTAAATTTTTTCTAAAAAATAAGTACGACTACTCTCGCTATCTAAGATAGCGAGGTTAGTTGAGCTAGACTCTCTATCTAAGATAGCGAGTGTAGTTATATACATTTCACGTAGAAATTGCATGTTTAAAATTTTTCTAAAAAATGAGTACAACTACACTCGCTATCTGAGATAGCAATGTTAGTGAACTAGACTCGCTATCTGTGATAGCGAGTGTAATTATATACATTTTAGATAAAAATTGCATGTTCAAATATTCTCTGAAAAATGAGTGAGTACAAGTACACTCGCTATCTGAGATAGCGAGTTCATTTGAACTAGAAATTTGGTAAATAGTTTCGAAAGTGGGTCAGTTTGGTAAATACTTTTAAAAATTGAGTCATTTTGGTAAAAGAAGTTCAAAAATTTTCAGCTGGGCCCACACAAAAAATTGCAGGTTTCTGTGGTCCTAGCTGAGTGGGTGTGGGGCCCACAATAAATTTGTGGAAGTTTTGTGCATAGTTGAAAACTGTAGTAAGTGCAGGTGAAATAATTGAAAACTTATTTGACACTTTTCCTCCTCTATGAGCATTAAGGCTGGCAATTGATCCGAGCCCGACCCGAGCCCGATCAAATCCGACCCGTTTTTAGTAGGACTCGGTCCTATTTTTTTTCATTTTTTTCGGACCCGGGCCGAGAAAATAAGCCCGTTAAATTTTCGGGCCGGGTTCGGGTGCATATTGGTCCGACCCGAACCTGACCCGATTTATCTATAAGACTATATATCTTAAGTCTTAACTCTTAAGACTCTTAGTCTAAAATAAGTCCTGAATGAGAATCTGAGATTCAGAATTCCGACGCTTCGAGTTTGAGAACGCCTCGCCAATCCCTTCATCTCCCTCCAATCATCGATCACTTCGTCTTCCGAACGCCAGCCCCCACTCCCATTCATGGCAGCCCCCACTCCCAGGCTCTATTTATATGTAGTTTTCTCTCTTTCTTTTTCATCATCAACCCTAAGTTTCGATTTCAATTCAGGTAAAATTGTTTCGATTTCATCAACCCTAATAGGGGATCTCAGATTCTCAATTCATCATCTGCCAAGTTTCGATTTCAGCTAAAATTGTTGTTTCATTGATTTCACATTGTTTCTTATCAAAATATTGGCACAAGATGATGGGATATGATGACGAATTGCTTCATACAATTCATTGGTACCCTAAAAGGATTGGTACTCCATTAAGAAATTGAAATACGGATGTTTTTTACATGAGACATACAAGTACTGTACAACTAAGGTTGTAGTTATAGACAATTTCTTAGATGGATATTCTTTTTGATAATTTTTTTAAAGCAACTGATTTTGACATCATTATCACTTGGAGATATGATTTATACATCACCAAAATATCTTTTCGATTTAATTTGTTACAAATATTTTTCTGAATGCACATTGAGATTAATGACTACAGTATTAGTTGGAACTATAGTGCTTCAATCTACAGGATTTTGCTGTACAATAGATCTGTTATAGTAAATTGACAAAACTATACTTGTATTTTTGGCTTGTCATAAAAATTGATTTGAGTGTCATAACTCATAACTAGTGTTCTAGATATTGTGGAATGAGTGAACTTATTTAATTTCTATATACTCATAACAGACATTTGATTTTTGTTGTAATCCTAGACTCTAGAGAGTTTTGATTAATTTTTTTAACTGAGACATGAAATCACTTAAATCATCGCCAATACTTTCATACCAGCACAAAGAAGGGTGATGCATGTTTTGCTATGGATGATTGTGACCAGTATCAAATATATTTCTCTACAGTAGTCTTGGATGATGCATGTTTTGCTACATACAGAGATACATAGTAAAATTAATTTAGGTGATATTCAGACTTTTTGTTAACGCTGTAAGTCAGTATACCACTACACATCATCTTTTTAATTTTACTTTTGCTAGAATATATACCCTCTTTAAATTTCGAAAGGGTGTTCTTGCATTTTTAAAAATACAAGTCTGAAGTTTATGTTTGAAGTTTATGTTCAATGAGAAGCAAGTTGGTGTTTAATATAGATTATAGAAGGTTATCAATTGAGAATTTGAGATCTTTTTGAGAATTCTGATGTTAGAAGTTTATGTAGGTGAATATGCAATACTGCAGATTTCATACACTATAGCATACAATGCTTAGAAAGAAAATTTTGAAGATTTAATTGCTGAATTTGCTGATCATATAAAACACATAGAAATAACAATGATACAGCTAAACAAGCCCAGGCTAATAACTTTTTGCTATATACAGAGATACATAGTAAAATTAATTTAGGTGATATTCAGACTTTTTGTTAACGCTGTAAGTCAGTATACCACTACACATCATCCTTTTAATTTTACTTTTGCTAGAATATATACCCTCTTTAAATTTCGAAAGGGTGTTCTTGCATTTTTAAAAATACAAGTCTGAAGTTTATGTTTGAAGTTTATGTTCAATGAGAAGCTAGTTGGTGTTTAATATAGATTATAGAAGGTTATCAATTGAGAATTTGAGATCTTTTTGAGAATTCTGATGTTAGAAGTTTATGTAGGTGAATATGCAATACTGCAGATTTCATACACTATTGCATACAATGCTTAGAAAGAAAATTTTGAAGATTTAATTGCTGAATTTGCTGATCATATAAAACACATAGAAATAACAATGATACAGCTAAACAAGCCCAGGCTAATTTTTTTAATATATATTATAGCACAGAATTATAAAGCGTTCATTCTAACTAATATCGATGTAAAACATGTTCTTAAACTCTGACTGATCATTTGTGTTTTGCTTCTCGTAGGTTGTGGGCAGATTCTATTTGAAGTTGAAATGGCTGATAAGGATATGGGAAGGACAAAGATACCATGGAAGCTACTAATGTAAATGTGGTAACTTCTGAAAATCATCAAACTATCTATGCTGAAAATGTTAATACTGAAAAGGAAAAAAAGAAAAGAAATTGAAATCAAAAGTTTGGCTAGAGATGACCAAACAAAAAATTGATGGCATTGAATTATAATCCTGATTTTTTGGTTAAAGAACTCTCTCAAACAAGATTGGTTAAAGAACTCTATCAAAGGAACTAACTAGTCGGATTTTTTGGTTTATAAATTATAATCCTGATTTTTTATCCTTAGACTTTATTATTATATTGTAGGACAAGATGGAGCCTCCAAGTTACAAATTCATGGTGGCGCTCTGGGTTCAGTGATAGTTGATGAAGAGAAAGATGATGCATGGTACAGTATTTTATATTTTATTTATCAAAGTACTTTTATTGATTTATGCCCTTTATATATAAGTTGTGTAATGTGATATTTCTTTATGTAGGTGAGGAAAAGGAAGACAATGAAGAGGGATTCATAGCTATTTTTTGTATGAATGATTATTCTGATGAGCTATGCTTTCATGTTATCTTGTATTACTTTCTATAAAACAATTCATGTAATTGCTTTTTTAAAATAAATCGGGCTGGAGAAAATATGTTTGTATGAATGATTATTTCGATTAGCTATGTTCTCATGTTGTCTTGTATTACTTTCTATAAAACAAAACATGTAATTGTTTTTTTTTTAAATCGGGCCGGGCTCGGGTATTTTTTGTTTATTCGGGTTTGGGCTTGGGCCCACATTTTGGAGCCCAATGTAAATTCTGGCCGGGTTCGGGCCACACAAAGAAATTCGAGCTCGGGCTCGGGCTTATATAAGTCCGGCCCTAACCCGACCCGTTGACACCCTTAATGAGCATCCACAGTGGTGTTTCTCATTTTGCCAAAAATGGCTGCAACAATAATAGCAAATAGGATCGATCGCTGCAGTGGTTGTTTGCTATATTGTTCGCATTTTGCCAAAAATTGAGTGGGACGGTATATGATATACCGTCTCACAAAAAAGAAAACCTCTCAGACAAGAGATCATATCTTGTCTGAGGAGTTTTTTAAAATAAAAAAAACCTCTCAGACGGGATATGATCTCTTGTCTGATCTCAGACGGATATGATATCCCGTCCTTTATAATTTGAGAATTGGTATTTGGTTTCTCATATATGAGAAACCGATATAGAAAATTTGCTATAAAATGGGAAAATGAAAAGCCATTGCAGCGCTCGGTTTGCTATAAAATGGCAATTTGTCATTTATAAAAAACCACTGTGGATGCTCTAATCATAAGAAAATGGAATATTACTTTCGTTTGAATATAAATTTTCTATGCAACAAATAGTTTTACGACAATTGAACAAATGAAATCATTAATATGAGGACAACACCCGTTCAAATTATGGGATATATCAACCTCATATTATTATTATTTTTGAAGGAAAACCTCATATTATTACAGCATGTAAATTGCTTTGAACAATATAGATCATGTATTAAAGAGATTGAGATAGATGAATTAAGTTGTTACTAATTTCATTTATTAATTATGTCACCTGCTAGATCATATCCCTACCTCCATCAGATCCACTAGATTATTCACCTACATTCGATATTCTTAACCATCTTTATCCAAAGAGTCAACAAATCTTATGCATAGAAATTATAACATATTAGAGCATCCCTAGTCCTGTGGTATATTTTAATTTTATGCATTTTATGGTATTTTGAGCACTGCAGTCATATACCATATATGCATATTTTAGTATTTTAGCTACAGTAGAATGCTATATTTGAGAGAAAATATAATAATATGCATATCATGTTTCATCCCAAATATTTTATAGTATTTTTAATTCTCCGATGAAATTATATATTTTGTAATAGAAAAAACTCCGGAAAAGAAAAAAAAGCTTGAACGATGTTTCGTCCAAAGGAAATGGAGGTGTTATTTTTGCAAAAAATTTGATTTTTTTTAAAATCCTATGGTTGAATTGTATATGATTTTCTATGGAGCATATGATTGAGACGGTTGGATTGACATTAAAAATAACACCTAACTTAAACAAAAAAACGAAATGCTTCCGGAAGAAGCAACATGTTTTCGTCCAAGAGAATGGAGGGTTTTTTTTTTGCAAAAACTTTGGCATTTTTTTTGGATTCTAGGTGTGATTGTATATGATTAACTATGGAGCATCTGATTGGGACAGTTGGATTGATACTAAAATAACACCTAAATTAAAGAGAGAGAACACCCAAAAATCACGGATGAAACAGTTTTGTTCATTTAAAAATATAAAAAATTTAAAACTTTCGTCGGACGAAACATGATCAATTTTTCTCTTACTTTGCTATATTTTTGCCATTTCTCCGCTGCATCAAAATAACAAAATTCTATTTCTATTTATCAATATATGCATTTTATAGCATGCACGACTATAAAATGCAAAATAGGTATATAGTAAAACATATAGCAAAGTCGTGCATGCTATAAAATGTAATACCTATATTGCTAATCAACATATAGTTAGTAATTATTAATTTATCCAAATGTAATACCTATATTGCTAATCAACATATAGTTATATAGTAAAACATTGATAAATTAATAAAGTTGAGACAACGGAAAATTATTAATTTAGCAAGATTATTATTTAATTGATAAATTAGTAATTATTAATTTATCGATAAATTAATAATGTATTAACTTAGAAAGAATTTTATGTTCGATGTACATCGAAGTTAGTATGTACATACAATATACCAAGAGTTAAGTAAATACATCGAATCAAGACATACACAAAACAATAAACAATTCTAAAGAATTCCAACAACAAAAATAATAATTTCATAGAAGAACAAATTTCTCGAGATGTTACATACTATGCATTGCATCATCTTTAATTCCATGGAATTAAAGTTTGAAACAACTGATCTTCTATGAAATTTAATTCCACAGAATTCCATCAATTTTTTAAAAATAAATTCCATAGAAGACCAAATGTCTTGAGATGTTACGTGCATATGCATTGAACATCATTTGTAATATAATCATTATCATCTTTAGTCTTAGACTCAAGATCATAGTAATTTTCATATTCTTCATATTCTTCTTGCACTTATCAATGACTTCTCATTTGAAAGAGGTGAAAAAATTGACATTGACTAATGAGATGAGGAGAACATTGTGAGAGCAAAAAAATGAGCATATGTCACCCACTCAAGGACGACCCTATAGTAGAAGTGAGAGAGGCAACCCACTTGGTCCCCTGATTTTTGCGATTTTTAGAAGCCCCTAATTTTTTTAGGAATTTAAGAAAAATCATAGTCATTAATTGGCCGACCCACATACTAAGAAATTGATGGGGAAGTAAATCACTGGATCATTAATGGACCCGAGTCATCTGACCTGATCAATCAAACCTGAACCCAATCCACAAACCAAGCAACATGCTTCCCTTCTTCCTTAAATCCACTAAACTTCATTTTATGCCTCCTCAGTCCGCTTGACCTCCATTTGAAACCCATCTCCACCTCCATCACCATCAACCTCAATATCAGCCCCAACCACCAACATAACCTCCATTTAAAACCTATATCCAACCTCCATTGAAACCCGAACCCGACTCCAAACTTCAAACCCGAGCCTCTGCTTTGTAGCCGATGTCACTGTTGTTGTTGCACACTGCTGTTATTGTCAATGTTTTGTAGTTGTCGGCACCGACCACCGAGAAGAACCTCTCGTCGACCAAATGGTAGCTCCTTCTTTGCCATTTTTTTCTAGATTTTTTCTCACATTATGTATGGGGGCTCCATTTCAAAAGTTCGCCTCGAGCTCCCATGAGCGCCGGGCCAGCCTTGTGTCTACTCAAAACAAATTGTAATAATGCTTCAAGAAAAGTTTCAATTCTCCATCAGCCGAGAAACAATATCAAACACTCTCAAAAGATCAGCCAAATACATGTCAGATCAAATGAAAAGTAGCAATTCTAAGAGGCACAAATCGACAAAATATCATGAGTTAGAAAAAATATTTTATGAGTGGTTTCTCCTAAATCAAGAGAAAACTAATATGACTGGAGAAATTGTTCAGAACACAGTCAAAGATTTTTTCCAGAAAATGTATGGTGAAATTAATCCACAGTTCAACTTCTCAATTGGTTGGCTATATCAGTTCAAGAAAATATATTGAATTAAGTCTTATTGAAGGTTCGGTGAAAGTGGTTCGGCTTTCATAGAGAATATTGAAGATGCTTTACAAAAAATATGAGCTAAACTTGACCAATTTGATTGGAAGAATATCTACAATATAAATAAAACATGGTTATTTTATCGATTGAAAGTAGATCATTCGTTTGCTACAAAGAAATTGAAAGAATCATAGAAGGACACGGAAAGAATTATTGTTGATGTTTGTTGCAATGACAATGATTCACAAAAAGTACAACTTTGGGTTATTGGTAAATATGCTAATCCTAGATGCTTTAAACATGTGAACTTGAGCAATCTAAGTTGTCACTATTGAGGAACAAGAAAGCATGGATGACAGGTTTACTTTTTCAAGAATTTATTTGTTGATTTGACAAAAGAATGAATGGTAGAAATGTTTTCTTTATCGTGGACAGTTGTCTTGCTATCCAAAGGTTATTAAAGGAATGAGGAATGCTGAACTAATTTTCATGCCTCCTAATCTATATTTCCCAGAGCCTAATATATATTTCCCAGAGCCAAAGGAATAATATTTCATGAGATATTCCATCGAAATTTTTACTAAATATTTTAAAGAAAGTTAAGACGTCGCGATAACATGCCGTATGAAACATTTTAAAGATGTCGTATTAGAAAAACATTTTAAACACCCACCTTTTTTGTTTACACCCACCTTTTTTGTTTTAATTTTTTTAGAAATTTATATGCAGTCCCGAATACGTGCCGTAGGCACGTCCCACGGGCAATCCTAGTACTACATCAAAAAATCAACTATGTGATGTTATGATCACTCTGTAGCGTCCCGAGTTCCGCACACTAGAAGCTCATGCCACTTACCAAGAATCTTTACTTCAAATAGTGCAATACTATTTATATTCAAAATAATTGTTCATTATTTTGGGGGTATTACACATTCCAGCATTGAAAGTTTATTATCAACGTCGATTTTATGCTGGCATCTTAGAGGGTTACAAGGTAAGAGCAACAAGTCCCAAAAAATTAACATTTTGAATGCTATCAACTTTATTAATATGGCTTGGACCATCGATGTCAAGATAATAACCATTGCAAATTATTTTCGGCATTGCAAGATCCGCTCAGTTCAAGGCATGGCTTCTCAAACTAAAAGTGGTGAAGATAAAAGCATCCAAGAATTATCTCAAGTTAGTTAAAGTCAGTTCTAGTCTAAATTATAGAAGGCTGATAAATGTTGAACTTATTTTGAATAATCCCAGTAACAAATGATGCACTAATGAAAAATCCTACTGATGAAGACATTATTCAAGGGGTAGTAGACACTCCTAATGATGATGATCGCGATCCTGATTGTGTATTACCAGTCGTTTCTTCAAAAGAGACATTTCAAGCTGTAGTGGCATTAAACCACTTTTTGGTACAAATTGAAAAATATATTTCAAATATGGTGTATGCACGCCAAAACACCAAGGATGAGAATGAGTTCAGTTTAAGGGAAAAAGAAGCAGCAAAAGACTATAGATGCATATTTTGGGAAAGAGAAGAATTAAGAAAAGAAGTTGTCAAGTTTTTTCCTTTTCAAAAATAAGTTGTGAAGTTGAGAACATGAAAATAAAAAAAACTTTTAATATGTATTATAATTTTTTAATGTCATTTTAATTAATTATTAATTTATATATTCAATGAGACCTATAGAAGTTCCATTTTTTTTATTATCTTATGCATTTATCGAGAATATTAATTTAGTACATTGATCCAAGTAGGAACCGGAAGAATTTATTATTTGAACGCAATTATTTATCAAAGTTTTTGCGACAATATTTATTCTTGTAACATAAATAGATTAATACTATCCAAATGTTTATTTGTATAGGTATCACTAATTTAATTAATTACTCACTAGCTTCATCACTAACCAACCCAATGTTTTTGTAGGCCATTGCCTAGTCGGAGGCGGTCCTTCGAGAGCCCCCTGTTTAGGAGGCATAGTTGGAGGTTGTCCTTCGAGAGCCATGTTTAGGAGTTTTAGTTTGTGGAAACATTTCAAACCCCACCTAGACTGTTGAACTTGTTTAGGTTCATACAAAAATTAGGCCCCACTAGGGATGTAAAAGAAAGCCCAAAATTTCAAGTATGCCCAAAAGCCCGTGGAGTCCGTTATATGCCTGGACTTAGAAGCTTGGCCCAACACGGGCTATGATCCGGATCATGGGCCCGGGCCTTAGGCCCGTCTATTTGGGACAATTTAAAGTAATGTAGAGATACATAAATATATAAATTTATAATGAATAATTGTTGAAAAAATACCATTGTTTTGTTAAGAAGAATAAGAGACTATTATATATATGCCTGATCCATAATAATAGAAGTATGCAATATAAAATATTTCTAACAAAAATAATAGTATATATTTCTAATAAATTAAAAAAATGCTATAAACTTGGTGCTCCGATCTATGTTTATGGCCCCTCGTCCTCTGAAAGGAGGCCCGACTTTTGGAGCGAATTTCTTTCGTTACAAAGTTGGTGCTCCGATCTATGTTTTTTCTGCGGTGATTTCAACGTCACTCATTTTGTGACTGAAAGATCTAACCTATCCGCCTCGAACTCCCATTCTTGTGCCTTCAATGACTGTATTCGTTCTTTGCAGCTTTCAGACATTCCGATTGCTGGTAGATCTTTTACTTGGTCCAACCAGCGTGATCCTTCGATTTTTGCTAAGCTTGACCGTTTCTTGGTTTCCCAAGCCTGGATCGCACGTTTCCAGCAATCTTTCGCTCAGGCCCTTCCCAATCCGTCGTCGGATCATGTGCCCATCATTCTTTTCGCTAAGTTCCCTTTCAATCGGCCTCACAAATTTCGCTTTGAAAAATTTTGGCTTCAGGATCAGCATTTTGTTGCCCTTGTCAAGGAATGCCTTGCTTCTATCTCTGGCTCCTCCGGCTTGGGCAATATCCTGCTCAAACTTCATGCCATCAAGTTTGGTTGTAAAATCTGGCGCTCTGAGCGTCAGTGCAACACCAATTTTCTCAAGTCTTTTCTCCTTCACTCCATCGAGACTATTGATAAAGTGGAGGAATTGGGCCCTTTGCCCAATTCTTATAGATTGGAGCGTTTGTCCTGCAAGAAAGATTACGCCGATATCCTCCACCTTGATCACATCAAATGGGCTCAAAGAGCTAGGATTAGATGGATGAAGGAGGGGGATGCCAATACGGCCTTTTTTCATAACTTTGCTTCTCATAGGCAGTGTTGCAACCGTATTTCGTCCATCTCGAGTAGTGGAGGGGAGCTGTGCAATGATGTTGACATACATCGGGAGTTCCACTCCTTTTACAAGAATCTCCTAGGGCATCCCAAACACCGATCAATCTCTCTTGACTGGTTCAATCTTTACGGTTCCCCTACCCATGATCTATCTGCCCTTGAGGCTCCTTTCTCTTTGGAAGAAATTAAATCCGCGGTATTTGCCCTGAAAAGTGATTCCGCTCCGGGTCCGGACGGTTTCCCTGCCTTTTTCTTCCAAACTTTTTGGGAATTTCTTAAGGACGATCTTCTTATTATGTTCCAAGATCTTCATTCTGGTAACTTCTCTTTTGATCGAATTAACTACGCGCATATTGTGCTTATTCCCAAGATTGTGGGAGCGCACCTTATGTCCCAATTTAGACCCATTAGTCTTATCAATACCACTTTCAAAATTGTGATGAAAGTTCTTTCTTCGAGACTGGGGGATTGCATCCCTCCTTTGATTGACTCTGCTCAATCCAGTTTCATTAAGGACCGCTTCATTCTCGATAGCGTGGCCTCGGTGCAAGAGATCATCTCCCATTGTCATAGATCTAACTCTGAGGGTATCCTCCTTAAACTCGACTTTCAAAAAGCTTATGACAATGTGAGTTGGGATTTCCTTCTAGACATTCTTTCTTTCCGTGGTTTCGGCCCCAAGTGGATTTCTTGGGTTAAATCTAGTTTGTTCTCCGGAACGTCATCTTTATTTATTAACGGTTCAGAGAGCCACAAATTCAAAATTAGATGTAGGCTTCGTTAAGGTGACCCCCTTTCATCCCTTCTATTTGCCCTTGTTGCTGATGTCTTTAGTAGGCTTCTTAATCACGCTAGGGGCGCGCAGATGATCGAGGGTCTCGGTCGCTCCCCCCATTTCGAAGGGGTTCTTAATTTACAGTATGCTGATGACACCATCATCTTCTTAAAGCCGAATGCCCACTCTCTTAGGAATCTCAAACTTCTCCTTTACTGTTTTGAATCCGCATCGGGTTTGTCGATCAATTTTCAAAAATCCTCGGTCCTCTGGCTGGGTGGTGCACCCAACCGCCAGGAAGAAATTGCTACCTTTTTTAATTGCCCGTCTGCGGCTTTTCCGATCACCTATTTGGGCATTCCCCTTAGATGGGGTAAATTGCACAGATCCGACTGGTTCCCTCTGATTGATAAAGTGGAATCCAGACTTAGTGTGTGGTCTGGTAATCGGTTATCTAGAGGTGGTAGATTAATACTTGTTAATTCGGTGTTGTCTGCCACGCCACTTTATTATATGTCCTTCTTCTACCTTCCTGCTTGGGTTATTAAAAGGATTGATCAAATGAGAAGCAATTTCTTTTGGTCAGGCTCTTCTTCCTTTAAACCTGGTTCCCATCTTTGTAATTGGAAGATGATTTGTACTTCCAAGGCAGAAGGGGGGCTAGGTGTTCTGGATCTCAGAGATCACAACATCGCTCTTTTGGGTAAATGGCTTTGGAATCTCCACCATCGCGATCATCTTCCTTGGATTCAGTGTATCAAAGATTATTGCTCTCGTGATCGCCGATGGTGGGATTTTGATGCTCCTGCTCCCCGTCTTGCCTCTCCGTTTTGGAAAGGAATCTGGAAAGCCTCAGCAGCGTTCCACTGTAGTATCCGTCGCACCTGCGCAGATGGGTCGAGAGTTAAATTTTGGTCTGATCTGTGGATTGGCAACACGAAACTCTCTTCCAGATTTCCCTTCTTATTTCATTTAGCCTCCGATCCTACCGCTACGGTAGCGGAGTCGTTTACTCTTGTTAACGGGTCGCACCATTGGCATATCAATTTTATTACCGATTTACCCCCCCCCCTTTATTACAATCTCTCTCCGAACTCATCTCTCTTCTCGACGACTTTGTTTGGTCTCCTTTGGAGGGGATAGTTTGGCGCTGGACTGCTTTTGGATCCTTTTCAGTCAAATTTTTCTACAACTTTCTCAATTTCAGGGGGACTCGATCTCCTACCGCGAACTGCATTTGGGACGCTGCGGCGCCGCTAAAAGTAAAAATCAACTTTTGGTTGGCCTACCATGGCAAACTTCTAACTATCGATGTCCTTAACAGAAGGAACCTAGCTTTGGGACAACTTTGTCCGCTCTGCTCATCTCACCCAGAAGACGTTAATCACCTTTTCGTTCATTGCCCTATCTCTCTCCTGTTATGGAAGATTTCCACCCTCGCGTGGTCTACCGCTTCTACTCCCTTATCTTTAGCTGATGTTTGGTCTTCTCCCCCCTCGAATCCTAACCTCATTAACGCTTGGTTGTTGTCTATCCAAATCATTATTTGGATTATTTGGAAAGAAAGGAATCAGCGTTTGTTTGAGCATCGTTGTTCCTCCTCTTCGGCTCTTATTGACATTTTCTTAGCATTATTCAATCTTTGGAGCTCTGGCCCTTCATATAAAGGCAGTATACCTTTGGATCAACATACTTTGACTGATTCTTTCCGCTGTCTTAATAACTTAAATGCTTTAACGCCTTAGTTTTCTTTATATTTCTCTACTCTTTCTTCCAATTTTATCTATTGTTTTTAATGCGGTACTCCCTTTCTCTGTCTTTCTTGCAGGCTTGACTCGGCTTCTCTGGCTTTCTAGCCTGGGCTTTTATATGGCAACAATTTTTTGGTATTTTCAGGGATGCAGTCCTGTTTGTTTTGCTTTATGCTTTAACTCTATACTGTTCTTCTATGTCCTGTTTTTTTGGGGTGTGGTATACTTTCTTTCCTCTCTAGTCTTATGAACTAGAGGTATTTTGTGACTGTTCTCTGGCTTGCTGTTTTGGTTGGGTTTATATCTATATGCAGTGCTTGCATCTTTGTATGGTATGTTTCTGCTCCTTAGCACTTAGTTGCGGTTGATATTGTTGCTCTTTACTACTCTTGTGTTCTTTGCTGTGTCGGATGCCTGCTTTTCTTTCTTTGCTGTGTCGTATGACTTCTTTTTCTTTCCTGTGGTATCTGTTTTAGCACTGTGGTTCATGCTGTGGTTCCTGTGGCCGGAGTATGCGTTCTCACTCAGGCGGTAGGCTTTTTTCTTGGTGGCATGATTGTTTTTGGCCACCTTTTGTTCCCTGTGTGCTTGGGGCCTCGGCGCTAGCTTTTCATCCATGGTGCGCTTGTTCTGGAGGTGTGAGCCTCTTCGCTGTGGCCGCTCCCGAGTTGTTTCTCTCGCTGCTGTCTCGGAGAGAGGCTACTGTGTTGTTCTCTGTGGGTGTGGTCTCTTTAGGCGTTTTCCAATTCGTTCGGCTATCATGGACGAGTCTAGTGCGGGCTTTCCCCTCCTCGAGCGTCTCTGCAGCACGGTCTGTCTGTCCCATGCTGTCTCGGAGTTTGGGGTTTTGCGCCAGTCTGCTCTATTCTTTTCCTTTTTCATTTGCTGTTGTACTTTATTCTAATTCTGCAATGTCTTTAGTCATTTAGCGCTTTTGTCTGGTTTTACTTCTTGTAAAATCATTCTCTGTACATTACTTTCATTTAATTTGTATATTATCTCTGATGTGGCTGGAGTCGAAAGACTCTATCCGTTTCCATCAAAAAAAAATGCTATAAACTATATAATAATACTGATTATAGTGCGGCTCTTATGTCCGTTCATAGGCACTCTAAAAGCCCGCACCTATGAGCTGACCTAGGGCCTAGCTTTTCGAAGGTGGTGGGCCTAGGTTTGAGCCCGACCCTTAGGAACACAAGGTGGACTTGGGTCGGATTGGCCCTACCTCGGCCATTTTACATCCCTATTCCCTAGCCTCCGCTAAAGTGATCCATTAGGTTTTTTCCCCAAACACGTAGGGATGAGCATTAAACTGATCAAATGAGCAACTGCCAAAATTAAATTAAAATTAGCATGTAATTAAATTACTAGATCCTTTGTGTCCAGGTTAAGTAAGGAAAATTGTGGTCCTAAACCCGACTGGTAAATCAAAGGCTAAGATTCTTCTAAAATTTACATCGAACGACAATAAAGAAGAGAGGTGTTATCTCTAAAAAACCCTAATCTCTCTCTCTCTAGTCCAAATCCCTAAATCAATTTTCTTCAGATTTATCCATGGTTTTCTTTCTTTTCCTTTTCAGAGTGGATCTCAAGAGTTTTTAGGATGGCGGATGCTTATTTGGGCAAGATCTATTTTCTCGTCTTCACTTCTGTTCAATACGACATGCAATCTATCACTCTATCTCTAATATTATAATGGGAGAAGGTTTTAGCGTTATTTGTCATTTCATCATTCTACCAACATGTGCTACGCACGTACATAACTAATATAAATGAGATTTCCGGTTCAAATTCTTCCTAAGTTAGAGTTTTTATTTTAAATTTTGAAATTATTAAAACGTGCATCGCACGTGTAAATTACTAGTTTAGATAAGTATTCCTGTTATAAATTTTTTTTTGCTGATCTCAAATGTAATTTTTTTTTGTCATTTTGTACCTTTTACCACCAATCGGCCACCTATCGAACTATCGAACCAAACCACACTGGGCTAGTAAGGGTTAAATTGAGTCAACATGTTAACATGTCAGGATCAGTTTACAATATTAGGTTGGGTGGCTTCACCTGTACCATAGGTTAATTTAAGTTAATATAGGTTACCATCGAACATATTTACTTACCTTTATTGTTAATTCTCTTCCAACCCCATCGTGTTCTCTTTAGGAGGTGTTTGGATGGCTTCACCTCTACCATAGGTTAATTTAAGTTAATGGTTACTAGTAATCTGCACTTGCGATGCACATTCTAATTTAAAAAGTTTATATAGTAAATAATCAGACTTAATTTGACCTCGAATCTAAGACATTCATTTACTCATCACATACACTTTACAAATTATCTTTAGTGGCACAAACTTTTATTTTATATGAGTGACACTTTATAAATAATTAAGTCATAAATAAATTTGAACTTTGAGGGTATTATGGTAACTAACAACAGTTGAGTAAATAAATGGTTAATATTACCCCCACTTAAAAATGAATAGTTGAGATTAGATGGTTGAATGTCTATAAATTACAGGTTGTCTACAAATGACAATCCCAACTCTCCCATTATAATATTAGAGATTAGAGATGTTAACAGGTTAGGATTACTTTACAATATTAGGTTGGGCGGCTTCACCTGTACCATACGTCAATTTAAGTTAATATTGGGCTTTTGTGATTTCTACCTTGCAAACCTCCATGCTCTCGCCTAGCACTGTCACATTTACCCGATACCTAGAACCGACACGGACTCGACCCAGATCCGGCATTGGAACGGAACCGACCCGATCTATACGGGCCCGAGTCCTAAAATAAGACCCAATGCACTTTCGGTTTCGGATCTGGGTCCTCTCAAAATAGAACTGACCCGGACCCAGACCCGGATCTGTTAAAAAATACCCCCAAAAATATGAAATTTGAATAATAGAGTTATATGGATATACATGTAAATAGTAACTGTTGAAGATCTATGTGTAAATATAATATTTATTCATGTACTTAAGTAAAAAAATTATTGAAACCGTAGGGTATCGGGTGCAAAAATACTTAAGTACAAATATTTATTCTCCACTACCGGACTCGACGGGTAGATTTTTTTACCCGGACCTGGACCTGATTCTCACAAGTCCGGGTCCGGGTCCGGGTCCAAATTTTGGACCCGTGAGGTACCGAATTCAGATCTGGGTACAGGAGGATCCGACCCGATAGGACCCGATAGCAGCTCTACTGTCCCCTCCTATTCCCTAAAAGATTTCATTCTCTAGCTATAGCTATTCCTTAATGAACATCTCATATTAAGTATTAAATATCTTTGTAATGCTTATAGTTCTGAAGTAGACATTATTTAGTGTTTACAACATGTTCTTTCATATTTAAATATGTTTTGATCAATTATTCAAATAGTATATATAACACACACATATATAGTCCCCTTCCGTTGTGCACTAGGCCTCTTTGTGCACTCGGCCTTCCTGTCTTCATATTAACGATCCAAACCGTTCACATTGATCTATACATTTAAATTAGTCTAAATATGTAAAATTAAATTATTTGAAATTCATTTGCCCATCCATTGAAGTGTTACAAAATTGCATGGCTGAAAATCATTGTTTTTTTATATTCACATGATGGATGGGCAACTGAATTTCAAATGATTTGATTTTACATATTTAGACTAGATCAATGTGAAAGGTTCGGATCATCAATACAAAGCGGGAAGGCTGAGTGCACACGATTACACACGGCGGCCTAGTGCACAACGGAATGGGATATATATATATATATATATATATATATATATATATATATATATATATATATATATATGAGTAATGTTCCGTTGTGCACTAGGTCTCCATGTGCACTCGTGTACACTTGGCCTTCCTGCCTTCGTATCGACGATCCAAATCGTTCACAATGATCTACACATATAAATTAGTCTAAATATGTAAAATTAAATCATTTAAAATTTATTTGCCCATCCATTGAAGTGTTACAAAATCGTATGGCTGAAAATCATTGTTTTTTATAGTCACATGATGGATGGGCAAATAAATTTCAAATAATTTTATTTTACATATTAAGACTAATTTATATGTGTAGATCAATGTGAACGGTTCGGATCGTCGATACGAAGGCGGGAAGGCCGAGTGCACACGGAGGCCTAGTGTACAATGGAATATATATATATATATATATATATATATATATATATATATATATATATATATATATATATATATAAACACCAGTATCATCGATTTATACTATTCCTACCTAGTGTTTTGTAGGCAGTGTGTAGTCGGAGGTCGTACCTTGACAGCTATATTTAGGGGATGTTGCATTGTTTGCTGGGGCAGGGGGTAAAACTGATATGGTTTAAAAGAAAAAAGAAAAGAAGTATGGCCACCCTATTTTATTAAAGAGTAAGTAATGAAAGAACCCAGAGATAACGGGAGAATACAAAGTGATGCTACTTGTTTTTGGGTGTGGGGACATGTGTGAATTCTTGTAATTTGTGAAGTGGAAGGGATGACTTTGGCGTTAATCTGATCCTTGGACTGTACGTTCAGCTCGATAGTAGCAGCAGAGAGGTAGAGGCTGGGTGCTTGGCTCGGATCTTCGTGGCTCGGCTCGAATCTTACTGACTCCGCTCGGATCTTGATACCTGCATAATGCCTAGAATTATCAGGAGAGATTCCGGTGACAGGCCCTCCGACGATTTAGTCAGTTACTGGAATAGAAACAGTAGCTTGGGTTCAGATGAGAAAAAGTTTATTACCTTCAGAAGGGGGGAGGAAGTCTGGTATTTATAGGCAGAGGCTAACGGGTCTCAGACCTTGATGGGCCGGGTCAGACCGGTTAGCCAGTGGGCCTGAACTAGCTGAAGCCCGTTGGACCTGTTTGACTTGATACATAGGGGAGCAAAATCTAATGAGATCTGATGGCCCTAATGGGGCCAGGTCATTTATACCATATCATAATCCCCTTACTCCTGGAGGGCTGTGTAAACCAGCCATAGAGGAGTAGTTTTTCTTTATGGGAAGAGCGGAGGGGTGTATTTAACGAAGATGGATTATTGAGGCCCTGAGAAGTTAACTGGGGTCGGTGCCGAGCCGAGCATCAGTAGAGTCGAGGCATCGAGCAACGAACGAGGCCGTTCACGAGAGGGAGCGACTACGGTGGTAGGATGGAAAACACATTGGAGAGCGAAAAAAGCCGAGCGTCGAGGCCAACCTTTATGGAGTCAGACCCCCGACCTCGGAGCGTCGAGCATCTTCAACTTGGCAAGAGAAGCTAGGCCTTTGCTCGAAGTCCATGCCGAGCACCGAGCGTCGAGCGTCAAGCATCAAGCATCAAGCCACTGTAGCTTTGTGAGAGAAAACTAGGTCGTTGCTCGAAGTCAATGGTGAGCGTCAAGCCCCTGCAGCTTGTAAGAAGCTAGTGCATTGCTTTTTTCCTGTCGAGCGTCGAGCCCCTTCAGTTTTGTGAGAGAAAGCTAGGCCTTTGCTTGAAGTTTATGCCGGGGGCCGAAGGCCGAGCGTCGAGCACCTATAGCTTGTGCGAAAGCTGGTGCGTTGCTCGATGAACATGCCGAGCGTCGAGCACCTACAGCTTGTGAGAAGCTAGTGCGTTTCTCAAAGTACATGTCAAGTGTCGATCGTTGAGCTCCTACAGCTTGTGAGAAAGCTAGGACGTTGCTTGAGGTCAACGCCGAGCGTCGAGCCCCTATAGCTTGTAAGAAAGCTAGGGCTTTGCTCGAGATCAACTCCGAGCACTGAGAGTCAAGCGTCGAGTGCCGAGTACCTACAGCTTGTGAGAAAGCTGGTGCATTGCTTGAGGTACATGCCGAGCGTCGAGCACCTATAACTTGTGAGAAGCTAGTGCAATGCTCAAAGTACATGCCGAGCATCGAGCACCTACAGTTTGTGAGAATGCTGACACGTTGATTGAGGTCAATGCCGAGCGTCGAGCCCCTTTAGCTTGTAAGAAAGATAGGGCTTTGCTCGAGGTCAACTCCGAGCGCTGAGCACCTATAGCTTGCGAGAAGCTTGTGCGTTTCTCGAAGTACAGCCCGAGCGTCAAGCACTTACAGCTTGTGAGAAAGTTGGGACGTTGCTCGAGATCAACGTCGAGTGTCGAGCCCCTTTAGCTTGTAAGAAAGCTAGGGTTTTGCTCGAGGTCAACTCTGAGCACTGAGCCCCCAGCTTGGGAGAAAGCTAGGGCTTTGCTCGAGGCATATGCTGAGCACTGAGCACCTACATCTTGTGGGAAAGCTGGTGCATTTCTCGAGGTACATGCCGAGTGTCGAGCACCTACAGCTTATGAGAAGCTAGTGCGTTGCTCGAAGTACATGCCTAGCGTCGAGCACCTACAGCTTGTGAGAAGCAAGTACGTTGCTCGAAGTACATGCCGAGCGTAGAGCCCCTATTGCTTGTAAGAAAGCTAGGGCTTTGCTCGAGGTTAACTCTGAGCGCTGAGCCCCCCAGCTTGTGAAAAAGCTAGGTCTTTTCTCGAGGCACATGTCGAGCATCGAGCACTTACAGCTTCTGAGAAAGATGGTGCGTTGCTCGAGGTACATGCCGAGCATCGAGCACCTACAGCTAGTGAGAAGCTAGTGCATTGCTCGAAGTACATGCCAAGCATCGAGCACCTACAGCTTGTGAGAAAGCTGGAACGTTGCTCGAGGTTAACGCTGATCATCGAGCCCCTATAGCTTGTAAGAAAGCTAGGGCTTTGCTTGAGGTCAACTCCGAGTGCTGAGTCCCCCAGCTTGTGAGAAATCTAGGGCTTTGCTCGAGGCACATGCCGAGCGTCGAGCACCCACAGCTTGTGAGAAAGCTGGATGCGTTGCTCGAGGTACATACCGAGCGTCGCACACCTACATCATGTGAGAAAGCTGGGACATTGCTCGAGGTCAATGCCAAGCATCGAGCCCCTTTAGTTTATGAGAAATCTGGTGTGTTGCTCGAGGTACATGCCAAGCATCGAGCATCTACTGCTTGTGAGAAAGCTGGTGTGTTGCTCAAGGTACGTGCCGAGCATCGAAAACCTATAGCTTGTGAGAAGCTCGTGCGTTGCTCAAGGTACACACCGAGTGTTAAGCACCTACAGCTTGTGAGAAGCTAGTGTGTTGCTCGAAGTACATGCCAAACGTCGAGCCCCTATAGCTTGTAAGAAAGCTAGGGCTTTGCTCGTGGTCAATTTCGACTGCTGAGCCCCCCAGCTTGTAAGAAAGCTAGGGATTTACTCGAGGCACATGACGAGTATCGAGCACCTATAGCTTGTGAGAATGCTGGTGCGTTGCTCGAGGTACATGCCAAGCATCGAGCACCTACATCTTGTGAGAAGCTAGTGCATTGCTCGAAGTACATGCTGAGTGTCGAGCACCAATAGCTTGTGAGAAAGCTGGTGCGTTACTCGAGGTACATGCCGAGCGTTGAGCACCTATAGCTTGTGAGAAGCTCGTGCGTTGCTCAAAGTACATGCTGAGCGTCGAGCAACTACAGCTTGTGAGAAAGCTGGTGCGTTGTTCGAGGTACATGCCGAGCGTCGAGCACATACAGTTTGTGGAAAGCTGGTGCGTTGCTCGAGATACATGCCGAGCGTCGAGCACTTACAGCTTGTGAGAAACTAGTGTGTTGCTCAGAGTACATGTCGAACGTCAAGCATATACAGCTTGTGAGAAAGATGGGACGTTGCTCGATGTCAACGCTGAGCCTTGAGCCCCTTTAGCATGTAAGAAAGCTAGGGCTTTGCTCGAGGTCAACTCCAAGCGCTGAGCCCCTCAGCTTGTGAGAAAGCTAGGGCTTTGTTCGAGGCATATGCCGAGCGCCGAGCACCTACATCTTGTGAGAAAGCTGGTGCGTTGCTTGAGGTACATGCCGAGCATCGAGCACCTACAACTTGTGAGAAAGCTGGTGCGTTGCTCAAGGTACATGCCGAGCTTCGAGCACCTACAGCTTGTGGAAAAGCTGGGACATGAGAAAGATAGGGCTTTGCTCGAGATCAACTCCGAGCACTGAGCCCCCCCAGCTTGTGAGAAAGCCAGGGCTTTACTTCGAGCACATGCTGAGCGTCGAGCACCTACAGCTTGTGAGAAGCAAGTGTGTTGCTCGAGATCAATGCCGAGCATCGAGCCACTATGGCTTGTAAGAAAGCTAGGGCTTTGCTTAAGGTCAACTTCGAGCTTCGAGCACCTATAGCTTGGGAGAAGCTAGTGTATTACTCAAAGTACATGTCGAGCGTTGTGCACCTACAGCTTGTGGGAAGGCTGGTACGTTGCTCGAGGTACATGCCGAGCGTTGAGCACCTACAGCTTGTAAGAAAACTGGTGCGTTGCTCGAGGTACATACCGAGCATCGAGCACCTACAGCTTGTGAGAAAGCTGGTGCGTTGCTCGAGGTACATGCCGAGCATCGAGCACCTACAACTTGTGAGAAGCTAGTGCATTGCTCGAGGTACATGCCGAGCATCAAGCACCTACAGCTTGTGAGAAGCTGGTGTGTTGCTCGAAGTTCATGCCGAGCATCAAGCACCTATAGCTGTCGAGAAAGCTAGAGCTTTACACGCGTGATGCTGACGTCAAGGGGGGAGAATCGAGGCATCGAAGTCTTATTAACCGTGAGATTTTGGTAATCAAGATTGGACGGTTTCGGATCTTTTTGAGGATTTTGAGGCATCTCCAGCTTCTCTATAAATCTCCCACCCCCTTCTCATTTCTTCATTTTGCTTTCTATCTCTAACTCTTGGAGCTTCTATCTCTTGCTGCCGGCGACAACCTTTCCGGTGACCATTCCGTTAAAGAAACCTAGGTTAGTATCGTTTTTGTTGTGTCGCGGTGTCAGTCCGAATCCGTAGCGAGTGCCTCTGGTCGGGATGAGGAGGATCGTCTCTCAGCCTCCACGTCATGGGATCTGTGCGAAAAAGTTTACGACGTTATGCCGATTCGCAGCCGCAAGCCGTTTGTGGTGGAGTCCAGGGATTCCGAGGGTGAGGCGGAGGTAGCGGGCGAGGAAGTCGAGGAAGGTGTGGCAGATGAGGGAGCCAAGGGTGTACTTGACGGGGGTAGTAGGGACAATGCTGTGGAAGTTGGCCCCATTCTTTCGCCTTTGGCGACACCGTCTCCTCCGGGGGCTCCCGTGTTCGAAGGAGGAGGAGGAAATGGCGTATCCCTGATAATCCGGAGACACCAGACGAGTTTGCACCTAAGCACGGGCTCGACGTCCCGTACTTCAAGCAGCCCTGATCCATCAGGATATATCCTGAAGACGTCGAAGATTTGGTTCGGTTTAGGGTGAAAATATCTTCGCCAGGTCGAGTCTAGATCCAGATGGACAAAGTTCAGTGTGTTTTGATGGTCGACCACTTGCCCGTGATAAGGGCTAACTACTTCATAGGGCGGGAGTATGAGCTGATGATTCCTAGCCCCGGCCTCCGTCCGACCACCGATTTGGCACCCGGCTACTGTATGTTTCCCGAGGATGCTTTCGTCTTGGGTCTAAGGCTGCCGTTCCACCCATTTATCAAGAAGGTGCTGAGGTGGGGGACGCTCTGCCTGATGCAGTATGGTCCCAACTCTTGGAAGCAGTTGGTTTGCTTCATGTTGCTCTGTGAGGAGAGGGGAGTGCCCTTGAAGTTGAAGTACTTCCGGGCTGTTCTAGAGGTGAGATCTTTGGGAGAGCAGGAGGGAATATATTACATATCGCCTCGTCCCCACAAGAAGGTAGTGCACGGGCATCCGGGCTCCATAAAAGGGTGGAAGGGAAAATACTTCGTCGTCCGAAGCCTGGTGCCTTGAGAAATTCCTACTGCTTGGAATTTTTACAATCCGAACCACAAACCCCCGAAGCGAAGAGAGGACGGAAGCAGAGTTGGCTGATGTCGATCAGATCGTAGCTGCCTACAGCATTGGTTGGCCCAATGTGACCGAGTTGCACTTGGCTCGGATAGGACTGAGCCCCGTTGACCCTTGTATGTTCTGTTTCTTTTTTATTTAACATCCTGCCTTCATGTGAGAAGTCTTCCGTTTACTCTGTAGCGATGGACAAGGCCAAGCTCGAAGCGAGGTGAGCCCTGAAGGACCTGGCCAAGAAGAGGGCAGTTGAGCATCCTAAGCAGAAGGCAGGATCCGCTCAGGGGGGCTCCGAAGGCCCCTCAGAATGAACTCCTACGAAGGCGAAGACCCTCTCTGTCAGAGGGGTGCGGGAGCAGGAACCGAGCACTAGTAGCCGAAGGGTTGCTGAGGCTCTGAAGGGCGGGGTGCCTCCAGTTTGCCCCGACACTCAGGAGATGGTGGGTAAGGAGGGGCTCAGGCCATGGGCCCCTGACTGGTCGGTGAAGGCGGCCGACACTCTGGTCGAGGGGCCAGTATCGATCGAAGTGGTGGACTGCCTTGCCACACTGCGCGACTGGGCTATCTTGGCGACCGAGACCACCGAGACGTGCTACATGAAGTGGGCTCAGGCCTACGTGATGGTAAGGTCCCGCTTGTCCGTTAGCATTATACTTAGTGACATTGCTTTAGTTTGAAAATTAAAACTCTTGGCCCCGCGTTCTCAGGTATCTATGGCCGGTGCTTAGTTGAAGAGGTGCTACAAAAAGGATCTCAAGAGGGAGGTAAGGAATGCTCAGCGATATAAGCGCGAGATGAAGGAGCTGAAGTTGGAGCTGGAGGCATCCCAGGGGCGCGAATAGGCCCTTCAAGCTGACCTCGCAACTTAAGCGGATGAGCAGCTTTGCGCCTTGGCACGGGTCAGGGCGGACGCTGACGCGAAGTACCAGGAGGTGGAGGCCGCAGCCATGGATGAGGTGCTCGCGGCCCAGGACGAGGCTTACAATCGGGCGAAGGAGCACTTCTTATTTCTTTACCCCGAGGCCAAGGTTGATAAACTTCACTACGGCTGGAAGTTGCACGACCATCTGAAGACGCCTGGGGAGAAGGCGAGGAGGTTGAAAAGGAGGCGGGAGGAGCGGTGGACGCTGATGTTCGGGGGCCGGCCAACAAAGAGGTGTTGATTTCTTCTAAGAAGTAGTCTTAATCTCCTCCCACTCTTCTTTTTGTTGGCCACCGCTATTTTGTAACAACTTTTTTGGGATAATGAATATATGTTTTTGGCTGAACTGTATGACTTGTTGTTTTGAAAGCTTGGAGTGAACTTTTGTTTACACTCTTTTGTGTCAGATGGATGAGACCCTCGGAGCTGACCTCAGTTCGGACGAGGTCAAGCACCTTCGGAACAGGCTGGAGTCTAAGGAGTCTGTCTTGATCTGCTATCGCAAACAGGCCCATGATCGGGAAGTTGTTGTTACCTATTTCATGAATAAGTCTAAGGAGTTGAGCTTGGAGGCGGCACACCTGAAGAAGGCTATCACCGACCGTGACTGGGGGAGCATTGAGATGGTGTGGTCGATGTCCGATGACTCTACCAGGCAACCGACCTCTGAGTCCTTCCTTCGTGAGGTCATCGTAGAGAAGGATCTGGAGATTTAGAGGATGAGGGTCATGCTCCGTATCGGTGGGGCTCGGCTCCATTCCCAGGGGGGGTTGACCCTCCGTCATGGGCTCGTCTCTGACTCTTTGCGTGGAAATGGCAAGGCCGGCTGATGCCCAGAGCACCATTGCCGGAGTTTCTACCTTGGCGAAAGCTTAAGCGGAAATGAAATTGTAGGGTGAGGGAAGGGGGAAGCTCAAGGAAGGCTTCGCTCGCTCTAACGCTCATTTAGTAGACAGCGAGTGGAGGGCGTAGCAACAATGCCTTACTACACGAGCTCGTAAGTCAAGCCCGGAACGAGCCAAGAAGGATAACTGCTATCCAATCTTCCTCCCACGCAGCCAAGCCATACTATAATAAGTCGAAGTCACTGCCTTCCTTGTAGTTAGATATACCTACCGGGAACTCCGAAAAAGAACCAGTCATCCTCTTTGACCTTTGGAACCGAGGGGCACAGACTCCACTAAAGAGTCTGATTGGAATTGACATTCACGATAACCATTGATTTAGCTGCCGCTACGAGATCTCAAAAGCGACAGAAAGATAGTGAAAAGCATGAACGAACCCTTTATCAAGATGACTTATTTCTAGTCTATTTTTATCTTGCAGAATGGAACCTATGAAACAAGTCTGCGGTAGTTCAAAATTGGAATTGGCACAATATCGCGAAGTGGTTGCCTTCGCTCAATTTGGCTCAGACCTTGATGTAGCGACTCAGGCATTACACAATAGAGGTGCAAGGCTTACAGAAGTGCCAAAAGAGAGCAAACACGCTCGGCGGGGTTTGAGTTGGTTTGTGTTAGCCCAAAGGGCCTCTGAGGAGAACTTAGGCTGAGGTGATAACCGTTGTAATTAAACCTTATTGTACTGTGGCCCCCCCGAGGCATTATAATAATAAAAATGATCTTTTCGATTCGCCTTAACCTGTTTTTGAGAACGAGCATCAAGGGGTTGGGAGAGGACGAGAGATCGAAGAATCTCCCATTTGGCTCGGGAACCGAGGCGAGGATTGACGACTTGGGAGATTGAGAAATCTCCCGTTTTCGCTCGTAGTCCTTGCCGAGTGGCGAGGACGTGGAACTGAGAAGCCCCGTTCGGCTAGGGAACCGAGCCGAGGATCGAGGACTTGGGAGATTGAGAAATCTTTCGTTTTTCATTCGTAGTCCCTGTGAGTTGGTAATGACGTGGGGCTGAGAAGCCCCGTTTGGCTTGGGAACCGAGCCGAGGGTCGGGGACTTGGGAGATTGATAAATCTCCCATTTGTCTCTCGTAGTCCCTGCCGAGTGGCGAGGATGTGGGATTGAGAAGCCTCATTCGGTTTAGGAAATGAGCTGAGGTTTAAGAAAGTCGGTGCCTTGTTCGAATTCACTGCCGAGCATCGAGCACCACCAGCTTTTGAGAATGCTAGTGCTTTACTCGAGGTCAATGGCGAGCGTTGAGCATCCAAGTTTGTGAGAAATCTAGTATCTTACTCGAAGTCAATGGCAAGCATTGAGCACCCCCCAGTTTGTGAGAATACACAAAAATTTGAACAAAAAAGGGAAAGAAATAAGATTACACTTCATTCTTTCTGCTATTGTAAGTTTACATAAAAGGGGTGGCACATAGTGCCGATTACAAAATATCAGTTACACAAGCTCGGTTACATAAGGCGTCTAGTATGGTTATAGAAGAAGTCCAGACTTCCCCCTCGAGGAACTTGATGAGGTGCTCCGCGTTCCAGGGCCTCTTCACTACCTTACCCCCCAGGTCTTCGAGTCGGTACGTGCCGGGGCGTACCACTTCGGAGACCTTATATGGGCCATCCTAGTTATGGGCCAGCTTTCTCTTCTTTTTGGGTCGGACATAGCTAGTTTCCTAAGCACGAGGTCACCTTGCTTGATATTGGTGAGACGGGCCTTTTTGTTGTAGAATCTCTCGATCCATTGTTGGTATATACTTCTTCTGACAGCAGACTTTTCTCTGAGCTCGACGATCAGATCCAAATTTGCTATGAGGTTGGTTGAGTTTATTTCCTCGTTGAAGCCCATGATCCTGGGCGATAGGAGCCCGATTTCCAAGGGGATGACCTCCTCGGTTCCGTAGGTTAGGTTGAATGATGATTCGCCCGTAGGGATTCTCTGGGTTGTTCGGTGCGACCAAAGAATGCTCGGTAGCTCGTCGACCCACAGTCCCTTGGGAGAATTATCCAACCACTTCTTGAGCCCATCAAGGATTTGGCGATTGGTGTTTTCTGCCTGGCCGTTCAACTAGAGATGAGATATCGACGAGAAGCGCTGCTGGATGCCGATGTCTTTGCAGAATTTTCGAAAGTTCTTGCCTGCGAATTAGGTTCTGTTATCGGTGATGAGCACCTGTGGGATCCCGAACCGAAAAATGATGTGCTTCCAGAAAAATTATTGAGTTTGATGCTCCATGATCGTGGCCGGGGGTTCCGCCTCAATCCACTTGGTGAAGTAGTCGATGGCTACCACCAGGAACCATCTTTGGCTGTGGCTTTCGGGAAGGGGCCGACCAAGTCCATCCCCCACATGGCAAAGAGGGTCGGGCTGGCCAGCAACTTGAGGTTGGCTTGCGAAAGTCGTTTCACCGAGAAGATTCTCTGGCAAGGGCCGCACCTTTTGACGATGTCCTCGGCGTCTTGTAACATGGTCGGCCAGTAATAGCCGTGGTTTAGGATTTTTCTGGCAAGCGGCCTGCTCCCTATGTGGCATCCTCTGATCCCCTCGTGTAGTTCCTTCAGCGCGTATTTGGCATCGTCGGGGGCCAAACAACGGAGATAAGGTCTTCTGTCCACCCTTGTGTATGAGCATTTGAAGAGTGGCTCATCGATCATAGTGAATCTCTCTGAACGGATTCTGGTCCTTGCATCGGCCCGGTCCTCAGGAAGTTCTCCCTCTGTCAGAAACTTTCGGATGGGGTCCATCCAAGTATCCGACTGAACCTCAACAGCAAGGGAAAGAACCTCGGGGATGTCAATGCTAGGCTTGAGGAGAACTTCGATTAAGATGGTGCGGTCGAGGCATTCGAAGGACGATGAGGCGAGCTTGGAAAAACGAGTCAGCCTGAGCGTTCTGTTCTCTCGGGATCCACTCTACCGAGGCAAAGTCGAAGGCGGTTAAGAGTTGCTGGACTAGTGCCAAGTATTGGATCATCCGAGTATCACGAGCCTCATACTCCCCGGTGATCTAGTTGACCACGAGCTGGGAGTCGCTGAAGGCTCTGATTTGCTTTGCCCCCGATTTATATGCTAATGTGAGCCCTGTAATCATCGCCTCGTATTCCGCCTCATCATTGGAGGCATGGAAGTTTAGGCATAGGGAATACTGGAGAATGAAGTCGTCGGGGACTTTGAGTATGACGCCCACGCCGCTTTGAACCTCGCAGGACGACCCGTCGACATAAACCTCTCAAACTGGATCCGCTTCCTGCAGTTCAGAAGGCTCGGAAATGGTGCAATCCGTGATGAATTCGGCGAGGGACAGCCCTTTAATTGCCATCCTGGGTTGGTATCTGATCTCGTACTGGCTAAGTTCGATCGATCACTTGATTAAGCAGCCAGAATTCTCCGGCTTTTGGAGGATTGCCTTGAGGGGCTTGTCCGTTAGGACTTGGATCGAGTGGGCTTGAAAGTATGGTCGGAGCTTTCGTGCGGCCATGACCAAAGCGTAGGCAACTTTTTCCATCTTTGCGTAACAGGTCTCGGTCGCGAGCAGGACTTTACTGACGTAGTAAAAAGGCTTATGAACCCCATCCCCCTCTCGGACAAACACGGTGCTGAGCGCATGTTCCGAGACCAAAAGGTAGAGGAAGAGGGGTTTGCCCGGCTCGGGCTTGCTTAGAAATGGAGGGTTGGCAAGGTAAGTTTTCAGTTGGTCAAACGCCTGCTGCTGAGAGTCCCCCCATTCGAAGCCTTTCGCCCTTCGTAGGGACTTGAAAAGGGGAGCGACTTCTTTCCAGACTTGGAGAGGAAGTGGCCGATGGCCGTCAGTCGTCCCGTAAGTCGTTGAACTTCCTTTACATTTCCTAGAGGGGCCATATCAATTATGGCCTAAATCTTCTCGGGGTTTGCCTCTATGCCGCGCTGGCCCACCACGAACCCTAGAAATTTCCTCGAGAGATGCCGAAGGCGCACTTAGCGGGATTGAGCCTCATGTTGTGGAATCGGAGGACACCAAAATATTCCTTGAGGTCGGCCACATGATCCTGCCCTCGGTGGCTCTTGACGAGCATATCGTCAACGTATACCTCCATGTTCCGACCGATCTGCGCTTTGAAGACCCGATTAACGAGCATCTGATAGGTGGCACCAGCGTTCTTTAGCCCAAAGGGCATAACCCGGCAGCAGTAGAGACCCTGGTCGGTTACGAATCTGTCTTAGTAATGTCTGGAGGGAACATCCTGATCTGGTCATAGCCCGAAAAGGCATCCATGAAGCTCAGTAGTTCGTGACCCGATGTAGCGTCGATCAGAGCATCGATTCTTGGGAGGGGGAACGGATCTTTGGGGCACACCTTATTGAGGTCCGAGAAATCTATAAAAATCCTCCACTTTTCACTTGCTTTCTTGACCATCACGACGTTAGCTAGCCACTTAGGATAGTAGACCTCTTGTACGAACCGGGCGGACAGAAGTTTCTCCACCTCCTCTTTCACTGCTTGTTTCATCTCGGAAGCGAACTTACGTCGCTTCTGCTGGATCGGCTTGGAGCCCGGGTGGACACTCAGCTTGTGCATGATGAGGTCTTAAAAAATCCCTGGCTTGTCATACGGCATCCGGGCGAAGAGGTCGATATTTTGGCAAATACAATCGATGAGGGTCGGCCTCAGGTCTGGAGACAGAGATAGGCTCAAGAACCATTTAGATTTGTCTTCTGCCTTAAAGGAGACCTCTTCTAATTCGTCCACGAGCTCTGACTCGTACTGGTTTCTTTCTGACAGAAGTTCCACCACATCAAGGGGGAATACCCCACCTCCTACCGCGGTCATATTGCACGAACTTGTAGACTCCTGGTTTCCCTGGACAACACCGACTCTAAGGTCGGTGGAGAATTTTAGTTTCAGGTGGTAGGCAAAGGGGATTGCCTGAACTGAGCAGAGGCTGGATCGGCTGAGGATGGCATTGTATAAGGCATTGACATTGACCACCATGAAGTCCATTGATTCGGTTTGCATGATCGGGGTCGTCTCGGCGGTCACATCAAGCGTGACTATCCCCTCAATTTGGATGGGGATGCCGGAGAACCCATCAAGGGTGTACCCGGCCGGCTTTAACTTCTCGTGGGGGAGCTTGAAGTTTTAAAAAGATTCTAAGAAAAGAATGTTGACCGAGCTTCTGTTGTCCATGAGAATTCGGCGAACTTCGTGGTTCACCATGCCGAGGCTGATGACGAAGGCATTGCAGTGTGGGAGTCGGATGCCATCCAGGTCTTCTCCTGAGAAGGAGACCGCTTGCTGCTGAACCCTAGGAGACGGTTGGTCGTGGACCGAATTTATTTCCCGCAAGAAGGCTTTACGAGAAATGTTGGATTCCCCCCCACGGGCCCTCCATGGACACAGTGTAAGATGGTTGCCCCACCGATTTCTTTGGGTTCAAGTTCCTGCTCGTGTTGTCTACTGACCGTTCGAGGAGAAAGCGAAGGCCTCAGATTCCTCGTGTCCCTCCGGTCTCTTGGATTGGTTCGAGTGAACTCCCTAAGGTACCCTCTCTGAATGAGGGCTTCGATCTTATCTTTAATGGCTCGGCAGTGGTCCGTCTTGTGCCGTGGTCCCAGTGAAACCAGCAGTAGAACCTTTGGTCCAATTTTTTGTTGTTGCTTGGTCGGGGAGGGTGTTGAACGATCCCTTTGTCCTCGATCTCTAAGAGGATTTCTGCCACGTTCTAGGTTAGCGGTGTGTACCTTTCAAAATGGTGGACTGAAGGAGGCCTCTTCTAACCAGATGCGTCCTTCATGGTCTTCTTGGCGGGCTCGGAGTCGTCTGCTTTTCGCATCCCCTTGGTGGTAACTTCTTTAATGCCTTCGGGGTGCAGAGCTTCCTCGGCTTAGATGTACTTCTCGACCCTGTTGAGGAGGTCGGGAAAGTCGAGGGTCGAGGAGTAATTTCTTGGCTAATGAGGCCTTCAACTGGCCGTGGCGGACATTGTGCCAGAAAGCCGCGGAAGCGATGCCCGCATCGAGAGAGGAGACCGTCCTTGCCTCGGCGGTGAACCTTCGCACGAATTCTCAGAAGGACTCTCCTTCCTTCTGCTTGAGGTTGAGGAGGGACACGCTCATCTTATTGACCTTCCGAATAGTGACAAAATGGGCTAGAAAGTTTACTCGAGCTAGTCAAATGAGAAGACCGAACGGGGGTGGGCTTTGAGAACCATTCCCGAGCCGGATTGTGCAGGGTGGCAGGGAAGGCATGGCATAGGAGAGGATCTGATGCGCTGTGAATCAATATGAGGGTTTTGAACCCTTCCATGTGATCAACTGGATCACTCTCGCCATTTTAGGTTTCGAACTGAGGCGGTCTGAAATTCCTGAGAATCTCGACGTCTAGGATTTGGGAGGAGAACGGAGGTCGGTTCGGCCGGTTCCCTTGCCCAGATTGTGTTCCGCCTTCGCTGAGGTGGGCGAGGCGATTCTCCATCTCCTGGAGGTGCTGAAGGAAGGCCTCATCCTGACCCTGTGGGCAAGTCGAACTGTGAGATTCGTTGCCCTGGACTTCTGGTCGAGGACCGGTGTTGTTGCACTCCTCAGTCCTTGGGCTGCCCGGGATGGCCTGGAGGACCTCATTCCTAAAGTTTTGGAACTCGACTCTCGTGATTGGGGTCTGCTCTTCCTGGCCTCGCGGAGGCAGGCGCTCCCAGGGCGAGTGGTTGTGCGCTAGTTCCCGCTCTTGGGTCGGCTGCTCACCATGGTTCGGAGCCAAGTTGGAAGCGGCCCCTCCCCTCGATCGGCTGACCTTCCGGTGCTGGATGACGTGCCGTAGATCAGGGGCGACTAAGCGTGAAGCGCTTGGTTCGGGTCCTACCGCACCATTGGCTCGTGGTCGGTTAGAGCCCTGGGTGTTCGCGTGGCTGTGAGAGAGAGTGGATCTGGACGACGTCCAGAGGTGAATGCTCTCCTAGCTTTGGGAGCCATGGTGTGGGTCAGCCTCGAGATGACGTCCTAGGCCGGGATTGGTCGGTGTCAGTGACGTGCATTTTCCACAGACGGTGCCAACCTGATGCTGCTTGTTTTGAGGTGTGGGGGCAACATGTGTGAATTCTTGTAATTTGTGAAGCAGAAGGGATGGCACTGGCGTTGATCTCATCCTTGGGCTGTACGTTCGGCTTGGGAGTAGCAGAAGAGAGGTAGAGGCTAGGTGCTCGGCTCGGATCTGCATGGCTCAGCATGGATCTTAGTGGCTCGGCTCGGATCTTGATACCTGCAAAATGCCTAGAAACACGGGAGAGATCCCGGCGACAGGCCCTCTGACGATCTAATCAGTCACTGGAATAGCAAAAGTAGCTAGGGTTCAAATGGGGAAAAGTTGATTACCTTCAGAAGGGATGAGGGGGTCTGGTATTTATAGGGAGGGGCTAACGGGACTTAGACCTTGATGGGCCGTGTCACGCCCCGCTTCCCAAAAATATGGAATACGAACACATGACATTTGTCCAGCGAAGGACTAACGTCATCCATAAGCTATTTAATCAATCAACTCAACAATATAATCAATACAGAATAAATGCGCAGGCAATAAAAATAATCTCATGAACAATAATACTTGGAATGAAGCAATAAAAATATCCAAATACAATAATAATCGAACGTCTGGAAACAAATAACAATATTCGGGACATAAGTCAAATACAATGAAATAACAATAGTTCAATAATTAAGTCTTCATGACAAAACAATTATTTATTAAGCGGCGATGCAATAAATTCTTTCACCAATGTTGTTCTCCCAATCCATCAGGCAATTCTCCATCAACACCTGTAAACACTTTATCTAAAAAAAAGAGAAAAATTGTCCTTAGAGAAAGTCATGGACAGTAAGTAGAGAAAGCAGAGAACAATGGAATAACGGTATAACAATGAATCAATGGATTAATAAGAATCAATAACACAGGACAATAACAATAATTGATATCATGATAATCGGTATAATGGCTATAAACAATGATGCAATATTCGGTAACAATAATCAAAGATCAATTGGATATCAATAGGAACAATGAGAAACAATATGCAGTGTCGATATTGTATCAATCCTTAAGTCTATTATTTATTTTAGTCATAACTAATGCATGTACTACTGCATCCCATACTACAGGTTCGATGCATACAATCAATTTTGTTTTAGACTCAAGTGGTGAACTCGGTAAATCATGTACTTGGCAACGGTAACGATAAATACTATTCACCTTTCGGTGTACGATAGATTGGGTTACGGCCATAACCACAATCACACGATAAAACGGTAGCCGGAATGGTAATTAGGGAAACACGGGCCCCTCCTCCAAGTACAGTCACTACTTTGTTCACTACTCAAATCTCCTTTTAACCCCGGCTTATTAATTATTTATCAATGCAACAACACAATTGCAATTAATGGACAATTCCGTAAAAGATAGTATCAATAGGGAAACAATAGGTTGATAACATGGATATGACGGTTATAATAGTGACAATAACTCATTGGGAACATGCAATGCAATATACATTCATTAATTCATGCAATAGTATCACATAGGGATTATTAATTCATTAAAAAGTGGAATCTAAAATTCTGGACAGCAAATGCAATCTGTACAAAAATGCAGTTTCCCGCTGACTCAGAAATCAAAGGTTGAATCCGTCAGAAAATATGGACACTAGACTTCCGCACGGTTCCAACGCATATTTAAAGTTCAAATTTTGACAAAAGTAGCTAGGCCAAACACATGGTTCTTTACATATTTTATGTTCAGGCAGAATATCGATATATTGTTGTTTTAATTTTTGAATCAGCAAAAACTCAATATTAAAATTAGTAAAAATATTTTCAGGACTCCTAAACATGTTAAGCAACAATATGAAAATTTTCAAAGCAAAATTTTATCATTTGATCAACATTTTTACTGTTTAAATATGAAAGGTACGAGAATCTGAAAACCTAGAATTAAAAACAAAGCTGTAGTAAAACGGACATAACCTTTGCTACAAAACTCGGAATTCAAAAAAATCAAGATGATCTGAAAACTAGAAAGATAAGGCTATAATTCATATTCAGAAAGTATTTCATTTTAAAGTTGTTTACTGGTTCGAAAACAGCGGTCAAAGTTCAGGTCAGCAAGTATATACAGTTTTTAGGGTATTTTTCTTGAAAATAAATTAAATAAACATGATGGGTATCGATTTTTTAGTCAATAAATTGTATAATCAGCATGATGGGTGACAAAATATGATAAATAAAATTAGAACACGCTCATACATCAATTTATCATCAATCAATCAACCAACATACAACCTAGCAATTGTCTCTACAATAGTTTATTTGTGTGTCAATTATATGAGAAACCCCAGTATCAATTCTATATGCACTCATGAAAGATCCAAACTTTAGAGTCAAAAGTGGTACGATATCAAGAATATTGGGGTTAGCTCGTGTAAACCCTTAATAGACCCAACGAAGAGATGCACAATGGATAATACGATATAACAAAGAGATCTACTTGCAAGAATTTCAATAATACTTGAATTTGATACAATTAGCAATTCAAGAGGATGGTGACTTGCCTGTTAGATGGTAAAAACGAATACCAAGAATAACGGGATAAGAATCCCGAAGCAACGAACTCACGAACACACAATAACACGTGTAATCTACGTGCAATAAAGAGAACTAACAAAAAGCAGCACACAAAGAGACAAGCAGCAACAGAGCAAGAGAGAGGGAGCACGACCAAGGGGTGCGATGGCATTGTTGGGTCGTCGACGAGCAACGTCGACAGTCGAGGCGGTGCGAGGGTGTGCCGGCGACAGGGCGACGTCGACGTGGTGGTCGGCGATCGAAACTTGAAGGAAGGTGATCAGGATTTGGGTCTTTGTGGTGGCATCGCTGGCTGAGGGGTCACCGGAGGGGTTGACGGGGTCTGGGCGGTGCTCTGGGTGTCGACGGGAGGATGACGACTGAGGGGGATGGTTGCCGGAGATGGGGGTGGCCGAAGCTGGTCGGGGAATAGGTTGGAGAAGATGAACAGTGGGGGTAATGGAGTTTGGGCAGGAAAAGTGACGGGGAGAGAAAAAGTTGGAGGAGAGAGAAAGAGGAGAGAGAGAATAGGCGGCTAGGGTTTCGATTTGTGCAAAAATTAGGGTTTGCATTACGATTGTATTTATTGAGTACAATTAGGGTATTGGGTTGGTGAATTAGGGTCCACTAAGAGCGGATTTGGGTCAAGAACAAATGGAATTAGGTTTTAGGGTTCAATTAAGAGATAGATCAAAATCAATCGGGTTCAAATAAAAATACCTACAATAAATAAGAGAGCAATACGATCAATAAGAATTGCTCGATAAAAAAGAACGAAGAAATTTCACGAACAAAAAAAAATTTAAATCCAAAATAATACAATAAAAATTAGGGCTTGGAAATAAATTTGGAATTCGCCAATAAAATCAGATCAAGTATGAAAACAAAATAATTCGTTAAATGTACTTTAATTGAATAATCAAGGAATAATTAATAGTTATAATTATAAAAATAATAAAATCATACAATAAAATAATTATTCGGGTTTAACAATTTATTAAAATGGCCCGGCCCAATGAATATATATATATATAATTTGAACTCAAATACAAATAGTTGATCAATAAGATCTAGAAAATAAGATCAAAACACATCGTTATTCGAAATGAATAAATTTTCGATTAGAAAAACACTTTAATATAAAATCCAAAATGATTTTAACAAATAATGAATTTATAATATCGAAATAAAGAAAATATTCAGAAAATACGTATTTACAGGAATGGGGGTTACAGGCCGGGTCGGACCTGTTAGCCAGTAGGCCTAAACTGGCTGAAGCCCGTTGGACCTGTTTGACTCAATGATTATAGGAGAGCGAAATCTGAAGAGATCTGATGCCCCTGACGGGGCCATGTCATTTATACCATGTCACAAAGCAACACAAGAAAACAAGTACAAATTAATCATCAACTTCCAACAATCCTGTAAGGAAAGGCAATAAAATTTATCTATCTATATGTTATAGAATTTTATCTTTGTTGAGCTTGAATGCATTTTTTCTTGTTGCTCTTTTTGCTTTTACAATTAGTCGGCCACACTGAAATGAACCGCACTTGGCTGGTTCGAATGGAATCTAGTTCTCAGTGTTAAACGTCAGGTTTTGGTTTGCCTCCAAATTTTGCCTCTTTCTCTATGGCGCTTCTCCTTCTATTTCGCCTCTACTCCGTATCTATTCCCATGCCAATCTCAAAGAAGAGGAACACTATAGTAGCAACAACCACAACAATAGTAAGCAAGTATTAAGTGTTCCAACCGTTAAAAAAGAGGAGCGATGAAGGTATGTAGTCTTTCTAAACTATGGCCTATTTATGAAATTGTTAGTTTGTCATTGCAATGTTTTCTATTGTTTGCTTGTTATTTCAAATTTTCGAAAGGGAAATTTATCCTTACTATTTTAATGGAAGAGTTAGGGTTTGTTACAAACAAACCCTAACTTTGTGACTATATAAACATATATAATATACGTCCAAATTATATCTAATAAATATAAATATGCACTGCACGTGTAACCCAAATTAAAATATTCAAATATAAACTATTTTTTCCTTATTCAATATATATTGTTTTAATTTGATGACTTTAATTTTTTAGACGTGCATCGCACGTACATTATACTAGTTTAAATAATTTTGTTTAGTTAAATCATTAAAGAAGTTGCCATCCTTAAAAAATAATTATAAAACCAGACCTCAAATTTGGGGACTCGAATCTTATTGTTTAATATCAGTTGCCCTTCAAATCATATGGTCGATTGATGGCTGATATTAAAAATCCACTGCCATTAACCTCTAATTCTGACCACCTCCATCAGCAAACCTTGCTTCACCTTTTCCTTTTTTGACTGCAGCACAACCTCACCACTACCACCATCTCCACGTCCATTTTCCCCACTCTTTGGATAGGATTTTCAATACTATGTTTACAACATATCAAATCTAATAAACCAAAATTGTATAAAAATTCTATAAACTGAAGTGGGTTGATATTAGGAGTGGCAGTGGGTAAGGGTACACATGTTTAAACTTAACTAATTACCCTATGAGTAAAGGTATGGGTAACACTTTCTTACCCGCGGTTAGGGTAAGGTAGAATTTGTTTTTTACCCGTTTAAAAATTAGGATAGGATAAAGGTAAAAGTATAAAAATATACTTCATGTTTACCCTTTACCCGTTTAGATATATGCTTTATAGGCTTACATATATAAACACACACATACACATTGTAATTACAGAAACCAAAGAAACAGATTTCAATACATTTAGATTTCAATTTTTGTTGTTTGCTGGACTTAAAAATAAGTAGAAATATTTAAAATAAGTTGTTTTAAAAAATGCTTTTCTATAATTTATTTTTCCTTGTTTGGTGTGAAAAGGTAGATAGGAAAACATTCTTAAAATTCTCATTTAGGTTTCCATGCAGAATAAGTAGAGCCCACAAGATCTTTTGAAGATTCTTTTAATCAACTTTATAATTCTTTAAACTAGTATAATGCACGTCCGATGCACGTCTATAAAAAAAATTAGTCATTAAATTAAATGAATTTGTATATCGTATAGGAAAAAAATAGTAAAACATTTAACTTGCAAAATAGCACACTTCAATAATAGAATAAGTGCGAACGATTATAGAATCAAACTTCAACAATACATTAAGGAGAAAAATCAAAATTATTATGTTACCACTATTCTTTCGTCGATTCATACGAATGATTTTTAACCAAGAACTGAATAAACATGAACAACATACTTAGCTCAATATATATATATGTGCATATTTACTAAGGTCAGCATGCATTTGCTATAAATTTAGCGTTGATGTACATATAATCTGCATAAATTCAATATCTTGAGGCACCAAGATTGAGGATGCAGACAACCACTATCAGATTTTAATATATTATTGTAATTTTTCAAACATAAATTCAATAATATACTATCAGATTTTAATATATTATTGTTATTTTCGTTTCTTGCAGATCACTCGTAGCTGAAACTGATCAAGAAGTGGAACCAACTTTCCTGTGCCTGGTCTTCAAGAATCCACCATCCCTCCCAATCTTCACAGGCACCAAGATTGAGGATGCAGACAACCACCATTTCGAAATCATCCTCATAGATACTCTCAGTGGCAGTCCTGCCAAACTCCCACACCCTGTAAAGCAGCAAATAGTAAAAAAAAAATGCACTTCCATCAAAATGTAATGCAATCATATGAATTGAAACGCATGTGAAGTAGTGGAGAGTGGAGATTAATTAGATGGTGAATGTAGCCGTCAAATAGAAATGCAGATACTAATTACTTTTTAGGGTATAAAGGACAATTCTGCCTAATTAAACACCACATCATTGCCCACCATTTACTCATTTGATACCTTGGTGCATAAATACCATCTCTGAAATATCACAGAAAGACCAGATTTGCCTAATGACCTATAAGTTTCTTACAAATTAGAATTCTTAGTGCAGAAAAGAGAGCAGATATGCCATAATGGGATGAGTAGCTTTACAGAAGTTTCTGGTATAGCATTAAAACATATACCTCGCACATGGAGGTTGGCTTGTATGAGAATGAGTTACAGGTGTAACCTTACGGTATATAATTGAAGATTTTCCCGACTCTTCTATCAGTGACTTGTTGTGTCCATGTCAATGGTTATCATAATACATTCTAGAGTAATATACAAACTAAAAAATATAGCTCATGTAAAGAAATGAAGAAGAAATATAACAAACGGATAATCTTCTATGAAACTCTTGTTTCGCTGTTTCCAATGGAAACACAGTGACTTATGCATCTTTGAGTCAAAAAAGGAAATTCTTATATGAAGCACAGTCACAATAATTCAAAAAGTTTGTACATACCTTAAATCTTGTTGGCTCATATAGTTCAAATATCAAGGCATCCTCAAGTTCCAAACTGTGGTCCAAAGCAAAATTTCTCCTACGTGTTTTGGCTGTATAACAAAGAGACCTAGTAAATTTTTCATGAGTACCTGATGTGAGGGAGGCATAATATTTGAAAGGCACACCATTAGAATGAAAGAGGTAAATAGCTAGTAAGTCCAGGTGAAACCTGCACAAAGTTTGAATGTTAGTTAATAGCTAGTAAGTCCTAAAGCAATAGCATGAAAGAGGTAAATGTGGCATGTTCTTCACCTAGCACAACAAATTTAATAACCTAGTGCAAATGATGCAAGGAAACACTACAAATGGTACGTGGAAACTTTATACATATATAAGGTATATAAAAGTCAGCAACAAATTTAATAACCATTGCAAATGACGTACGGAAACTCTACAGATAGCAGAAACTTTATATGAATTGAAACGCATGTGAAGTAGTGGAGAGTGGAGATTAATTAGATGGTAAATGTAGCCGTCAAATAGAAATACAGATACTAATTACTTGCAGTCCCCTAAATTCTTTAAAATAGTTAAACAGCCATTAAAGAGAAAGAGCTAATTCCATAGAAATATTCAAAATTTGACTCATTCAGTTAAGGGTAGCCACTACCGGCACAAATATAACTCCATAAAATCAAATTATCTTCCACACAATGTAAAGATTCTGAGAAGAGGAGAGATTCCCAAGTACTTTCTCAAAACTAAACCAAATAAACTGCAGTAAAAATATTTGCCATTCCCTTTCCTGGAAAAGAATTCTGGAAATGTTATTTTAACTACAAAATAAACAAAAGAATTATTTTGAAAGAAAAAGAAAAAATCTAAGATCAAATTTTCATTTTAAAGGGAAAATGCCTAAATCTTCAAGAATTTAAGAACAACCATAGTAATCCCAAAGAATTCGCAGAATAAATATAGCAAATCGGCACTGGGGTTAAAAAGATCCTAATGTAACTGACATCGATCCATTGATCAAAAAGAACTAAGCAGTGGAATTCAAATAGGAAATCTCAGAAACATCTGTAGAAAAGATTTTGGGGAAGAGAAATTGCAGAAATTACCAAATTCCTTCGGATAAGGGTTAGTCCTCAGCATGAGGAAACCCTAATTAGCGAAAAATTTCAGCTCTCTCCCTCACTCTGCTGGACAAAATAAAGGGCACCTTGGGAGTGTGCTCTACTTACATAAATTTGTTGTTTGTTACTTTTCCACTTTTCTTTCTAAATTTGTTAACTATTAAATTTCAATTCTAGTCCAGTCTTGGCGCTAAGCAATCATGAAATGAAGACGTTTCAAAGTGAGGGATTATTGAACGTAGATCTGTCGTGCAACCAAGCAACCGAGTCGACCATCTATTTCGATAAGAAAAACAGATGCTAGGGTCCTTATCAAGCAGGAAGTAGTCCTACTCCTATCTATCTACCTCTCCAGACACATTGTTCTCATTCCATCTTTCCCCCAATCTCCCTTAACATAAGAATAGAAACTCGAGAAGGAATACCAAAGCTGAAGTGATGAATACACTTATAGACAGGCAGGCATGCATATTTTGACAAAAAAGATGATGTCTGAAGGGTGTATCTTTTGGTCTCAGGATCCCCTTAGTTACAGATGAGCAGTTTCTCTTCTAGCTCCGCTTTTGGCTATAGTGATGACTGATGAATACATTTATATATATAGGCATAAATGCATTATAACTGTCATTTACTGATGTGGTACACGAAATAATTGTTGAAAGATTACAATACTCTGTGGACATATTCAGAATCATCAATTATATATGTATATATCCATAATATTAATAAATATAGTTTTTTAAAAGTAAATATTCTGATGTATTCTTGAACCTAAAACTTACTTTTAATTAAATATAGATTTTAATTACAAAATACACAACTTACTTTTAACCAAGGGAGAATGTAGGAGGCAGCAGTTGATTGCCGTCTAGTAACTTTCTGCATTTGCTTCTCAATAATCTTTGGGATGCCATCTCTCAAAGGCAATAAGATATCACAGTATTGCTTCTCCAGAGCTTTCATTATTGCCCTTTCTATGTCAGCAACAATCTAGTAACAAACACAACAGACATCAGTACAGTAATTGATGTTGTCTCAAGAAAACCTTCCACCAAACTAAAAATGTATTATTATCAAGTATGTAGAATCTTTACACTCTCTAAGCGGTGGTCGCGCGAAGCATATATTATCAACCCTAGCTATTTCCACGCGTGCGATGCACGCCCTAATATTTTTTTCTTTTTTATGTAAACAGAAGACTACAATGTGCACTAATTTCAAATCAAACACGTGGCTGACTGAACTTACTTATGGCTGCCTCTGGCTGACTGTTAACTTCCAAGATTTCCCAACATCTCACATGCATTCATTATTTAAAGCAGAATTATGCGGGTTATATAAACTATCACAACATTAGATAACTGTTTCGACATGAGTTTAATAAAGAGCGTACCGTGCGATTTATCGTAGGACTGAATCTAAAGTTGTAAATGGAGTCACTATGTTCGGTTGCACCTGCATCCAAACACATCAAAGAAACACTCAGTTATATGCATGACCTTAAATGAATGTGCACTGAAATTTCGAGATAAAAATTGACGGATTGTTACAAATAGGTTTCATGTTTCGGGAAAAATACACTTTTTTGCTAAGCATTTGTTTGAACATTGGTTTATGGCAGTGAATTAGCATATATCGCATAAAGAAACTCTATCTTTGTTCCTTTCCTATAACTTTTTCATTTATTTTTAAATCATAAAAGTTAGTAATATAATGAAATTCCAAATAAAAAACTCTATCATCTTTCCACTTTTCCTTAGATCATCTGACTCTAATTGCAATTATTAATAGATCACTAAATCCTAAAATTACCAAAATTACACAAAATCACCAAAAAAAATCCTTTATCTTTCGAGATTGTTTCGGCAGGGTGAAACTGGTAGCTACCCTCAAATTCCTCGCCCTAATAATAACTGCCTGAAACCAAAACAAACAAATTAAAACTGAAACGAACGAAATTTTTAAAAATAAGGGTTTTAGGGTTAGGGTTTGGTACCCTTCTTTGAAGCAGTTAAGTTACAGAAAATGAGTTAAAGTTTCATTGAACAAAGAACTCTGTCACAAAATAGCTTAGCAGTAATAATAAACTGAGAACACCGATGTCCTTATCTATCTAGATTTCATAAGGTATCAAGATAAGTATCAATTAAGTCTTTTCCTTAAACTGGTTAGAAGTATGGAAACTGCAAACTATAAAAATAAGTAGAAATATTTAAAATAAGTTGTTTAAAAAAATGCTTTTCTATAATTTATTTTTTCTTGTTTGGTGTGAAAAGGTAGGTAGGAAAACATTCTTAAAATTCTCATTTAGGTTTCCATGCAGAATAAGTAGAGCCCACAAGATCTTTTGAAGATTCCTTTAATCAACTTTATAATTCTTTAAATATGATATGTCATGCAATTTAATTTCTTGTCTAGTTTTCCAAAACAAAATATTAAAAAAATGCTTTCCAATGGAAAAAGGAAACCATATATGTAAGGTTCTAAAAATAGGTTTCTATCATATTTTCAAAACGAGCTGACCTTGAAAGATCTTGAAGATAAGGGTTTCCAACACAACGAAAATCTCCATGCATGATGCACGCATGAAAGATCTTGAATATCCAATAGTACATCCATCTAATTCACACAATAACTTTGCAAGTACATGCAATATCTTGAATATATATTAGCACATCTATCCTGCCACTGTGCTACACTCTCTCCTATATATACCACATAATCCCCTCCTCTCTCTCTCTCTCTCTATCCCCAGCCATGACAAGGAAGAAGAAGAACGCTGCCTACATTGCCAATGATGCTGTGCGCAGAGCCACCTTCAGGAGGCGCAGTTCGAACCTCATCAAGAAAGTGGAGCAGCTGAGCACCCTCTGTGACATCAAAGCCTGTGCCGTAATTTATGCGCAAAATGAGGACAGGCCAGTGGTGTGGCCTAACAATTTAGAGGCCCAAGAAATGCTCGAGGAGTTTCGAGCCCTCCCCCCCTCCGAGTTTGAGGACTCCAAAAGAATAATGACCCCTCAGAAGTTCCTGCAGCAACGTGCTACCAAGATAGCTGATGAACTCAATCAAGTTCAACTTGATATCCACAAAACTGAAATGTCGGTTATGATGTATGAAGGGATGTTGGGCAATGAGCTTCATCACCTTGGCTTGGAGGAGACAATTGCGTTAATGAACAACACCGAGCTGAGGTTGAAGAAGGTGAGAGAGAAGATAGAAGCTGCAAGGAAGGCTGAGGAGCAGGCAATGACTGAAAGAGCAACGTTGGATCAGAACATGATAGATGAGCTCTCAAACCAGAATTGGTTTGCAGAGATGGAGCCTATTTCAAATTTTAATGAACAGTTTGGAGGGCTGGGTAGTACCGAAAATATTAATAATAATAATATTGTTGCTGGTGGGGTGGATGAGGATTTGGGTAACAATGGGTATGGGAGCCAGTGGTTGATGCCTGATTCGCCATTCCCCAACCCCGACATTGAATAAGTGATATGGATTGGATCTTTATGTGGTCTTGGTTATGTGTCTCTGATATGGTAATAAGATTATCTCTAGGGTTTCATGGTTATGGGATTTCGGAATTATGATTGAATGAATAAAATTGAAGTTGGTTTATGAATATTTCTGATAGTTGATTTTGTTGTTGATTCTTTGGAAAAAGTGATTATCATCTTGGAATCCATCTAATTTCTTTGTTCGTTGAAGGGAAAACAAAAAGGATTAAATGTTTTACTGATAAATCGAATTGTGCTGAGAAGAATTTTTACAAAGTATCTATATTCTTGAAAATAAGACATTTAAATTAGAAAAAAAATAAAATAAAACAAAATAGTCTACCATCTGTTTAAATCAACAAAGAAAGATTTCATTTCTAAATTGAAATTTTAAGATATATGCCTTCATGATCCCCACATGAAGAACACATTTAAAATTTCTTATACCTAGTTTTGTAGAGTCTGGAATTCGTTGTAGTAGAAGTCTTTAAGCGCTGAGATATGCCACTACTGATCATAATGAACAACCAAACATAGTAGACCACACCAAACACAAAAGTTCAAATTTATCCCGGTTCGGCGAACCTAATCCAGGGGAGAAATAATCGAGATATTATTCAACTAGAGTTGACACAAGAGTTACAATACTTTCACCAAGAACCTATCTATCTATCAAGCCTCACTAGAATATACTCCACTACAAAAAAACCTCGATAAATGAATGTTCGATAAGTAATAGTCTCGCTTAGATAATAATTTCTTCTGGTCCCCACTTCGGCATGTGTACTAAAGTAATAACCTCACTAAATGCATTAAGAAATAATTTTTTTTGAATCCTTAAAGGACCAACGAAAATATAAATTAATAATTACTAAATTCCATAAAAAAATTATATATATAATCCACATATTTTTGAACTTTTTGTAATAACATCCCTACAATAGACCCAATCTTTTCACTCCATCAACTATATCCAAACAAAAAGTCATCTAGTCTGAAAATATGCATCTAAAGTTACTTATTTTTTCTTACACCTAAACCAAATTCAACCCCATCCTTAATTTTTTTAGTGCATACACAACTTCCGGAATATTTTGCTCATGTTGTAGCAAGTAGTTATTTAAGGTGATTATTACCTGAAAAACTTCTTTTGACGAAGCATTTGGTAAAACGGAACTATCATCTGGATTAGGATCATGATCATCATCACTAGGTGTATTCATTACTGATCGAATAATTTCTTCATCTGTAGGCAATTACATCACTGCATTATTGTCGCTAGGATAGTTCAAAAGATGTTCAACATCCATGACATTTATATAGCGTAAACTAGAAATGACTTTACTTAATCTTTAGATCTCTTCATCTTGGCCAACCACTGGTTCATGAACATTATCTTCCTCTGACGAATCTTGAAATGCCGAAAACAATTTGCAATTTTTGTTGTCTTCACATCAAAATTTCAAGCCGCATTAGCAAAATTGATAGCATCCAAAACATTAATTTTCTCAGGATTTGTTGCTACAACCTCGTAGCCCTCCAAGATGCTAGAATAAAAAAGATGTTGATGATGAATTTTCAGTGCTCGGATAATCCGAGCATCACATGGTTGAATCTTGACGTTGTATTGGGAGACAAGAAAATTAGTTCTACATTTCTTAAGCCTTCAATTATCTTTGGATGAGCTGGGCAATTGTCTACAATTAAGAGAACCTTTTTGCCATTCATTCTTTTGTCAAACCAACCAACAAATTCATCAAAAGCAGGCCAGTCATCCAAGCTTTCTTGTTAGATCGATATTCGCAACCAAGATTGTTCTTGTTCACATTTTTAAAGTATCTTGGATTTGCATATTTACCAATAATCCAAAGAGGTACTTTGTCAGAACCATCACCATTACAACAAACAACAACAATAATTCTCTCATTGTCTTTCTTGCATCCTTCCAATTGCTTCGTAGCAAGCAAATGGTCAGCTTCCAATCGATAAAGTAATGAAGTTTCATCCATATTGTAAATATCCTTCAACTGAAATTGATCTAGTTTAGACCGTATTCCATGTAAAGAATTTTCAATGTTACCCATGAAAACTGAACCACTTTCACCGAATCTTCAGTAAAACTTGATTACATGTCTTGCCTTGAAACGTTCTAGCCAGCCACTAGAGAAGCTGAATTCTGGATTAGTTTCACCATACATTTTTTTGTAAAACTCTTTTGCTTTGGTATGGATCATTTCTCCGGGCATATTCACTTTCTCTTGCCATTGGAGAAACCATTCATACAAAGCTTTCTCTAACTCAGGGTATTTTGCTGATTTGTGCCTTTTAACGTTGCTATTTTTCATCTAATCTGACAAATATTCTACTGACAATTTTAGAGTGTTTGGTATTGTTGATTGACTGATACACAAATCAAACTTTTGTTGAACACACACCTGCAAATCTTTTTGGCTAATAGAGGGATGCTCCTCCTTATACTCACATATTGCTTTCCTAATTTCATCGGTTAATGTTGATTTCTTTACTCCTTTCAAATGATGAGAAGTCATAGGAGAAAAAAATTTGTAACTTGTTGGAATATACAGTATCTTCTACACATTTACCTTATATAGCTAAAGACTTGAATCTTTTCATTTGCTATTTACATTAACTTAAAACCTTTTGTTTTCCAAGACATTATAAGTTTCACAATTTCTTTTTAACTTCTCTAGACTCAAATTAATACATTAATTGTTGTCTCTTGATTTTTCTGACTACATAAATTGAAAAACTCCCTCGAAAATAATAAATATTAATTTATCAATAAATGAATAAATTATTAATTTATCAATAATAAATAATCTCGCTAAAGTAATATTTTTTCGGTCCCAAGGGTATGCATTTATCGAGGTTTTACTGTATTTACAATGAAAACTCTCATATGAAGTACTCCATATCATGGAGGCCATTATAATTATTTATAGAGAACTAGAAAACCCTAGGTTGTAGTCTTGATCCTTCACTATTCAATAAACCCTGAAGAGAAAGCCATGCAATAGGAGTCATACGATATATCTTGCAATACAAGTTGGGCTCAAACAATCCCCCAAGGATCTGGCCCATCTACTTCTGTTGACTGCTTGTGGTCGACTGCTCAACATAGCGATCGACTGTTATGCAAGTCAAGACCAATCCGAGAAGGTCTCTGATGGTTGCAGTCGACTGCACAAAGTGGTAGTCCACTGTCCTTGCTTCACAACCAGCCAACATCTTCTTCTGCCTCCATTCTTTTCTTCGAACATATTCTCGCTTCACCCTATTCTCTTTACATCAAACCTAGTATGCAAGACATAAATAGTCTCAACCTTCACATTAGATTGCATACAAATTGCTTCAACACCTGTGTGATTTATTGCTTCTAGACTTTTCTCTTTCTCCTCTAATATAGAACACGATTCAGTAGCTTCTTTTGCTAGTCGAATTTACTTCCACCAGTTATTTCTCCAATTGTATGCACCCTCAAGGGCATACCTCAGTAGGTGTCAACTCGGAGATGTCATCCTCTACACGAAATCAACCTACATCAGGCATTCTTCACATCTCGACGATATTCAAACATCGTGATATCGTTTCAATGATTCAAAAGTCGGCTAACTAGATACTTTATGAAGGTTTGGCTTAGAAATATTTGACCAAAATTTTCCGTTCTCACAAAGTTTGCAGAGGATGTACTGATCACCCCTTATTTCCCTCACAACCTTACGAAAACCTTCTAAAACTGATATAATTCCACCTCGAGTTGTGTACCTGCAGCCCCATATATGCTTCCAGAGTTTCCAAGGATATTAGATTATGTTTCAATAAAGGAACATGCATGACCTTCTTCAATGTGAAACCCTTCCCATCTGGCATCTCCAACTCAACTATCTCCTCTCCCACTAGTGATGGCGAACGGGTCGTTCGGGCCGGGCCGGGCCCAACCCGTACGGGTTGGCACGAATACGTAGCCGGTCCGGGCCGGGTTGCACCCTTATATGGGCCGGGCCGGGCCGGGCTACGTTTTCGTTTGGGTGGCCCGCCCAACCCGTGAACCCTTTAGGGTTCAACCCCGGTTGGGCCGGGTCGACCCGCGGGTTGGCCCGTTTAATAATATAATTTTTTTTTTGGTAGCTTAAATTAAAATAATAATAATAATAATTTTACAAATGATGTATACAAACAACCATATCTTTGTTTGATGAATACTACAATTCTTCAAAAATTATAATACTAAGTAAGTAATAATACTAATAAGTAATAATACTACAATTCTTCAAATATCCCCAAATGATGTTTAATTATAATACTAAGTATGTAATTCAGTAATAATACTAATAAGTAATAATACTACAATTCTTCAAATATCCCCAAATGATGTTTAATTATAATACTAAGTAAGTAATAATACTAATAAACAAAAAAAATCGTAATAATAATAATAAGATTGAAAGAGTGAAATTGACAACAAATTTTGAAATTTTATTCATATGAATTTAAGTTATACAATTTGAACAATTTATAACGAAATGAAGAATTTAATTCACAAATAAGTTTTATACAATAACATATTTGTTATATACAATTTTAATTGAGTACAAGTTTTCTAATTTGACATAACAAGCAAAGCTATTGTTGTTGTTGTTGTTGTTGTTGTTCTTCAGACGAGTTGCTCCCACTTGTGGAACTTGATAGTGCTTTTCCTTGCGTCCTATCTTCAGCTTTCAGTCAGTCTTCTGTGCAAACGAGCATCTCTAACGCCTCGGGCTTCAACCGATTCCTGTAATCAGATAGAACCCTGCCACTTGTAGAAAATGCACTCTCAGAAGCAACTGTAGAGACAGGAGGAGTTAGCAAATCTTTAGCCATAATTGACAGAATACTAAAAGTGTGTTCATGTTCTTTCCACCATTGTAAAATATCTAGTGGAGAAAGAGAAGGCTCAGTATCCTGTTGGTTATACCAATTTAATTCATTTGGTTGATTAGTCCTAGGTTTTTTAGATTGAATTTGTTCAAGTAAACTAAATGTTCTATCACCAATTCTACTTTTACCCTTACCTTTAGAACTACCAAAAGAAAAACTAACTGCAGAAGTTGTACTACTAGAAGCAAAACGTTTATCACAATAATCATACAAGTTATTTAAAGTAGATTCAAACTGAACTAAAAAAGTAGCGCAATCAGTTGTTAATTCTACATTGTCCTCTAAATATCCAAAAAACATTTGTATCAAATTCTTCGTACCTTCTAATTTGATACGGGGATCCATAACAGTAGCAACACAAATCAACATAGGAGGAGAAAAATAATACTTCAAAATTTTTTGAAATGCAGGTATTACAATGTCACTAATATAGGGATCATTTAATATTTCGTTAAATATTTGCATCATGCTAACTAATTCAATAAAAATGCTACTAGAAGTAGATTCATATGTTTTTGAAAACTTTAAAGTTGCGGTTTTAAAAGGTTCTAAAAATTTCAACAAAGACTCGGCAAAAAACCAATCGTTGGGAGTCATTTCAAAATTGTGCATATTTTTTGCGATACAAAAATCATTTACAACTGCTTTATAATTGGTGACAACATTTAGTAAATCAAAAGTAGAATTCCATCGGTGTCTAACATCCTTTGGAAATTTTCTAAAAGGAACATTTCTAACCCTACACCAAGCTTTCCATTCTTGTAAAATGCTTGGACTTAATGCAATGAAATGTACACAATTTCTAATTTTATGTATATATGATCAGCTATTTTTAATGCATCTTGAACACATAAATTTATAATATGACATGCACATCTAACATGAAAAATATTGTCAGATGGAGGGTTTAATACAGATTTTAAAGTAGTAATTACTATATTGTTGTTAGATGCATTATCAAAATTAATAGCCATAATTTTATCGCGAATATGAAAAACATCACAAATTTCTATAATACGGTTTGCTATTTCAACGCCACTATGGGGATACGGCAACGACGCAAGTGATATGATTCTTTTATGAAGAATCCAATCATTGTCGATCCAATGACAGGTTATTCCCATCGTTGGAATATTGTTGACACCCGTCCAACAATCCGAAGTTAAACTAACCCTACAAGTTAAACTCCATAAAATTGCAATCAAAGCGTCCTTCATTTTCATGTACACTTTAAAACAATCCGATTTGCAAGTATTTCTCGAAATTATTTTAAAATGAGGATTTAAGGCCGTTTGATTAAAATTTTTCAAGTTCCTACTCTCGGGATAGGAAAATGGCAACTCTTCCTTAATGACTAATCGGGCCATTTCCCGACGAACAAGTTCGGGATCATAAGGGTGGCTATCTACTTGACCAGTCCTAGGGTTGATTTTTTGTTGGCCTTGTATTTGATTATGAAGTTTTTATGATTATGTTGTATGTGCCTACTAATTGTACCGGTTCCACCACCCCTCTTGAATTTGTATGTTTACTACATGTTTTACACACTTTCAAACCTATACTCGGAGTATGTTCGTCCGGAATATACTCATAAAACTTATGCCAATCGCTAGTTTCTCCTCTACTTTTCCTACTACTACGAGGTTATGTGGTTTCGGATTGTTGTTGTTGTTGTTCTTCTTCTAATTGAATGTCACCTACAACATCCATGTCGTGTGTACCCCATTGTTCCATAGTAGGATCAATGTAATCTTGGGCGGGCTTACTAGTTGGGACAATTGGTGGCCTACGTGAAAAGGAGGAGGAATCTTGTCCGCTACGACCGCTACCGCGTGATCTAGACATAATGTGGTAATGTGCTAAAGTATGTAAAAAAAAATCTACAATGTAGGAGCGGTGAATTATACAAAAAAATCTAAAAAACAAGAGGGTTGAGATAGAGAAATTCAAAAAACGAACAATAATTTTAACTATAACGCAAAAAAAAATTTAACAAGAGAGATAGAGATATTTTGATACCGTTCACCGTAGAATACGCGTATGTAAAAAAAACCGTGAAAATAAGAATATAATAGAAAAGATGGAGGAGCGCTTTGCCGATTCCACAATTAAAGAGTTGAGAAGAGGTTGAAGTAGATTTGACGAGGGTTGAAGAGAGTTGAAGACGTTGAAGACGTTGAATTTTGTTTCCGATACGACCGAAATTTGATCGTGTATATGCCTCCTTGTACAATTATTTGATGAATACTACAATTGTTCAAAAATTCTTTAAAATGATGTATAATAGTAGAGACAGTAAGAGAGTGAGGTGTGATTTTTTTTGAGATTTTTGGGGGATATTTATAGGCTAAATAAGTGGAAAAAAACAAAAAAAAAAGAAGAAAAAATTAAACCAAACGGCTCTTAGAGCCGTTTACAACGGCTCTGTCCAGACCAGAGCGCAGCAGCAGGCCAGCAGCGAAGCAACGGGATTTTCGACCGTTCGACCCGCGGGTCAACGGTTGACCCGTCACGGGTCGAACGGGTCGAAAACCGCGGGTCGACCCGCGGGTTAACGGGTCCAACTGGCGAATTGGGCCGGGTTCGTGGGCCGGGTTTCGCGAATTTAATTCGCGTAAATTGCGACCCTGGTCGACCCGGTACTGTTCACCGGGTTCGACCCGAACCCGCGAAGGGATTTAACGGGCCGGGTTGGTGGACCGGGTCGCGGGTGGGTCGCCGGTTGACCTGGCCCAGTTGCCATCCCTATCTCCCACTACGTCACAATTCTCACCAGTCCTCATAGAATGATCTGTTGTAGACTTGTACATAGAAATCATCTCCATCTTGGAGCAAATATGAGAAAACTACATGAATCAAGAAACCAGCCAGAATCCACATCTTTAGAACTTAAAACAACAGTAAGTATTAATTTCTGAAAATTGGGATCACGTATACTTGGTTTGATTTTTCATGATCACCACCGCATTCTTATTTGGCCGTTGGTCAACTTTAGATTTGACTGATGTGTAAGTTCTTTCGACAGCCTTGATGAGCGTGCTCGCAAGATCGGTTCACTTGACTTGTGTGAGTCCTAAATCCTACAAATAAAACTCGGGAAAAAGAAAATAAAATTGTTAATTTATGGACACTATAGTACTGAATTATACATAATTATGCATATAAAAATTAATGAAAATAAAAACTCACCAGAGTGATGGCAGGGAGAACTGAAGCTCTCCGCACCCCTAAATTGATAAGGAGGAATGTGGGTGAATTTCTGAAAAAAAATATATGACTTTTAATATACAAGAAAAACTGTAAATGCACGTATGAAATGCAATAAAATAAAATGAAATAAAATAAAAGGAAAGAGAAAAGTTTGAGAGGAGTTAGCCGATTAGGGAGAGATCGATGTACGACTTAATTGTTCTGACTCCTTATGAGACTGCGAGAGAAGATGAAGGATTGAGAGAGATCAATTTTGCATAGATCTGTATAGATGGGTTTGTAAAAATCTTCCCCCGGCCTCCTTTCCAACTAGCTTGCTGCGGGCGCTTTATATATTTCACTACTAATCGGAATGGATATAACAGCATTTTTTTTTGTCTATGGCGGCACTTATAAACGCCGTCATAGATGACAGCGGCGACAATAATAACGCCGTGCGTAACGCCGTTGTATCGAACATCGGGACAAACCATAGATCTATCACGGCGTTTTTTTAGACCGCCGTTACAAGCCATAGGTCTATAACGGTGCTTTTTAAAAGTGTCGTTATAGACCTACGACTTGTAACGGCGGTTTTTAAAAGTGCCATTACAAGTCTTACGTCTATGGATAGGACCCAACACACAGATTTGATGGCTTCGGATCAACTCAACATTCTGTTTAGATATATTTAGTTGAGAAACCATCATCAGTTTGAAAGTTTAAATAATTAAAACACTATAACGCATAATCCATATGCCAGCATTTTTTTGTACTGCCTCGGCGTTTTTAAATGCCAGAGTAGTAACTACCGGCATTTTTAAATGCCGGGCCAGTAGAAACTCCGGCGTGGATGTCTGGTCTACCCTGACGTTTTTTAGCAATGCCGGTATAGCTCCAAGCTACACCGGTGTTTCCCAAAATGCGGGGTAGAAAATATTTTTTCTTTCTGTTTTTTGTTTAAATAGCTACCCCGACATTTTCAAATAAAACCTGCAACGGGAATGGCATTTCGGCACCAGGATTCTGTTGCCTGAATACAGGTGCCACAATTTCTTGAAATTGTTGCACCCATATTGTCAACCGAGCTATCTGCTCATTTTGACACTCTCCGAAAGTAGATGCACGAGGACCAAATACTGGAGTGGGTGTTGGTCCTAAACCCAACTTCCAAATAATTCAGCTTTTACAAAGTGCATGACCAAAACATCCAAAGTTATAAAATTCATCATTTCTCTCTTTCACAAAGAACTAAACTTTCCAAATGGGTTTATACTCCACATATCCTATGCTCAAAATATTCGATCAACTCCATAATTATCCATCTTTTACAAAATGATCAAAACTTTAATTTCTTCCCCTTGTTCAAAATTAGTGGGTACTTAACAAGTCATAAACCCTAACAAGACAATATTAATGCCCTAAAATCATAAATATCAATGCTCTAAAACATAAAAATATCAATAAAAAGTCTATTATTACCAACAATAATTACAGCTCTAACAAGACGAGATCAAAACCCTAAAACCCTAAAATAACCGCAAAATATTAATACCTGACGCTTTCCTCCTTGTCAACGGTATGGGACGGTGATGACGATGGGAGTCGGTTGGGTTCTTGAGTTAGCGGGAGAGAGATGGAGAGTGAAGACGGTGGGGGACGGGGACGGCGACGGAGATGGGGGAAGTTTGGGTTCTTCGGTGGGCGGTGGAGAAATGGAGGGTGAAAGTTATATATCTCCCCCGCTTACTGAAGAAAGGGAGAAAGGGAGAGTGAAAGTAATATATATATATATATATATATATATATATATATATATATATATATATATATATATATATATATATATATATGAGCAAATGAATTTCAAATGATTTGATTTTACATATTTAGACTAATTTAGATATGTAGATCAATGTGAACGATTCGGATTTTTGATATGAACGCCCGAAGGCCTAGTGTTCACGCGGTGAGCACTAGAGGAGTGCTCAACCGATCCTTTCCCTATATATATATATAGGAGTGATCCAATTAAATACATTTTAAAATAAGATAATGAGATACATCAATAATGACCATTGGATATAATTAGATTGAAATGAATGGCTCTAATCTATTTGGTTTATCTCTACTAATCTATCAAAAGAAAAACCCAAAAAAAAAAAAACCAAACAAAAACCCAAACAAAAACCAACTGTTATTTCATCTATATGATGAACAAACCAGAGAATGGTTTATTTCTACTAATTTATCAAAAGAAAAACCAAAAAAAAATAAAATCAGAAGTATACAGAGGATGGTTTATTTCTACTAATTCAATTAGCTATGGTTATTGATGTTTCTTTTATGATAATAAACTAAGATTACAGAAGTATACAAGTGAAAAAGCAGTTTATCTCACCCATTTAAACGTCATGATCTCAAACAATTAGTACAAAATTCATTAACAACTTGTGGTTTTATGAATCTTTATTTTAAATTCATTTCTGAATAACAAATAGCAAGATGTTTTAAGTTTGATTGAAGTTGATCCTTTAAATTTTAACAAATTATGAATGATGTTGAAGGTAAAAAGTAGCATGCCAAACCGACCATCCAATCCAATCCAAACCGAGCTTAATCGGCTTGGATGGAAACCAATCCAATTAAGGTTTGGATTGGTTGCGAATGAGAAAATTAAAAAACCGATATTGTTTGGATCGGTGGTGGATGGTCCATATTAGGTCGGATACCGACCAATGCCCACCCCTAATGGTTAGTGGCATAATGGTAGATATCTTGATGGCAAGATTGTAAATAATGAGTTAAAGGAATTAAGTGTGGCTGTGCTTGTTGACAGCACGTGGAGTGCTGTCAAGGTGGGGCCCAGGTGTGTTGGCAGAGGGGGCAGGCGCTGCCTTTGGGGCGTGCTGACAGGGGAGTGGGGCCCACCCAAGGGCTCTGCTTTGTACGTGCACGCGAGAGAAAAAAAAAGGATGTGAATTAAATTGATACCATATCAGGAGAATTATAAGATTAATTAATAATGAATATAATTGCCTATGATCAAGAATCACCTAATTGGTTAACAACCTTTTTTAGAGGTATTGGGGCAGGGCGTTACAACAGCCACCCATCACCTCCATCTTCACTTCAACTCCACTCCAATGTCTCCAATGTCATCCACACCCCCTCTGCCATTGTTGCAGTCTTCATTGCTTGCAGTCCCTGTCGTTGTCGCTGCTATCCTCCATTGCCAGCATCGACCACTGGCTCTGGGACCCCCCACCCCCCTCCTTTGGCCGGTACCCTCTCTTTCTTCTCCTTCATTTATAACTCAAGAACATATGTAAATCAATTTGAAATTGATAAAAAGAAATGTTCTTTTGCGTTGAATGAAAGTTGAATCTCATATGTGTTGATGGGTTCATATGAGAATAGGTGAGAGGTTGAAGATGATGTGGGCTTATAGGCTCCACGTTTTATACTTCATTTTTAGTTCCTTAATTATTCATTTGATTAATTAAGTCATGTATATATATACATATCGTACTAAACTACTAATACTTAATTTGATTTTGCATTCGTTTCATTTCATTTGATATATCTATATGCACGAATGAACACTCGTACATTTTTATGATATACAAATATCTGTATCATCTGACTTCTTTAAAATAATTAATGAAGTTTCTTTAATTTTTGTCAAATGCAAAAGTAAACATTTTGTATGAATAAAAATTCCATAATTCTCTATAAAAATTGTAACTTTATCAATTTTTCGATTCAAACAAATCTTCTTATTAATAATAATCGAATAAAAGATAAAGTCTTTTACAATAAGAAGCTCTTTTTATTTGGACAATGATCATCATAAATAATAATACAATTTCCATAAATAAAAATGAGTTATTACATGAAAGACAACAACTTTACAATTATTTGTTTAATAGAATCATTTATTGTTTCTAATAATCAAATAAATGTAAAGACTTTCATAAATAAATAAATAAAATGATTTTTCTATAAAGAGAAGACCAATTAATTATTGTGAAATTATAAATTGATTTGCATGCAGAGCTTTCGGTGAAGGATTTTCGAAGTGCAAGTCTTTACATTCACTATCCAGGTTCTATTATTCAATCTTCTATGCTTTATTAATTTCAGTTTAACTTTTGGGTATTGGTTTTGTGCCCCCTCCCCCCTTGTATCATATTTTATCAAAATATATAAAAATACATGTGTGTCTATAACATGCACAATTTTATTTTTCACCCAGGGCCTTAAATACATCAGGACCGGCCCTGTCATCTAGACTAGATATTTAGGCTCATGTACAAGAGTTAAAAGGTTTCAAGACTTGGCAAAATTTTCGAGATTTCAAAGAAAAGATTAGTCATGCTTTTATCGGGACATTACCTTTTGACATTTTAGATGGTAACTATTTTTTTATTTTACAAAGATGTTCATGTACTACTCCTTCTTGCTACTTCCACCTGTTATTATCAAAGTTTCTAATAAGGGACCAAAACTTTCTCCCTAATGAACCATAATGACTTTTAACCCAAGAGAACACTTGCTTGGTGAGGGTGTAAAGGAGAGACATTTCCACGCACCTTTGCCCTCTAGTAGTAATGAATCAACATTAGCACATTTTGGTTTTGACATAGAATGTCAGAGATAATGTCGTGTGACACACAATGACCGCAATTTTGCCTTCCGACACTATAGCACTCAAGGGTTTCTTGATAACTTTATCTAAGAAACATGATCTTGACACATAGTCTTAAGATTTTCCTATTGCTCGATACCCTTAGTGTGTGATTTGGTCATCTAGAATCACAAGTTTGTCTTGAGAAAAGAAGGATGCCCCTCAGGTGTAGAATTTTTTAATGAATTGCAATCCAAGAGTAATAAAGATCCTCACATAGACAAGTGAAGCCAACATGCATTTTAGATAGCATAGTCACAAATTTGATGTTCGAAAATAATTCGGCAAGATTTAATTTTCAGAATTCGGAAAAAATCTAATAAATTCAGAAAAAATTCGGCAAAAGTTCGGGAAGAAAGAAAAGAAAAAACTTTTATGCATCTTAGTAGTTAGTACCCATCACTTAAATAAAAATATATTTAAATTCATAGATATTTCTTGTATAATTCGTTAAATTCATGAATTATCTCGAAACATTCGTTTAATTCACGAATCAGTTCAGCTGATGATTTCTTCGCAAATTTAATGAATTATTCGCAAACTTTGTTACTATGCTCAGAGATGCAAAAAGAAATGAGATGTGTGGTGATGATGATTATTATTATTTTTTTTGAATTTTTTTTTTCTAGATTTTTTTTTTCTTTTCTTTTCTTTTCTTTTTTTTATTATATGTGCAGGTAACTAATCCCAAAAAAAAAAAAAAAAAAAAAAAAAAAACAAAACTCAGATATGTCATCAATTCTACTCTCCTGGATCTCATATGAAAATAATATAAATCTACCAGTTGAATGGGTCGATGTACGCAAAGAGAAAAATGCATGCAAGTGAATTTTCTAAACTATTAAGCAAATATAGATCATTGTGATCATGATTTTGCAATATCAGGGCACTACAAACGGTAAGATCTTTAACGGCATTTTTTTGCTCTATAGCGGCGTTTATAAATGCCGCTATAGATAATAGCAGCGATTCTAACAACGCCACGCGGGACAAACCAGGGGCCTATAACGACGTTTTTACAGACCACCGTTTTAAGTCGTAGAACTATAACGGCGTGTCTTGAACGCCTTGATAGACTTTTTAAGGGAAAAGGAAAAGGTAATCTATCCCAGGGTTTTTTGACCAAAAACGCCGGGATAGGATATATTTTTTTTTATTAAAAGCACTCTATCCCAGCGTTTTTGTCTAAAAGCACCGGGATAGATAGGTATTTTTATTTTTATTTTTTTTTTGAATTTAAAAACATTTTTGAATCATATGAAATTTGTCCACTAAATATATCTCAAAAACATTATGAATATTGCCTCTAATGAGCAAATATAAAAGAAAAGAACCCTGTGGAGCGCATGAACGTATTAATACAGCAGCACCTACTCCTTCCTTGTCTGCCACGATGTTGAGCATATAATGTGGAGACCGTAACAAAGATAAACATATGCATGACCTCCAAGACCAAACTATCCAAACAAAATTTATGCATTAATAAGGATTTTAAAGACAACTAAAACTGCGAAAAGAAATGAAACGAGATCTAAGTGTAATTCTCAAAAGCTTCTAATGAAAAAGTCAGGTGCAACATTGTTGTGTATAAATAGACAGTGACCAAAACATGAATATTTGACAAGGCTTTGGATTACCCACTGCAATAATATACACTTGGAAGTTTACACTGCAATATATAAACAAACTGATGTCAACCTTGATCATTTGAATCAAGGAAAAATAACGCTCCGGCTCTTAAAAATATGTTTGGCATGTTGGATACTTAGAAATTTTCATCTTGCTCACAATTAAATTTTCCCCTTACCTAGAAAGGAATGCTTTTGTTGCAATGGAGAGGATAGGAGACTTGACTAAGGGTCGACGGGCGACGACGATGGGGCTAGGGCTAGAGAAGGCGACGGTGGTTGGGCTAGAGACGGCGGTTGGTATTGGGCTAGAGACGAAGACGGCAACGGAGCTTGGGTCGGCATTGGTTTGGATTTGGGATTTTGAGTCGAGCTAGGGTTGGGGATTTGAGAAATGAGATAAGGGGAAATGCCCAAGATTGGGGTATGGATATTTAGGGGATAGGATGTGTATATTTATCTCGGCGTTTTGGTAAAACGCCAGGATAGGTAGGCAATTGTGCTGGGAAAAATAAAACTGTACTCTATCCCGGCGTTTCTACCCAAACGCCTTTATAGAAACGCTGGGATAAGCATTGTGGTTTGTAGTGGGGGTAAAATTGAAGAAATAAATATGCTTGGATGCATGAATACAACTAAAAATGTAAGTGATAGAGCCTTTTGACTGTGGTAGGCCGAATGAGCCACTTGATGACGGCGAGCTGAGGGAGCCTTTTGACGGTGGCAAGCCAGGAGAATGAGTAGGACATTGTAAGATTTGATTCAACCCCATAAAATCAACATGATGGATCATATTTGGAATAGATGAATAATCTATCGTGCAATGTGAAAATCGGTAGGGTTTGACACTTCCAGTGACCACGGACTAAGCCACCATTAATCACATCTCAGAATTGTATCGAGAACACCTTCGATAGTGACAGACCGATAAGAGAGAAAAGTTATTACATCATAACATATTGATTAAGCAAAAAAGGGTGATTTATAAACTTATGCCTTGACTACCCTCATGTGGGGATCTTGAAGAGCTTATTTGGAGTGACCTGCATGCGAGGGTTCAAATAAGGTATGCACGGATCGTGAGCACTACGATCGTAGAGGTCGGATAAACAATGGCAGCTCTATATATATGTGTTTGAGCACCCTGGAGTGCAAAGTTTAAAGATGGGTTATTTTTGTATTTATTAAGCCGTTCACAGTATTTGCTTGTGCATGCTATGAGCATTATATTGTTTGTTTTGAGGTTGACGACCACTCCCGAGAATGGTCAACAAGTAGAGATTCCTTAGGGCACGAATTTTGACCACAAAGGGATGAAACATGAGGCTCAGTGATCTTACTAGAGACCTTTATGGTGGTAGGATTTGGGCTATTTGGTCTTGGACATGAGGATTGGTCGCTGGGGACCGACACCTTCTATGATGGTATGTTAGATAGTGGTTCTCGGGATAAATTGGCGAAGATGTGGTCGGTGTTAAGGGAGACCAGTCCATGTATATGAGTGGTAGGTTTTGAGTCATTTGGCTTTGGACTATGGGTGCGACCGATCTTAGCGACCGATCTTATGCGGTGGAAAGGTACTAAGACTGATTACGTTGATTATGAGGGGGTCACCCGTCATGAATATGCTAGTTAGGAGACCATTATATGCTCGACTGTTCGAATGATTGTAAGGGAATCACCCATATTATGGTTTTATATGATTGTAAGGGAATCATCTATATATTGTTATATGACTGTAGGGGATTCACCCATATATTAGGTGTTACGACAACCAGTGGTTAGAGCCGATGGTACTGAGACATGTTGACTGTTAGGGGTGTCAAACACTATTTTGGCATTACGACGGTCAGAGGCCGGAGCAAATGGCATCAAAACCGGTTGATTGTTATGGCGTATCACCCACAATTTTGGCATTATGACGGCCAGCATCCAAGGCCAGTGGCTTCCAGGGTCAGGTTGACTATTAAATGGGGTGTCACTTCTACGTAATACATTATAATGGGAATCAATCCACTATGATAATTTGTTGACTAGCAAATGTAACGGCCTGGGGACCATCCAGGTGGCTATTGGGTACCACTCTGTCATCGACATGTGCTCATGTGAGCCTAAGGTTGCATGGCCATGACCTTACCAGCCGAAACACCTCTTGGAACGTTCCAGATCTTAATTCCGGCCTAAAGAGATGCCCATATATGTTTGGGGCCTTAAGGTTTATGGTTTATACCATGAGGGAGAGTTGTCGATCATCGGAAAGAGCTTGAGAATGCTTGAGAATTTACTGAAGTTTTGACTTAGCTTGAGTATATTTTTCTTATATTATATTTTGGTGCCGATAAGAGGCCATTTATAGCGAGAGTAGACTTGGAGGCCACGTTTTGGCCTGGGACACGCGGTGTTGCCACGTAAGACACATTTGCCTTGATAGGAGGACTATTGGGATGTTCTTCCCTGACTGATCGTTGTCAGGGTATATAAGAGGTCAATTTGTCGATCTTGACTGCCCGATGAGGCTGGGAGTAGAGCGCTCGATTGATAAGAGGACTGTTGGGATGTTGTTCCCTGACTGGTTACTGCCGAGGAGACCTAGGTGGTCAACTGATCGATCTTGACTGCCTAATGAGACTGTGAGTAGAGCACTCGATTGTTGCATTCTAGCGACCTCATGGAGTTGGTTTCATTAGTGAAAATAGAAGACTATGCCTTGTGATCTGAACTGAAATCAGTTGGAGAGCAGAATATTCCATTGCTACCGCTAAGTGTAGAGCATATTCTCCTGAGATGCCCGTGGTATGCACGGGGTAAGAGGTCTTCGGGTGTTGCACATGTCGAGCTAGCAAAAACTAGACATAGGAGAACGTTGTGGAGGTGGTTCATTGGGGAAGTTGTGGTCAGTTTGTAGGGATCAATATTTATGGTTCAACAAATGCCCCGCAACGAATGATCTGTGGGTTTTTAAGACCACGCGTCATTCGGTGGTACCCATTCAAAATTCGAAACTCTTTAAGACTTTTCTGGAGAATGGCTTTTGTTGGTCTAGGAGGTCAGATATTTCCGTGGCTGAGTCTTCTGATGCTAAGATCCATAGTTATATCTCTAATTAGGTAGACCCCAGTAGTCACTTCCGCCATCAGTGGTAGGAGTGGAAGAACACAATGGTTCACAGTCGTGACACTTTCAACATGCTTCTTGTGAGAGGTCCTTTGCTAGTGTGTTGCTCTAGGAAATCTGGTGCTATAGCTATTGCAAGTGATTGGGATCAGTTAACTCCATTTATGCACTGTCAAACTGCTTGGTATATTGATGGTGTGGTTTCCCACACGGGGTGAGGTCACGATGTGCTTCCTTGAACCTTTAGCAATCAGGGCTATTGCATTTCCGCACACAAATCTTTTGGCTTATGAGATGGCTAGGGGTCAGGAAGTTAGTGTTAGGAATTGTGGTCTCAACTACGCATAGGCACTGAGTAATTAAAGTTGGAGAAGAGGAGGAGGAGACAAAGACAGCAAGAGAAGACAACAACAAGTAGAAGAAGTGTAGTCTGGAGAGTTGCGGTCGACTGATCCAATTTGCTGAGAGTTCTTCGAGTGTACAGGTCCAACAGAGGAGGGGACGGTCGACCGTGTAGTCGATCGATCGTGTCTCGATTTTGGCTCTACACGTTACGGTCGACCGACCATGGGGGTGCGGTCGACCGACTTCGGCGCTAATTGTTTTTGAGCTTACAAGTTTAAGGCCCAATTGCTGGATTTGTGTTTATCTTTTAGGGTTCACTTGGGGGCTATATATATGGCTGTAGACTCTAGGGTTTGTGTGGATCTAATCCATCAATTTTTGTAATCAAGAGGTGAGCCATTATCATTGTTCAACTTCAAGAGGGGATTTTGCCGAGTGTTTCAAAGGTTAGAGAGAGAGATTGAGAGTTGTAATCTCGTTTGTAATCTTTGTATTTCTTGGAAAATAAGAAGTATTGGTTATCTCTACATATTGATTGTGTTCTTGTGAGATCTTGCATATATTATGGTAGCTTGTTCTTGGTTCATCTAAGTCTTGGAAGTTTCTATTGCTTGTGGTGTACTTCCGCTATTAGCATTACGAATTGTAGGGTAGATTCTTCAAAAAGTGGTATCAGAGAAGTTGCTTCGTGATGGCCGATAGCAAGATGAAGATCGAGAGATTCGATGGGAGTGACTTCATGATGTGGAAGATTCAGATGATAGCGTATCTTCGCCAGAAATATCTTGATGGTCCGTTGTTTGATGAGAAGCCGGTAGGTGCAGATAAGAATGCGAAGATCTTGGCAGATTGGAATCGTTTTGATCAGAAGGTGCTGGGGAAGATTCAGTTGGGGATGAGTAGGAAGGCGTTATTTCATATCTCGAAAGCAAAGACCATAAAGGAGGCTATGAAGATTCTCATGGATATGTATAAGAAACCGTCGGTATCTAATCAAAAATCTTCATCTGAAGAAATTGATTAATATGAAGTTGAGAGAAGGGGATTCAGTAGTAGAGCATGTGAACAATTACCGTATGGTTTACAACTAGATAAAAGTTGCAGGTTTGAAGTTTTCAGAGAGGGGACAGTCATTGTTACTTCTATCTACTTTACCCGATAGTTATGGTATGGTGGAACAGACTATTACATGCACTATGACAGATTCGACAACTCTACAGGATGTGGTGAGTAGCATTCTGAACGAGGAGGTGAGAATGGTGAGAAATAGGGGATATCCATCATCATCTTTTAGAAATTCCGCAATGTACATTGAGAAGAGACGTGGGAGATACAAGAGCAGTCGAAGAAGAAATGATCATAGTAGTTCATCTGAAAGTGGGTCTGATGACAGCAATGGGGGACATGAACCTGAGTGCTGGTATTGTCACAAGAAGGGTCACATGATGCGCAGTTGCAAGGCTTATATGAAGAAGAAGCAGGAGAAACCGAATAGAGATACCCCAAAGGAAGCTCAAGTGGGTCTTATTGAGGATCTATGTTTATCAGCTCGGGAGGAGTTGGGCACTCAAAAATGGTGTATTGATTCGGGAGCTTCTTTGTCATTGCACTCAGAGGAAAGAGGTGTTTGATGACTACAAGGAGGATTCTTTTGGAGATGTGATCGTGGGGAAGGTCACCGGTGTCCTATACATGGGGTTGGTACTGTTCGCGTAAAAACCAATGATGATCAAAGTGTTGTCTTGCGGGAGACAAGGCATATTCCAGACTTGAAGGAAAATCTTATTTCAATTGGAAGGCTAGACAAAGAGGGTGTCTACTACAGTTGGTAGTGGGGAGTAGGGCATAGCTGCAGGTTCAAGGGTGATTGCAAAAAGGAAGCGTGAGGGAACGCGATATTTTCTTAGAGACGTGAGGGCGTTTCTCCTGTAGTTGACTCTCAGTCAGAATCGAGTAGTAGGTTGTGTGGGGTGCAACCGAGTTCTTTCAGTTGTGGAGGGGATGTTACTAATTTAGTGGGAGCTGCTGGCCATGAAAGTGATCCTAGAGGGCAATACGTTATTGCGGTGAGGGTACTTTGCAATATGGCAGTCGAAGCTTCAAGTCACTCTTATGTGATAGAGAACACTGGTATCGATATGCGGGGTGATGTCGATGAGGATAACCTGTAACGCCCCGAATTTCAAATAAGGATAAATTCGAGATTTCACAGGATCTTTACTTCACTTCGTACAATTTTACAAGGAATTTAAAACTTTTCATTCACAATACATCAGAGTTCCTTTACACAGCGGAAGAATAAAAGATTACAACAATGAAATACAACTTGCATAACTTTAACATCATTTGCAACATCTTTAACTTCTAAACAGCAACAGCATATCCACTTTATAACTCCATGAATAGTCCATTACCTGCATGTCAATCTGTGGGCACGTCAGTTACTTAGAACTGACGAAATGTTATACACGGCTATCCTCTCTATGCCGGGAATAGTATAACGATCTCATACTTTAACAAATCACAAAAAGGATTGAATGAACAAGTAAAGTGTCAAAGGTGATTATTCTAAACATAAGTGTATGTCATGCCTTAATGCCTAATGCACACAATTCTACACTAGGATGACACTAATGCACACTTGTTCAGAATCTATGCATCCCATACTACATAGGTCTGAGGGCAAGCGCCTACGTACTCCACATTAAAGGGTTCGATCCCTCGCCATGAGACTACCCAGTAATAAAACAAGTTTTAGAGTTATTTCACAGATACGGATCTCAGCCTCCCTGGCTAGCCTCCCTGGCTATAATAACAGATCCCAGCCTCCCTGGCTATTATATCGTGAGAATAATCCCGTAAATACCCCTCTAGCCCCGGTATATACATATTCTTTGGAGTATGGTAAACATCCGTCGACTACCCTAAGTCCCGGATAAAATACAATCCATCTCCTATGGGGCAACCACAGTCCACCAACTGGGTTTATAGCCACGGAGATCCACCGCCGACTATATAGAAGCACCCATTTACGTTTGCACAAGTCTATTACATCTTCACCTAAGTGCCTAATTATTTTCTAGTTCAAGACATGAATATGTTATCACCCTAGAATCAGTTTTACCTCATACCGGATTTGTTCACAAAAATACGAGATCGCCCAACGGCATTATCTCGAAATCAAGTCTCAAAATCTTTCTTTCAAAATTACCGGTAATAGAGGTCTTACTAATTCTAAATCATAAATCTTTCATGTCCAAGAAACATGGGTACACATACCCCTTAATAATCATGTCTTAACCTATTATATTCATGTCCATAATTTGTTCTCTGTCTCATTTGAACACTATTCATAATAATAATTCTTTTTCATGACTCCATTTCATTCAACAGAAATTTATCCCTTTCACAAACATGATTTTATCACTTGCAATCTCATTTGAAATTTAAATAATCAAGTATGCAACACAAATGAATAATCCCATCAAAGACAATTAATTTACAAATCTACATTTTACTTTTCTTCTAATGATGCAAATCATGTTCTTCAACAATTTAGTTTTGAAAGACAAATCTCATTCTATCTCAAAGTCACTTTTATTATCTCCAATATACATGAAAATCTTTAAAACTATTTTCTATAAATTCTCTTTCTCTTTAATGAAAATAAAAGATCCTTATGCTATTTGAAGTAACTGCTTCTTTCTAAGTAAATATTTACAAATATCTATATTCTCTACTTACTTTACTTATATTCATTTTATTACAATATAATCTGAAAGTTTACAATGTACCTTGTTGTTTATTTATCAAAAATAGACAAATCTTTTATTCTTTGTGCTTTATCATCCCATTGGTAGGCCATAGAATTAATTAGCACTTTTAATGGAGGAGAATGAGAGGAACCAAATACAACCAAAACCAAATGTCGAAATTGGTCTTTCACATATCTAGAGTAGTTAACTTAATTGTTACAATGTCTGAGAGATGGTTTTCTTAGCTGACTGTTTAGATTGCATCAACAAACAAAAATTATGGTTTTGTGCGACTTCAAAACCCCGTATACAATGTACCTGTTGAACTGCTCTTTAACTCTTTTTGAGTTATAATCATTAAGAACACTCTTTGGCTTCTTCTCTAGAACTGTAAAAAGCGTTAATCTCTTGACTTCTCTCAAATGCTTACTCTTTCATTTAATAGTTTTTCGTCTTCAACTTTTATTCTACAAAAATTCTTCTTTAAACATAGGGGAAATCTCTTCAATTATTTTAACAATTACTAGTTAACATCCAAATGACAATTTCTTTTTATTTTAAATTTCCAAACTACATGACAATCCTTTGTTTCTTAATTAATAACAACATTTCTACAAGTTGACATACAAAAAAAAGAACATGAATTTTGTCTTCTAATTATCACATCAAATTTATACTACTCATTAATCATAATAGCATGCTAAGGTATGACAAATACTTAATCAATTCTTTTTCTCTTTAATCACTAACATGATTTAATTTTATTAATCATACATGAACTACTTATCATTCTCATCTCATACCATAGCATAGATCATATAAGAAATTCCATACTACTCATTATTTATTACTTAGCATACATTATTCTAAATTAGAAAGTATAGGATCACCCACCTTATTGAAGCTTGAACAATTGAAGGGAGAGATGTGACACTTCTTTTAGTTCCAAGACAACTCCTAGGAATGGCTTCTCCTCCTAGCAAGCTCCCTTTCCTTAGCAATGGCTTCCTCTAGCAATTCCTCCAAGCAAAAGGACCCTCTCTCTCTTTCTTTTTCTTACTTAAATTCTAATTTTTGTGTGTGAAATGAGAAGAAGGGATGTGCTATTTATAGGATAATACTAGGGACTATATTGCAAAATCTCCCACCTAATAACTTCTCATTTTAATTCTCCTTTTAATTCTCACATCTTCATATTTTTAACTCCTAAAACTCCCAACCTCTCATCTCCCCACTCTCCATGAACTTAACCACTCCATTAATCCCCTCCCCTAGCCCACAAAATGGTCCAAATACATTTGTGTGTGCATGCATACATGCACAAACAAATATGAACACATTTCTATAACTCAAAAATGTGTACTAATATTGTAACTTGTCATGTATAACTTAATTTGTGATTTTAATAATGGGCTTGCTACATGGCTCATTACTAATTAATTTATTTAATTATCTAGTGGGCTTGCTACATGGGCTCATTACTAATTAATTTATTTAATTATCTAGTGGGCTCCTCTCCTAATGGGCTACATTTTAGTTTATAGGTCCATAGATCAAAAGAAAGGCTAAATAAAACTAATGCATGCTAAAAATAGTAAAATGAGAGTAGCAAAATGAGAATAAAATTTTGCACGTGCACCATACGTGCAAAAAAATTAAAAAATGCATTTTAATCAAAATAGGGGAAAAATAAATTTTCGTTTTATAAAATAGATTTAAATACATAAAAATAAATAATTTAAACCTATAGAAAATATTATACGTAGTGGTGGAAACACGTGCATCTAAACACGTAAAAAGCACGTAAATCCCAGGGATTGAAATATTATATTTTAGTTGACTGAAATCAATACGGAAAATGTATAAATAGTACGAATCCAAAATATGTAGTGAAACACATTACAAAATATACGTGCGTAACACCCAGGGACAAAATTGTAATTTCCAATTTTGCGGGGTGTTACACTCTCCCCCCCTTAGAGTAGTTCCGTCCCCGGAACTCGCTAGGGTAAAGATTGTATTTTGTACACGTCAAAGAAAATATTTGTATTTAGGAAACTGCAACTAAAAAAAATGTAGTATGCGCAACAATAAAAACAAGACAAACTCTTTATAAGAAGACTATGAATATTAAGATGTTACAAGACAGAACAAGAAAATTAGGAAATGGCATAAGAACTGAAATGCGACAAGAGATAGAATAGTTTGAGAGAAAATTTCGTACAAAAATAATATTAGGTAAGCTATTAGATAAAAAGGAAAAGTCAATTATGTCTTTAATTTCGAAATAGTTCGGAAAACAATGTGGTGAAGAAAACATAGTCAATAGTTAGTTTAGAAAGAAAAAATTATCAATGTAATAAACGGTAGAGAATTCGCAAAATTAGCAATTTAAAACAAGACCATTGAATAAGAGTTTGGAAAAATAAATGGGAATGAAACTTAGTTGAAAGTATAGATAACATAAAATGACTTTGTATACCAATTAATAAAATAGTTTGTAAGGTAACTATAATAATTATACACACAATTTGAAAAAATAGAAAGCATACGTTGAAATACTTTGTGAATATACAAAATTTTGTAGTGATGAAAATAATTTATAACATTAAGATAAAATAGTGTAAGGCACATACACGAGATGAAAACACTATTGAAAACAATAATTATATAGAGTAGCAAATTAGGACAATAGACATAAACAAGTATATGCAAAAATATTAATGTAGTAATTAGATGAGGGTAAAATGATATGTATAATAAGAATATCGAAATATATGATATATATAGAGATCATAAGTAATAACTAAGAATGCAAAGACAGTTAAAATTTGAGAAAGGATATTGTATAAATAGTGAGTATATGCAATATATTAAAGAAGTGTAAACCTATAAAATTAAATAGTAAAAATGAATATATCAAAACAATTGTGCAATAATAGTACCGAATGTAGACAATAAAACAAATGGTAGGTCATATTTATATAGGTAGAAAATTTCAATTTAGTTTAAAATATATAGGATCAGGTAATACAGAAATCAAAATCAAATAAAATGAGTGCACAAAAGAAAATTTCATAAGAAAAATCCAGAATAATAAATGAAGAAAATAGTTGTTGAAACATTAAGTTAATAAATGGCAATTTAAAACTTGACAAAATACGTAAAGTAATAGTAGATATAAACGGGTAAACATAAAATAACATAAATAAATGAAAGATAAAATTTTAAGTTTGAAAAATAGGTTTGAAATATCAAGACTAAGGAAGATAGACAAATAATTAATATTCAAATGATTTAATACCATAAGAAAATATTTATTTGAAAAAAAAAATATGGAGAAAGTAGCATGATAAAAATCTACAAAAATAATTTGAGATGGAAGTGTGTAAGGTGTCATGAATGACGGTCCAAGCCAACCACACTTCCACTGCACCATTCTGATATCCAGGAAAAAATGTGCTCGCATACACTCTCATATTAATGTATACGAGGAGAACATCATGAATGAAATTAAATGCAAGTTCAATAACAACTTCATTCACGACTCCAGCCATCCAAAAGAAAGAGAAAACATCAGTGCATAGAGCAACACAAATGTAAATCACTTACATTTAAATCTCTGTAGACTGAAACTCACACTCTAGTGTCTGCAGGAATAATATTGTAACTACTCAATAAGGTGTCACGGGTTCTAGACTATAGTTAATGATCTTACTACCTTTCCTAAACAAATCTTTAGTCTATCAAGTTCTGATTTACTTGGGTTAGCCGTAAGAGTCGGTTCCCAGCTAGCGGTGGTCCAAAGACGCTTAAGTACCGTGTCGCTTAGGGTTGTTTACACCCAGTTGACAGAAGGACTCTTTTGGCTTGTTCCCAAATTTATCGTCACTTTTTATCGTTCCTTATAAACTTGTACTACTTGTGAAGCATGCTCTGATACCATCTGTAACGCCCCGAATTTCAAATAAGGATAAATTCGAGATTTCACAGGATCTTTACTTCACTTCGTACAATTTTACAAGGAATTTAAAACTTTTCATTCACAATACATCAGAGTTCCTTTACATAGCGGAAGAATAAAAGATTACAACAATGAAATACAACTTGCATAACTTTAACATCATTTGCAACATCTTTAACTTCTAAACAGCAACAGCATATCCACTTTATAACTCCATGAATAGTCCATTACCTGCATGTCAATCTGTGGGCACGTCAGTTACTTAGAACTGACGAAATGTTATACACGGCTATCCTCTCTATGCCGGGAATAGTATAACGATCTCATACTTTAACAAATCACAAAAAGGATTGAATGAACAAGTGTCAAAGGTGATTATTCTAAACATAAGTGTATGTCATGCCTTAATGCCTAATGCACACAATTCTACACTAGGATGACACTAATGCACACTTGTTTAGATTCTATGCATTCCATACTACATAGGTCTGAGGGCAAGCACCTACGTACTCCACATTAAAGGGTTCGATCCCTCGCCATGAGACTACCCAGTAATAAAACAAGTTTTAGAGTTATTTCACAGATACGGATCTCAGCCTCCCTGGCTAGCCTCCCTGGCTATAATAACAGATCCCAGCCTCCCTGGCTATTATATCGTGAGAATAATCCCGTAAATGCCCCTCTAGCCCCGGTATATACATATTCTTTGGAGTATGGTAAACATCCGTAGACTACCCTAAGTCCCGGATAAAATACAATCCATCTCCTATGGGGCAACCACAGTCCACCAACTGGGTTTATAGCCACGGAAATCCACCGCCGACTATATAGAAGCACCCATTTACGTTTGCACAAGTCTATTACATCTTCACCTAAGTGCCTAATTATTTTCTAGTTCAAGACATGAATATGTTATCACCCTAGAATCAGTTTTACCTCATACCTGATTTGTTCACAAAAATACGAGATCGCCCAACGGCATTATCTCGAAATCAAGTCTCAAAATCTTTCTTTCAAAATTACCGGTAACAGAGGTCTTACTAATTCTAAATCATAAATCTTTCATGTCCAAGAAACATGGGTACACATACCCCTTAATAATCATGTCTTAACCTATTATATTCATGTCCATAATTTGTTCTATGTCTCATTTGAACACTATTCATAATAATAATTCTTTTTCATGACTCCATTTCATTCAACAGAAATTTATCCCTTTCACAAACATGATTTTATCACTTGCAATCTCATTTGAAATTTAAATAATCAAGTATGCAACACAAATGAATAATCCCATCAAAGACAATTAATTTACAAATCTACATTTTACTTTTCTTCTAATGATGCAAATCATGTTCTTCAACAATTTAGTTTTGGAAGACAAATCTCATTCTATCTCAAAGTCACTTTTATTATCTCCAATATACATGAAAATCTTTAAAACTATTTTCTATAAATTCTCTTTCTCTTTAATGAAAATAAAAGATCCTTATGCTATTTGAAGTAACTGCTTCTTTCTAAGTAAATATTTACAAATATCTATATTCTCTACTTACTTTACTTATATTCATTTTATTACAATATAATCTGAAAGTTTACAATGTACCTTGTTGTTTATTTATCAAAAATAGACAAATCTTTTATTCTTTGTGCTTTATCATCCCATTGGTAGGCCATAGAATTAATTAGCACTTTTAATGGAGGAGAATGAGAGGAACCAAATACAACCAAAACCAAATGTCGAAATTGGTCTTTCACATATCTAGAGTAGTTAACTTAATTGTTACAATGTCTGAGAGATGGTTTTCTTAGCTGACTGTTTAGATTGCATCAACAAACAAAAATTATGGTTTTGTACGACTTCAAAACCCCGTATACAATGTACCTGTTGAACTGCTCTTTAACTCTTTTTGAGTTATACTCATTAAGAACACTCTTTGGCTTCTTCTCTAGAACTGTAAAAAGCGTTAATCTCTTGACTTCTCTCAAATGCTTACTCTTTCATTTAATAGTTTTTCGTCTTCAACTTTTATTCTACAAAAATTCTTCTTTAAACATAGGGGAAATCTCTTCAATTATTTTAACAATTACTAGTTAACATCCAAATGACAATTTCTTTTTATTTTAAATTTCCAAACTACATGACAATCCTTTGTTTCTTAATTAATAACAACATTTCTACAAGTTGACATACAAAAAAAAGAACATGAATTTTGTCTTCTAATTATCACATCAAATTTATACTACTCATTAATCATAATAGCATGCTAAGGTATGACAAATACTTAATCAATTCTTTTTCTCTTTAATCACTAACATGATTTAATTTTATTAATCATACATGAACTACTTATCATTCTCATCTCATACCATAGCATAGATCATATAAGAAATTCCATACTACTCATTATTTATTACTTAGCATACATTATTCTAAATTAGAAAGTATAGGATCACCCACCTTATTGAAGCTTGAACAATTGAAGGGAGAGATGTGACACTTCTTTTAGTTCCAAGACAACTCCTAGCAATGGCTTCTCCTCCTAGCAAGCTCCCTTTCCTTAGCAATGGCTTCCTCTAGCAATTCCTCCAAGCAAAAGGACCCTCTCTCTCTTTCTTTTTCTTACTTAAATTCTAATTTTTGTGTGTGAAATGAGAAGAAGGGATGTGCTATTTATAGGATAATACTAGGGACTATATTGCAAAATCTCCCACCTAATAACTTCTCATTTTAATTCTCCTTTTAATTCTCACATCTTCATATTTTTAACTCCTAAAACTCCCAACCTCTCATCTCCCCACTCTCCATGAACTTAACCACTCCATTAATCCCCTCCCCTAGCCCACAAAATGGTCCAAATACATTTGTGTGTGCATGCATACATGCACAAACAAATATGAACACATTTCTATAACTCAAAAATGTGTACTAATATTGTAACTTGTCATGTATAACTTAATTTGTGATTTTAATAATGGGCTTGCTACATGGCTCATTACTAATTAATTTATTTAATTATCTAGTGGGCTTGCTACATGGGCTCATTACTAATTAATTTATTTAATTATCTAGTGGGCTCCTCTCCTAATGGGCTACATTTTAGTTTATAGGTCCATGGATCAAAAGAAAGGCTAAATAAAACTAATGCATGCTAAAAATAGTAAAATGAGAGTAGCAAAATGAGAATAAAATTTTGCACGTGCACCATACGTGCAAAAAAATTAAAAAATGCATTTTAATCAAAATAGGGGAAAAATAAATTTTCGTTTTATAAAATAGATTTAAATACATAAAAATAAATAATTTAAACCTATAGAAAATATTATACGTAGTGGTGGAAACACGTACATCTAAACACGTAAAAAGCACGTAAATCCCAGAGATTGAAATATTATATTTTAGTTGACTGAAATCAATACGGAAAATGTATAAATAGTACGAATCCAAAATATGTAGTGAAACACATTACAAAATATACGTGCGTAACACCCAGGGGCAAAATTGTAATTTCCAATTTTGCGGGGTGTTACACTCTCCCCCCCTTAGAGTAGTTCCGTCCCCGGAACTCGCTAGGGTAAAGATTGTATTTTGTACACGTCAAAGAAAATATTTGTATTTAGGAAACTGCAACTAAAAAAAATGTAGTATGCGCAACAATAAAAACAAGACAAACTCTTTATAAGAAGACTATGAATATTAAGATGTTACAAGACAGAACAAGAAAATTAGGAAATGGCATAAGAACTGAAATGCGACAAGAGATAGAATAGTTTGAGAGAAAATTTCGTACAAAAATAATATTAGGTAAGCTATTAGATAAAAAGAAAAAGTCAATTATGTCTTTAATTTCGAAATAGTTCGGAAAACAATGTGGTGAAGAAAACATAGTCAATAGTTAGTTTAGAAAGAAAAAATTATCAATGTAATAAACGGTAGAGAATTCGCAAAATTAGCAATTTAAAACAAGACCATTGAATAAGAGTTTGGAAAAATAAATGGGAATGAAACTTAGTTGAAAGTATAGATAACATAAAATGACTTTGTATACCAATTAATAAAATAGTTTGTAAGGTAACTATAATAATTATACACACAATTTGAAAAAATAGAAGGCATACGTTGAAATACTTTGTGAATATACAAAATTTTGTAGTGATGAAAATAATTTATAACATTAAGATAAAATAGTGTAAGGCACATACACGAGATGAAAACACTATTGAAAACAATAATTATATAGAGTAGCAAATTAGGACAATAGACATAAACAAGTATATGCAAAAATATTAATGTAGTAATTAGATGAGGGTAAAATGATATGTATAATAAGAATATCGAAATATATGATATATATAGAGATCATAAGTAATAACTAAGAATGCAAAGACAGTTAAAATTTGAGAAAGGATATTGTATAAATAGTGAGTATATGCAATATATTAAAGAAGTGTAAACCTATAAAAGTAAATAGTAAAAATGAATATATCAAAACAATTGTGCAATAATAGTACCGAATGTAGACAATAAAACAAATGGTAGGTCATATTTATATAGGTAGAAAATTTCAATTTAGTTTAAAATATATAGGATCAGGTAATACAGAAATCAAAATCAAATAAAATGAGTGCACAAAAGAAAATTTCATAAGAAAAATCCAGAATAATAAATGAAGAAAATAGTTGTTGAAACATTAAGTTAATAAATGGCAATTTAAAACTTGACAAAATACGTAAAGTAATAGTAGATATAAACGGGTAAACATAAAATAACATAAATAAATGAAAGATAAAATTTTAAGTTTGAAAAATAGGTTTGAAATATCAAGACTAAGGAAGATAGACAAATAATTAATATTCAAATGATTTAATACCATAAGAAAATATTTATTTGAAAAAAAAAATATGGAGAAAGTAGCATGATAAAAATCTACAAAAATAATTTGAGATGGAAGTGTGTAAGGTGTCATGAATGACGGTCCAAGCCAACCACACTTCCACTGCACCATTCTGATATCCAGGAAAAAATGTGCTCGCATACACTCTCATATTAATGTATACGAGGAGAACATCATGAATGAAATTAAATGCAAGTTCAATAACAACTTCATTCACGACTCCAGCCATCCAAAAGAAAGAGAAAACATCAGTGCATAGAGCAACACAAATGTAAATCACTTACATTTAAATCTCTGTAGACTGAAACTCACACTCTAGTGTCTGCAGGAATAATATTGTAACTACTCAATAAGGTGTCACGGGTTCTAGACTATAGTTAATGATCTTACTACCTTTCCTAAACAAATCTTTAGTCTATCAAGTTCTGATTTACTTGGGTTAGCCGTAAGAGTCGGTTCCCAGCTAGCGGTGGTCCAAAGACGCTTAAGTACCGTGTCGCTTAGGGTTGTTTACACCCGGTTGACAGAAGGACTCTTTTGGCTTGTTCCCAAATTTATCGTCACTTTTTATCGTTCCTTATAAACTTGTACTACTTGTGAAGCATGCTCTGATACCATCTGTAACGCCCCGAATTTCAAATAAGGATAAATTCAAGATTTCACAGGATCTTTACTTCACTTCGTACAATTTTACAAGGAATTTAAAACTTTTCATTCACAATACATCAGAGTTCCTTTACACAGCGGAAGAATAAAAGATTACAACAATGAAATACAACTTGCATAACTTTAACATCATTTGCAACATCTTTAACTTCTAAACAGCAACAACATATCCACTTTATAACTCCATGAATAGTCCATTACCTGCATGTCAATCTGTGGGCACGTCAGTTACTTAGAACTGACGAAATGTTATACACGGCTATCCTCTCTATGCCGGGAATAGTATAACGATCTCATACTTTAACAAATCACAAAAAGGATTGAATGAACAAGTGTCAAAGGTGATTATTCTAAACATAAGTGTATGTCATGCCTTAATGCCTAATGCACACAATTCTACACTAGGATGACACTAATGCACACTTGTTCAGATTCTATGCATTCCATACTACATAGGTCTGAGGGCAAGCGCCTACGTACTCCACATTAAAGGGTTCGATCCCTCGCCATGAGACTACCCAGTAATAAAACAAGTTTTAGAGTTATTTCACAGATACGGATCTCAGCCTCCCTGGCTAGCCTCCCTGGCTATAATAACAGATCCCAGCCTCCCTGGCTATTATATCGTGAGAATAATCCCGTAAATGCCCCTCTAGCCCCGGTATATACATATTCTTTGGAGTATGGTAAACATCCGTCGACTACCCTAAGTCCCGGATAAAATACAATCCATCTCCTATGGGGCAACCACAGTCCACCAACTGGGTTTATAGCCACGGAAATCCACCGCCGACTATATAGAAGCACCCATTTACGTTTGCACAAGTCTATTACATCTTCACCTAAGTGCCTAATTATTTTCTAGTTCAAGACATGAATATGTTATCACCCTAGAATCAGTTTTACCTCATACCTGATTTGTTCACAAAAATACGAGATCGCCCAACGGCATTATCTCGAAATCAAGTCTCAAAATCTTTCTTTCAAAATTACCGGTAACAGAGGTCTTACTAATTCTAAATCATAAATCTTTCATGTCCAAGAAACATGGGTACACATACCCCTTAATAATCATGTCTTAACCTATTATATTCATGTCCATAATTTGTTCTATGTCTCATTTGAACACTATTCATAATAATAATTCTTTTTCATGACTCCATTTCATTCAACAGAAATTTATCCCTTTCACAAACATGATTTTATCACTTGCAATCTCATTTGAAATTTAAATAATCAAGTATGCAACACAAATGAATAATCCCATCAAAGACAATTAATTTACAAATCTACATTTTACTTTTCTTCTAATGATGCAAATCATGTTCTTCAACAATTTAGTTTTGGAAGACAAATCTCATTCTATCTCAAAGTCACTTTTATTATCTCCAATATACATGAAAATCTTTAAAACTATTTTCTATAAATTCTCTTTCTCTTTAATGAAAATAAAAGATCCTTATGCTATTTGAAGTAACTGCTTCTTTCTAAGTAAATATTTACAAATATCTATATTCTCTACTTACTTTACTTATATTCATTTTATTACAATATAATCTGAAAGTTTACAATGTACCTTGTTGTTTATTTATCAAAAATAGACAAATCTTTTATTCTTTGTGCTTTATCATCCCATTGGTAGGCCATAGAATTAATTAGCACTTTTAATGGAGGAGAATGAGAGGAACCAAATACAACCAAAACCAAATGTCGAAATTGGTCTTTCACATATCTAGAGTAGTTAACTTAATTGTTACAATGTCTGAGAGATGGTTTTCTTAGCTGACTGTTTAGATTGCATCAACAAACAAAAATTATGGTTTTGTACGACTTCAAAACCCCGTATACAATGTACCTGTTGAACTGCTCTTTAACTCTTTTTGAGTTATACTCATTAAGAACACTCTTTGGCTTCTTCTCTAGAACTGTAAAAAGCGTTAATCTCTTGACTTCTCTCAAATGCTTACTCTTTCATTTAATAGTTTTTCGTCTTCAACTTTTATTCTACAAAAATTCTTCTTTAAACATAGGGGAAATCTCTTCAATTATTTTAACAATTACTAGTTAACATCCAAATGACAATTTCTTTTTATTTTAAATTTCCAAACTACATGACAATCCTTTGTTTCTTAATTAATAACAACATTTCTACAAGTTGACATACAAAAAAAAGAACATGAATTTTGTCTTCTAATTATCACATCAAATTTATACTACTCATTAATCATAATAGCATGCTAAGGTATGACAAATACTTAATCAATTCTTTTTCTCTTTAATCACTAACATGATTTAATTTTATTAATCATACATGAACTACTTATCATTCTCATCTCATACCATAGCATAGATCATATAAGAAATTCCATACTACTCATTATTTATTACTTAGCATACATTATTCTAAATTAGAAAGTATAGGATCACCCACCTTATTGAAGCTTGAACAATTGAAGGGAGAGATGTGACACTTCTTTTAGTTCCAAGACAACTCCTAGCAATGGCTTCTCCTCCTAGCAAGCTCCCTTTCCTTAGCAATGGCTTCCTCTAGCAATTCCTCCAAGCAAAAGGACCCTCTCTCTCTTTCTTTTTCTTACTTAAATTCTAATTTTTGTGTGTGAAATGAGAAGAAGGGATGTGCTATTTATAGGATAATACTAGGGACTATATTGCAAAATCTCCCACCTAATAACTTCTCATTTTAATTCTCCTTTTAATTCTCACATCTTCATATTTTTAACTCCTAAAACTCCCAACCTCTCATCTCCCCACTCTCCATGAACTTAACCACTCCATTAATCCCCTCCCCTAGCCCACAAAATGGTCCAAATACATTTGTGTGTGCATGCATACATGCACAAACAAATATGAACACATTTCTATAACTCAAAAATGTGTACTAATATTGTAACTTGTCATGTATAACTTAATTTGTGATTTTAATAATGGGCTTGCTACATGGCTCATTACTAATTAATTTATTTAATTATCTAGTGGGCTTGCTACATGGGCTCATTACTAATTAATTTATTTAATTATCTAGTGGGCTCCTCTCCTAATGGGCTACATTTTAGTTTATAGGTCCATGGATCAAAAGAAAGGCTAAATAAAACTAATGCATGCTAAAAATAGTAAAATGAGAGTAGCAAAATGAGAATAAAATTTTGCACGTGCACCATACGTGCAAAAAAATTAAAAAATGCATTTTAATCAAAATAGGGGAAAAATAAATTTTCGTTTTATAAAATAGATTTAAATACATAAAAATAAATAATTTAAACCTATAGAAAATATTATACGTAGTGGTGGAAACACGTACATCTAAACACGTAAAAAGCACGTAAATCCCAGAGATTGAAATATTATATTTTAGTTGACTGAAATCAATACGGAAAATGTATAAATAGTACGAATCCAAAATATGTAGTGAAACACATTACAAAATATACGTGCGTAACACCCAGGGGCAAAATTGTAATTTCCAATTTTGCGGGGTGTTACACTCTCCCCCCCTTAGAGTAGTTCCGTCCCCGGAACTCGCTAGGGTAAAGATTGTATTTTGTACACGTCAAAGAAAATATTTGTATTTAGGAAACTGCAACTAAAAAAAATGTAGTATGCGCAACAATAAAAACAAGACAAACTCTTTATAAGAAGACTATGAATATTAAGATGTTACAAGACAGAACAAGAAAATTAGGAAATGGCATAAGAACTGAAATGCGACAAGAGATAGAATAGTTTGAGAGAAAATTTCGTACAAAAATAATATTAGGTAAGCTATTAGATAAAAAGAAAAAGTCAATTATGTCTTTAATTTCGAAATAGTTCGGAAAACAATGTGGTGAAGAAAACATAGTCAATAGTTAGTTTAGAAAGAAAAAATTATCAATGTAATAAACGGTAGAGAATTCGCAAAATTAGCAATTTAAAACAAGACCATTGAATAAGAGTTTGGAAAAATAAATGGGAATGAAACTTAGTTGAAAGTATAGATAACATAAAATGACTTTGTATACCAATTAATAAAATAGTTTGTAAGGTAACTATAATAATTATACACACAATTTGAAAAAATAGAAGGCATACGTTGAAATACTTTGTGAATATACAAAATTTTGTAGTGATGAAAATAATTTATAACATTAAGATAAAATAGTGTAAGGCACATACACGAGATGAAAACACTATTGAAAACAATAATTATATAGAGTAGCAAATTAGGACAATAGACATAAACAAGTATATGCAAAAATATTAATGTAGTAATTAGATGAGGGTAAAATGATATGTATAATAAGAATATCGAAATATATGATATATATAGAGATCATAAGTAATAACTAAGAATGCAAAGACAGTTAAAATTTGAGAAAGGATATTGTATAAATAGTGAGTATATGCAATATATTAAAGAAGTGTAAACCTATAAAAGTAAATAGTAAAAATGAATATATCAAAACAATTGTGCAATAATAGTACCGAATGTAGACAATAAAACAAATGGTAGGTCATATTTATATAGGTAGAAAATTTCAATTTAGTTTAAAATATATAGGATCAGGTAATACAGAAATCAAAATCAAATAAAATGAGTGCACAAAAGAAAATTTCATAAGAAAAATCCAGAATAATAAATGAAGAAAATAGTTGTTGAAACATTAAGTTAATAAATGGCAATTTAAAACTTGACAAAATACGTAAAGTAATAGTAGATATAAACGGGTAAACATAAAATAACATAAATAAATGAAAGATAAAATTTTAAGTTTGAAAAATAGGTTTGAAATATCAAGACTAAGGAAGATAGACAAATAATTAATATTCAAATGATTTAATACCATAAGAAAATATTTATTTGAAAAAAAAAATATGGAGAAAGTAGCATGATAAAAATCTACAAAAATAATTTGAGATGGAAGTGTGTAAGGTGTCATGAATGACGGTCCAAGCCAACCACACTTCCACTGCACCATTCTGATATCCAGGAAAAAATGTGCTCGCATACACTCTCATATTAATGTATACGAGGAGAACATCATGAATGAAATTAAATGCAAGTTCAATAACAACTTCATTCACGACTCCAGCCATCCAAAAGAAAGAGAAAACATCAGTGCATAGAGCAACACAAATGTAAATCACTTACATTTAAATCTCTGTAGACTGAAACTCACACTCTAGTGTCTGCAGGAATAATATTGTAACTACTCAATAAGGTGTCACGGGTTCTAGACTATAGTTAATGATCTTACTACCTTTCCTAAACAAATCTTTAGTCTATCAAGTTCTGATTTACTTGGGTTAGCCGTAAGAGTCGGTTCCCAGCTAGCGGTGGTCCAAAGACGCTTAAGTACCGTGTCGCTTAGGGTTGTTTACACCCGGTTGACAGAAGGACTCTTTTGGCTTGTTCCCAAATTTATCGTCACTTTTTATCGTTCCTTATAAACTTGTACTACTTGTGAAGCATGCTCTGATACCATCTGTAACGCCCCGAATTTCAAATAAGGATAAATTCAAGATTTCACAGGATCTTTACTTCACTTCGTACAATTTTACAAGGAATTTAAAACTTTTCATTCACAATACATCAGAGTTCCTTTACACAGCGGAAGAATAAAAGATTACAACAATGAAATACAACTTGCATAACTTTAACATCATTTGCAACATCTTTAACTTCTAAACAGCAACAACATATCCACTTTATAACTCCATGAATAGTCCATTACCTGCATGTCAATCTGTGGGCACGTCAGTTACTTAGAACTGACGAAATGTTATACACGGCTATCCTCTCTATGCCGGGAATAGTATAACGATCTCATACTTTAACAAATCACAAAAAGGATTGAATGAACAAGTGTCAAAGGTGATTATTCTAAACATAAGTGTATGTCATGCCTTAATGCCTAATGCACACAATTCTACACTAGGATGACACTAATGCACACTTGTTCAGATTCTATGCATTCCATACTACATAGGTCTGAGGGCAAGCGCCTACGTACTCCACATTAAAGGGTTCGATCCCTCGCCATGAGACTACCCAGTAATAAAACAAGTTTTAGAGTTATTTCACAGATACGGATCTCAGCCTCCCTGGCTAGCCTCCCTGGCTATAATAACAGATCCCAGCCTCCCTGGCTATTATATCGTGAGAATAATCCCGTAAATGCCCCTCTAGCCCCGGTATATACATATTCTTTGGAGTATGGTAAACATCCGTCGACTACCCTAAGTCCCGGATAAAATACAATCCATCTCCTATGGGGCAACCACAGTCCACCAACTGGGTTTATAGCCACGGAAATCCACCGCCGACTATATAGAAGCACCCATTTACGTTTGCACAAGTCTATTACATCTTCACCTAAGTGCCTAATTATTTTCTAGTTCAAGACATGAATATGTTATCACCCTAGAATCAGTTTTACCTCATACCTGATTTGTTCACAAAAATACGAGATCGCCCAACGGCATTATCTCGAAATCAAGTCTCAAAATCTTTCTTTCAAAATTACCGGTAACAGAGGTCTTACTAATTCTAAATCATAAATCTTTCATGTCCAAGAAACATGGGTACACATACCCCTTAATAATCATGTCTTAACCTATTATATTCATGTCCATAATTTGTTCTATGTCTAATTTGAACACTATTCATAATAATAATTCTTTTTCATGACTCCATTTCATTCAACAGAAATTTATCCCTTTCACAAACATGATTTTATCACTTGCAATCTCATTTGAAATTTAAATAATCAAGTATGCAACACAAATGAATAATCCCATCAAAGACAATTAATTTACAAATCTACATTTTACTTTTCTTCTAATGATGCAAATCATGTTCTTCAACAATTTAGTTTTGGAAGACAAATCTCATTCTATCTCAAAGTCACTTTTATTATCTCCAATATACATGAAAATCTTTAAAACTATTTTCTATAAATTCTCTTTCTCTTTAATGAAAATAAAAGATCCTTATGCTATTTGAAGTAACTGCTTCTTTCTAAGTAAATATTTACAAATATCTATATTCTCTACTTACTTTACTTATATTCATTTTATTACAATATAATCTGAAAGTTTACAATGTACCTTGTTGTTTATTTATCAAAAATAGACAAATCTTTTATTCTTTGTGCTTTATCATCCCATTGGTAGGCCATAGAATTAATTAGCACTTTTAATGGAGGAGAATGAGAGGAACCAAATACAACCAAAACCAAATGTCGAAATTGGTCTTTCACATATCTAGAGTAGTTAACTTAATTGTTACAATGTCTGAGAGATGGTTTTCTTAGCTGACTATTTAGATTGCATCAACAAACAAAAATTATGGTTTTGTACGACTTCAAAACCCCGTATACAATGTACCTGTTGAACTGCTCTTTAACTCTTTTTGAGTTATAATCATTAAGAACACTCTTTGGCTTCTTCTCTAGAACTGTAAAAAGCGTTAATCTCTTGACTTCTCTCAAATGCTTACTCTTTCATTTAATAGTTTTTCGTCTTCAACTTTTATTCTACAAAAATTCTTCTTTAAACATAGGGGAAATCTCTTCAATTATTTTAACAATTACTAGTTAACATCCAAATGACAATTTCTTTTTATTTTAAATTTCCAAACTACATGACAATCCTTTGTTTCTTAATTAATAACAACATTTCTACAAGTTGACATACAAAAAAAAGAACATGAATTTTGTCTTCTAATTATCACATCAAATTTATACTACTCATTAATCATAATAGCATGCTAAGGTATGACAAATACTTAATCAATTCTTTTTCTCTTTAATCACTAACATGATTTAATTTTATTAATCATACATGAACTACTTATCATTCTCATCTCATACCATAGCATAGATCATATAAGAAATTCCATACTACTCATTATTTATTACTTAGCATACATTATTCTAAATTAGAAAGTATAGGATCACCCACCTTATTGAAGCTTGAACAATTGAAGGGAGAGATGTGACACTTCTTTTAGTTCCAAGACAACTCCTAGCAATGGCTTCTCCTCCTAGCAAGCTCCCTTTCCTTAGCAATGGCTTCCTCTAGCAATTCCTCCAAGCAAAAGGACCCTCTCTCTCTTTCTTTTTCTTACTTAAATTCTAATTTTTGTGTGTGAAATGAGAAGAAGGGATGTGCTATTTATAGGATAATACTAGGGACTATATTGCAAAATCTCCCACCTAATAACTTCTCATTTTAATTCTCCTTTTAATTCTCACATCTTCATATTTTTAACTCCTAAAACTCCCAACCTCTCATCTCCCCACTCTCCATGAACTTAACCACTCCATTAATCCCCTCCCCTAGCCCACAAAATGGTCCAAATACATTTGTGTGTGCATGCATACATGCACAAACAAATATGAACACATTTCTATAACTCAAAAATGTGTACTAATATTGTAACTTGTCATGTATAACTTAATTTGTGATTTTAATAATGGGCTTGCTACATGGCTCATTACTAATTAATTTATTTAATTATCTAGTGGGCTTGCTACATGGGCTCATTACTAATTAATTTATTTAATTATCTAGTGGGCTCCTCTCCTAATGGGCTACATTTTAGTTTATAGGTCCATGGATCAAAAGAAAGGCTAAATAAAACTAATGCATGCTAAAAATAGTAAAATGAGAGTAGCAAAATGAGAATAAAATTTTGCACGTGCACCATACGTGCAAAAAAATTAAAAAATGCATTTTAATCAAAATAGGGGAAAAATAAATTTTCGTTTTATAAAATAGATTTAAATACATAAAAATAAATAATTTAAACCTATAGAAAATATTATACGTAGTGGTGGAAACACGTGCATCTAAACACGTAAAAAGCACGTAAATCCCAGGGATTGAAATATTATATTTTAGTTGACTGAAATCAATACGGAAAATGTATAAATAGTACGAATCCAAAATATGTAGTGAAACACATTACAAAATATACGTGCGTAACACCCAGGGGCAAAATTGTAATTTTCAATTTTGCGGGGTGTTACATAACCGAATTAGGACTGTAGGGGTTGAACAGTCTGTGGATATTGTGGAGGTGTCGTCCACGGAGACTTCTAATGTAGAGGGTGCATTGAGAGGTTTTGAATCATGTTCGGTGTTGATGGAGATTCTGCGAGTTGGGGAGTCTTGTAACACAAAATCTGACACGGGAGGTTGTTTCTCCGGTATTCGTGCTCTATGCGATTGGTGGAGCACATCCTTCATAAGGGATGAGGGGTGGTTGGTGCACTCCACGTGGTGGAGCGGCGGAGGTGCTCTTCATGAGAGTGGCGAGTACTTGGGTCTTCCATGAAAGTAGTAGATTGGTAGAGATAATGCGAGATAAAGATTGTAATAACTTTGAAGTGTTGTGTATTTGGTCCAAGTGGGAGACTGTTAGGAATTATGGTCTCAAATACACGTAGGCACTGAGTACTTGAAGTTGGAGAAGAAGAGGAGGAGACAAAGACAGCAAGAGAAGACAACAGCAAATAGAAGAAGTGTAGTCTGCAGAGTTACGGTCGACTGACCCAATCTGCTAAGAGTTCTTCGAGTGTACAGGTCCAACAGAGGAGGGGACGCTCGACCATGCAGTCGATCGGTCGTGTCTCGGGTTTGGCTCTACACGTTGCGGTCGACCAACTTTGGGGGTGCGGTCGATCGATTTCGGCGCTGATTGTTTTTGGGCTTACGAGTTTAAGGTCCAATTGCTGGATTTGTGTTTATCTTTTAGAGTTTACTTGGGGGCTATATATATGGCTGTAGACTCTAGGATTTGTGTGGATCTAATCCATCAATTTGTGTAATCAAGAGGTGAGCCGTTATCATTGTTCGACTTCAAGAGGGGATTGTGCCGAGTGTTTCAAAGTTGAGAGAGAGAGAGATTGAGAGTTGTAATCTCTTTTGTAATCTTTGTATTTCTTGGAGAATAAGTGTAACACCCCGAATTTTAAATAAGGATAAATTCGAGATTTCACAGGATCTTTACTTCACTTCGTACAATTTTACAAGGAATTTAAAACTTTTCATTCACAATACATCAGAGTTTCTTTACACTTGGTTTTTACACAGCGGAAGACTAAAAGATTACAACAATGAAATACAACTTGTATAACTTTAACATCATTTGCAACATCTTTAACTTCTAAACAGCAACAGCAAATCTACTTTATAACTCCATGAATGGTCCTTTACCTGCATGTCAATCTGTGGGCACGTCAGTTACTTACAACTGACGAAATGTTATACACGGCTATCCTCTCTATGCCGGGAATAGTATAACGATCTCATACTTTAACAAATCACAAAAAGATTGAATGAACAATTAAAGTGTCAAAGGTGATTATTCTAAACATAGTGTATGTCATGCCTTAATGCCTAATGCACACAATCCCACACTAGGATGACACTAATGCACACTTGTTCGGATTCTATGCATCCCATACTACATAGGTCCAAGGGCAAGCGCCTACGTTCTTCACAATACAGGGCTCGATCCCTCGCATTGAAAACTACCCGGTAGCAAAACAAAGTTCAGACTATTCCACGAATTTGAATTCCAGCCTTGGAGTCTACCGCCGGCTGTTATAACAGATTCCATATCGTGCGAATCGTCCCGTATGTGACCCTCTAGCCTAGTATATATATATACATTGGAGACGATAAACACAAAACTCATCCGTCCGACTACTCAAGATCTTGGAGTCCACTGCCGACCTGTCCTCATAGTCCCGGATTAAAATATAATAATCCGTCTCCTACAGGGCAACCTCAGTCCACCAACTGGGTCTATAGTCTTGGAGTCCACCGCCGACTATATAGAGCACCCCACTTACGTTTTCCTAAGTTTACGTTTTCCTAAGTTTACTACATCTTCACTTATGTGCCTAAATTTTCTTAAGTTCAAGACATGAATAATTTCCACTCGTAGAATTAGTTGTTACCTCCTACCGGACTTAATCAACAAATACGAGATGGCTCCTTAGCCATATCTCCGAATCATTTCTCAAATCTTTTCTTTTAATAATGCCGGTACCGAGGTCTTACTAACTCTAAATCATAAACTTTCATGTACATGAAACATGGGTACACATACCCTTTAGTAAACATGTCTTAAACCTAGATGTTTGCATCTTTCAACTTATTCACAAAATAAACATAGTCTCGACACTATTCATGATCTATTTATTGAGTCATGTTCTTTTTAAACAAACATGCATTTCAAGAACACAAATTTCACCACATGAATTGTTATAACAAATCCAAGTTGTCACAATGTTTCAATTCATCATAAAAATTTCTTAAATAAGATACAAGAATAATTTCTTTTAGAAGATCAATTCACAAAATACTACTTTTCTTTTCTTCACCACAAAGTGCTCTTCTCAAGATTTTATTTCTTTTTATACTTCAAAAATATACAAGGAAACTATCTCTTAATATTTCCACTTCATTTTATATTAATACTAAAGTTTAATTCCAATTAAAAATAAACATTCATGAGTAAAAACCCCAAAAAAAGATTTTATATTAATACTAAAGTTTAATTCCAATTAAAAATAAACATTCATGAGTAAAAACCCCAAAAAAGAACAAATGTAAGGCATGGGTTTTGAACCCCAAACCTACGGCAAACATAGCCAACACCTAACCCGAGCCCACTAGCCATTTAGTCCATATGGACTTTTGTCAAATATAGCAACCGAAATTTCTTTCATACATTAGTACAGATTTGGTAATTTAATTGAGTGAAGAAGAAAAAAAAATATAAAAGATGGCTATCAAGATTTGAACCCAAGATCTCTTATAAGAGGTGCTCACTGACTAACCAGTAAGTCCAAATGTGATTTCTGTCTAAGAGTTGTATTTGTATACTTTTGTTCATACTTTTCTGAAATTGTTTCTCTTTATCAAAATTCGTTTATCCAAAGATCCAACACTTTAGGATAGTGAAATAAACTTTCTTTTGACTAAGATAAATTTTAAAAACAGTAGCAAAACTCATTTCAAACTCATTTAAAAATATATTTCTATTTTTAAATAATTTCCCCTTCTCATTCTAGATATAGATTTTGCATTTCTCTCAAAAACTTGATTTCTAGGAGTTTTATTCATGAAGACTAGTTTATGTACTCCATCAAACTAATTAAATTTTGGTAATAAAGATAAACATGCCTCTTAATAATCACGGATAATTCTTTTATGAAGGATTTGTATTTTCACATAGCAACATGCAATAGTAGACATTTTTTGTGGTAATAATCTAATTTTTCTTTCTTTCTTTCTTCCTCTTAAGCATTATGTTTCTAAAGCATATGTCACAATAAAATATTTCTCTAAAAATTTCTCATACACATTTGACAACCATAAACTTCAAATATTCTAACATGGTCCATATGATCATTTCTTTAGTTGAACCCTTTTAATTAGCACGGTAATCAAATATTCACTAAACCTCAACAAGATCGTTGCTAGCATGGATTTTATCTACACATTTCTCATCACATTCAATTCATACTAGTCATATAAAATAATTAGCATACAATTTCTACAATTAGAAAGCATAGGATCACCCACTAACACAATGTTAATCTATTTGTCAACATAGCATGATTCACTATTAATCTCACCACAATCATAGTATAGTTATTCTATTTTATCAAAACTACTCATTCACTTTTATTAGCATGTATATTCAAAAAAAATTAGAAAGTATGAGAACACCCACCTTTTGTGAAGCTTGAACAATGAAAAGAAAAGAGAACACCACTTCTAGCTCCAAAGATTCCTAGCTCCTAGTAAGGCTTCTCCTCCTAGCAATGACTCCTTTTCCTAGCAAGAATGGAACTCTCTTACTCTCTTTCTTTTCTTCCTTTCTTATTTTTCTTCTCTTTTGATTTTGTTTTGGTGCAAGAGAAATGTAGAGAATAAGGTTCTATTTATAGGATTTTGGGAAGGTTTATTTTGCAAAATTTCACCCCTAATAAATTACTCTATTTAATTTCTCTACCCCTTCATATTTTTAACTCCAACTTCCACCCTTTCACATTCTCCAACTCTTCAAAAACTCAACCCCTAAAACTTCCAAACTCTCCAACTCCCCACTTCTACAAATCCGGTCAGCAAGGAAGACCCCACTTCATGCTACATCCGTGTTGTATACTCCTCAAATAGCCAAAGCCCATGGGTTTCACACGTGGGCCCCCATTCCAACATTACACACTAACCATATACAACATATTCACTAATATATGCATCCTGTATGTTTAGCAAACAGCCGCACTTCATTAGTTGTTCTTAAAGCCGTGGGCCCATTCATGCTATTCCATTACAAATCAACATCCATGCACATTTCAAATACCAACAACCAAGTATTTTTACTTATTCAACATATATATATATATATATATATATATATATATATATATATATATATATATATATATATATATATAAACTACGGGTGTTACACACACTCCGAAATTTATTTTGAAAATAAATACGCTTAAATACGTTTACCGAAAATATGTGCGTCACACGTAAAATATCAAAATGCGAAATCGAATTTAACAACGGAAAATTATTTAAAGTATAATCGAAAACAACATAGGCACAATTATATTTACTAATTTACATATATTTCTTGATGAAATCATAACACGTAGAAAGCACGTGCATTATACGTGCAGAAAATCGAAAAATGCATTTTAATCAAAATAGGGAGAAAAAAATTTCAGTTTCATAAAAATAGCTTTGTAAACATAAAATAAATAATTGAAACCCAGAAATTATCATCCGTGGCGGCCGAAAATATGTAATTAATACGTGTATTGAAAAGCGCGTAAAAAACACGTAGAATACAAAGATTGAAATATTATATTTTAGTTGACTCAAAATAGAGAAAAATCAATACGGAAACTGTATAAATAGTCGGTGATCAAAATATGCGGTAAAAAGACGTTACAAAATATACGTGCGTAACACACGAGGACAAAATTGTAATTCCAATTTTGCGGGGTGTTACAATAAGAAGTATTGTTTATCTCTGTATATTGATTGTGTTCTTATGAGATCTTCCATATATTGTGGTAGCTTGTTCTTGATTCATCTAAGTCTTTGGAGTTTCTATTGCTTGTGGTGTACTTCCGCTATTAGCACTACGAGTTGTGGTAGATTCTTCAACAGTTAGATGGTCCAAAGCCTGTACCTCGTATGGCGTCATTTCCTATCAAGAAATTCTTGGCTGCGTTGAATGAGCTTGCCAATGCTTATGCGCCCATGGGGACGTCCTACGTCAAAGTCGTATCTTCGGAGCGATCTTTGTTTCAGTGTTTTCTTATAAGAGGAGTGTTGAACGTTTCCTTCAACACTTTTTCAGCCACTAGAATTCAACGACCAGTACTTGCATTTTGGAGATCGCGAGTGGACTATGTCCCTGTTAGATTTAGTCCTAGTGTCAGGGCTCCCACTCGATGGCTTGTGTTATGACGAGTAGTGCCCTACTGACGAGGAGCTATACAGCTTTGAGGATGAGAGCGAGTGGAGGTATTCCCGGAGTCCCTGAGAGAGACGTTTAACCTATATTAGTCGGCAAGTTATGGCGGAAAGGATAAGCATGTCACCTTCCAAGTGTGGATCAACAAGTTAATTTCTCCATTTTCATAAGTGGTTGCGTGAGAATTGGACCGATCCATTGGACCCGTTGGGGGCCGGTGGCGAAACCTAACAGCTAGCACTTTCATGACAAGTTTTCAAAATAATATTGAGCAAACTAGTAGGTCTAATATGTTGTTACTTAGTTGGCTAATTTCTTGCAAAATCTCTTTTAAGTTCAACTACTCACCTTCAGCTCAATTTGTTTAAGTTCAACTATTATACCATTCTGCTCAGTTTTTTGGTAAGATTTCAAAAGGATAAAAAAAAAAAAGATGATTAAAAGGAAAGAAAAAAAAAGGTTAAGTTCGAAAAAACCTGACTAGGATTATCTATAAGAAGGTTTACTTCAACATATAAAACACCTATAGGTATTAAAATATGCAAGACAGAGCTCGCATTGATTATGCAACATATTATAAACTATATATTATAAGCCCCTACTCTTATCTCAGCACAACAGTGATTCATTGAGCGAGTCTTCCTTTGGTTCATCCTTGGCTTGGGAGTACACATCCATATACGAATTCGTCAAATTATTTTTTGATAATTAATTCGTCAAATTATTGTAACCTATGTACCCATAGTTGGCTGGGGCTTGCAACATCTCTGAAGTAAGCGGAGAATGATTGATGATGTGATTAGTATATTGGTGCACCAGAGATGGCCTAATAGCCATAGTGGTGGTGGTGGCTGATGGCCTGCCAATCGAACCACTTCCACGAGTTGCAGGAACGTCATGGTTGTGCTTTCTTTCGTAGGTAGTAATCACGGCCCTCAGATCGTTGGATGCCCTCTCAACATGTTTACGCACTAGACAACCAGCAGTCGTGCACTTGTAGTAGCTCCTGCAGTTCACAGATATGTGCATTTGATAAGAAAATATGCTTTCCTGTACTGATTATACTGATAATAAGGCATAATGCAAAACAACAGAGTGCCAGGTTTTTTGCTGAATGATAAAGTCCTAGTGAACTAAACAAACTTATTTGAGACGGATAAAAAAATACTACGACGAACTATAGATGTTGATCCTTGATAAAGCTAATCGAATGAAAGTGATTCATATGTGACAATAAAAAATAAAAATGGGAATTGTTCAAAGGATTGAGACGAAATCTAGCGAGTGGAAACTTAAGAGTACAAGCTTAAGTTCTAGATTAGATAATCCTTATAATGTGAGAATATAATGGAAATGGGACGACTGTGAACTCAATGTTCCAATATTTTGAATTAATTTTCTAAGAAGAAATTACGTTTGCACGTCAATAGTATTTATAACATAACAATAATTTAAACGAAAGAGCTAGCAACTCTATTTTTTAATATTGTATTCTCATTTTAGACTTTATTTTCGGTCATCCTATAAGAAAAACTAATATCAGTTTTCCTTTTCTTCTAGATGGATAGTCTACATGAATATCTGAAGGATAATTATCAGCCAATTAGATTATTGATTAGTCCTCTTTTGTCCCTAGTTTTCTAGCTTTTGAGTAGGTATTTAGTGAAGAGAGGGTAATTAAAATTAAACAAAAGTGAAGAATAGATATATAGTTTGCTCACCTAGGGTTTGGATTCCCCTTCACGACCTTCTGTCCATACTTCCTCCACCTATAACCATCATCAAGAACATCAAGATTGCTGATGGTCTGAACCACCACTTTTGACTCCGTCGTCGTCGTCGACCCAGTCCCTGTAATCATTATCTCCTCGCTTTCCCATTCTCGCTTACTGAAAATAATAACACAAGCCAAACATCAGTAACAAGCTTCAAGGCAAGTTTGGAGATGAGATAATAAGTAAAGACTATATATATAGCGGATTTTAGACAACTTCAGTTATCTCAACTTTCCCTGAAATTTATTTTTTAAAAAAAAAAAAACAGTGCTAGCTGACCTCAATATCTAAACAGGTCCTAAATTGACTATCTACAACAACTCACCATCTCTTCGAATTATGTTCATCCTCATCTCCTTCAAAACTGCTTCCCTGCAAGCCTACATCGCTATCATTAGCAACAAAGGAACCCTCTGGGATCTCATTTTGCATACTAAACGAATGATCCGATATTTCAGACTTGGCTTGGGGGACGGCCCAATGAGAACCCAAACCTGAGTTCCTTCTAGTTGACTGAGGCTTTGGGTGGCTGTGAGCTCCGCTGTAGACTATCTCAGTTATCACCCCCTCTAACGTTTTCTCGACCTTCTTCTTTGTTGGGCAGTTGGGGTAAGTGCACTTGTAGTAACTCCTCGGATTCTCACTTGCCTTCACTTGCTTCTGCCCATACTTCCTCCAGTTGTACCCATCATCTGTTGATCTCCTCTGAAAAATCTTTCTTCTGTTTACACCCTTCTCTTCATTCTTTATGTCGTTTTTTTCGTAACTCAGTTCCAATGAGTTCATGTAGGCATCCTGAAACAAAGAAATAGGGTTCTTACTTTTAAAAACCAAACAGAGGCCGGAATTGACAATCAGGTATCAACCATCTGGTCTACAACTATCTTTTTTCGTACGTACGTCTACAAACTAATGCTAATATTGCTAGGTCTCTCAACTTGTCCATGTTAATCCATCTAAGATCTAAATTTTGAGTAAATTATTGTCAAAAAGTATTAATAAATAATAGGGTTTTTCCCATATGGGTCACTAACAAATATTTTAATTCCATATACCTCACTTACAAATATTTAATTCCATATGAGTACTTTTGAGTGAGTTGTATGGAATTAAATTTTGGTAACAAAAGTAATTATTTGGGATTGATTTCATATTGTAAGTGGGTTATATGGAATTACAAGGTATATGGAATTGAAACATTTGTTAGTGACCCATGTGAGAAAAACTCTAAATAATAATAATAATAATAATAATAATGATAATAATAATAATAACTCAGCCGGTTAGAATAGTTTAGTTTATCTTCACTAACATTGCAACTGCTTTCCTATTTACCATTAACATCTTTACGAAGCATGTGATATTTTACGAATTTTCAGGCTTAGAAAACAGATATGCACATGCAATGCATGTGCTAAGATAGTATTAGTGAAAAAATGATAGTTTAATGGACATTAGACTGGGTTTAAATCACCTTAGAAGTTCTGATAGTAAAGATTAGTTAATCAAAGTTATCCATTCTGATAAACTTAACCAGTGATTAATAGGTACTGTTAGCATTTAGTTAAGGAGCTTAATTTTGTGAATTAAAGGTGCAGTATGATTTTAAAAATCCAATTGAGAAAAGGAAACATGAGAAAGTGAAGAATACATACTGAATATATACTGTTTGTTTGGAAAGAGAAGTCAGAATAGAGTGTTTTCTCCTTCTTGTTGTCTTCTTTCTGGTAACTGGCAGAATTTTGTTTGTTGTAAAATTGTGCTGGAATTGTCCCTGTTGTTGGAGATGGCAAGGTCTGCTTCACATAACACAAGTTAGTATTATAATTAACTACTCATTTGTCCATTTTCAGAGTTCACAAATGAAAGTCTACTTATGAAGATACTGCTTACATTATAAGAAGAGAAGAGAACAGGGGAATCCAAGAGCTCAGCAGGGTTGAAGCCACTAGGGATATTGGGAAAGTACGAAGAAGGCGAAACCGGAGGAGGACGAGGAGGAGATATAGGAAGATCAAGAGGGGTGGAAGATTTGAACTTCGGAACCCCAATTACCCTGTTTCTCACAGAGCCAATGAAATCCCTCTCATTCTCCATATCTCCACTACTTCCTTTTAGAAGCTCAGAGAATGAGGAGGAGAATGAAAATGACATCTCTAAGCTCCCTGTTGAGCAAGTCATGGAAGTCTTGAATGAAATGTGTGTTGAGATGAAGTATTGTAAGGATTGAGGAAGTTGAGATATAGTTGAGGTTGCGGCAAGTACTAGGAAAAAGAGCTCGGATAGTTTTTTGTTTAGGTCAAACCATGTGATCATGACTTAAGAGGGTAAAAATCAAATTCTATAAGAGAGCGAAAGGGAGAGGAGCAGTGTGAAGGTTGTTTCCTTGACTTGGTTAGGTCTTGTGTCACTTTTCAAGTTCATTTGGATAGGATTTTGATTAGCATGGGTATCGGGTCGGGTCCTTCACTACCCGGACCTAGACTCGGTTCCCTACGGGTCCAAAAATTGGACCCGGACCCGGACTCGTGAGGACCGGGTCCGGATCTTATTAAAATATTCCTACCCATTCGGGTAGGAGCGGGAGTGTGAGCGGCGAGTGGAGAATTTAGAATAGAGGAAAGAAGTAAAAAACATGAGTTTTGGATTTGGAAGAAGAAGATTTAGAATTGAGGAGGAAGGACGGAAGGGATGATGAAAGAATATTTATTTTTATGTTGATTTTTTGGATTTTTTTAACGGGTCCAGGTCAGGTCTCTTTTGAGCGGACCCGGTCCCGGACCCGGATAGGCCGGGTGGTTCCGGTCCAATGCCGGGTCCGGGTCGGATCCGGGTATTTATACCAATGCTAATTTTGATGTGAACTTGTATTGTTGTTGTGAAGTTTGGAACCATTGATTTGCCGTCATTAACTTGGAAGAATAAAGATATTGAGACCTTTGTTGAATTTTTCTTTGGGGGTTCTCATGGTTTGAATACAAATTTAAGAGTTGTTCAGTTACTTGCAAGCTGCAACTAGAATTTATAATGTAATCTTAAAATTACATAGTAGTTGAAGTGCAATTGGAAATTGAAAAAACGAAGAAATAGCACACGACAATGACGTATGCGCAACGCTGGCCAGTGGTGAATTTGCACTGTTGACATGTCAAAACCTAGTCGAAGTAACTTCACCGGAAATGTTCTTATAAAATGTTAATTATTATAACAATTTTGGATTGGTATAGATATACACTACAATGCATTTAGCTCATTGTTAGAATTCTTTTTTGTTTTAAAAACGATATAACTTTCATAAGCAAAATACTTTCTTGCCTTTCATTCAAATAAATGTGTGGAATGGGAAAGAAAAATTGAGGATATACCAGCATTTAGTAAACCTATATAATCAAACAAGCTCAGGTTCATTAGATGCTGATGTCATTGCTCAAATGAGCTTCATGAGCTCAGATCAAAGGTATAAATTGTCGGAATCAAGTTCTCTGCCTGAAAAATTCAGGTCACATTAGGCTTCAGTTTATCGGTCTCCTTTGGCATCATTACTAAACCCACAAAGCATTACCAACACAACATAGAAGCATCAGAATGAAACCCTCCTCAAGCCAGTTTAGCAAACCAAGCATAACTTTTTTTTTTTTTTTTTTTTTGGCAAACCAAGCATAACTTGTGATAAATGGATTATTTTCCATTCTTACACTCGACAATATTCAGCCAAGTTATGCACTAGTGTGAGAAATTGTTGAGGAGGTGATGGAGAAAGAGAGAACAGATTATGGATACACAAAATTCCAGTAAATAAATGAGGTACAGACATGCACATGCTGGATACAACATAAAACTGGAAGAAAAAGGATGGTAACAATGGAGGTTACAACAACCAGATTAGTATTGAATGATCCATGGACCAAAGCAGGCACTGCAAAAAAAAAAAAAAAACAAGTTCATGCCAGGTTAGTTACCTCCAGTTGTAAATTAGCAGAGTGGCAATGTGCCTGAATGATATCATGAGGTAATTGAGTAATAAAGAAACATATAGAGCATCTCAAATAAATACAATAAGATCACTGTTCATTACGGAGTAAAAGGGTTTGTTAAAGAGATGATAAATTTAACTTTCAAAGAAAAGAAAAAAGATGACGTTTTAGGACTAAGATCACGCCATCATCTGGTGTAAAATTTGTGAGTGATGAAACTGTGACCAAGGGAATAGGAAGCATGAACACAGATATACATAGGCAAAACACATTTACAAATACTTTTTTTTACTCAACACAGATACAAGTATTGGATACGACAAATTTGTAAAAAGAATTGACACAATATAACCTGTAAAATAATATATTATACACAACAACACGAATTTAACTCATAATATCCAAGAAATATAATTTTTTAAATCTACATAAGCAAGATAGGAGATCTATACTTCATGCTTTCATTGATCAAACAAAATACAAAATCAGAGGAGCTCCATAGTCCATATAAAAGTAATAAGAGGTTGGTAACTTAGTATAAGAAATGTGAAGAAAATTAAATAGTTGCCGTGTTAAAAAGATAAAACAATGGCCGAGTAGTATTTAACAAGGGTCCAAAATAAAAGAAACATTGTAAAATTAGGAAATCTGTAGTGGGAGTCTGGCACCTACCCAAAGAGTGTACATGGAAACAAGGCATGTGTAGTATAAACTTTCCATAATAAGAAACACTACAAATAACCCGCCTTCTAAAATTCATCCTCAAAACCTGGCAATCAGAGAACCAAACTCCAAAAGTCCTCTATTCCTTGGGATTGATGATCAATCCTAAAAAGTGAGTTAATTATCCTATATCTCTGATACCGGTACTTTAAGTGTTAGTGTAGCATTTTTTTATTAAGAAACTATCACTGTAAGTCTCAGTGAATGACATTGTTTTACTGAAGGCATTCTAATGTTGAAGGATCTGATGCATCACTAGGCTACTCATTTCCAATTATTTGAGGACTGAAATGAAAAGCCAACCAGCACTGACAGCAAACGGACATGCATTTCAATAAACCTAAGGTAGATCAACAAAACACATAATTGCAAATAGCATACCAGAAATCAATAAAACAACTACAAAAGGTTTACTTCACATACAACATTATCATTTCAGTCCAATAAAAAAAGCACCAATACTCTGGTATTGGCATTATTCAGATTGAAGCCTGGAAACTTTGATATAGTGTAGATGCATCCAAAGATATCAGATATGAAAGGAAATTAAAATAAAAAGAATTATGCATCAAACACACCTGCAAGTCATTATGAACTCCAGTGAAACATAGCCATCAACTTTTATCATCCTCCACTTCCTCAGAATCTGAGTCACTCGCATTATAACCTAGAGGAAATATATTATGAAGATCAATAATAGACTAGAAGTAACAAATGACAACTGCGAGAACTGTTAATATTGTCTCACTAAGTAAAGATAACATCCTTACCAAAAAGAAGAAGTAATGATAATACCAAATTCTGATAATGTATTTTCTTGCCAACTTAAAATAAATATCAAATTAGATCATCTGTTCTATTGCCAAACACAGAGAAATATCAAATTGTAGCTCATGTGTTTCATTTAAAAGCTATATATTTCTATTCTAACTAAAGAAAAGAAAGAGAGAATGAGAAGAATTTTTCTGACCTGGTTGTTTGTCGCAGACCTTCCATACTGAAGATCGATACTTCGATGCTTTTGTCATCCAAGCCCTTGCCTAAAAGTCAAAGAGAAGTTTAAAATCTGAATAAGAAAACTAAAACAAAGTTCAACAAAGGAAATTACAAAGAGTCCAATTAGAGAGCAGCCAGAGAGATAACTTATGTAGTTCCCCTAAGTAAACAATAAACACTACAAAAAAGGTCAATACAACCTTCTGGAGAGACATGATCCACAAAAATTTTTCCTTACAAACCATTAATCGTTCTAGAACCAAAATATATTCTAGGATACAGTTGGAAAGTTCATGCATACTACATGCATACTATATTTGATAATTCTTAACCCTGACTCAGACAAGAAGAGAGAGCAAATCTTGAAAAAGTGTAGACCTAGGAAATAGTATGAGCTGATTTTGTGATTTCCTGGCTAGTCAATACACAGGGGTGAAGGCAAAACAATTTGGCCAGGGGGCAAGCAAAAATCCCATGGCTATAAATAGATATATAGGGACTTTTTCATGATTTTTGGGAGGGTCAAACCATTAATTTTTTTTTTGTGGGGGGTCAAAATTTCCCATAGTATAAAAGGGTTTCAAAATTTTGGAGGGCCCGGGCATCCCCCGGGCCCCCACTAAGCTTGCCCCTGCCAATATATAATAACAATACATAAAACACCACTCTAATCTTGTTCCAGACCTAACATCTCCCTACCTACATTAAGCTCATTTTGAGAGTGTTTCGAATAATTATCAACTAAATAAGTAAGCTTTGGATAGAAATTACTTTTTAAAATGAGATAAAGGGCAGTTAAAATTGCACACTGAAGCAAGGATATTAATGCATCAAAATGAAGTGAAACAGCAGAAAGGAAGAAATAAGAAAACAAGCAATCAAAAGTATCTTAACATTCCTCTTCCGCGCATTATGTTAGGACTGCTTACAGAGAATGACCAGATCATGAAACCGATGCAGTGAACTTTCAACGATATATTAAAAATGGTAAGTAGAACTTTGGACCATTAAACCCAACCAGTGGGCATTATCAGCCAACTAGCATGTTTGAGAAAAATATATCATGAAATAGGGTTGCTTTTATCTGAAATCTGATGGAGGAGAAAAGAAGAGAAGAAAAAGAAGGGGAGAGAGAGTAACAGACAATGAAAATAAAAAAGAAATGAATTTCTCCAGATATTTTACATTCTTACCCTTTATTCTTTTGTTATAAACAAATTGAGGAACATGATTACTTCTGGGTTATGGCCACACTTCTCTTTCAACTTGTACTCATTTCCCCATTTTGCATTTTCTTTTCAACTTAAATAATCAAGAAACTATCGCAAAGATACCCCCTCCTTCCCAGTATAGGCAGTTTCTGTCATTTGGCTGTACTCAAAATTTTGAAGAAATTATTTGATATTCATGGAAACCTCACAGAACACAAGAATGAGAAGGTTAGCATATAACAATGGATATGCACGTAGACAGCTTTCAAATTAGGAGATGATAGGAGTCGGTGCCACAGCTTAAGCTGGTAAGCATGCAAATCAACTAAACCAGCTTGCAAATCAACTAATGTTGCTATAGTTTCCTCTAGCTTATTGTGATACAAAAGCCACTATGCCAATCAATTGAATATCTCCTCAAATAGCCAATAAATTGGCACTGCTGCAATGTGTGTGATATGCACACTAAGCAATACTAGTGATTTACACGTGTGATGCACGTCTTAATAAATATATATTTTTTAAAGTAAAAATTTTGACGTAGAGTGGCCTCGAACCCTCGAACCTGGGACCTCTTTTATATTAGTTATGTACGGACAATGCAAGTCTTAATAAATTTTTTTAAAATAAAAACTCTGACGTAGGGCTCGAACCTAAAACCTCCTTCACATTAGTTATGTATGTGCGTCACACGCGTTGATAGATTGACAAATGACACCAATGCCTTCTCTCATTATAATATTAGAGATTTAAAGCAAATCTTACTCCAAAATATATATATATATATATATATAGTTCCCCAAATTAGACAGAAAAATTCAGGAGTCAATTATATAACAGTGTACCCTTTTGTTTTCTCAAACTATGCCAATACATCATTTTCTGGCTGAAGTATCAGACTAAACTTATGAACACCTTCTCTTTGCTATCCTATGACCAAGTATGTGACCAAAATATCAGATTGTATGCCAAAACTAACCATATGTCTTGGATGCGAGTAAAATTTGAACTACTACAAGGTGTAACCAGAGAAGTTGAAAAGGGTAATAATGTTGGCAATCCCCAATTGCAATCATTTTTCATTGTTGACTAAAAACTCAGAGCACTTATCCAAAATCAAGGGTTAAAGACTCAGAGCACAAAAAGTAAAAATTCAGAGCCCATTTAAATCCTTTTAATCAATTTAATTCTGAGTTAAGGGTTGTCTCCAATCATCCTATGTCAAATTAACAACATCTTCTTCTTAACTGTGTCAACCCAAGTCCTTTTTGGTCCATTGGTTATAATCTTCTTACTCTTCTTATAGCACAATTATCACCAATTGTTACCCGTGCCTAAACCATCTCCAGTGAGCCTCACTCAAATCATTGACACCCGGACAAATAATGTTGAAAGATTGATTTTGTTAGCTTGGAACAGACAAGAAAAGATTTAAGAGACTATCTGGAATTACTTCTAAGGAATCCAAAAGACAGTTAGGTTTAAACTCAGAGGCTGTACTTTGTGTTTGTTTTCAAGGATTGAAGCACCCTTTAAGACTGTAAATTTTTTTTAAGACTGTAAAGTAAGTGTTCGGTATATTTGAGTAAAGTTGTGCTAATATCAAAGCTCCAAAGAACTTAATCAAAATTTTGCTTTCCCACTCTCCCCTACTTCTATCGTACTTTTAGCTTTTCCAAAAGAACCCTTAACTCCTAAGTCCTAACAAAGGGGGGCAACCTAATATGGATAATCCAATCTAACCAATTTTGTATCGTAATTTGACTAGTGCAGATATCTGATACTGGTCCATTTTAAATACGGGTACAAATATGGATATTATTAAATATTCCAAATATCAGTACAGTTGTCCAAATTACCGAATATGTAAGAGAATTTGATGTAGCATTGTATTTAATTTAATCATAATATTCAAATATTGTATTTAATGAAATTTAGAAACTCTTCGTAATTTCATTAAATAGTATTATCGTTGAAGATATTTTGACCCATTTTCTTACTAATCACTACAATAATTCAACAATTTCTGACTAATATCCGCCCATTCGAAAGACACTTTTTTTTATACATTTGTACTAGTAATTTATACGTGCAATGCAATTCTTAATAAATATAGTTTTTAAGAGTAAAATTCCGACGTAGTTTGGGCTCGAACATGAGACCTTCTTTATATTAGTTATGCACGAGCGATACACGAGTTTGTTTGTATACAGATGACAACCCCAACTCTCCCATTATAATATTAGAGATGTACAAAAGGAAAAAAGAAAAAAATGGATACCTAAGAGCATCCACACTCGTTTCTCAATTTCCCATTTTTCTCATAATTTGGCAAAATGAGCGCTGCAGTCGTTTCTCATTTTGCCAACTTTTGAGAATTAGGGGAGAGTACCATCTCAAATCTGAGAAAGGATTTGGGAATTGCCAAAATATTGGGGACAAAACATCATTCATCCCCTCAATTTTTACATTTTAAAAATAGATCGGACTGTTGACCATAAGTTTGGTGTGCACAAAACGTATTATTAAGACTAATATTTTCAGTTGAGATCTACAGAATTTACAGAGAAGGTAATTCAAAACAAAGTGCCAAAAAGATTAGCAATCAAGCAAAAAATGAATGTATCAAAGAAGATTGCAAAATTCAAGAAGATTTCAACTCAAGAAACATGTGCTTATTTAAATCCTCAAGAAAGCTAGCAATAATCAATTATTTATTTCTGTTTTTGTGAGAAAATACTAAATAAAGAGTTGTTGATTGATTGATTAGTATTCGGAAAAAATATAAGGTGGATTCGCCAAATAAATATTAAATTTGCACAATAGCAGTCGATCGTACAATATGCTGGTCAACCGTCGCAACTGTCGACCGCTCATCATAGTGGAAAAGATGAATCAGTCGACTGATCATCGCTCGACTTTCGAGTTAAAAGATGAATGGTCGACTGCTCAACAAAGCGGTCGACCGTCCGTGTGCAGTTTTAACTTTTCGAAAATATCTTTTCGTTTTTGGAAAGATACATTTTTCTCGCTCTATAAATAGAGACGAATTCACTGAGCATTCTTCATCCCTTGCAATTATAATTCTTCTGAACTAATCATTCAATCAACAATCTGAGTGTGAGAGCTTTTATTGTTTTCTTCAGTCAAGATCGTTATAGATCTTGAGAGTTTTTCTTTTCTTCCACTTCAGTGAGTTTTGCGGGACTTGTTTGTAGAATTCCTACGGGTGTAATAGAGCTTTCAGCCTGAATTCCGAGAATCACTGTACAAGAATTTAAAGTATAGTGGAACGCTTGTGGCGGAGAATTGCTATAAGTAGGTGTTGTGGACGTAGACCTGGGGGTCGAACCACGTTATATCGCTGCGTCTTGTGTGCTTGTTCTATTTATTTTCTCTAACTCTATTTCCTTACTTTATGTATTTTATTTAAGTCTTTAATTTCCGCACAATCACCATATTTACCCACCACCCTAGGGTGATTTACATAGACGAAACATGATATTTCATTCGATATTTTTTTTAAAAAATTTTTATTAAAAAAATTATAAGACGGAACATGTTCTGCCCTACCATTTTCATATTTTTTGTTTGTGTGTGTGTGTGTGTGTGGGTGGGTGGGGGGGGGGATTTAATCCAAGTCCAAATCCCTTCGTTCTTTCCATAAATTGCCAAGTCCAAATCTCTCCAAGCTAAAAAAAAATTGCATCAAAGTCCAAAAGGCTCAAAATATATTTTTTTAAATAATAAAAATTGGTCGGATGGAACATTTTGCTCTGTCCGTCCTTTTTTTCCTCAATTTCCAAATTTTGGTAAACCACGACGGCATGCAAACTGTATTTTTGTCATTTCTCATTTACCAAATTGCCAAATTTGGCAAAAATAAGTGTGGACGCTCTACCCCCCATATCCACATATCCATCCTGTATCCAATCCACTGAAACCTTGATGTCTAAAACTTTTTTTCTCTTTCTGTAAGCCCATTTTTACTGTGATAACAATTTTTTTCTATAGACTATTATGACTCAAAAATTCCATGTGTGAAGTGAACTTGTCCCAATGCTCCAGCAGTACTCCCATAATTAAATACTAACAAAAGATTCTACCTTCTTGAAAATAATAAAAATAAACAAATGCACTGCACATGCAAAAAGTTCCAAAAAAGACAGGACAGTGATATTGCTAAAGTCAAGAAAGATTTTACTATCTCGAAAATTATAAAAGTAAACACATGCATTACACATGAACAAAAAGTTCAGAAAAGAAACAAAGGACAGACCTTCTGTTCATTCTTGGGTACGCCGTACCCGCTCTGGTACATCTGTCCCACCAAGACCTGCATCGCCTGATCCCCATTCTTGGCCTCCTTCAACGTGTCCTGAAACCACCTCTTTACGCAGTCCGACACCACCTCCGAAAGTGGGACCCGCACCACCCCCTCCTTGTTTCGCCTCTCCTCCATCTTCTCCTCCTCCCTTCCTAGACCTTGCCCTAGTTTCTGAATTTGGGGTTTAGGTTTCAAAGAGTTTGAGGGTATGATTCGTTGGGATTGGGATCCGAGGCCGAGGCGGTTGCGGGGTTCGGCGACGGTGAGGTTGGAGGTTGAAGGAGGCAAGCAACTGCCCATATAATTTGGGAATTGTTGAGGGGCAAAATTGCAAAAAATAATAAATTAATAAATAAGAGGAAGTTTCCTTGTGAGTGGGGTTTGAGGGGGAAGAGATTATTAGAGGATTTTATAGAGAAGGGGATCTTTCAACCTTGGTTATTCCACAAGGGAGTTGAGGGAGGGGCTTTTTTAATTTATTCAGTTTTTTTTAGTAACCAAAATTCATCTCTCACTCAGGGCCCGGCCCTGGTTCCCATGGGACCAAGGCTTAAGGCCCAAATAATTAATTTTTTGAGCTCCAAATTATAATATAATTTTTTTACGTATAAAATATGTGTTCATATTTATAACTAGGGGTGGACAACTATTATTCGAACCGATCAATCCGAACCAGTCCAATCCGAACCGACCGGTTTTTAACCGAACCAATCAGAGGTTTGGGTTGGCTCGGTTCTTGATCTTCAATAACCAACTGGACCGGTTCGGTTGTTGTATGAGGCTTTCAAATAACCAATGAAACCGAACCGACCGTATCTCTATGCATAAGTCTATAAAAGATCTAGTTCTCCTTTAATTTCTTGAATATACAAATAGTCATTTCTCATTTTCTTGGAGATACAAACAGTCTTCTTTAATTTCTTTAATACAAATCGAGCAATTGTTCTACCTATGTTTTGATTCTCCATAATCTTGTCTGTTATGTTGTTGAAAAATATTTGATTGACAGTGTGGCTCAGCTTAATAGAATCATGAAGATGATGTAACATTTAGTAGTTACTTTAATCATGTCATGCAGAAATAGTTTTCTAAATCTTTTTTTATTGTACCAGAAATTCAATTAGCTATGGTTATTGATGTTTCTTTGATGATAATAAACTAATATTACAGAAGTATGCAAGTGAAAAAATAATTTATCTCACTCATTTAAACGTCATCATCTCAAACAATTAGTACAAAATTCATTAACAACTTGTAGTTTTATGAATCTTCATTTTAAATTCATTTCTGAATAACAAATAGCAAGTTGTTTCTTAAATTTGATTGAATTTGATCTTTTAAATTTCAACAAAATTATGAATGATGATGAAGGTGAAAAGTAGTACGCCAAACCGACCATCCAATCCAATCTAAACCGAGCTTAATCGGCTCTGATCCAATTAAGGTTCGGATTGGATGCGGATGAGAAAATTAAAAAACCGATCTTTTTTGAATGGGTGGTGGATGGTCCATATTATGTCGGATACCGACCGATGCCCATCCTATTTATAAGGGAATACAAATTTGGAGTTCCTAAAATTACAAAAAATTCAGGGGCTTGAGACAGCCTTCTCACCTGCCTCAAGATATCTAACTGACACATGGGGTCCAAATAAATAAGAATTCTCACACAACATATATTTTTTCTCCGTTGTCAAGTGCATAATGATGGTCATTATTTTTTAACATTACTTATTATTAACTAGTATAATATACGTGCGATGCATGTCTAAAATAAGTAAAGTCAGCAAATTAAATGAATATATATCGAATAAGAAAAAAAATAGTTTATATTTGAATGTTTTGATTTGGGCTAAACCTGCGGTGCACATTTATATTTGTTGGATATAGTTTAAATGTGTATTATACATGTTTATATAGTTACAAAGTTAGGATTTGTTTGTTACATACTCCAACTCTCCCATTAAAATACTAGAGACTTGATAAATAGAGATGAAAGGGGGAAAACAATCACAGATATGTATGTGTGTATTCAAGTTTCTATATAACAAAATGAGCCGAAGGGAAACACAAACAGAACTCACACATCTTCAAACTGTTATACTTGTTTCATTCAAATATTGGAATAGGATCAACATTGTTGTATTAATGGATACTTCGTTTTTTATGTCCAAGTTTTCTCTACTGTTTTTTTCTTAATTAATAGTACAATAATAATCTATGGTGTTATGGAAATAATATTAATGTTGAGTAGAGAAAAAGATAATGTATATAGTAGGATTGGAGGATTTCCATCAAATCTCTAATATCTGATCTAATCTAATCTAATAATAATTATATTATTATTATTATTATTATTATTATTATTATTATATATCTTAAGCTAATAGGCCTACCCCAAAAGTAGAGATTCACACTTTCTTAACACATCCATGCCACATCTTTTGGATTGACGGCCTTATATTTACAAAATAAAAAATAAAAAAAAGTTTAACTACGCTTCCCTCCCCCAAATCCCCCTAACCCTAGCCCTCCATCGCCCTAACTCCCTACCGCCTCCACCTCCGACACTCCGCGCCGCTGCCCACGCTCACCGCTCGTGATCGTTGCCGTTCGCGAACACCTCAACTGTCCACGACGCCGCTGCTCGCGATCGCTGTCTCCACCTCCCACACTCCGCGCTGCTTCCCGCACTCGCCGCTCCCGGTCGCCTCTCACGAACGCCTCCCGGGTTCGCAGCCCGCGCTTGCCACCTCCCCCTATGCTCCCCCCTCCCCACGTCACCTCTCACCTCCATACCCAAAATCGCCAAATTCAATGGTATACTATCATAATACCCACACATGCTTTGATTTTTAGTTTTGTTAAATGATGATTAATATCACAGATTTTTAGTCTTTGTAAAATGATGATCAATATATCCATACCCAAAAATCGCCAAATTCAATGGTATACTATCATAAGACCCACACATACTTTAATTTTTAGTTTTGTAAAATGATGATTAATATCACAGATTTTAAGTCTTTGATTTTTAGTTCTGTGGAAAACGATCTGATTTAGGGTTTTTGTTGTTGAAATAAATACATTTAGGGTTTTGTCATTGAAATAAATTTTGGGTATTTTGCATTAGAGTAATCCGTAGAAGCATTGAAACCAATTCCTTTGAGTGTGCAGATACTTCTAGAAATTCAATCGATTAGGATTTTGTTCAAAACCCTAGGGCTTGAATTTTACCCCCTTTTTTATTCAAGACTGACCCATTTATTTTTCTGTTTATGTCACATAGGACCCTTCAGGCTTCAGAAGTGCAACCGAGCAGTAGTATTGTATCAATCTTTCTCCTTTCTAAGCTTTTTGATTCAGTATGTTGAAGTGGTTGACTTATTAAGTATGTACTATTCTGTGTAGGCGTAACCAAATATGTAGTGTTGCTGACCAGATTCGTTAACAAGATTGGAATTATGTGGTCCTATGGGTATCAGGTATTCTTTCTTTCATCTCTCCCCTTAGGGCTTGGATGATAAAGTTGAGAAGTGCCAAATTCAAAATAGTGTTTTGGCTAGCTAAATTGCCACCTTAGACCAACATCAAACACATCCTAAGGCAAAAACACAAACACTTTCCTATCTTATACGAAGGAAATTGGACGAAAGTGGGTTGATCTTATATTATTAAAATAGTTAGTAGGTGGGACCCGTTCATTATTTTAACATTATTAACTTATACTAGCACAGATTATTTTTGTACCTCCCTCTAAATAATAAACAAGTACTTCATTTTTAACCAAATGCAAAAAATTGCGATACTTAGGACGCAATAGTTTAGTGGGTCCCACATCAAACTCATAATGTGGTTTGAGAGTTTTATAACCAGACAAGCCCTGTATTCTCACATCTGACAAGTTCTTCAATACTTCAAGGCAAAGCATATGGAAATTGTTCATAAGTTTCTTGGTTTAGTAGTCTAAAATGAAGGAATGGTACTCACATAACTAAACATGTTAATAACAAAACATTTAAATGAACATGCTATGACCCACTAATAAGAGATTGTTTATTTCTTATTCGAATTCAGAATTTCAGATTATGTTGGCTACATGGCAGAGCATATGGTGAGGGGATCATTTGGATTTGTCTTCCATGTATTTTTTAGTCTTTGTTTCACGTTGTTCTCTTTCAACTCCAATTAACATTTCTGCTCATATCTGATAATTTTGTTTGCAGGCCAAATGCTTGAAAACAGGGGACTGGTTGAATAGCAGGACAAGAGATATAAGAATCTGGTTATCGAACATATTCCGAAAACTTTATTCCAGATTCTGGAGCATACACTTTTCAGGTTGATTTCCTTCTCTTTGGCTCATGCTTGCAATAATATATTGAGAAATGGGTGAATTGGTAAAATCAGTTGGGTATTTTTATACAAAGATTTATGAAGGACTAGCATATATATATTCACGTTGTTCCGAGAGCTGAGTTTGAAGCAACAAAATCTTATGGTATGCTTTGGTAAGCTTTATATTTAGTTGTTGTTTTTGAATTATTGTTTTTTTTTACTCTTTTATTTTACTCTTTATTTAATGGCATTATGTAGGTTGGATAATCTTTCTTACTAGGATGAGCTTTGTGATTTTGGAGAATTGGTAAAAATGTTGGTAATTTTTCTTGACCTTAGAATGCACTTGCACTAAAACATTACATTCTTGACTATGATAGTGAAGGAAACATTCTATGTGCTTACTCTTCATGATAATAGGCTACTAGCTTCATCATTTTAATAATATAAAGTTTCCTCGGATATTTATTCACTTTTATTGAGACTAGATTTAGCTAAGTGTGTATGTTTAGGTTTTGTGTTCCTTAGAATTCATTGCCCCAATGCCATGTTTACTATGCTTTTGATGACCTGTATCATCAGTATTATTATATATCTTAAGCTATTAGGCCTACCCCATCTATCCTTTCACTATTTTGAAGTAGATAAAGGAGAACAAAAGTAGGAATTCACACTTCCCTAACACGTGCACGCCACATCTTTTGGATTGACACCTTTACATTTACAAAAAAAAAAAAAAAAAAAAAAATCAACTACGCCCCCCCTCCCTCCCCCCAAATCCCCCTAACCCTAGCCCTCCATCGCCCTAACTCCCCGCCGCCTCCACCTCCGACACTCCGCGACGCTGCCTACGCTCTCCGCTCGCGATCGTACCACTTATTAGAAATCCACCGATCCACATGTGATGTGTAAACAACGAAAGTTGTGCCGTTCGCGAACGCCTCAACTGTCCACGCCGCTGCTGCTCGCGATCGCCGCCTCCACCTCCAACACTCCGCGCTGATTCCCGCGCTCGCTGCTCCCGATTGCCTCTCACGAATGCCTCCTGTGTTCGCAGCCCGCGCTCGCCACCTCCCCCTCTGCTCCCCCTCCCTACGTCACCTCTCACCTCCATACCCAAAATCCCCAAATTCAATGGTATATTGTCATAATACCCACACATACTTTGATTTTTAGTTTTGTTAAATGATGATTAATATCACAGATTTTTAGTCTTTGTAAAATGATGATCAATATATCCATACCCAAAAATCGCCAAATTCAATGGTATACTATCATAAGACCCACACATACTTTGATTTTTAGTTTTGTAAAATGATGATTAATATCACAGATTTTTAGTCTTTGATTTTTAGTTCAGTGGAAAATGATCCGATTTAGGGATTTTGTTGTTGAAATAAATAAATTTAGGGTTTTGTCATTGAAATAAATTTTGGGTATTTTGCATTAGAGTAATCTGTAGAAGCATTGAAATCGATTTCTTTGAGTGTGCAGATACTTCTAGAAATTCGATCGGTTAGGGTTTTGTTCAAAACCCTAGGGCTTGAGTTTTACCCCCTTTTTTATTCAATACTGACCCATTTATTTTTCTGTTTTTGTCACGTAGGACCCTTCAGGCTTCAGAAGTGCAACCGAGCAGTGGTATTGTATCAATCTCCCTCCTTTCTAAGCTTTTTGATTCAATATGTTGAAGTGGTTGACTTATTAAGTATCTACTGTACTATTCTATGTAGGCGTAACCAAATATGTAGTGTTGCTGACCAGATTCGTCAACAAGATTGGAATTATGTGGGCCTATTGGTATCAGGTATTCTTTCTTTCATCTCTCCCCTTAGGGCCCGGATGATAAAGTCGAGAAGTGCCAAATTCAAAATAGTGTTTTGGCTAACTAAATTGCCACCTTAGACCAACATCAAACACATCCTAAGGAAAAAACACAAACACTTTCCTATCTTATATGAAGGAAATTGGAAGAAATTGGGTTGATCTTATGTTATTAAAATAGTTAGTAGGTGTATTTTAACATTATTAACTTATACTATTACAGATTATTTTTGTACCTTTCTCTAAATAATAAACAAGTACTTCATTTTTAACCAAATGCAAAAATTGTGATACTTAGGTTGCAATAGTTTAGTGGGTCCCACATCAAACTCATAATGTGGTTTGAGAGTTTTATCACCAGACAAGCCCTGTATTCTCACATCTGACAAGTTCTTCAATAGTTCAAGGCAAAGCATATGGAAATTGTTCATAAGTTTCTTGGTTTAGTAGTCTAAAATGAAGGAATGGTACTCACATAACTAAACATGTTAATGACAAAACATTTAAATGAACATGTTATGACCCACTAATAAGAGATTTTTTATTATTTCTTATTCAAATTCAGAATTTCAGATTATGTTGTCTACATGGCGGAGCATATGGTGAGGGGATCATTTGGATTTGTCTTCCATGTATTGTTTAGTCTTTGTTTCGCATTGTTCTCCTTCAACTCCATTTAACATATCTGCTTATATCTGGTAATTTTGTTTGCAGGCCAAATGCTTGGAACCAGGGGACTGGTTGAATAGCAGGACAAGACATATAAGAATCTGGTTTTGGAGCATATTCCGAAAACTTTATTCCAGATTCTATAGCATACGCTTTTCAGGTTGATTTCCTTTTCTTTGGCTCATGCTTGCAATAATATATTGAGAAATGGGTGAATTGGTAAAATCAGTTGGGTATTTTTATACGAAGATTTTTGAAGGACTAGCATATATTCACGTTGTTCCAGGAGCTGAGTTTGAAGCAACAAAATCTTATGGTATGCTTTGGTAAGCTTTATATTTTGTTGTTGCTTTTGAATTATTGTTTTTTTTACTCTTTTATTTTACTCTTTATTAATGGCATTATGTAGGTTGGATAATCTTTCTTACCAACATAAGCTCTGTGATTTTGGAGAATTGGTAAAAATGTTGGTAATTTTTCTTGACCTTAGAATGCACGTGCACTAAAACATTACATTCTTGACTATGATAGTGAAGGAAACATTCTATGTGCTTACTCTTCATGATAATAGGCTACTAGCTTCATCATTTTAATAATATAAAGTTTCCTCGATATTTGTTCACTTTTACTGAGACTGGATTTAGCTAAGTGTTTATGTTTAGGTTTTGTGTTCCTTAGAATTCATTGCCCCAATGTCGTGTTTACTATGCATTTGATGACCTGTATCATGAGTATTATATATATATATATATATATATATATATATATATATATATATATATATATATATATATATATATATATATATATATATATATATATATATATATATCTTAAGCTAATAGCCTTACCCCATCTCTCCTTTCTCTATTTTGAAATAGAGAAAGGAGAGCAAAAGTAAGAATTCACGCGTGCAGCCCACATCAATTCTCTACTTTTGTAGGAAGTGAAAAGTGATGGTTTAGTTTGTGAATGGCAGAGGGTAAATATCATTTTTTCTACATCTTTTATTTTGCTTAAAAGTTTTGGTGAATTGTAGTATAGTATGTGTGTTTTATGGTTTAATCATTTTGTAAATGCACAACTAAGGGGTAATATAGAACAATTGGAGGTAAATATTGAGGAACTTCGCAGACAATATGATTCTTGGCAAGCAAGCTTTAGAATGGAGAAAGTTGACAAGATTGCAAGGGATTTTTAAAAATATCTATTTTTTGGTATCTCTAAATCTAGGGTTTACTTATATTTGGTAGTGGAATTGTTGGAAAGTTACAGACATCGAGAATTTTGGGGTTTCTTTTCAACTGAATAGAAAATATTGAATGATGTTGGTTTGGAAACGTGAATTAGTAATCTATACATTTGTCATCTTTTGATATAGCTAATTACTAATTATTGTTCCCTCAAAATATTGATTATATTTAATTTGAGAGGGAATGCTTGATTTGAGAGGGAGGCGGTCACATGGTCAGGAAAGAGAACGGAATATATCAAGGATTCTGAGAAGAGCCACAGCCCAGCGTCGGTAATTATTTGAATTTTTTTCTTTCATATAAATTGAATAGAAATATAAAATTATGTTGGTTGGTTTGGAAGTGTGAATCGGTTAATTCGTAGATTTTTCATCTTTTAATTATATTGTGATCGAAGTAGTTAAGGGGCATTTAAAATTTTTTTAGTTCCATATAATTTTATGACTCTCAAAATTATTTGAATCTGTGCAATTTGCACAAGGTAAGACTAGTCTAATCTAATCTAATCGAATATTTTAATCTAATTCTAATATTTTAATGAAAGAGTTGGAGTCGTGTAACCAAAAAAAACACGTGCATTGTAATCAAACAAACACATACAATGCACGTGCATAAATAATATAAAGGAGATCTTAGATTCAATGCCAGATAATGTCAAAATTTTTGCTTTTAAAAATTATATATATTAGGACGTGCATTGCATGTGCAAATTACTAGTAAATCATTCATGCACATTTGTATTGTAAAGATCTATTTCATTTTTTTAAAATGTATAAAAATAAATAGATTAGACTTATGAAGATACACGAAGCTGGAATGATATCTTCTCGCTGCATTTTAAGGAAAGTTGTGATGCTAGAGCTACCATAGTCAATGTCCTACTATTTTTATAACTTGGCAATTTTGAAACGATATAGATATACTAGATTTGCCCGTGGGCACGTGCCTACGGCACGTCTTCCCTTGTAAACAGTAAATCAACAATTATGTAGCTCAAGTTTGAATAGTATGAAAATAATTAGTTGTAAATAAAAGTCAATGTTTCTAATAGTATATGTTGAAAAGTAATTATAAATTGGGGGTATAAAAGTCCATATTTCCATAAGTATATATATATATGAGAGAGAGAGAGAGAGAGAGAGAGAGAGAGAGAGAGAGAGAGAAAATAATTAAATAAATAAATGAGTTGTTTTGGGGATTTGGGGGGAAAACTTTGGGGGGGGGGGGGGTGTTGAAGGAGAGCCACTTGATAGCTTTCTTTGTGTTATATATATATATATATATATATATATATATATATATATATATATATATATATATATATATATATATATATATATATATATATATATATTAGTAAATCATTCATGCACATTTGTATAGTAAAGATCTATTTCATTTTTTAAAAAATGTGTAAAAATAAATAGATTAGACTGATGAAGATACACGAAGCTGGAATGATATCTTCTCGTTGCATTTTAAAGAAAGTTGTGATGCAAAAGCTACCATAGTCAATGTCCTACTATTTTTATAACTTGGCAATTTTGAAACGATATATATATATATATATATATATATAACTGATCAGGTGCGAACTGATCAGTAGCGAACTTTGCCCATAGCAGTTGGATCTGCAATTTGATCAAGGGAGTGATCCAATAGTCTGATTTTCTTCTCACTCATCTCACTTAAATTTGGGGTAGTTTAGTCATTTAACTAACTCTCTCAATCATCTCTCTCCCTCCCAAACTCCTCATTGCGGCCTCGCCTCTCTCTCCTTTCGAAGTTCGAAACCCTACACGGCTTCGAAATCCCCTGAACTTCTCTTCGACCTTCGAAATCCCCCTTCAACCTTCGACCTCCGAAATCCCCCTTCGACCTTCGAAATCCCATGTTACCTCGTCTCTCTCTCTCCCCCTTCGACCTTCGAAACCCTAGACGCCTTCGACATGTGAAGCATCTCCTACCTCCGATCTCCAGCTTTCGATTCCCCCTTCCAGCCCCAACTATCTTCTCTTCTTCTTCACCATTCGATAGCCCCTCGATGCCTCTCTCTCCAACTCCCTCGATCTTTGAAACCCTAACCCTAACTCTCCATCCCTCGACGCCCCTCTAAACCTCTCTAATCCATCTGATCTCCTCCTCTAAACAAAGCTTCAAAATCCAACCCTAGCTTTTCTTCTCATCCTCTCAAACCGTATACCCTAACCTTCAATTTTGATTTGCTCGATTTTGCCATTCAATTGAAGCTTGCTCTTGTTTCAATAAACTAACCAGGTCGAATTTCATTTCTCTCTAATTTTTATCTTATTCTAATTACTATTTGACATGAAATTGGAATCGTAGTGTTGTTAGGGTTTTCTTTTTGTTATAATATTATATGCATCATGGTACTATAGATGATTGATGGTTGCCCTTTTGTTTATCAGGTGATTTGAATTGTTGGGGTATTTGTTAGATGCTTAAATGAGTTAATTTTGATCAGGTATTACTCTGATCATGGTGTTCTAGATGGATGATTAATTGTGGTTGTTTGTATAAATGAGTTAATTTTGATTAGATATTTCTTCTGCTTCTTAGAATGTATACTACTTGAATCTGATTGCCTTGGTTGCTGATGTATACTACCTAGATCAACTTACGATATTTTTGGCAATGGGATTGTTGTTGCTGTCATTTTTCCTGAAACTGGGCAAGTTTGGAAGTGTTCTGATGCATTTTTCACCTGAATCTGGGCTAAGATGACTATTGATTTAGGGTTCTTCATTCATGATTGATTTAATTAATTTTGGGTTGATTTAATTAAAAGAGATGGAAGCCAATACGAGATCAATATAAAGGTCGACCAAGAACATGTAATGCGTGCGGAATGAAAAAAGTTTTGCATGATTCGAGAAATTGCCCAAAAAGAGTAGAAAGGTTATTTATCAACCAATTTTATTGTCAACCAATTTTATGTTCTCATTTATTGTCATTTGTTTGAAATATTGATCTTGACTAATTTCATCTTTATTGTTATTTGTTTAGTGAATCTTATGCTAAAGAGGTGGATTGCTCCACTGGAGACGGTGAGGATGATACTTCCGATAATATGAATTGAGGGAAGTATTTGGTTTTGTCTAATTTTTTTTGAGTTTTGCGTCCCTTTGAAAGAGGTGGGGGTTCATTATGCTATTATGTCTAAACTTTTTGTCTGAATCTGGTTGAGAATGAGCTTCTTTTAATGCTCATGCTTTGTTTGAACTCAATATTTTGGTTATGGCTGAAGATAAACTTCTTTTAATGCTTTGAACTCAATATTTGGGTTATGGCTAAAGATGTGTAATACCCTGAATTTTTATTTATGAAAATTATTATTTTGTATTATTAATTTGTACGTAGTGTGCACGTGCAATTTTGTGGTATAAATTTTTATAATTATTTTTATTACATAAACAATTGAGTATATATATATATATGTCCTTTCTATTGTTTTTATTAAAGCCTATTTTAAATAAGCATAAGTATTTCTTTATATTTTGAGCCTAATCTAATTTATTTTTAAAAATAGACTATTTTGGCCCACTAAATAAAAGCCCATCAATTTATTTCTTCTTACAACTTGTAGTGTAGACAATTTTATAGACTTTTTTTATAAAAAAAAAAATTAAATATACAACTTTTAGAATAGGGGGCTTTAGAGACACATGCATTGCACTAGCATGTGTTTGTGCTTGTTCCTTGTGAGGCCGGATAGGAATGGGAGGGAAAAAGAGAGAGTGGAGTTTGTGGGAGGTAGTTTTGTAGTCATGGTTGGTTACTACAACTTCTCATTTAATCCTAACTCTTGTTTCTTAACTCCTAGATCAATCTTAGCCTTCTATTTGCCCCAAATTTTTGTATAAATACCCCCGCTAGCCTAATTATCCTTACACTTCTCATTCATCAAACCTATAGTGAAAGAAAATAATCATTAGTAGTAGATTGTTATATTAGTAGAGAGTGAGAATAAAAGATTGAAAGTTAAGTGTGCTTGCATTTCAAGGAGGCCGGGTACACCTAGAGAGGCTCGGTTTGCACTCAAACAAGGAGGAGAAGTACTTTCGGTCATGCTCAAACTAGGAGGAGAAGGGCTCTTCATTCTAGGAGTTGTTTTGTGGGTTTTCTCTCCAAATTAGGTGGGTGGTTTTCCTTACTTCTAATTCTAGTTACCATGCTAGGAATGATGACATAATTAGCATGAAAGAAACTAATAAGAGTACATTTGACTTGAAAAAGGGACTTGTTAGATGATTTAATTAATGCTTGGTAAATTGTATGTTAATTTGTTGTGAACTTTAATATTGTGGTAAAAATTGCTTTGTAGTCATGGAAATGTTAAATTGTAACCATGATGATGTAGAGATTGATCATGAATTACTAGTAGATAAAAGTATTGATTTATGCACTAAATGAACTATTGTGAAATACGGGTTTACTTTAAATTTTTAAGTAGATTGTAATCTGGAAAGTTACGTTTCAAAAAGAGAAGAAAATATATTTTGAGACTTGAAAAACCCCGCAGCACAGCCGACTGGCCATATGTAACAGTCGACTGTCCTGATCATTTGATTTCGAGTTTAAAAACATCGCAGGACAGCCGACTGATCACATTTAACAGTCGACTGCCCTGACCTTCTTATTTTCGAAATTTTGCATTATTGCGGAACAGCCGACTGACTGTAATGCCCCGATTCTTCATTTAATGAAATTATTTATTTTTGCACGTAGTGTGCACGTGCAATATATTTATTTTTGTAAAATTAAATCTTATGATGAGTATAGATATTTAAATATGTGCTTTTAATTATTTTGTATAAAACCTTTTTTCAAATAGACCAAAAAGCCTTTCTTTTAAAAGCTCAAAGTTTAATTCATTTATTTTATTTTATAATTATTATTTTTGGCCCATAAACTAAAGCCCATGAGCTATTTCATTTTTAATTACAATTTGTAGGGTAGAATACATTTTTTAAAGCTTATTTTAATGAAAAATCTAATGTACAAATTTCTAAATTGATACCAAGTTGCATGCACGTGCACTACATGTACACGTGCAAATGCACACAAGGTAGGCCGGTTTTAATCTCTTGGAGGGAATTGGAAATTTTCAAATGGAGATCATGCTTGGTGGTTACTTGGTTGTGGGTAGTTAATGCAACTCCTACTTTCATCTTAGCCCTCCATCTTATAACCAATTACTTGATCCTAGCCCTCCATTCCATCAAGATTTTAGTATAAATACCCCCCTCCTTTGTCTTCTTCATGAGAAATCTAATTGAAAAAAAAAAGAAAAGATACATTTTTAAGAGTGAGTTGAGGGTGAAGGTCGGCATTGCTTCAGAAGTTTTCGGTGGCAAGAAGCAAGGAGGAGAAGTCACATTATCAAACTAGAAGGCTTCGTGGGATTCGTTTACTTCGTCAATAAGGTGGGTGTTTCTCACGACTTCTAATATAGTAATTATGCTATGGCAATAATGATTGTTACCATGCTTATGAAAAGTAAGTTTAGATATATCAAATTGCTCTGCGTTATGCTTATTGTGAAAGTTGTGAAGGACTGATAATGAAGTAATGACACTTTAAAAATACTGTAATTGGCTTGTACAGTCGACCGTCATGTGGACAAGTCGACTGGTACGAGGCGGATGTTTTTCTCATGATTTCTAAATTAGAAGATTTAATTGTGTACATGTATACAAACTGAAGTGATAGAATGACTGCTAAATCCATATCCTCCATGCTGTATATAATTTAGGAGACATGAACGGATGAAAAAGAACTAGTGATAATTAGAGAACTGGGAATAACTCATACAGTTGACCGGTAATGTAAACAGTCGACTGGTATATTGAAATAAAGTATGTACAGTTCAGAGTTCCATGAAACGAGGTATTTTAATGTGATGTTCTAGTGTGTTAAATTGAGATTAGTATTCATCTCTGCAAGTAAATGATGAGTAAATGAAAGTGCATGCTTAGCATTTCTTTGAGGAAAGAAAACATTAGTATGTGAAATTTATATGTTGTGATGTTAGTGAACAGATAAGAAATTACATGTTTATGTTAGTATGAATATAATGTAATGTGACAAAATGATGTATGTGAATTGAAGAACGGAAGGAAAAGATGATTCCTTAATTTGAAATTTAACCTATTCAGCCGACCGAATGCATGTAGCAGTCGATTGAACTGAGCATGAAAAGTGTACAGTTAAATCACCCAGAACAGACGACTGATTTGAATGACAGTCGACTGTTAAGTGAATGATATTTTAGACATGGAAAACTGCGGAACAGCCGACTGGCCATGTGCAGCAGTCGACTCTCCCGAGCAGTTATGAAGAACTTTATTTTGACTGAACAAATCGACTGGACTGGCTCCAAGTCGACTGTCCAGAATACTTTTGATATATTAGAAATCTTATTTGGTTTATGATAAAGATTGTGAATCTTATGGTTGATATTGGTAAACTCTATTTATCTTTGCGTGAATTTACATGAAGTGAATCATTGATTTGAATTGTGGGAATTAAATGAATATGAAAGCTAGGAACACGATAAAGAAAATCTGTGAGATTATGAAAATGAATTTATGAGTTGGAAATGCTCAAATTGGAAATTGTGAATTGGAATTGAAACAAAAGAGTAGCTAAGTCTTTCCCGGCATTTGGAAAGAGATGAAATGAAATTTGAAACGAAAGACCAAGGTCGGTCATATTGAATGAATGAATAAGTCCGGTTTAGTGGAGAGGCTAACTCTAGAGCTTTGATTTTTATTCATGATTCTAATAAATTAGTACATAGTGGAGATGTGATGAAAGTGAGAGAAAACACAAGTATGAGAACTAGAGTTTACGGTGCGGGTGTGTGAGCCACAGAATGCATGCTTGATGAGTCAAGACATGGCTTGGGCACAACTCAGTAATGATCGGACTTTAGCCACGCTTGTGGGATGTTTGGTGACTGCAATAGGATCGTGTGCCATGAAGGAGACTGAATTGCCACAGAATGCATGCTTGATGAGTCAAGACATGGCGTGGGATTCCCCTCCAGGTTTTATGTACACGAGCTTGTACTCATAGATCATCTAGGATACTCACCGTAGTTACAGTAGTAGATTAAGTCATGGCGAGGGATTGAACCCTACAAAGATGAAGAACGATTAAGAGGCTTGCCCTCGGATCTATGTAGAATGGGATGCATAGAATCCGAATAAGTGCGCACTAGTGTCATTTAATATAATAATTGCATTAAGGATTAAGTGAACAATCACAACACGACATCATTAAGATTTTTCCTTTACTTTAATTTGATATGTGAACAAGTTTGTGATCTGTTAAGAAATGAGAATCGTTATACTGTTTCTGGCATAGAGAGGATGGCCATGCATAATTATCGTCGGTTGAATAAACTGACGTACCCACAGTTTTATATGCAGGATAAATGGCTTGATAAAGGTTAAGGGAGAACCAATGCTCAAGGATTATTTACTGTTGCATCTTTTTTATAAAGTTGTATTTGCTTCCGCTGTCATTATTTGTAATTTATTGATGTATATGCTTCCACTGTAAAATGTGAAGTGTAAAATCTCATGTAACTCTGATGCAAAGTGAAAAGTTTTTAATTCCTTGTAAAATTGTACCGAATGAGACGAAAAAATCCTGTAGAACTCTCGAATTCAGTTGTATTTGGAATTCGGGGTGTTACACTGACCATATTCAACAGTCAACTTCCCCGAAGTTTCAAGTAAATCTGTCTTTTTTTTTCGTGCGATAATTCCTATGACTTGTGGCCTAGTATAAATGAAAATTTGCGACTGTTTTACAAGGAGGAATTTATTTTAATTATTAACTTTCTTTTATAAAGGAAATTGAAGGGATAGTTTAAGGGGTTTAAAATGAAATTTTGGTAATGAGAAATTTGAAAGGTGTGAATTTGTGAAACCAATTGAAAATGTGAACTATGGAATTGGTATGGATTGAAATAGAATTATGTGAGCATATAACTGGTGAATGTGACATGCTAGAAGAATTTCCTTTTTTCAATTATTTATGCATTAGAATTTGATTATGATGAGTTATGAAAGATGCGAACACATGAATACTATACTTTTGAAACATGAATTGTGATTAATCACGAAAAGGGTCTTATGAGTATGACATTGTAATTATGAGTTGAAATTGAGAATTAGGGTATAGCCAAGCCTTATACCGGCAATGAAAGAATTGTGAAATGATATTTTGGAAATGAGAAGACCAAGGTTGGGTCATGTGAAATTAAATGAATAAGACCGGTATAGTGGGAGTGCTACATTCTAAGAGATTGATTTTATTCATGATTCAATTAAACTAAGGATTAGTACATAGTGAAGATGTGATGAAAGTGAGAGAAAAATACAAGTATGAAGGCCTCGAGTCTACGATGTGGGTGTGATTCACAGTTTGTCTTCACGATACATCGTGACATGACGTGGGCACTACTCTGAAATTATCGGGATCTTGGCGACGCTTGTGGGGTATTTAGTGACTGTGAGAGGATCGTGTGCCATGACGAAGGCTGAATTGTCCATAGGTTGTCTTCACGATGCGTCGTGACATGACGTGGGATTCCCCTCCAGGTTGTCTGTACATGAGCTCGTTACTCATAGAACATCTAGGATACTTACCGTAGTTACAGTAGTAGATTAAGTCATGACGAGGAATTGAACCCTACAAGATGAAGAACGAATAAGAGGCTTGCCCTCGGACCTATGTAGTATGGGATGCATAGATACCGAACAAGTGTGCCTTAGTGTCATATAATATAAACAACTGCATTAAGGACTAAGTACACAACCACAACATGACATCAATAGGATATTCCCCTTAGTTTGATTGTGAACAAGTTTGTGTTTGTTAAGTATGGAAAATCATTATACTGTTTTCGGCTTAGAGATGATGGCCATGTATAATATTCATCGGTTGAATAAACTGACGTGCCCACAGTTTTGTATGCAGGACAAATGACATGATAAAGATTAAGGAAGATCTGATGCTTAGAGATTATTCAAATATTGTTGTACTTTCATTCATGTAAATGTTGTAATTTTGCGTCCGCTGTAAAGTGTAAAGATTCATTTGTAACTTTGATGTAAAGTAAAAGTTTTAAATTCCTTGTAAAATTGTACGAAGTGAAGTAAAGATCCTGTGGAATCTCAAATTCAGTTGTATTTGGAATTCGGGGTGTTACAGAGTGGTATCAGAGCCCGCTTCACAAGTAGTACAAATTTATGAGGAACGACACCCTAGAAGTGGACATTTAGCGTGTTGGGTATAAAGATTTGAATGTAAGTCACTTACATTTGTGTTGCTCTATGAATGACATTCTCTGCATCCCCCTTTTCTAAGATGGCTGATCACTTCGACCCTGCTGGAGATGACAATTGGCATATCATTGAGGACGACTATTATCCTGGACAAGCGGATTCCGGGGAAGAGTACTACCCGGGGCAAGCAGGCTCCGACGGAGAGGAATGGCCTGAGTCCCGAGAGATCACTCCACCCCCGGATTCATCTGATGATTCTTCTGACGAAGAGGAACCAGTTCTGGGTAATCTCATCGTGTCTGTTCAGAGGCAGGTAGAGACTCTACGGGAGAGAGTCGGGCTATTGGAGGCTCAGTTGGCGAAGCGCAAGGATGATTTTGCAGTTCTCAGTCATCGTGTATGGGAACTCGAGAAGAGGAAAAATATGACCGATGTACTGAAGGAGGAAGTGGAGGAACTACGGGTAGAGCTTCGTGAAGCCAAGAGGAACCATAGGAGTTAGACCGTTGTATCATCTACCGCTTTCATTTTGATGTCAGAAATTTTTTAAATTCGAATGTATAAAGTTTGAAATTCAATTAAATGGAAATGTTGACTCAAAAGGTCATGTTTTATACTTTGAATTTAATGGATCTTTTGCATCAGAATATGGCTGGAAGACGAGCTCAAAATGGTGAAGGTCTGGACTTGGAAACGGAGCTAGTGAGGGTCTATCAGACACTCAATGTCGTTGCCATGAATCAGAATCAGGGAAGGGTGCCGACGAATCCAGTACCCGAAGCAATCAAACTCGTGGAATCATTTGAACGGATGAAACCACCGGTGTTTGAAGGGAAGTCAGACCCTGACACGGCTGACAATTGGATCCGACAGGTTGAGACTATCTTCGAAATTTTGGAGACCTCGGAGGGCAGCAAGGTAAAGTTGGTGACTCTACAGCTTGAGAAGGATGCGGCTGTGTGGTGGCAGTCGATGAAGTGGACGATGGGAGGCTTGGTTCTTGGCTGGGAAGAATTTTTAGAGGAATTCCGCAGTCATTATTTTCCTTCAGATGTTCAGAAGAAGAAGGCCATAGAGTTCCTGTCACTGCAACAGGGTGGCATGTCAGTTAGGGAGTATGAGACCAAATTTACTCAGCTCTCAAGGTATGCTCCCGAATTGGTGATGGATGAGGCGAAGAAGGCTCGTAAGTTCGAGCATGGTTTGGTTTGAGGCCAAGCCTGAGGTCCAGAATGTTACCCTTCGGTATCAGGAGGTTTGACAAGCTGGACAAACGAGCGGCAGCCACGAAAGCGGACATGGAGCAGTTTCATGTTGTTCAGAATCGAAGGAACAACTGACAAGTTGGGAAGAGGCTCGCAAATTCTGAAAATTTCAAGGGACAACCATCAGCACAGAGGTTCAAACCGACAGGGGCGAACGCTATCAGTGTGGCTGGGGGACCCGAAAATAATTTTGTAAGACCTCCTGCGGTGAATTGCTACAATTGCGATGAGACGGGATATTACCAATCTCAATGCCCCAAACCGCGGAATGTTAACCGCATTGGACCAATGCAGCAGACTGGAAAGAAGTCGTACCAGCAAGGGCGAGTATTTGTCTTAACTGAAGCTGATGCTGATGAGGTGGATCATGTCATCACTGGTACGAGGGCGGATGTTTAGAGGTTTTGTTGTTTCTTTTTCCACTTATTTAGTGAACTGTTACGTGACGAGTGTGTGTTATGTAACAGGAGAACTTTATTTGAATGGAATGAAAGCTGTTGTTTTGTTCGATATTGAATCTTCTCATACTTTTGTGTCTCCTAAATTTGCTAAAGTGTTGGGAGTTGAACCGAAGATTTTTCCAGGCAAGATCTTAGCAGTAGCTACTCCATCAGGGGAGACTTTAACCACTGATCGGTACTATGCGGATTGCGAGATTGTGATTGGGGACAGAATCTTCGGGATTGATCTAATCGAGCTGACTATCTTGGGATTCAATGTTATCATTGGCATTGATTGGATGTCGGTGTACAGTGCAAGCATCGAGTGCAAGACCAAGGAAGTAACAGTGAAAGAATGAGGATTAAGAAAAGATAGAGGGGTTAAAAAAAGGACTATTACAAGAGTGTTCTCAAGAGGAATAAAATTATATTCCATTGGAGATAATTTGTATACTTATATTTTTTCTCAAATTTCGGAGAGAGTGTTTCTCCTATTATAAAATAGAGTAAAAATTGTACACTCCGTATATTTAGAGAGAATGTTGTAATCCCTACTTTCAATAATAAAATCTCACTACCTTACCAGTGGTTTTTACCCCGCCTTCTTTGGGGGTGTTTCACGTAAAATATCAGTGTCCATCTTATTTGTCATTTTTTTAATTTCACTTCAGTTGTGTGGTAGTTTTTGCCCATAACTTTCCTCATTTCTTTTGGGAACAGAAAAGTGTGCTTTTCATACCTAAATAATCAGCAAAATGAAAATTTGACAAACCACAATATCAACCTCTGATTTGGCTTTAAAAGCCAGACTCAATTTTTAGTAATTTTAATTACAAGTGTAAGAGAATATTGTGTTTTTCAACCAATTAAAGGTACTGTATAGTAGAGCTGGTATCGGGTCCTATCGGGTCGGGTCCTCAACTATCGGACCCGGATCCGGTACCCCACGGGTCCAAAAATTGGACCCGCGCCCGGACTTGCAAGAACCGGCCGGGTCCGGATCCAGGTCCGGATCCTAGTTAAAAAAAATTACCCGTCAGGGCCGGTAGTAGAGAATAAATATTTGCACTTAAGTATTATACGCACCCTACGATTCTAACAATTTTTGCACTTAAATACATGAATTAATATTATATTTACATATCTATCATTAACAATTACTTTTATATGTATATTCCTATAACCATATTATTCAAATTCTATAGGTTGCGTTTGGTTTGTTGTTTTGAAAACAGTTTTCTAAAAAGAGTTTTCTGACAATGGGAGTGTAAAAACTGTTTGGTAATAATTTTTTATGAAAACAGTTTTTTGAAAATGAGAGTATAATGTATGTATAGGTTTGGTTGTATGTATATAATGTATACAGTATATATAGTCTGATACATATATGTTGTATACATATACATACATACTGATATATAATAATATAAAATATTTTATTATAATAAACATATTTGATAATATACATATATATAATAATATATAATAATTATAATAATATATGTGTAATAATAATATATTCAAATTATATATTAAACAATTTGTTATAATAATAATAAATTATACAATAATATATATAATAATATATAATAGTAATATCTATATAATAAAACACAATGAAAGCTATCAAGTGGCTCTCTTTCAATCCCCCCAAAAATCAAAGGCCTAGATCTAACCTTACAAAACATATTTTTCCCTCCCAAAAGTTACCCCCAAAACTCAAATTCAAATCCCTCACCCAAAACAACTCTTATATAATAATAATAATAGATTATTTTAATAGTATATATAAAATAGTATATATGAAATAATAGTATATATAAAATAGTATATATAAAATAATAATATAATATAATATATATATAATAATAGTATATATAATAATAATTTAATATAATAATCATATGTATAAAATAGTATGTATAAAATAGTATATATAAAATAATAATATATATAATAATAATATAATATAATAATAGTATATATTAAATAGTATATATAAAATAATATTATATTATAATAATTGTATATTATATAATAATATGAAATAATTTATTATAATAAACATATATTTCATTATATACATATATTTAACAACATATAATAATTATAATAATATATATGTAATAACAATCTATTAGAATTATATATTAAACAATTAAATACAATAATAATAAATTATATAATAATATATGTAATAATATATAATAGTAATATATAATAATAATAATAATAATACATATTATAATAATAATAGATTATTATAATAGTATATATAAAATAGTACATACGAAAAAATAAAATTTATATATAAATAAATAAATAAAATAATAATAATATAATATATATAATATTAATATAATATATAATAATAATATATGTAACAATAATATATGTAACAATAATATATGTAACAATAATATTATATATATATATATATATATATATATATATATATATATATATATATATATATATATATATATATATATATATATATATATATATATATATATATATATATATATATATATATATATATATATATATATATATATATATAATAATAATAATAACATAATATAATAATAGTATATATAATAACATATAATAATTATAATAATATATATGTAATAATAATTTATTATAATAATTTATTATAATAATAATAAATTATATAATAATATGTAATAGTAATATATAATAATAATATATATTATAATAATAATAGAATATTATAACAGTATATATAAAATAGTATATATGAAATAATAATATATATATTATAATAATAGTATATAATAATAATAATAATAATAATAATAATAATAATAATAATAATAATAATAATAATAATATATTTAGAGAGATTATGTGAAAAAACAGAAAATAGTTGATGTAGAGTTTTGTGAAAACTGTTTTCACAAAACAACCTAACCAAACGGATTTTAGGGTTTTGGAAAACAAAAAGAAGAAAAAAAAACAACAAACCAAACAGACCTTAAGCTTTATTTTGTGCGTCGTGCATGATCTCCTACGTACAAGAGTTAATCTGGAAGTAATCTAATGGATATCTTTATGAAATCATAGTGTGTAGGACTTCAAATATTTTGATTGTTGTGTCTGTGCGAGAGAGATTGCCGAATAGATCTTGGTAAGAGAATAAGGTTATGACGTAAGACAAGTTTGGGAGGAAAGATAAAGGATGATGAGTTGGATGAGTGGTAGGGGTGGCATTTGGTCCTCCCGAGCCAAAGCCCGCCGCGTTGGACCCGGTCCCGGGCTAAGACGGGTTGGGCCGACGATGAAGGCGAGCTGGACCGGGCTGGGCTTGTGCTAGAATATTGAGGCCCGGCCTCGGCCCTTGGCCCCTAGCTTGTGGGTCGGACTGGGCCGGCCAGGCTTATTTTATTTTTTAATTAATTTTAAAATAATTTTTTGAACTTTTTTTAAAAAATCACAATTGTTAAAATCATATAGATAAAAGAGATATTCAAAAATTATATTTATGAATTTAAAAGTGTAATATGTAATCAAATAATTGAGTAAAATTTCATTTCATTCATAACTTCAAATTACAATACGAGGAAAATATTTGTATTTAGAGATCGAGATTGCCTCTATTTAGATTGAAGAAAAGGCAGTGAACTATTGTCGTGCGCTTCTACTTAACCTAAATATAGAATCTCATCCCCCTAAATTTTTCCAAATATTTACAATACATTATACAAATTGCATTCTACTAGTTCTTCACTCGTCGCTATTTGTTGAACCGTTTTGTGAATCTTGTAAATCTTGAGTCCTCTCTTCCACTTTCATCCAATCTTCGGCGTATACCAACATCTCTTTGACGTCAGGCGATTCCTGTTTGGACTCATAATCCTGCCACCAAGAGAAAAAATACTTTTCGATGCAACGGTTGACACCAGTACAGTTAGCAAATCTTTAGCCATGCAAGAAAGAATACTAAAAATATTTTCATTAACTTTCCAAAAAGAAAACACATCTACTACATCTTCAATGGGAGGTTGTGCATTATACCAATTCGACTCATTTGGTGAATTGGTTTTTGGTTTTTTTTTTTTAAGAGATTTAAAATACTACTAGTGGCAAGACCCTTTCCCTTTGATAACATAGAAGAAGAAGAAGAACTAACATTTTGTGTTTGTGTAGTGTTAGATGAATAAATTCTATCGTAACTATCATATAAACTATTCAAAACATTTTCAAATTTTGTAGTGAAAACAACATGGTTAAAATCATCTATTTCTTCGTGTGGAGCATAAGTATAAAAAATCTCAATTAAATTTTTTGTGCCATCTAACTTAATCATGAGATTCATGACACTAGCAACACAATATAACATAGGAAGCGGATGAAAATATTTTAAAATTTTAATATAAGCGGCATAAACCATTTCTCCAATGAAAGGGTCATTTGCCAAATCTTTAATTGTTATTATCATAGTGACAATTTCAAGTAAAATACCACTAGATGTAGATGTATATATTTTTGAAAATTGTAAAATATCATCATTAAGAGCTTCTAAAAATTTTACAAACTATCGGCAAAAAACCAAAAATCATCATCTAACATACAATCTTGCATATCCATTGCAATAAAAAATTCTCCAAGATTAAAACGATAGTGAAGGACAACACTTAATAAATCAAAAGTACAATTCCAACGATGTCTAACATCTTTAGGAAAACGTTTAAATACAATTCTCCTAAGTTGACACCAATCATGAAAAACTTGATATATTGGACCACTCAACATAATAAAATGAATACAATTTCTCATTGCCTCAATTTTATCGTGTCCATATTTAAGTGCATCTTGTACACAAAGATTTAAAATATAACAAGCAAACCTAACATGAAAAATTTCTGGTTCTAAAGGATTAAGTGTAATTAGCATAGCAATTGCCTTAGTATTATTTGTAATATCCTAAACTTACTTTTTAATAAAATATTGATTTTTACGTGTTGTGCACTTGCAAATTTCATGTGTATATTTATTTATTTATTTTTATATATAAAATTTCATCTTGTATGAACAATTATTTCATCCTTTATTTTTCTAAAAGCCTATTTTCTAAAGCCTAAAACAATTATTTTTTTAGTTGAGCCCACTTTAATAATTCTTTATTTTATTATTCTTTTGGCCCACAAGCCTAAGTCCACTAATTGTGAAGCCCACAAATTTAATTAATCAATTAAATGATCACACTTGTCATGTAGATGCAAAATGTGAACAATTTGATTAATTAAAATTGTACAAACTTCAAATAGGGGGTACTAGGGGGCACGTGCATGCACGTAGTGTGCAATGCACACCATTAGTAGGCCGGGTATGCTTGGGATCATGGAGAGTGGGTGTGTGTGTACATGGGTAGTTTATTTGAGTGTGGGTGGTTGCTACAACTTCCCCTCCTATCCTAGTCATCCATCCTTAACCATCTAATGAATCCTAGCCCTCCAATCTATCCTAGAAATAGTATAAATACCCCCCTATCTACATGTATTCTACACTAAGAAATCATTGAAAGAAGAAAGTTATATAGGAGAAATATAGTAGAGTGAGTGTGAGTTGTGTGTGTCTGTACCATTGGAGGCCAGCCATCATTCCCCCACACAAAGGAGCTCTCGGTTTGGCAAGGAAGCAAGGAGAAGGAGATCTTTTGCATCGCAATCTAGGAGAAGGCACTCTCTCACATTCTAGGGGACTCTAGGAGCTTTTAATTGACTTTTTCTTCTAAGAGGTGGGTATTTCTCATGACTTCTAAAGTAGAAATCATGCTAGGAATGAATTAAATTGCTATTATAAAGTAATTAGTTGAAATGAAATCCATGCTTGCCTAATTAGAGGAGAATTGATAAACTAGTAGATGTATGTTATTTTGATTACTAGATTTATTAATTATGAGTAAAAGTGAATGTTCTCATTGCTTCTAATGTTAGTATGCATGCTAAATATGTTTTAAATGCAATTATGTGAATTTAACTAGTAAAAGTTAGAACCATGTTGGTTGATTAAAGTATTAAAGTAGAACGATATATTAGTGATGAATTGATGGGATAATTTATTAAGAGATGATTGTTAATTGTTGTAGTAGAATTCTCCTTTGTTATATGTGCCATATGAGTATTAGAATGAATGAAAAGAATGTATTTTTGCAAACAAATGATTGAATGCATCATGTGTAAATTAGTGGATAAAAATATAAGTTTTATTCATTAAGAAAGATAATTTTGTGTTCTAAAAAATCATAGTTGTCAATAAATAAGAGAACATTATTGTAGTGATTTTGTGTGGGAAACTATCCATAATTATGAAATAGTATGCTTTAGTTTTCAAATGTCGAAATTGTGTTTATGGTATACAAACTAAGGCTAAAATATATGTTTTTAAAGTGTTAAAAATACCTTTAAAAATACTGGTTACTGTAGAATTAAATGTATTTTAATTCTGAAAAAATTTGTTTTCAAAAGAGGAGAAAAGGAGGAAATTTTGTTTTGGGAATTTTTGAATTATAGTTATGAACAGAGAGCAAGATCAAAACCCATTTTAATTATTTTCTAATTGATATGTCCACTTAGATCAATTGGTCAGCAGTACCTTCGGTCGCTACAGTAAGGGGGAGGTCTCGAGTTCGATACTTGAGGCTTTTGTTTCATTTTTTTGTTAAAAATCCAAATTGCCGAGAATGGATACATAGGGATTATAACCCATGGTTTAAATGTTCGGCGGCTTTGGCGCGTTGGTCTTGTGCGCTGTCTGTTTCACCGCTGGTTGTGGGTTCGAATCTGGGTGGGGGATTGAGTTTAGAAAAAAATATTTTTTTTGTGGATTTTTGATTAAATTGAGTTTTAAAAAATAGAATAAAAATTGGAAAAATTAGGGATTAATTACTGAAAAATTATTAGAACTTTATAAGAAAATTTATATAACTTTTGATATAGTGTGATTAAGAAATTGGGGTTTTTGCAAGAAATGAATTCTTTTTTAAATTAAATTGTCTTTTAAATAAAAGAAAAATAAATGAAAATTTTGAGTTATAAAAGATGAATAATTAGTAATGAGGAATTTTTGAAAGTGTGCTTGATGCGATTAATTGGACTTCTATTCTATGCTTGTAGTAAGATTTGGAAATGAAAATAATAGTCTTGTGGAATACATGAATCATTGATTACTACTAGTTGAAATTTATTCTTACCTATAAATTGCACGTGAAATTGAATTATTGTTTGTGATGAGTTATGGAAAAATGTGAATACATGAATACTATGCTTATGAAATATGAATTGTGATTAATCATGAAAAGACCTTATGAGTATGAAAAGCTCGATATTGAAATTATGAGTTGAAATTGAGAATTAGGGTATAGCCAAGCCTTATACCGGCAATAAAGGAAATGTGAAAATGATATTTTGAAATGAGAAGACCAAGGTTTGGGTCATGTGAATTAAATGAATAAGACCGATATAGTGGAAGTGCTACACTCTAAGGGTTGATTTTATTCATGATTCAATTAAACTAAGGATTAGATACATAGTGAAGATGTGATGAAAGTAAGAGAAAAATATTGAGTATGAGTGCCACTGGATTGGCGGCGTGAGAGTATTCACAGGATGTCCCATGATGAGTCATGATGAGGCGTGGATACTGCTCCAGAGTACCGTCCCGGTGGCGATGCTCGTGGGGTGTTTGACGACTGCGGGTGGTGTCATGTCTATGGTAGGAGCTAAATTACCACAGGATGCCTGCATGATGAGTCATGTGACAGTGCATTGGGATTCCCTCCAGGGCGCCTAGACATGAGTTCGTAGGTCAGAAAATATCTAGGATACTTACCGTAGTTACAGTATTAGATTAAGTCATGACGAGGGATTGAACCCCACAAGATGAAGAACGATTAAGGGTTTGCCCTTGGACCTATGTAGTATAGGCTGCATAGACTCTGAACAAGTGCGCATTAGTATCATATAATACAATAATTGCATTAAGGATTAAGTGTACATTCACAACACGACATCAATAGAATAGTCCCTTTAGCTTTGTTTGGGAACAAGTTTGTGGTTTGCTAAGTATTGAGAATCGTTATACTGTTTTCGGTATAGAGAGGATGGCCGTGTATAATATTTCATCAGTTGAATGAACTGACGCGCCCATAGTTTTATATACAGGGTAAAGATGCTTGACACAATTGAAGTATACATGTTGCTCAAGATTGATTTAAATATTGTTTCATGTAAATTATTGTAAATTTGCTTCCACTGTGACAATGTACAAGTGTAATGTAACTCTGATGAAAGAAAAGTTTTTATTTCTTTGTAAAATTTTACAAAAGATGTGTAAAGATCCTGTGGAACTTCGAATTCAGTTGTATTTTGAAATTCGGGGTGTTACATTATTAGAGGCATTATCAAAACCAATAGCAAAAACTTTATCAAAAATACCAAAATTGTTACATGCTTCCATGATGTGTGTGGCAATTATTTCACCTTTATGTGGGTACCTAACAAATCCGAATGAAATTAACCTCTTTTGAAGTAGCCAATCAGAATCTATCCAATGACATGTTACACACATCATTGGTACGCCATTCACTCCTACCCACCCATCCGATGTCAAAGAAACTCTAGTGTTTAGTGACGTAAGTGTTGCTACTAAAAAATTCTTAGCCTCATTGTAAATTAATTTACAATCACCCTTTACTACATTCCTAGGAATTTTTTTATAATGGGGGTTTAATGCGGTTTGTGCAAATGTCTCTACATTCCTACTTTCACCAAATGAATAAGGTAATTTATCTCTAATTACTAACTTAGTCATTTCTCTACGAACGATATCGTGATCATAGCTATGATTATCTATTTGGCCGGTCTTAGGGTGTATTTTTTGTTGTGAGGTTGTCTTTAGAAAATTTGGGTTGACATTTACTTAAGTGTCGATGAAGTGTACCAGTTCCCGATCCTAGTTTAAACTTATAGGGTGTTTGACACTTCTTACAAATTTTTAATCCTACATTCTTATCATTTTGTGAAGGGACATAGTCAAAATATATGTGTATTTCGGATGTGTTCCCTCTTGTTTTACGGGATTGAGATGGGCTTTGTTCAGATGGTTGTGGTTCTATGTCTTCTACTTCTACTTGATCCGTGTGTGTTTCATGAATATAGGGAATACTATCATAATTATAAAGTGTTTCTTCACTATCTATATATGGAAGAGGAATGGAAGGAATGCGACGAATACTAGTGGACTCTTGGCTACTATGTCTACCACATAATCGGTTAGATGCCATCTAAACTAGTGTATGTTATAAAAATTTAAGTGTATGTTTTAAAAATTCTAACGTATATTTTAAAAATTAATTGTGGTGTATGTTTTAAAATTTTAATTCTACAAAACAAGTAAAGATAGATAAACTTGTGTATGTTATATGATATTGCTAAAAATAGGGTTAAATCGGAACCGCCCAAATCGGGCACGAATCTTAAAGCTCGGGGGTAAAATGGTAATTTCACCTACAAACGGGTCTGAAATGGGAACTGGGCCTTTCTCCAAAGGCCCAATAACCCATAAATGGGTCCATCTTACTTGGCGCGGATCCCAATGCGCAAGAAGCCCAGTCCAGCTGGATAGAAAAATTAGGGTTTATGATTGCTCTTAATCAACGGTCCTGATCGCTTCTATCCATCCACTGGGAAGTAGGGATTTGATCTTATCCCGAAACTGGTTCCTAAGGCGGCTATAAATACCTCCCATCCCCCACTGTTACCAGGTAATCAATCTTTTGCCAATCAAAGCTCTTTCATAATCTTTCTGATTACTGACAAAAGCGTCGGAGGGTGCGTCGCCGGAATCAACCCCGGTGTTTCGCACTTTTTGCAGGTCAACGGTGGGAGATCACGGTCAAACTTCGGCGAAGAGGTATTCAGGTTTGACTATTCAACTTCCCTCGAATCCACAAATCTATCTGTTTGCCCCCACACCGATTTCAGCGGCAACATTATATAAAATTATTCTACAAAGCAAATAAAAAAACAACTATAAAATTATTATTCTAGTGTATGTTTACCAATTTACCAAAAAAAAATCTAAAAAAAAGAAGAACAAGAACAAGAAAACTCAATCTAATTATGAGAAATAAATGATAACAAACAAAAATGATAATTCTAAAAATTATATAAATACGAAAATACCGTATGAGTATAGAATTTAGATTGAAGAAATGAAGGTAGAGAGAGTTGAGAGATTGTAGTGTTGTTGTTGATTGTTGTTGGAGGTTGTTGATGTTGAATCTTAAAAGAGAGTAGTTGAATGTTGCTAATGTTGAATCTTGAAGGAGAGTAATTGAATGTTATTGATGTGGCTGATGTTGAATCTTGGAAGAGAGTAGTTGAATGTTGTTGATTGTTGTTGATTTGTTGAGAAAGTTGAGAAATAGTAGAGAGAGAGTTGAGTGAATTTGTGAAGAGAATTGAATGAAATAAGGTTGTATATATAGAATATGTATTTTTTCAATTTTCCAAAATACCCCCAAAAACTAGCTAGTATAAATATGTTGGGGGTATTTTGGTAATTTTACAAAACCTATTTAATTAAAAAAAAATCTGAAAAAAAAAACTAACCAACGGTCGGTCCGCGGTTCAGCCCGAACCGGCCCGGACCAGTTCAATCCAGCCACGGGCTAGTGCGAGTGGGGCCGATAGCGGGCTTTTTCCTCGTTTTTGTGAACCGGACCGGTCCCTGGGTTTTGGGCGGTCTGACCCAGGTTCAGCCCGGTTTTAGACTGGCCGTGTCGGGTCTAGGACCGAGCGGGCCGGGCCCGGCCCAGCCCGGACCGAATGCCACCCCTAATGAGTGGTAGGCTTGGATCAGAAGTAGATGCAAATAAAGTTGTAACTTGTAAGGTGGTCCCGGAACACTGGACTCTTGAGATCAGACATGAAACGATAAATCAATTTCATAAAATATTTTTTGAGGATGAGGCCAAGCTCAAGAATAAAGAAATATTGATAGAAATAATTGAAATAGGATTAGCGTGATTCGAAGAGGATGAAGATGATGATTTAGAGACAAGGAAGTGAAAAAGGGCTATGTCATAGACTGATCTTAACCAAAACCTTTCTTTACCCATCCTAAACTTTACCACCTGAGCTATAAATTGTAGTTGTGAAATTAGACACGTGCAATGCATGATTTAATAAATACATATTTTTTAAGTAGAAATTTCCACGTAATCTAGCCTCAAGTTACCTCGAACTTGAGACTTCTTTTATATTAGTTATGCATGGACAAGGCACGTCTTAATAAAAAAAATAATAAAAATAAAAACTTTGACGTATTGAGGACTTGAACGTGAAACCTCCTTTATATTAATTATGTACGTGTGTCGCACACGTTGATAGATTTACAAATGACACTAAAGCTTTCTCTCAGTATATCCACCATATTTCATTAATAAGAGTTTAACAAAATAAATCCAGAGTAATGGGCCCACGACAGGAGTCTAAAAACTTGAATTAGATTATGACATGAGTCTAAAAACAAAGGCACCAGCTTCCAAGCTCTTTCAGATTCTAATTTCTAGATGGAAAAACAAATGAAAAAGAAAATATTATCTAGGGAAAACAAATGAATATATACATTCTCAAGAAAAAGACTTGTGAATTCTAAGTATTCTATCAGGAAAGTTTTATCAGGAAAGAAAAAGACTTGTGAATTCCAAGTATTCTCAAGAAAAAGACACCGCGCAATGCATGAACTATACTGTTTTTATTAAAAGAATACACCATCCACACCCGGGTCTAAGTATTCTATTAGGAAAGTTTTATCTGCAAGGTGGGAAGCTTGAAAAGCTGAAGGCTTAGTTTTAATTGCGATGAGAAGTACACCCCTGAGCTGGTTCGGGGTGATCCTAATGCAGCTGGATCCAAACTCTTGGAAGCACGTGGTGTAACACCCACAAAATTGAGTTATGACAAATTTTTCCCCACATATCGGTAACATTATTGATAAATTTTTACAATCAATACTAGTGTTTTACCTGAATTGCTGGACATCAAAATATATTATTGGTTTGTGTTATTAGTTATATTGTTTATTTAGCATCTGTGTCAAGGAAAAAAGTTTTTGCTATTATTAATTGATGAAGCAGAAATGTCAGATACAGCAGATACAAGCACTACATTCAGTCATTCTGATGATCAGGCTACATCGCAAGGCGCTAATGTTGCACCCAAAATTTATTATCATGCACTCTCTTGGTACCCTTCACCTAAAACTCTAAGAGTCTAAGGTACAATCAACAACACTTGTGTTCAAATTTTAGTTGATAGTGACAGTACTCACAACGAAAGGGTAGTTAAATTGCCTATTCAGCATGCTTCTAATTTCAAAGTGACTGTGGACAATGGTGCTACTTTAGAGTGCCAAGGGCAATGCTTGTCTGTTCCTATATCTATGCAGGGCAATTCATTGTTCATTGATCTTTTAGTGCTGCCAATTCATGGCAGTGAAGAAGTGCTTGGGGTACAATGGTTGCAGTTGCTAGGACCCTATCTAACTACAAACATGGTACAATGAAGTTTGTTGTAGATAATCCGTAATTTTTTTTTTTTTTTTTTTTTTTTTTGGGGGGGGGGGGGGGGGGGGGAGATTTATGTCTTGCATACGATGTTGGATAAGAAGACGATAAGACGATAAAGGGATCGAGACGATTGGAGACGGAGTGGAGGCAATAAGGAGATAGTCAGCGGCAGCAGCAAAAGGAGGTTGCGGTCGACCGCAACTCATGTGTGGTCGACCGACCCCTGTACAGTGTCCTCCCGCAAAGAGGACAGTCGACCGTCTTGTTGGTGTAGTCGACCGTTTGCGGCATTGATGGATTTCGAGCTTGAGTCTAGCTGATTCGTGAAAAGCCCAACTTGCTATTCAAGTTAGATCGTGTGGCTTTTATCGAAGGGTTATCTCTTTCTGTAATATCCAATGGCTATTGTAACAAGATATCAACCTTAGGGTTTTCTCTAGATCTATATAAATAATTGTAACAACTCATAGATCCATATAATTCTATTGCGTGTCGAATAGAAAAAGAAAGTACTTCATCTGAGAGGATGGGAGAGTTTCTCCATTGTACGCAGCATCAAGTTCCAGTTAAGCTTGAGAGAGGATCGTGGTGAGAATTGTAATATTCTTGTATCTTCTCTAGTTGAATAATATCTCGGTTCTTCCTCCCCCGGATTAAGGCGAAAGCTCCAACCAGAACAATTCTTGTGTGCTATGTGTGATTGGTGTGATCTAGTTTTGCTTGGTGGTTTGTGTTGATTGTGTCAAAGACTCAACAAGATCTTCAAATTTCTAACAAGTGGTATCAGAGCAATTAGGTTTGTGGATTTTTTCGAGTTCCTTGGAGGAGATGGAAGATCAAAAGACGAAGATCAAGCAGTTTGACGGTAAGATCAACTTCAATCTATGGAAGGTGGACATGTATGATGTTTTGGTTCAGAAGGACTTGTACCTTACCCTAGAAGAGAAGAAGCCAACCGACATGAAGCAGGAGAAGTAGGATGAGATTTGTTTGAAGGCTTTGAGTTTAATCCGGTTGCAATTGGCAGACGAATTCATGTGTAATATTCTTAAGGAGAAAAGTGCAACGAGTCTATGGGCGAGACTCAAATCTGACTACTCGGGGTCGTCGTTGCTAGATCGGATGTATTCAAAGAGGAAGCTGTTTAGGTTCTCAATGAAGGAAGGTATCTGATATGGCTAAAATTGGGGTTAAATCGGGACCGTCCAGATCGATCACGAATCCTGAAGCACGGGGGTAAAAAGGTAATTTCACATACAGATGGATCCAAAACAGGTATTGGGCCTCCTTCTCACAGAACCAACCGCCCGCGAATAGATCCACTTCAATTGGGTACGGGTCCCGACCCGATACAAGCCCAATCCACCAAGAAGAGAATCAGGCCACTGATTTGGTCAAATCAATAAACCTGATTAGCTCTCACCAGGGAATCAAGGCCTAACTTCCCAAAACAGAATAGGAGGATTTTCTCCTATTTGTTAGGCAGGAAATTAGGCCCCAAATCGTTCCAAAGGCGACTATAAATACAACCCCTCTACCACCGAGACCAGGTTAATCACTTTTTCACCACTTAAGCTCTTTCTTAATCTTTTCCTGATTACTGACAAGAGCGTCGGAGGGTGCGTCGCCGGAATCAACCCCGGTGTTTCGCACTTCCTTGCAGGTTGTGCCAGGAGCAAGAAGGCCGAGTCACTCGTTCAGGTGTTTCCCGGACTCACAAATTCTATCTGTTTACCCCCACACCGAAATCAGCGGTAACAGATTGGCGCCGTCTGTGGGAAACCACCACACGAACGACCTCAGCTTCTCCTTCCTCGCCTTCCATCGCCATGCCTCCGAAGAAGAACAGATCCAGAGGATCCAACCGGGCGGCCAACCCCGCCGACCCTACGGAGGATACCCCCGTCAATCCAATTCCCCAATCTGGGCTTCCTCCGCCGGCCCAACCGGTCCAGCCTCCTCATCCTCAGCAACAACCCAACAATGGCCCCGCCGGTCCCAACGGCCAGAAGCTGAAGCAGCCCATCCAGGACCATGTCTCGGTCCGTAACGGGTCCTCGGACTCGATGGCCTCTCATAACCCCGACCTCGGCTTCACGCTCCCGAACCGCCAGAAGGAGAACGACCTCCGCACGCACCTTGACGAGAGGCGGGCCCGAGCGGGAGCCTCCCGACAGCGTCAGGGTGAGCGGTCACCTCGTCGCCGAGACAGGCGGAGATCTCCGTACCGGAGAGGCCGAGCGGCATCTCCCGAACACCGAAGGAGGAGGCCACGTTCCCCCGAGGATCGGCATCGTCCGAGGGGCCATGAGGTACCTATCAGCCGTGCCGAGTTCCTCCAGTTTCAGGAGACCGTACTGCAGGCCCTGAACGCCCGTGCCAACAACCAAAACCCCCCGAGGATCCCAACACCCCATCGGATTCCCAATCCTCACCGCCGGTCACGAAGTCCTCTCCAGGCTCCCAGTCGTCAGCAACAGTACAGTCCCCGCCGATCCGAGGGGTACCGGCGCCGAAGTACACCCTCTCCCTCTTATGAGGAAGAGTCCGAAGAGTCATACGGTTACCGGCGAGGGGACGATGCCTTTGACCGCCGCCTCCATGAGGTGGAGAGGCGCATTGTCCGTATGGACCGAGAAGAGGAGTCCAGAGCAGGGACTGTTCGCCCGAACAGACCGCCCTTCTCTCGGACAATCATGGAAGCTCGCATACCGAGGGGTTTCAAACCTCCGCAGTTTGAAACGTACTCAGGCGAGTCCGACCCAGTAGATCACGTCGAGAGTTTTAAGACTCTGATGCTGATCCACCAAGTCTCCGACGCCATACTCTGCAGGACCTTCCCGGCCACCCTTCGGGGTTCGGCTCGGGAATGGTATTCCAGGCTTGCCCCCGCCTCCATCTTTTCATTTGAGCAGTTTGAGACACTGTTCATAACTCACTTTGTGAGCAGCCGACGGGCCGAGAAGACGAGTCTCTCCCTTCTGAACCTCCGGCAGGAAAGGGGAGAGAAGCTGCGGGACTATGTGAAGAGGTTCACTGCAGAAGTCAGGTCGATCGCCTCCTTAGACCAATCCGTGGCAACAGTGGCGTTCCAGTCGAACGTCCTCAACTCCAACCTCCGCTCGTCCCTAGCAAAGAAGCCGCCTACCAACTTTGCCGACCTCCTACTGAGGTGCGAGAAATACATCCGAGCCGAGGAGGCCGAGTCCCTCCGGAACTTCGGAGGACCCTCCTCCGGCTCGAAGAGGAAGGCAACGGAGGAAGAGGGGGCCAAGAAGACAATGAAGGACGGAGGCGGCCAGCGTCGTCCTCCCCCCAGGTTCGAGAAATTCACGCCCCTCACAACTAATGTCTCCACTATCCTCATGGAGGTAGAGAAGGAGGGGGTCCTCCCTCCAGCCCCGAGGATGCACAAACCGGCGAAGAGGAGGGACAAAGACAAGTGGTGTCGGTATCACCGAGACCACGGGCACGAGACGAATGACTGTCGGGCTTTGAGAGATGAGATCGAAGCCCTCATCCGAAGGGGGCAGTTGGCGAAGTTCGTGAAGGCTAACGATCGGACAGATCGGAACTCTCCTCCCCCTCGGGGGGCTAACAAGCGCTCTGAGCGGCGCGAAGTAACACCTGAGTTCGAAGAAGAAAGGGTTCTGCATATGATCCACGGGGGCCCCATGGGCGGCTCCTCTAATACGTCTCGGAAAGCCTTCGTCCGAGAGGTGAACTCGGTCCACAGTGCTCCTCCTCCCAAGGGCTTCGGTGTGCCCGTGTCCTTCTCCGACGCCGATCTCGAAGGAGTCCGAACCCCTCACTGTGATGCCCTCGTCATCGACCTCCGCATGGCCAACTTCAAGGTGCAGAGGATTTTGGTTGACAACGGGAGTTCGGTCAACATCCTATTCCTCTCGGCCTTCCAGGGCCTCCAGCTGTCCCGAGACCGTCTCAAGCCGGCCGGATATACTCTACACGGGTTCACGGGGGTCCCGGTAACCGTCGAAGGGGTGATAACCCTTGACGTTACTGCGGGGAGCACCCCTACTACCCGGACCGAGCCCATGGACTTCATGGTCGTTGACGTCCCGGCAGCATACAATGTCATCCTCGGCCGCCCCGGCCTAGCCGCCCTTGAGGCCGTCCCCTCGGCATACCATTTGAAGATGAAGTTCCCCACTCGGTCGGGGGTAGGGGAAGTCAGGGGAAGCCAGGAAACAGCTCGGAAGTGCTACATGACTTCCACCGGGGGACCAGTGCTCTTGCTCGAGACACTCGAGATCCCCGAGCCGAAGGCTCGCCCAACGTCCGAGCCAGCGGACGAGTTAGAAGAAGTACCCTTCTCCGACGAGGATCCAAGCTGAAAATTCCTCGTCAGCAAGTCCTTGCCGAGCGTGCTCTTCTCTGACCTGGTGAGATGCATCCGGGATAACCGCGACCTATTTGCTTGGTCGGCCGCGGATATGCCCGGCATCTCCGAAGACTTGCTCGTCCACCGCCTAAGCGTCGAGCCGGGGTGCAAACCGGTTCAGCAGAAGAGGCGAAAGTTCGCTCCCGAGCGACAGCAGGCAATCAAGGAGGAAGTGGATAAGCTGCTGAAGGCCAAGTTCATCCAGGAGGTGAATTATCCCGAGTGGCTGTCGAATGTTGTAATGGTCAAGAAGTCCAATGGCTCGTGGAGGATATGCATCGACTTCACCGACCTCAACAAAGCGTGTCCGAAGGATCCCTTCCCTCTCCCGAACATCGATACCCTAATCGACGCCACCTCGGGCCATGAGCTCCTCAGCTTCATGGATGCCTTCTCGGGGTACAACCAAATCCGGATGTTCCCTCCGGACATCCCGAAGACCTCCTTCGTCACCGACCAAGGCCTCTACTGCTACCGAGTAATGCCGTTCGGTTTGAAGAACGCGGGCGCCACCTACCAGCGCCTCGTCAACAAGGTCTTTCAGCATCAGATCGGCCGAAACATGGAGGTGTACGTTGACGACATGCTCGTTAAGAGCATCCGCGGCACCGACCATGTAGCCGACCTCCAGGAGGCTTTCGGCGTGTTGAGGAAGTACAACATGCGGCTAAACCCGAACAAGTGTGCGTTCGGAGTCTCCTCTGGCAAGTTCCTCGGTTTCATGGTGAGCCAGCGGGGGATTGAAGCTAACCCCGAAAAGATCAAAGCCATATTAGACATGGCCCCGCCTCGGAACGTCAAAGAGGTGCAGAAGCTCACCGGTCGGCTCGCGGCCATTGGTCGGTTCCTCTCCAAGTCAGGGGAAAAGTGCCTTCCCTTCTTCAAAGCGCTCCGAGGCGCTAAGGGATTTGAATGGGGCGAGGCACAGCAAGCATCGTTCGACCAGCTGAAAGCCTATCTGGTGAACCCCCCTCTGCTCAGTAAGCCGGTCCCAGGCGAGCCTCTCTTCCTCTACTTGGCAGCCTCCGAGCAGTCCCTGAGCGCTGTCCTGGTCAGAGAAGAGGACCGGACCCAGAGGCCTATTTACTACGTGAGCAAGGTACTTCGGGGTGCCGAGCTCCGTTATCCGAGGATAGAAAAGATAGCCTACGCCCTCGTCATGGCAGCAAGGAAGCTCCGGCCCTACTTCCAATCTCACTCGGTCGTCGTCCTCACCGACCAACCCCTCAAGCAAGTCCTCCACAAGCCCGAGACCTCGGGTCGGCTGATGAAATGGTCCGTAGAGCTGAGTCAGCACGACATCACTTATCAGCCTCGGACGGCAATTAAGGCTCAGGCTCTCGCCGACTTCATTGTCGAGACCACCATCCCTGAGGTCGGCCACGTCCCAAATGGGCCCCCCATTTGGACAGTCTTCGTGGACGGGTCCTCTTGCAGTGAAGGAAGCGGCACCGGGATTATCTTAAACGGCCCTGACAACTTCGTCTTGCAGTATGCGATCCGTCTGAACTTCAAGGCTTCGAACAACGAGGCGGAATACGAGGCCCTCATAGCTGGCCTCGGACTCGCACGAAGTGCTGGGGCGCAGCGCCTTCGGGTTCACAGTGACTCCCAACTAGTTGTGAATCAGGTCTTGGGCGAGTACGAGGCCCGGGATGAGCGAATGGCTAAGTACCTCGCCAAGGTCCGAGGTCTGATGGGTCGGTTCGAAGAAGCCATCATCCAGCGTGTCCCTCGGGAGGAGAACTCACTGGCCGATGCTCTCTCCAAATTGGCTTCGTCTTCTCTGCAAGGTCTTGAACAGACCGTGCTGATCGAAGTCCTCTCCAAACCGAGCATCGAAGACGAGACGCCTAGCTCGATGGAGACATTGTCGGTCGCGCTGCAGGACAATTGGATGAAACCACTGGTGGAATTCTTAAGGGATGGAGTTCTGCCTCAAGATCCCAAAGAAGCACGCCGAGTTAGAACCCGAGCCGAGCGCTATGTCTTGATCGAGGGCATCCTATACAAGCGCTCCTTCTCCCAAATAGACGGCCGACCATATCTACGATGCCTCTCTCCGGATCAGGCTGAATATGCCCTACAGGAGCTTCATGAAGGGATCGGCGGGGCACACTCGGGATTTAGGTCCCTAGCCCGAAAAGCTCTGAATTATGGGTACTTCTGGCCGACGCTTCTCCAAGACGCCGAGCGACACGTTCGGCAGTGCGGCTCCTGCCAGAAACACTCCAGCATCCGATGCCTCCCTCAAGCCAACCTCACCTCCCTATCGAGCCCTATCCCCTTCGCGATGTGGGGAATGGACCTGATAGGGCCTTTCCCTCCAGCTCCTGGTCAGCTCAAGTTTTTAGTCGTGGCTATCGACTACTTCTCGAAGTGGGTCGAGGCCGAGCCCCTCGCCACGATAACCGAGAACAAAGTGGTGCAGTTCTTCTGGAAGAACATTATATGCAGATTCGGCGTCCCACGCGTCCTCGTGACAGATAATGGGACCCAGTTCACTGGCTCAGCATTCCGAACCCTGTGCGACGACCTCGTCATTCAACAGCGTTTCTCGTCCGTCTCGCACCCCCAGTCGAACGGACAAGCCGAGAACGCTAATAAGCAGATCCTTACGGGGCTCAAGAAGAGGTTGGACAAGTGCTCCAAAGGGCAGTGGGTCGACCAACTCCCTAATGTGTTGTGGAACTACCGCACAAGTAAGCGGACGCCCACTGGAGAGTCCCCTTTCAGCCTTACTTATGGGGCCGAGGCCGTAATACCCCTCGAGGTCGGAATTCCTTCCCCTCGGCTCATCGCCTATGACGAAGCGCAGAATGCCAGGGAACTCAGAGGAAACTTGGACCTGGTAGATGAACTGAGGGAAAGGGCATCGATTCGGCAGCAAAATTACAGAAGGAGAGTCGAGCTAGCCTACAACAAGAAAGTCCGGCCCGCCAACCTCGAGCAAGGAGATCTGGTGTTGAGAAAGCTAGCCATATCCCTCCCCAGTCAGAAGGGCAAGCTAGCTCCGAATTGGGAAGGGCCGTACCGGGTCACAAAAGTTGTTCGGCCTGGGGCATATCGACTTGAGGACATGGATGGTAGAGAGCTCCCGAGGACCTGGAATGCCGATCACCTCCTGAAATACCAAGAGCGCGCCCCGGCACCTCTCTAAGTAATCCGAGGTGTCGCGCCATTCCTCTCCTTTAACTTGTAACCTGTTCCATGAATTCTACTATGTAAAACGGTTCGCCGTCAAATATCAAATAAAGAGAGCTCCATTTTGCTTTTGAATTTGCCTGTTTTTTCCTCCCCTCTTACTATACCGATGGTTCGGAGTCCAACACTCGGCTCGACTTTACCTCCTCGGTTCGTCTCCGGACGAACCAGGGGTAGATCGCCGTTCGGAATTGCTCCCACAGCCGTTGAACTATACCGATGGTTCGGAGTCCAACACTCGGCTCGACTTTACCTCCTCGGTTCGTCTCCGGACGAACCAGGGGTAGATCGCCGTTCGGAATTGCTCCCACAGCCGTTGAACTACACCGATGGTTCGGAGTCCAACACTCGGCTAGACTTTACCTCCTCGGTTCGTCTCCGGACGGACCAGGGGTAGATCGCCGTTCGGAATTGCTCCCACAGCCGTTGAACTACACCGATGGTTCGGAGTCCAACACTCGGCTCGACTTTACCTCCTCGGTTCGTCTCCGGACGAACCAGGGGTAGATCGCCGTTCGGAATTGCTCCCACAGCCGTTGAACTACACCGATGGTTCGGAGTCCAACACTCGGCTCGACTTTACCTCCTCGGTTCGTCTCCGGACGGACCAGGGGTAGATCGCCGTTCGGAATTGCTCCCGCAGCCGTTGAACTACACCGATGGTTCGGAGTCCAACACTCGGCTCGACTTTACCTCCTCGGTTCGTCTCCGGACGAACCAGGGGTAGATCGCCGTTCGGAATTGCTCCCACAGCCGTTGAACTATACCGATGGTTCGGAGTCCAACACTCGGCTCGACTTTACCTCCTCGGTTCGTCTCCGGACGAACCAGGGGTAGATCGCCGTTCGGAATTGCTCCCACAGCCGTTGAACTATACCGATGGTTCGGAGTCCAACACTCGGCTCGACTTTACCTCCTCGGTTCGTCTCCGGACGAACCAGGGGTAGATCGCCGTTCGGAATTGCTCCCACAGCCGTTGAACTATACCGATGGTTCGGAGTCCAACACTCGGCTCGACTTTACCTCCTCGGTTCGTCTCCGGACGAACCAGGGGTAGATCGCCGTTCGGAATTGCTCCCACAGCCGTTGAACTATACCGATGGTTCGGAGTCCAACACTCGGCTCGACTTTACCTCCTCGGTTCGTCTCCGGATGAACCAGGGGTAGATCGCCGTTCGGAATTGCTCCCACAGCCGTTGAACTACACCGATGGTTCGGAGTCCAACACTCGGCTCGACTTTACCTCCTCGGTTCGTCTTCGGACGAACCGGGAGTAGATCGCCGTTCGGAATTGCTCCCGCAGCCGTTGGACTATGCCTAAGGTCCGGAACACGTATCCCGACCACTCTTGACTGTCAGCCGGGGTCCGAAGGCAAACACATCCGGTCGGCATCCGAGCAAGTGCCTCCCCGAGCTGGTAAACGGGGAAAACACACTTCCCCCTCAACTTTCGTGCGTGATTTCGATCAGACGGCTCAGATCGCGCCACTCGCGCAAAACGACAAGATAACGTTTTCTTGGAAAACGAGCCACCTCGAGATCCGCGCCTACATTCAACGGCTCAGATCTCGCCACGTCGAAATAGCACTCTCGAGAACATCGCCGTGTCAGACCCACTAAGCGACAAATCGCCGTACCCCTGGGGATCCATTCGGCTAAATAGACACACTCAGTTCAAATAGTTCGGCACGGTCAACACAGTTATAAACAAAGACAGACGTACAAAACACCGAAAGGGAATTTTATTAAATATCGGCGTACAGTACAAAATAGACCATTACAAAAGTGTCGGCAAACAAAACATACAACCCCCGACCCACTACACTTGTCTTTCATAAAAATGCATCCTCTCCATCTTGTTCGCCCTCCTCGGCAGACGGTTCCTCCGCCTCTCCTCGAAGCTTCGCCATTTCCGCCCGCAGCTGTCCCATCTCCGAGAGCAAGTCGTCCCGTTCGGTAATGAGTTTCGACTGAATGTGCCGAATACTTTTGACCCGAAGAGCATTGCTGAATGCGGTCTGCGAGTCCTCGTCCTCCCCTACGGGGCTCAGCTCGACGATCTTGCTCTCCAAGCGTTGTGTTTCGGCCTCCCGGAGACTGAGAACCAACGAAAGGTGACTCCACTCGCCCTCGGATCGGCGTAGCTTCAGATCGACACTCCTGGGGCTCAGAACCACCGTCCCAGAGGTCGCCTCGGATGCGGAGTCATCATTCGGATGCCCGGAGTCCGATCCATGGATCGCCGCGACAAGCTGAAAAATAGGAAAAACGAACAACGCAGTTTCAATACAGTGCCGAAGACAAACACTTAAAAGTTTTTCAGAATTTTTATGCATTCAGACATAATAGTGTTACAAACGGTCGACCAACCCTACAACTAGGCTATTACAACGGCCAACAGAAATGAAAAGTGACATAATCAAATCCTCTTCGGAAGGGGAATGCTTCGGTTTAGGGAAACGCGAGGACGACGAGGCCGAACCTCTGAGCTCGACCCTAAACCAACGAGGCGCGACCCCCCTTCACTGCTAGTCCTAACAGCCGCGCCGACCGATGCCCCGCTCGACGAGACAGCCGCACTGCTCTGAGCGTCAGTCGGACTCCGCCTGGTCGTTAGCGGGCGCGTCGCGAGTTCATAAAACGTGATCCCCCTCTCACTTTCCTCGCGAGTGCACGACGTGCTGCGAACATTAGCCCTCTCCGGCGCAGGTTTAAGCGACGCGATCTCCTCCTCCAGTTCGATAATCCGATCCCTCAAGACGACGTCCTTCGCCAATTTCTTTGATCGAGGGGCCTTCAACGACCCCGAGGCGTTGGAACTATCAGTTGCAAGCCGCCGATAGTGGGTGACCTCAATCCCCCTATCTATTGTGATCCTCCTGAGCATGTCGACTTCGGCCGATAGTCTCTTACGCTCGGCCAAAGCCCCCTCCAGCTCGGAGGCCATCTTCTCCCTTTCCGCCGAACATTCTCTCTCCGATAGTCCCAAGTGTTGTACCTCGGCCAAAAGATCGTCGTTCTTCTGCTCGGCGGCTTTAAGCTCCCCACGAAGCCGCTCAATTTCCCCTTCGGAACCAGGACCCTGGGAGCGCTTCCGGAGTTGATGCAGCTCGCGACAGTTCCTCCTCAGAACTGCCCTGACCTCCTCCGCCTGGCCGAGCAGGAGAAACCGCCTCTGCCGGCTGTCCGAGAGTTCACGCTTCAAATTGGCCAATTCCTTCCGAAGGAAGACCAGCTCCGTGATCGGACCAAACACCACCTGAAAAGCGGAAATAAATCCGAGGCCCAACAGTTGGAGAAATTTACGCCCAAAATGCCCAAAACGCACACTAAGTCCGAGGCTCAACACTTGGACAAGTTTTTGGCCAAACAAAATACTTTTTCATTCAAAACAAAGGCGGTGGCCAGTCCGCAATAAGGCTTACAAAAAGAAAACAAAACCAAAAAGACTGAAAAGTAGGGAGACAACCGAGTCAGGGGTCGACCTTTTTGCCGCTCGGATCCGTCGACCCCTCTGCCTTGTCCTCGCCATCACCCTCGCCCCCGCCTTCGCTCCAGCTCTCCTCCTCGGAGAGTTTCTCCTCCTCGCCCTCGGCTTCGGTCTCCCCATCACCTTCGGCGGGTTCTGTCTCTCCGTCGGGACCGAGTAGACCCTCGGTGATCCCTTCTTCCCCCTCCACGGGCTCGTAAAAGTCATAGGAGGACGAGTCGAAGCCCGGGTTCTTCGCGGCTACGTGGGTCAGGGCACGACCGTAGGCGTCCAGCATATTCTGGATCATGTGCTGCGCGGCCTCCTCTTGCACGGCCTTCTTCACCTTCTTCACCTTCCTCAGGTGGTTGGCCTTGATCCTCTCGGCTCTCTTCCGAGCAGTCTCCCCTTCCGACCGAGCCTTGGCCAGCTCATCCTTCAGCTCGGTAACCTCCTTCTCTGCTCCCGACCGAGCGCTGGCCAGCTCCTCCTTCAGCTCGGCCACCTCCTTCTCAAGCTTGGCCGCCGTATCCTTCGACGATTGGATGGCGTCGGCCAGCTTCTTCTCCAAGTCCTCCACTTCGGCGACTCTCTTCGTCGATAGAAGCAGCTCGGACTCAAGCCGCTTCGCAACCCGAACGCGCTCCGTCCTCTCCTTCTCCTTCTCCTGATCCTTCCTTGCCATCTCCTCGACCAGCCAACTGAAGTGGCAGAGGGTCTGGAAGAGAACGACACGTTAAAATCCGAGCCCAAGAACTTAGAAAAAATTCCAAGGAAAAATATGAATGAAGAAGGGCTCGACACACTTACCGACATAGTGCTCCGGGCCATCTGCATCACGTTGTCCCCTGCCATCCCGGCCCTCAGGGTCGCTCGGTCCTTCGGGGTCGGCAGGTGCCTCACTGCCTCCATGCAGATGTTCCCGTCGCCCAAAAAGCCGTCGACGTTCATCACCTGCCAATCAGGAACGAAGATCTGTTTATGACGCTCGGTCAAGATCTTCTCCGCGCCGGGGGTGAGTGGTGGAACTGGGAGGGACAGCGCATCAGCCACTCCGAACTCACCGCTCGACGGACCAGGAGCGTCCGCCTCCGGGGTAGGAGCAGGAGCAGCCGAGGCCGAGGGATCGAGGTCCACGACCCCCCCTGCTCGGGTACCGCAACCTTTGCCGGAGGGACAAGGACCTCAATCTCCCCCTCCTTCAGGACCGCAACCTTCGGCTGGTCGGCTGCCTTCACGACCGAGGCCTTCTTCGAAGCTCGGCTGTCCTGAGGCGCTGTCGACGGCCTCTTCTTCTTCTCCTGCTCGGACCTGCCCTTCGCCACCAGGGCCTTGTAATCGAGCTTCATGGTCTCTGCAAGAGTCGAACGAAAAAACTTAGAAAATTGAATGCAAACTTTACGGAGAGAAGTATAAATACCAGAAGCGTACGAGGGTCGATCGGACTGAGACCCCCACGGAACAGATGCTCTTCGGTGATATCCTTCCAGCTAAGCATCGGCAGAGCAAGGATCTTCTTCTGGACCTCGGTCTCTGCAGCGTTCAGCGGAACGTCCTTCTTTGTGCGCTTGGGTAGTCCGTCCGCCCAAACTGTCGGTATCACCCATGGCGTCAGATTCCGAACGAGGAAGTATTTGTCCTTCCAGTGTTTGATCGAGTCCGGATTCTCGATCAGTTTCACGCCCGGCCGGGGCGAAAGATAAAACCTCTGCTCGTCTTTTCTCGGCCGGACAGGTCGGAAGAGACTTCGAAAGAGGTACATGGTCGGCTTGGCGCCGATCTCTTGGCATCGGAGGAGGAACGCCACAACTTGCCTCCATGTGTTCGGCATCAGTTGAGCGGGACTCAAACCATACCAAACCAGGACGTCAACCACGAACGGGTGGAGGGGAAAGCGAAGACCGGCAATGAGGGAGTCGACCGGAAAGACGCATATGTCCGGAGAGGACCTAGTGTTGGCTCGGAACCCCGGCCCAGGGAGGAGCAACACGTACTCGAGAGGGATCTGGAAGCCCTCTCGGACCGTATGAAGGTCCGCTTCGGTAAGAGTCGAGATCTTGCGATCGACCTCGGACAGCTCCCTAGGCTCGTTCTCCTCCACCAGTTTAGCCGTACCTTGGGTAACCTTCTCCAAGATATCCTCGGTATAATCCCGGACTCCTCCCATGCTCGACACGGCGATGGGCTGCCGACCGAACTCCCCCGCTCTCCTCGGCGTCTCCACTATAGTAATTACGGCTTTGCCCTTTCGAGACTCCGCCGCGACTTCTTGGGGCACCTCGGCCACTCCGCCCTCCGCATCTGGACGAACAACGTCCTGCTCGCTTGGCTCCATTACTCCTTTCTCTTTCTCCCCTCGGCCAACGGCTTGCTCCGAGGCGGGGGTCTCAGCCGAAATCTTAACCATATTTTCCTAAAGAGAGAAGGGAAAGAGACTGACCTTGAAGTGACAGCTACGGTCGGAAACTTCGCCGGAACGAGGAACGCTACCGCAACAGCTAGCGACACCACCAGGGAGCTAAAGACCTCGAAGCAAAGTAAATACGGAAGAGAGAGAGTAAAAGTGAAAAGTGAAGACTTGGTCAAAGGGGGGTAAAGATTTATAGTGAAAATGAGGCGTCTATTGGACTTCCAGAGCGACTTTTGGGCTACTCTCGAAGCATCTCGAAGGCCCATCACAAAGTCAACCAGCTCGGCAAGATGGGACGAGAATCCGAGCTGCGAGCAAACCGAACGTGGCTGCAATAGAGTCCGCTCGGAATCCGTGCAAGTGCCTTCCCGAGCTGGTAAATGGGGAAAACTCCCTTCTCCCTCAACTTTCGCGCCTGATCTTCATCAGACGGTCCAGATCTCGCCGAGAGCACTAAACGACAAGATAGTGTTTTCTTGGAGAACGCGCCCATCTCGAGATGCGTGTCAGCATCCGGCGGCTCAGATAGCGCCACGTCGTTCGGACGATCGGACCCTCGGACGCCTCGCCTTCGTCTAAAAAGAACCCGGAAAAATTTTTGATTTAGTTTTGAGGCGCCGCCTTCGGCGAACGCCCCCCAGGTCCCGTGCACCAATCGGCATTCTGCCGACCACGGGCCCCGGGCGGGAACAGATCGGCACTCCCCCCATCTCTAACTCCCCCGGGCCGATATCCATCAAAAGCCATCAACCCGGAAGGAAGACAGAGATGAGAGGAGACCCATCCACACTCAGGAATCGGGAAGAACGCACCATTCCGAGCCAGTTGTTTGCATCTGGAAGGCGCGGCTTGCCAAAGGGCTCTAGCCACAGCGCCTTCACAGCTGCAAACAACAGGCTCGGACGGTCCAAAAGCCCGAGCTGCTACTGATGATGAAATGGACCAAGAGATCGGCATCGGACATGGATCGTCACTCTCTCACCAAGACCTCCGCTCTCTCCGACGCTCGCTTCGGAGCCACCAAAGAAAGCCGAAGATCTTGGTGAGAGAACGACCACCCGTCCTTCCGAAGAAGTCCACGCCCCGGGACAGGACTATTGCCGTCGACCCTACTGTCTTATTGCTCCCCACTCCTGACACCACCTTTTCGGAGCAGAGAGGAATGGGGAAACAACAAGACAACAAGGCGACCGCCCGTCCTTCCGAAGTAACTTATCCCTCGGATCCGGACCACGGTCGCCGCCGCTACTACCTCGTCCCCCCTCGCTCCTAACATCCACTTTGGGGCCGTCAGGAACGAAGGGAAAACCAGGCAGAAGAGCGACCACCTCTCCGGACCTCAAGAAAGAAGCTACCCGAGGCAGACGCCTCCGAGGTCTGGAACTCGATTTGGTTGTGACGAAAACGACAAAGGGAGTGGAGTACTTATAGTCTGCCCCCAAGAACCAGCCATTACTACCCTCGGAAACTGAAGCGCCGCGCCTTAATTGAGGAAATTACTGATCCTCGGAAGTTGAAATGCCACGCATTAATTAAAGGGATTATTCCTAATGACCTGGGAAAGGGGAATGCCGCACAAACCCCGAGCGTCATTAATACCCTTGGAAGCGAGATCGCCTCCGAACAGATAGCACCACGGCGCAGCCGAACCCTTCCTTCGGTCGGCTGCCGAGCAGAGGCCTTCCCGAACTGGTAAATGGAGAAAAAAAGGCACCGAGCTATCTCAGCCGTCGGATCTCCCAGAAATTCACGCTCCCAATGGCGAACGGCTCAGATTGCGCCACGTGCGCTAAAAGACAAGATAGCGTTTTCTTGGGAACCGTTCCCGTCTCGAGATGCGTGCCAACATCCAACGGCCCAGATTACGCCACGTCACTCAAGCCTTCGGTCGGCTGCCGAACCCCCCATGCCTTTGGTCGGCTGCCGAGCAGAGGCCTTCCCGAACTGGTAAACGGAGAAAAACGCTGCCGAGCAGCAGCAGCCGTCAGATCTTTCCGAAGTTCGCGCCCATCTGCGATCAGCGGCCCAGATCGAGCCACGCCATAAATCGGTATTTAAATCATTTTTTATCTATTTAATTTGTTTTATTGGTTTAAAAATTGCGAGAAAATTGTTAAAAATTCGGGAAAATTGGCCAAAAATTCTGGAGAATAATTGAGATTTAGGGGGCACGTTTTCGAACCCCTGAACGAACAATTATCGCCCAGAATGTACGATTAAGGCCCCCGAATGATTAGCAAACGTGTCGCAAAATTAAACAAGTAGTCCGAAAAAATAGATAAAAACTCTTGAACACCCGATGTGACCAGAGAACTGCCAGCGGCATCAAAAGTTGCCTCACTACCCCCTTTCTAGATTCAAAATCCCACGTCTGGACTCCAATACAACTCCATCAGCCACTAAAACAGCTAAACTACTCCTCAAAGTCTGATCACACTCAGTCTTTAGGAGTGGGGGGCTCGTGATATGGCTAAAATTGGGGTTAAATCAGGACCGTCCAGATCGATCACGAATCCTGAAGCACGGGGGTAAAAAGGTAATTTCACATACAGATGGATCCAAAACGGGTATTGGGCCTCCTTCTCACAGAACCAACCGCCCGCGAATAGATCCACTTCAATTGGGTACGGGTCCCGACCCGATACAAGCCCAATCCACCAAGAAGAGAATCAGGCCACTGATTTGGTCAAATCAATAAACCTGATTAGCTCTCACCAGGGAATCAAGGCCTAACTTCCCAAAACAGAATAGGAGGATTTTTCTCCTATTTGTTAGGCAGGAAATTAGGCCCCAAATCGTTCCAAAGGCGACTATAAATACAACCCCTCTACCACCGAGACCAGGTTAATCACTTTTTCACCACTTAAGCTCTTTCTTAATCTTTTCCTGATTACTGACAAGAGCGTCGGAGGGTGCGTCGCCGGAATCAACCCCGGTGTTTCGCACTTCCTTGCAGGTTGTGCCAGGAGCAAGAAGGCCGAGTCACTCGTTCAGGTGTTTCCCGGACTCACAAATTCTATCTGTTTACCCCCACACCGAAATCAGCGTTAACAGTATCCATCTTCAAGATCATATTGTGGAGTCCAATAAGGTAATATCTGAACGGAAGGAGATTAATACTAATGATCTTAGCGAAGAGGATAAAGCTTTCAACTTGATATATTCACTGCCAACTTCCTATGATCACTTGATAATTACCATGCTACATGAGAAGTCATCCAAGGAGACACTTACAGTAGCCGAGGTGATTAAGGGTCTGAAAAAAGATGAACTGAGAAAGGATACTCATAAAGGAGGGTCTATTTCTACAGGGTGCTTTGTGGTGGATGGTGATCCTTCAACTGGAAGGGATGTGTCACACAATGATAAGATTCATTGTCACTATTGTAGAGGAGTTGGGAATTACAAGAGAGACTATCACAAGTGGTTGAGTCGGAAGAGTACTACTAAAGAAGGTGAACAAGCTCATATAGTTAGCACAACTGATTTAGGTAAACCAGTTAGGTATGAAGACCTATGTCTTCTTGTTTTAAGTTCTTCAGATGTGGATTCAAGTTGGTATCTTGATTCGGGAAGTTCTTTTTATATTTGCTCCGAGAGGGAGATATTTTTTACTTACAAGTCGTCAACAGGTCGTAGTGTGAGAACAGAGAGTGGTGAGATTTGTGAAGTAGTGGGCGAGGGAATAGTTGAATTGGAGACGCCAGATGGTTAAGGATTCACACTAGAAGAGGTCATGCATATTCCTTCGATACAGCAGAATCTGATATCCTTGGGGACTCTTGATGCTCGTGGCTGCAGGTATACAACTCGAGATGGAGTTTTGATATTTTGGGATAGTCGTTGTAAGGTAATGAAGGGTAAGGGGAATTGGACAAGGTCAGCACAACCTCTACCAACTTTATGGGAGCAGCAAAACTTGGCCGAGTGTATGAAAGCACATTGTTCTTAAAGCATCATCTAGTAAGTCGTCGCTAGAATTACCAAAGTGAGCTGCAACGTTCGAATACCATTGGGAGGTAGAGAGAGCCTTGATGTAGGTGGAGTTCATGTAGAGGGTGGCACCTCCATGATTACATCTACAGGGGTGTACCCTTGAAGAGGCATACAGCTGGAGGTAAACAAGTGAAGGTTTGTTCAACTAGCAGGAGAAGCCATAAAAACGTGTTGTTTACAAAGCGGAGAAGAAAGGTCTAGAAGAGTTTTAAATCACACAGGTATGGATTCATGCGTATGCAATCCAAAGTGGAGATTGTTGGGTTTATGTCTTGCATACAATGTTGGATAAGAAGACGATAAGATGAAGGAGGGATCGAGACGATTGGAGACGGAGTGGAGGCAAGAAGGAGATAGTCAGTGGCAGCAGCAGAGGGAGGTTGTGGTCAACCTCAACTCCATGTGCGGTCGACCGACCCCTATACAGTGTCCTTCCGCAGTGAGGACAGTCGACCGTCTTGTTGGTGCAGTCAATCATTTGCGGCACTGTTTGGATTTCGGGCTTGAGTCTGGTTAATTCATGAGAAGCCCAACTTGCTCTTCAAGTTAGATCGTGTGGCTCTTATCGTAAGGTTATCTCTTTTTATAATATCCAATGGTTATTGTAATAAGATATCAACCTTAAGGTTTTCTCTAGATCTATATAAACAATTGTATTAGCTCATAGATCCATATAATTCTATTGAGTGTCGAATAGAAGAAGAAAGTACTTCATCTGAGAGGTGAGAGAGTTTCTCCATTGTAAACAGCATTAAGTTCCAGTTAGGCTTGAGAGAGGGTCGTGGTGAGAATTGTAATATTCTTGTATCTTCTCTAGTTGAATAATATCTCAGTTCTTCCTCTCCCGGATTAAGGCGAAAGCTCGGAACAATTTTTGTGTGCTTTGTGTGATTGGTGCGATCTAGTTTTGCTTGGTGGTTTGTGTTGATTGTGTCAAAGACTCAACAAGATCCTCAAATTTGTAACGGGGGGGAAGGGGGGGGGGAGGGGGGGCCCAATAATTTCATCTGATTGTTGATGATACAGAACCCTTAAATGCAGTGGTGCCTAAAGAGCTCAACTCATAATGCAGCAATTTGCTCCTATATTCGAAAAGTCTACTGGCATTCCTCCCAACAGGGATTATGATCATCATATACATATACTGCCTGCATCAAAACCAACTAATGTTAGAACCTATAAGTATCTACACTTCCATAAAACTGAGATTGAAATGCGAGTTAAAACGATGCTTAAGGAATGACTCATTTGGTACTATTCATAAAAAAAAGATGGAACATGGAGATTTTGTGTAGATTATAGAGCTCTTAATGCTATCACTATCAAAGGATAAATTTCCAATCCCCACAGCTAATGAGTTATTTGATGAACTCCATGGTGCTCAATGTTTTTCTAAGTTGGATCTACGAATGGTACCACCATATCAGAATCAAAGTTGAAGATGTGGAGAAGACAGCATTCAAGACTCATGATGGCCATTTTGAATTCCTCGCCATACCATTTGGGTTGACAAATGCACCATCAATATTCCAAGCTGCTATGAATGATATTTTTGTCCTAGTATTTTTTGATGATATATTGGTCTATAGGAAAGATTGGAAGACACACTTACAACACCTATCTCAAGCATTGATAACTCTAGAGCTCAACTTCTTCTCTGTCAAGAAGTCTAAGTGTTCTTTTGCTCAACAGTCCATTGAGTGCTTAGGATATGTGATCTCCAAGGAGGGTATTCAAGTTGATAATGCAAAGATACAGGCTATGCTACAGTGGCCAATTCCAGAATCAGTCAAGCAATTAAAGGGTTTTTTGGGTCTAACAGGATACTATAGAAGATTCATTAGATCTTATGCATCTATAGCTGCTCCACTCAGAGATTTATCAAAGGAGGAAGGGTTTGTGTGGACTGTAGAAGTTGAATCGTCATTTATTTAGCTGAAGGAAGCGGTGACCAATGTGCAATGCTTGCATTACCTAATTTCTCATTGCCTTTCGAACTGGAGACTGATGCTTTTGGCCTTTGTTGTAACACCCCGCAAAATTGAGTAATGACAATTGATATGGCTAAAATTGGGGTTAAATCGGAATCGTCCAGATCGAGCACGAATCTTGAAGCATGGGGGTAAAAAGGTAATTTCACATACGGATGGATCCAAAACGGGTACTGGGTCTCCGCCTCACGGAACCAACCGCCCGCAAATAGATCCACTCCAACTGGGCGCGGGTTCCGACCCGATACAAGCCCGGTCCACCAAGGGAGAATCAGGCCACTGATTTGATTAGATCAAATCAATAAGCTTGATTTGCTCTCACCAGGGAATCAATGCCTACTTTCCTAAAACAGAATAGGAGGATTTTGCTCCTAACTGTTAGGCAGGAAATCAGGCCCCAAATCATTCCAAAGGCGACTATAAATACAGCCCCTCTACCACCAAGACCAGGTTAATCACTTTTTCACCACTCAAGCTCTTTCTTAATCTTTTACTGATTACTGACAAGAGCGTCGGAGGGTGCGTCGCCGGAATCAACCCCGGTGTTTCGCACTTCCTTGCAGGTCGCGGCAGGAGCAAGCGGGTCGAGTCAGCTGTTCAGGTTTTCCTCGGATCCACAAATTCTATCTATTTACCCCCACACCGAAATCAGCGGTAACAGATTGGCGCCGTCTGTGGGAAAGCCACGCGAACAGTCTCAGCCCATTCTCCGTCGACATCAGCAGCCATGCCGCCGAAGAAGAACAGATCCAGAGGGTCGAACCGTGGGGGCAACCCCACCGACCCGGCGAATGAAGCTCCGGTCAATCCTACCCTTCAGTCCAACCTCCCTCCGCTGACCCAGCAGGTCCCACCTCCTCCTCCTCCTCAGCAGCAGCCCAACAACGGTCCGTCCGGTCCTAATGGTCGGAAGGAGAAGCAGCCTGTCAATCCATGCCACGTCTCGGTCCACAATGGGTCCTCGGACTCGATGGCTTCCCATCACCCCGACCTCCGCGTCACACTCCAAAACAGCCATAAGGACGACGACCTCCGTACTCATCTTGACGAGAGGCGGGCCCGAGAGGGAGCCTCCCGCCAGCGTCAAGGTGAGCGGTCGCCACGTCGTCGGGACGGCAGAAAGTCCCCGGAACGCAAAGGCCGAGCGGCGTCCCCTGAGCGCCGAAGGAGGAGGTCCCGGTCCCCCAGGGATCGGCGTCATCCGAGGGGCCGAGACATGCCTATCAGCCGAGCCGAGTTCCTCCAGTTTCAAGAGACCGTTCTGCAGGCCCTCAATCTCCGACAGAACGGCCAGAATGCTCAGAGGGTTCCGACGCCGCCCAGGGATCCCAGTCCCCGGCGCCGAACCCGGAGTCCTTCCCCGGCTCCCAGCCGACAGCAACGGCAACAAAGTCCTCGGCGCTCCCAGGACTACCGGCGCCGCAGTCCACACTCCCCTTCCTACGAAGAGGAGTCCGGAGGGTCGTACGACTACCAGCGGAGGGACGACGCCCTCATCCGCCGTATCCATGAGGTGGAGAGGCGCATCGGCCGCATGGATAGGGAGGAAGAGTCCCGAGCCGGAACCTTCCGTCCCAGCCGACCCCCCTTCTCTCGGTCGATCATGGAGGCCCATATACCGAGGAACTTCAAACCGCCGCAGTTTGAGACATACTCTGGGGAGTCCGACCCAGTCGACCACGTCGAGAGCTTCAAGACCCTGATGCTGATCCATCAAGCTTCCGACGCGGTGCTCTGCAGGACCTTCCCTGCCACCCTCCGGGGGTCGGCTCGGGAATGGTATTCTAGGCTCGCCCCCTCGTCCATCTTCTCATTCGAACAGTTTGAGACACTGTTCATTACTCACTTCGTGAGTAGCCGACGAGCCGAGAAGACGAGTCTTTCCTTGCTGAACCTGCGGCAGGAGAAGCAAGAAAAGTTACGGGACTATGTGAAGAGATTTATCGCGGAAGTCAGGTCGATTGCCTCCTTGGACCAGTCCGTGGCTACCGTGGCGTTCCAGTCGAACGTCCTTAACGCCAACCTCCGATCATCCCTGGCCAAGAAGCCCCCGCATGACTTCGCCGACCTCCTCCTGAGGTGCGAGAAGTACATCCGGGCGGAGGAGGCCGAAGCCCTTCCGAGCTTCGGGGGCACCGCCGCGGAGTCAAAGAGGAAGGCGACGGGAGAAGAAGGGTCCAAGAAAGCTCAGAAGGACATGGGCGGTCAGCGCCGCCCTCCCTCCAGGTTCGAGAAATTCACTCCCCTCACCACTAATGTCTCTACTATCCTCATGGAGGTAGAGAAGGAGGGAATCATCCCTCCGGCCCCGAGGATGCACACTCAGGCGAAGAGGAGGAACAAAGATAAGTGGTGTCGTTACCACCGAGACCACGGGCACGACACAAATGACTGCCGAGCTCTGAGAGATGAGATCGAAGCACTCATTCGGAGGGGGCAGCTGGCCAAGTTCGTGAAAGGTAACGAGCGAACAGATCGGAGCTCACCTCCCCCTCGGGGGGCTAACAAGCGCTCCGAGCGGCGCGAGGAGACACCCGAGTTCGAAGAAGAACGGGTTTTGCACCTGATCCACGGAGGCCCGATGGGGGGCTCCTCTAATTCCTCCCGAAAGGCCTTCGTCCGGGAAGTCAACTCGGTCCACAGTGCCCCTCCCCCGAAGGGTCTCGGCGTCCCTGTGTCATTCTCCGATGCCGACCTTGAAGGGGTCCGAACCCCCCATTGCGATGCCCTCGTCATCGACCTCCGCATGGCCAATTTCAAGGTACAAAGGATTTTGGTGGACAATGGGAGTTCGGTCAACATCCTATTCCTCTCGGCCTTTCAAGGCCTGCAGCTGTCCCGGGACCGTCTCAAGCCGGCCGGCTATACTCTCCACGGGTTCACGGGGGTCCGGTAACCGTCGAAGGGGTGATAACCCTGGACGTTACTGCGGGAAGCACCCCTACTACCCGGACCGAGCCGATGGACTTCATGGTCGTCGACGTCCCGGCAGCATACAATGTCATCCTGGGCCGTCCCGGCCTAGCCGCTCTTGAGGCTGTCCCCTCGGCATACCACTTGAAGATGAAATTCCCCACTCGTTCGGGAGTAGGGGAAGTCAGGGGAAGCCAGGAAACAGCTCGGAAGTGCTACATGACTTCCACCGGGGGACCTGTGCTCTCGCTCGAGACACTAGAGATCCCCGAGCCGAAGGCCCGTCCAACGTCCGAGCCAGCGGACGAGTTAGAAGAAGTACTCTTCTCCGACGAGGATCCGAGCCGAAAATTCCTCGTCAGCAAGTCCTTGCCGACCGTGCTGTTCTCCGACTTGGTGAGGTGCATCCGGGATAACCGCGACCTATTTGCTTGGTCGGCCGCGGATATGCCCGGTATCTCCGAGGACTTGCTCGTCCACCACCTAAGCATCGAACCGGGGTGCAAACCGGTTCAGCAGAAGAGGCGAAAGTTCGCTCCCGAGCGACAGCAAGCAATCAAGGAGGAAGTGGATAAGCTGCTGAAGGCCAAGTTCATCCAGGAGGTGAATTATCCCGAGTGGCTGTCGAATGTTGTAATGGTCAAGAAGTCCAATGGCTCGTGGAGGATATGCATCGACTTCACCGACCTCAACAAAGCGTGTCCGAAGGATCCCTTCCCTCTCCCGAACATCGACACCCTAATCGACGCCACCTCGGGCCATGAGCTCCTCAGCTTCATGGATGCCTTCTCGGAGTACAATCAAATCCGGATGTTCCCTCCGGACATCCCGAAGACCTCCTTCGTCACCGACCAGGGCCTCTACTGCTACCGAGTAATGCCCTTCGGTTTGAAGAACGCAGGCGCCACCTACCAGCGCCTCGTCAACAAGGTTTTTCAGCATCAGATCGGCCGAAACATGGAGGTGTACGTTGATGACATGCTCGTCAAGAGCATCCGCGGCACCGACCATGTAGCCGACCTCCAGGAGGCTTTCGGCGTGTTGAGGAAGTACAACATGCGGCTAAACCCGAACAAGTGTGCGTTCGGAGTCTCCTCTGGCAAGTTCCTCGGTTTCATGGTGAGCCAGCGGGGGATTGAAGCTAACCCCGAAAAGATTAAAGCCATATTAGACATGGCCCCGCCTCGGAACGTCAAAGAGGTGCAGAAGCTCACTGGTCGGCTCGCAGCCATCGGTCGGTTCCTCTCCAAGTCAGGGGAAAAGTGCCTTCCCTTCTTCAAAGCACTCTGAGGCGCTAAGGGATTTGAATGGGGCGAGGCACAGCAAGAATCGTTCGACCAGCTGAAAGCCTATCTGGTGAACCCCCCTCTGCTCAGTAAGCCGGTCCCGGGCGAGCCTCTCTTCATCTACTTGGCCGCTTCCGAGCAGACCTTGAGCGCTGTGTTGGTAAGAGAAGAAGACCGGACCCAACGGCCCATTTACTATGTGAGCAAGGTGCTTCGAGACGCCGAGCTCCGCTATCCGAGGATAGAGAAGATAGCCTACGCCTTGGTCATGGCAGCAAGAAAGCTTCGGCCCTACTTCCAATCTCACTCGGTCGTCGTCCTCACCGATCAACCCCTCAAGCAAGTCCTTCATAAGCCCGAAACCTCGGGCCGGCTGATGAAGTGGTCTATAGAACTGAGTCAGCACGACATCTCCTATCAGCCTCGGACGGCAATTAAGGCACAGGCTCTCGCCGACTTCATTGTAGAATCCACCATCCCTGAGGTCGGCCACGTCCCGAATGGACCCCCCATTTGGACAGTCTTTGTAGACGGATCCTCTTGCAGTGAAGGAAGTGGCACCGGCATTATCCTGAACGGCCCTGATAGCTTCGTCCTGCAGTATGCGATCCGCATGAACTTCAAGGCCTCGAACAACGAGGCGGAGTATGAGGCTCTCATAGCTGGCCTCGGACTCGCACGAAGTGCTGGGGCGCAGCACCTCCGGATTCACAGTGACTCCCAACTAGTCGTGAACCAAGTCTTGGGCGAATATGAGGCCAGGGACGAGCGAATGGCGAAGTACCTCGCCAAGGTCCGGGACCTCATGGGCTGGTTCGAAGAAGCCATCATCCAACGGGTCCCCCGGGAGGAGAACTCACAAGCTGACGCTCTTTCCAAGTTAGCCTCGTCTTCTCTGCAAGGTCTCGAACAGACCGTACTGATTGAAGTCCTCTCTAAACCGAGCATCGAAGACGAGACACCTCGCTCGGTGGAGTCATTGTCGGTCACGCTGCAGAACAATTGGATGAAGCCACTGGTAGAATTCTTAAGGGATGGAGTTCTGCCCTCAGATCCCAAAGAAGCACGCCGAGTCAGAACCCGAGCCGAGCGATATGTCTTGATCGAGGGCATATTATACAAGCGCTCCTTCTCTCAAATAGATGGCCGACCTTACCTAAGGTGCCTCTCCCCGGATCAGGCCGAATATGCCCTACAGGAGCTTCATGAAGGCATCGGAGGGGCACACTCCGGATTCAGGTCTTTGGCCCGGAAAGCTTTGAACTATGGGTACTTCTGGCCGACCCTTCTTCGGGACGCCGAGCGACATGTTCGGCAATGCAGCTCCTGTCAGAGACACTCCAACATCCGACGTCTCCCCCAGGCCAACCTCACCTCCCTATCGAGCCCTATCCCCTTCGCGATGTGGGGAATGGACTTACTAGGGCCCTTCCCTCCAGCTCCGGGTCAGCTCAGGTTCTTAGTCGTAGCCATCGACTACTTCTCGAAGTGGGTCGAGGCCGAGCCCCTCGCCACTATAACCGAGAACAAGGTGGTGCAGTTCTTCTGGAAGAACATCATATGCAGATTCGGCGTCCCCCGCGTCCTCGTAACGGACAATGGGACTCAGTTCGCTGGCGCGGCATTCCGAGCCCTATGCGACGACCTCGTTATTCAACAGCGCTTCTCGTCCGTCTCACACCCTCAATCGAACGGACAGGCTGAGAACGCTAATAAGCAGATCCTCGCAGGAATCAAGAAGAGGTTGGACAAGTGCTCCAAAGGATTGTGGGTCGACCAACTCCCTAATGTGTTGTGGAACTACCGCACAAGCAAGCGGACGCCCACTGGAGAGTCCCCTTTCAGCCTTACTTATGGGGCCGAGGCCGTAATACCCCTCGAGGTCGGAATTCCTTCCCCTCGGCTCATCGCCTATGACGAAGCGCAGAATGCCAGGGAACTCAGAGGAAACTTGGACTTGATAGATGAACTGAGGGAAAGGGCATCGATTCGGCAGCAGAATTACAGAAGGAGAGTCGAGCTAGCGTACAACAAGAAGGTCCGACCCGCCAACCTTGAGCAAGGAGATTTGGTGTTGAGAAAGCTAGCCATATCCCTCCCCAGTCAGAGGAGCAAGCTAGCTCCGAATTGGGAAGGGCCGTACCGAATCACAAAGGTTGTCCGGTCTGGGGCATACCGGCTCGAAGACATGGACGGCAGAGAGCTTCCGAGGACCTGGAATGCCGACCACCTCCTGAAATACCAAGAGAGCGCTCCGGCGCCTCTCTAAGTAATCCGAGGTGTCGAACCATTCCTCTCCTCCAACTTGTAACCCATTTTTTCTCAAATTGTATTATGTAAAACGGTTCGCCGTCAAATATCAATAAATGAAAGTTCTATATTCGTGAGTTTGCATGTTCCTCTCCCCTCTTATTTAACCGATGGTTCGGAGTCCAACACTCGGCTCGACTTTACCCCCTCGGCTCGTCTCCGGACGAACCAGGGGTAGATCGCCGTTCGGAATTGCTCCTACAGCCGTTGAACTATACCGATGGTTCGGAGTCCAACACTCGGCTCGACTTTACCTCCTCGGCTCGTCTCCGGACGAACCAGGGGTAGATCGCCGTTCGGAATTGCTCCTACAGCCGTTGAACTATACCGATGGTTCGGAGTCCAACACTCGGCTCGACTTTACCCCCTCGGCTCGTCTCCGGACGAACCAGGAGTAGATCGCCGTTCGGAATTGCTCCTACAGCCGTTGAACTATACCGATGGTTCGGAGTCCAACACTCGGCTCGACTTTACCCCCTCGGCTCGTCTCCGGACGAACCAGGAGTAGATCGCCGTTCGGAATTGCTCCTACAGCCGTTGAACTATACCGATGGTTCGGAGTCCAACACTCGGCTCGACTTTACCTCCTCAGCTCGTCTCCGGACGAACCAGGGGTAGATCGCCGTTCGGAATTGCTCCTACAGCCGTTGAACTATACCGATGGTTCGGAGTCCAACACTCGGCTCGACTTTACCCCCTCGGCTCGTCTCCGGACGAACCAGGAGTAGATCGCCGTTCGGAATTGCTCCTACAGCCGTTGAACTATACCGATGGTTCGGAGTCCAACACTCGGCTCGACTTTACCCCCTCGGCTCGTCTCCGGACAAACCAGGGGTAGATCGCCGTTCGGAATTGCTCCTACAGCCGTTGAACTATACCGATGGTTCGGAGTCCAACACTCGGCTCGACTTTACCTCCTCGGCTCGTCTCCGGACGAACCAGGGGTAGATCGCCGTTCGGAATTGCTCCTACAGCCGTTGAACTATACCGATGGTTCGGAGTCCAACACTCGGCTCGACTTTACCCCCTCGGCTCGTCTCCGGACGAACCAGGAGTAGATCGCCGTTCGGAATTGCTCCTACAGCCGTTGAACTATACCGATGGTTCGGAGTCCAACACTCGGCTCGACTTTACCCCCTCGGCTCGTCTCCGGACGAACCAGGGGTAGATCGCCGTTCGGAATTGCTCCTACAGCCGTCGAACTCCAGCGATGGTCCCGGGGTCCAACACTTGGTTCCTAGTCCATCCAAACTACTCCGGTAGGTCAATGTCGGACCTTCGTCCGGGCACAAAAGACCGAACACTCCTAACTACTAGCCGAAGACCGAAGACTCACAAACTCGGTCGGCTTCCGAGCAAGTGGCTTCCCGAGCGTGTAAATGGGGAAAATGCACTTTCCCCTCAACTTTCGTACTTGATCTCGATCAGACGGCCCAGATCAAGCCACCAGCACAAAACGACAAGATAACGTTTTCTTGGGAACTGGGCCGCCTCGAGATTCGCGCCTACATTCGACGGCTCAGATCTCGCCACTTACTCTAAGCGACAAAATAACACTTTTTTGGTACAGAACCTTGCCGTACCGTGTCGGATCCACTAAATGACAAAGAGCCGCACCCCTGGAGATCCATTCGGCTAAACAGACGTGCTCGGCTCAAAGATCTCGGCACGACCGATACGGTTGCAAGCAAGAACAAACATACAAAGCAACGAAAGGGAATTTTATTAATTGTCGGTGCATAATACAAAACATTCCATTACAAAGTGTCGGCAAACAAAACACGCAATGCCCGACCAACTACACTTGTCTCTCATACAAAAACATCCTCACTAAACTGTTCGTCCTCCTCGGCTGACGACTCCTCCTTCTCCCCCCGGAGCCTCGCCATCACACCACGCAGATGCCCCATCTCTGAGAGCAGGTCATCCCGCTCGGAGACGATCCTCGACTGAATGTGCCGAATACTTTTGACCCGAAAAGCGTTGCTGAACGCGGTCTGCGAGTCTTCATCCTCCCCTGCGAGGCTCAGCTCGACTATCTTGTTCTCCAAGCATTGGATCTCGGATTCCCGGAGACTGAGGACCAACGAAAGGTGGTCCCACTCACTCTCGGCTCGGCGTAACTTCATATCGGCGCTCCTAGGGCTCAGAACCACTGTTCCAGAGGTGGCCCCGGATTCAGAGCCATCATTCGAACGCTTGGAGTCCGAGCCATGGATCGTCACAACGAGCTGAAAAGAAGAGAAAACGAATAACACAGTTTCAATACACGGCCGGAGTCTAACACTTGGAAATTTTTCAGAATTATTTGCATTCAGACATGGTAGTGTTACAGACGGTCGGTCGACCCTACAGCTAAGTTGTTACAACAATCAACAAAAATAGAAAAAACGACAGAATCAGAGCCTCTTCGGAAGGGGAATGCTTCGGTTTAGGGAAACACGAGGACGGCGAGGTCTGCCCTCCGAACCCGTCCCTAAACCAACGAAGCGCGAACCCCCTTCGCTGCTAGCTCTAACGGCGACGCCGGCCGAAGCCCCGCTCGACGAGGCGACGGCACTGCTCTGAGCGTCGGCTGGACTCCGCCTGGTCAACGGCGAGCGCATCGCAAGTTCATGAAATGTAATCCCCCTCTCGCTTTCTTCGCGAGTACACGAAGTGCTGCGAACGTTAGCCCTGACCGGCGCCAGCTTGAGCGACGCGATCTCTTCCTCCAACTCGATAATCCTATCCCTCAAGACGTCGTCCTTCGCCAACTTCTTCGGTCGCGGAGCCGACAACGAGCCCGAGTTATTGGCGTGATCAGTCGCGAGCCGTCGATAATGGGTGACTTCAATCCCCCTATCTATTGTGATCCTTCTGAGCCTGTCGACTTCGGCCGATAGCCTCTTGCACTCGGTCGATACTTTCTCCAGTTCGGAAGCCAGCTTCTCCCTCTCCGCCGAACGTTCTTTTTCAGCTAGCTCCAAGTATTAGACCTCGGCCAAAAGGTCGTCATTCTTCTGCTCGACGGCCGTAAGTTCTCTACGGAGGTTCTCAACTTCGCCTTCGGGACAGGAGACTGAAGAGCGCTTCCGGTACTGGTACAGCTCGCGACCATACCTCCGCAGAGCCGCCTTCGTATCCTCCAGCCTGCCGAGCAGGAGATATCGCCTATACCGGCTCTGAGAGAGCTCGTCCTTCGTCTTCACCAGCTCTTGCCGAAGGTATTCGGCCTCCGTGATCGGACCGAATCTCACCTGAAATGCAGAGATAAATCCGAGGCCTAACACTTGGAGAAAGTTACGCCAAAACAAACACTAAGTCCGAGACTCAACACTTGGGCAAATTTTGGCCAAACAAAACATTTTTTCATTCAAAATTCGAGGAGTTCTACAACAGCGGTGGCCAGTCCGCAGTTAGGCTTACAAAAACAAAAAAAAAGAGGGGAGAAAAGAAGACAACCGAGTCAGGTGTCGACCTGTTTGTCGTTCGGTTTCGTCGACCCCTCGGCCTCGTCCTTGCCCTCGCCTCCGCCACCTCCTTCGCTCCAGCTCTCCTCCTCCTCGGAGTCGTCCTCCTTCTCCTCCTCGGACGCGGCCTTCCACGGGTCCTCGACGGGTTCTGTCTCCCCCTCGGGGCCGATCAACTCCTCGGGGACAACCTCCTCCCCTTCTACGAGGTCATAGAAGTTGTAGGTGGACGTGTCGAAGCCCGGGTTCTTGGCGACCACATGTTGCAGGGCACGGCCGTTGGCGTCCAGCATGTTCTGGGTCATGTGCATCGCGGCCTCCTCCTGCACGGCTCTCTTCACCCTCTTCACCTTCCTGAGGTGTTTGGCCTTGATCTTCTCGGCCCTCTTCCGAGCATCCTCCGCCTCCGACCGAGCCTTGGCCAACTCCTCCCTCAGGTCGGCAGCCTCCTTCACCGACGCCTCGAGCTTGGCCGCCGAATCCTTCAGCTTGGAGACCTCCTTCTCCGAAGCCTCGAGCTTGGCCGCCGCATCCTTCGACAGCTGAACGGCATCGGCCAGCTGCTTCTCCAACCCTTCCACTTCGGCGGCCCTCTTCGTCGAAAGAAGCAACTCGGAATCGAGCCGCTTCGCGACCTTGACGCGCTCCGTCCTCTCCTTCTCCTTCTCCTGTTCCTTCCTCGCCATCTCCTCGAGCAGGGAATTGAAGTGGCAGATGATCTGAAAGAGAGCAACAGAATTACAATCCGAATCCAAGTACTTAGAAAATTTTCTAAGGAAGAAATTGTGGATGAGGAAGAAATCAGCCTACTTACCGACATGGAATCCCGGGCGATCTGCATCACGGCGTCCCCTGCCATCCCGGCCTTCAGGGTCGCTCGATCCTTCGGGGTCGGCAAGTGCCTTATCGCCTCCATGCAGATGTTCCCGTCGCCCAGGAAACCATCGGCGTTCATCACCTGCCAGTCGGGGACGAAGATCTGCTTGTGACGCTCGGTTAAGATCTTCTCCACCTCGGCAGTAAGGGGCGGAACCGGCATGGACAGCGCATCCTTCACCCCGAACACGCCGCTCGACGAACCCGGAGCGTCTGTCCCTGGGGTCGGCACAGGTGCATCCGAGGCAGGGGGATCGGAGATATTGACCTCCCCCTGCTCGGGGACCACGACCTTCGTCGGAGAGACGAGGACCTCGATCTCCCCCTCCTTGAGGACCGCGACCTTCGGCTGCTCGGCGGTCTTCACGACCGAAGGCTTCTTCGCTGGCCGGCTCTCCTGAGTCTCCGCCGCCGACCTCTTCTTCTTCTCCTGCTCTGCCCGGCCCTTCGCCACCAGAGCCTTGTAGTCAAGCTTCATTGTCTCTGCAAAAGCCGGAGGAAAAAACTTAGAAAATTTTTCATGAACTTTAAACAAGGAGTATAAATTCCAGAAGCATACGAGGGTCGATCGGACTGAGACCCCCACGGAACAGATGCTCCTCCGTAATATCCTTCCAGCTTAGCGCTGGCAGGGCGAGAAGCTTCCTCTGGACCTCAGCCTCCTCAGCATTCAGCGGGACGTCCTTCTTTGTACGCTTAGGCAGGCCGTCCGTCGCCCAAGCTGTCGGTATCACCCACAGCGTCAGATTTCGGACGAGAAAGTATTTATCCTTCCAATGTTTGATCGAGTCCGGGTTCTCGATCAACTTAACTCCCGTCCGAGGAGAAAGGAAAAACCTCTGTTCATGATGCCTCGGCTGGCAAGGTTTGAAAAGACTCCGAAAGAGGAACATAGTCGGCTTGGCGTCGACCTCTTGACATCGGAGGAGAAACGCCACGACATGCCTCCAAGTGTTCGGCATCAGTTGGGCAGGACTCAGACCATACCAGACCAAGACTTCGACCACGAACGGGTGTAGGGGAAAGCGAAGCCCGGCGATGAGGGAATCGACCGGGAAGACGCATATATCCGACGAGGACTTTGTGTTGGCACGGAACCCGTGCATCGGTCGGTATCCCGCCGACCACGAAACCCGGTCGGGAACAGATAGGCGCTCCCCCCATCTCTAACTTCTCCGGGCTGACATCCATCAGAAGCCATCAGCCCGGAAGGAAGACAGAGATGAGAGGGGACCCATCAACACTCAGAAACCAGGAGAAACACGCCGTCCCGAGCTTGTTGTTTACAACTGGAAGGCGTGGCATGTCAGAGGACACCGACCGCAGTGCCTTCACAGTTGCAAACAACGGGCTCGGACGGTCCAGAGGCCCGAGTTGCAACCCATGATAGAGAAGCGCGCCATCCCGAGCTAGTTGGTTGCAACTGGAAGGATCAGTTTGTCAGAGGACTCTGACAGCGGCGCCTTCACAGTTGCAACAAACGGGCTCGGATGGCCCGGAGATCGGCATCGGACATGGATCGTCCTTCTCCCACCAAGACCTCCGCCTGCTTCGGCACTCACTTCGGAGCAACCAAAGAAGGCAGAAGATCTTGGTGAGAGAACGACCACCCGTCCTTCCGAGAAGGCCCATCCCTCGGATCCGGACAATGGTCGTCACCACTCTTGCCTTACTCTCCCCCGCTCCTGACATCCTCTTAGGGACCGTCCGGAACGGGAGAAGATAAAGGTAAGAGAGCGACCACCAGTCCTTCGGAGATAACTCATCCCCCGGCTTCGGACTACGGTCGTCACCACTACTACCTCGTTTCCCCTCGCTCCTGACATCCACTTGGGGGCCGTCAGGAACAAAGGGAAAACCAGGCAGAAGAGCGACCACCTCCCCGAACCTCAAGAGAGAAGCTAACCAAGGCAGATGCCCCCGAGGTCTGGAACCCGATTTGGCTGTGACGAAAATGACAAAGGGAGTGGAGTACTTATAGCCTGCCTCCTAGAACCAGCCATTATGACCCTCGGAAATCGAAGCGCCACGCTTTAATTAAGGGAATTACTGATCCTCGGAAGCTGAAACGCCACGCATTAATTATCCTCAGTGACGTCGGGAAGGCGGAACGCCACACAAGTCGCGAAGCGCCATTAACACCATGGGGAACAGAGCCATCTCAGATTGCCAAAAACCACAGGCCCTCGGTCGGCTACCGAGCAAGTGCCTTCCCGAGCTGGTAAATGGGAAAAACTCACTTTCCCCTCAACTTTCGCGTCTGATCTCAATCAGACGGCCCAGATCTCGCCAAGAGCACTAAAAGACAAGATAGTGTTTTCTTGGGAACTGCGCCCGTCTCGAGATGCGCGCCCACATCCAACAGCTCAGATAATGCCACGTCCCTCGGCCTGCCGAACACCAGTGCCTTCGGACGGCATCCGAGCAAGTGCCTTCCCGAGCTGGTAAATGGAGAAAAAACGGCACCGAGCTACGTGGACCACTAGATCTCTCAAAAATTCGCGCTCCCAATGATGAAGAGCCCAGATCGCGCCACGTGCGCTAAAAGACAAGATAGTGTTTTTTTGGGAACTGCGCCCGTCTCGAGATGAGCACCACCATCCGACGGCTCAGATTGCGCCACGTCGCTCGGAATGCCGAACCCCCTAGCCTTCGGTCGGCAGCCGAGCAAGTGCCTTTCCGAGCTCGTAAACGGAGAAAAACGCTGCCGAGCGGTAACGTCCATCAGATCTTTCCGAAGTTCGCGCCTGTCCACGATCGATGGCTCAGATCGAGCCACGTCATTAATCAATATTTAAATCGTTTTTTATTTATTTTAATCGTTTTATTTGTTTAAAAATTGCGAGAAAATTGCTAAAAATTCAGGAAAATTAGCTAAAAATTCTGGGAGATAATTGAAAATTCGGGGACACACTTTCGAACCCCGGAGCGAACAATTATTGCCCAGAATGCACCGCTAAAGCCCCCGAACGATTAGCAAACACGCCGCAGAATTAGACAAATACTTCGAAAAAAGTAGATAAAAGGCTGTCAGATACCCCACGCAGCGTCAAGAGTTACCTCACTACCCCCTTTTCTAGATTCAAAATCCCACATTTGGACTCCGATACAACTCCACCAGCCACTGAAACTGCTGAACTACTCCTCAAAGCCTGATCACGCTCAGCCTTTAGGAGTGGGGGGCTCGTGATATGACTAAAATTGGGGTTAAATCGGAACCGTCCAGATCGAGCACGAATCTTGAAGCATGGGGGTAAAAAGGTAATTTCACATACGGATGGATCCAAAACGGGTACTGGGTCTCCGCCTCACGGAACCAACCGCCCGCAAATAGATCCACTCCAACTGGGCGCGGGTTCCGACCCGATACAAGCCCGGTCCACCAAGGGAGAATCAGGCCACTGATTTGATTAGATCAAATCAATAAGCTTGATTTGCTCTCACCAGGGAATCAATGCCTACTTTCCTAAAACAGAATAGGAGGATTTTGCTCCTAACTGTTAGGCAGGAAATCAGGCCCCAAATCATTCCAAAGGCGACTATAAATACAGCCCCTCTACCACCAAGACCAGGTTAATCACTTTTTCACCACTCAAGCTCTTTCTTAATCTTTTACTGATTACTGACAAGAGCGTCGGAGGGTGCGTCGCCGGAATCAACCCCGGTGTTTCGCACTTCCTTGCAGGTCGCGGCAGGAGCAAGCGGGCCGAGTCAGCTGTTCAGGTTTTCCTCGGATCCACAAATTCTATCTGTTTACCCCCACACCGAAATCAGCGGTAACAACAATTTTGTCCTCGTGTGTTCTGCTTGTATATTTTGTACCGTTACGAGTAATATTCGTAACGTATTTTTATATAAATGACATACGTATCTTAGATTCTGATTATTTATATATTTTCCATTTTCTCAAAACTCATCTTTATCCTATTTTTAGTCAACTCAAACATTTATTTAATCTTTGTGTTTTACGTACATTGCACGTATTTTCAATACACGTGTCGATTACTAAAATTTTACTGTTACGCGAAATATCCGTAACATTAGCAAAATAAATATTTTCGTATGCTATATTTCGATTAATTATAAACATTTCCTCATTAATATATTTTTTTGAATATGTGTTTTTACGTGCGGTGCACGTGTCTGCAATGCATGTGATAGTTGTATTCTTTTTCTGTTATCGCTAAATCTGGTGTGGGGGCAAACAGATAGTATTTGTGGATTCTTGGAAAACTTGAATAGCAAACCTGAAACCTGTTCCGCCGGAGTTTGATCGTTGACTCCCGCCGTTCACCTGCAAAAAGTGCGAGACACCGGGGTTGATCCCGGTGACGCACCCTCCGACGCTCAAGTCAGTAATCAGGAATGATTATGAAAGAGCGTAAATTGGCAAAAGATTGATTACCTCTTAATGATGGTGGATAGGGGTATTTATAGTCGCCGTTGGGATCAGATTAGGAATGTAATCCTTGTGATCAGGTTAGAAATGTAATCCCTGTGATCAGGTTAGGAATGTAATCCCTAATTTCCAGTGAAAATCGAATCAGGGCCGTTGATTAGTATTAATCAGAAACCCTAATTCTATCCTGCTGGACTGGGTTCGTTGCTGGTTGAAACCCGCACCTAGTAAGACAGATCCGTTTATGAGTTATTGGGCTTTGAATAAAGACCTAGTTCCCATTTCAGACCCGTTAGTAGGTGAAATTACCGTTTTACCCCTGAGCTTTAAGATTCGTGTCCGATTTGAACGACCCCGATTTAATCCTATTTTTAGCCATATCACGAGCCCCCCACTCCTGGAGACTGAGTTTTACAGTCTTCGAGGAGTAGTTTTGTAATTCTAATGGCGTACGGGATTTTATCGGTGTTCTTAAGGGAGTTTGGAATCTTGCTTGGGGTGTAATGGTATTATTCTGGGCTTGTAAAATACCCAAAAATATCCTCAGAATTTTCTGGATTTTTGGTGATTTTTTCAGATTTTTCTGAATTTTTTCTCATTTTTTGAATTTTTTATTCATTTTTCGAATTAAATAATTAATTATCGAAAATATTAATTAATTATTCTAATTTAATAATTATATTTTTCAGAATTTTAAAATAATTTTTCTGAATTAATAATTATTTTTAGAATTTTTAATTAATTTTTTTCGATTTTTAAATATTTTTCGGATTTTTTAAATAATTAAAATAAATAAATAAATAAATAAATTAAATATTACCTGGACACATGGCGCATTTCTGAGCATCGATCATGATCAGATGTGCGCGCATCGCAAGGCAGATCACGTTCTGGACACGTGGCGCGTTTCTGAGCGTCGATCATGATTAGATGTGCGCGCATCGCAAAGCAGATCACGTTCTGGACACGTGGCGCGTTTCTGAGCATCGATCGTGTCACGACGCGAATTTTGAGACGATCGGACAGATCGTGTGGGTCGGCAGGTTTTTTCTCCAATTACACGTTCGGTACCTCGTCCACTCGGCTCGGCACCTCGGTGGTTGGCCGAACGCTTCGAGATGAAGCCACGTGGTAGCGAATTTTTTTTTCTTCTTTCTTTCTTTCTTTCCTTCTTTCCCTGCTACTTCTTCTCCTCTGTTCTTCTTCGCCTCTTGCTCTGTTTCTTTCTTCTCCTTTCTCGAGTCGTCACCCCTTCTTCGGCTTCGTGTTTCTCCGTCTTCGCTTTTCGTTCGACCAAGCCTTCGACCTCACCGACTCAAGCTCGTGAGAGCTCGTCAAGCGACGATCGTGGCGAAGGAGTTGGGCGAACGTGGCGTAGCTTGGAGTGTGACGAGCTCGGCGAACATGGAGGAGGTCGACAGTGGAGAGGCACTCTTCGTTGGGGCTCGGAGCACGTCTGGCTAAGAAGGGTGACCTCGGAGCTCGGAGCATTGTGGAGCTCGGTTCGATGGAGAGGAGCTCGGAGCATTGTGGAGCTCGGTTGTTGGCCTCGGCAGATAGGGGGTCGGCACGGCGATGGGATCGAGCTCGGCGAGGTGAAGTTGAGCGGCATGGAGCTCGATGCTTCGAAGCTTCGACAAGTGGAGTGGGTTCGAGCTTGGAGAAGGAGCTCTTGTGGAGTTTTTGGCGAACGCAGTCGAGGTCGGCGAGCTCGTCGAACGAGGGTGAGGTCGAGCGCGGTGAGCAAAGACGAGGTCGAGCTCGGCAAACGAGCAGCTCTACGGGGAGACGATGGTTGGCGAGCAGTTTGGGTTCGGAGCCTCGCTCGAGGGGGAGCTCAATGCTTTGAAGTTCAGCAGCGAGGCTTTGAAGAAGATGATGTTTCGGCATCGATGGAAGGGCTCGACGTTAGCAGCATGGGGTCATGGCGAGGTGTTGGAGGTGGAGCTCGGCCATGGAGGTGACGCTCAGAGCTTGAAGATGTTCTTTGTTTGGTTTTGGCGGGAGATTGGAGAAGGAGAGGAGGGTGACGTGGCAATGGGGTTCGGGTATGGATCCTTAACGGGTCCGAACCCGAACCGCCGACCCCCCCCCCCCCTTTTTTTCTCTCCTCCTTCTTCCTTACTGCTCGGCAGCTACTTCTTGTTCGGCAGATCCGAGCACGGATTTTGAGGTGCATTTTTGCCACTTTGCAGTTCGGTAGCTTGGATTTGAGATCCGAGCTACGTGGCTCAATCTGGACGGTTGATCACGATCGTGGCGCAAATCACGAGACAAGAGGCTCAAATTTCGAGAAAACATTATCTTGTCATTTTGTGGAGACGTGGCACGATCTGAGCCGTTCATTATGTTCTAGCACGTTTTTTGAGACAATCTGACGGTGAAACTGGCTCGGCAGCATTTTTCTCCATATGTGGAGGTCGGTACCTCGGCACCTCGGCTCGGTGGCTTGGCCATGGCAGAGCTCAGCCCTGAGAAGAAAGAGGAAGGGGAGGAGAGGCATTCGAGTTCTCTCCTCTGCCTTATTCTTTCGCACAGTGAAGAAGAGGAGAAGTGTTGGGTACTTTTGGCGGGAAGACAAAAGAAGAAGGAGAAGAATGAAGGAGATAAGAAGGGTATGGGTCGGACCGTGGGTATCGGATCTGACCCCGACCCGTTATCCTCTTTTTCTTTCTTCCTCTTTATCTGCTTGCTTGTTCGGCGAATCCGAGCACGGATTTTGAGGCACATTTTTCGCCACTTTGCAGTTCGGTAGATCGGTAGTTCAAATTTCAGATCCGAGCAACGTGGCTCCATCTGGACGGTTGATCACGATCGTGGCGCGAATCACAAGACAAGAGGCTCAAATTTCGAGAAAACATTATCTTGTCGTTTTGTGGAGACATGGCACGATCTGAGCCGTTTATCATGTTCTAGCACAAATTTTGAGTCAATCAGACGGTGAAACTGGCTCGGCGGCATTTTTCTCCATATGTGGAGGTCGGTACCTCATCCACTCGGCTCGGTGACTCGGTAGTTCACCCTCTGCCCGTAGTAGCTCGGTGTAGTGGAGCTCGGAGTTCGGATGGCTCGAGCGTGAGGAGAAGCTCGGCGAGTTGATGAAGGGGATGGGTCGGAGCTTGTCGAGGAAGGGGGTCGGCATATGGGAGAGGTGAAGAGCTCCGAAGCTTGGTGATGTGCTGTTTGGTTTTGGAGATTTTTGAAGAGGAGCTCCACTCCTAAGGGTGGAGAAGAGGTGCTAGGAAGATCCTCGTACGAGCCATGGGAAGACCCATTCTTTGAAGTTAGTGCAAGGAGCAACTCTATGGGAGAGTTTTGAGCTCCGGGCTCGCTTAGAAGAGGCCCGCTTTGGAGGCGAGCGGAGTGAAGAGCTCGGCTCTAGGAGAGAGCCATCTGGAAGACGAGTTTGAGGAGCAACTCTAGGAGAGAGTTGTGAGCTCTGAACTTGTTGAGAAGAGGTCCGTCTTGAAGGTGAGCGGAGCGAAGAGCTCGGCTCTAAGAGAGAGCCATCTTGAAGAAGAGTTTGAGGAGCAACTCTATGAGGGAGTTGTGAGCTCCGAACTTGTTGAAAAGAGGTCTTCTTTGGAGGCGAGCGGAGCGAAGAGCTCGGCTCTAAGAGATAGCCATCTTGAAGAAGAGTTTGAGGAGCAACTTTAGGAGGGAGTTGTGAGCTCCGAACTCGTTGAGAAGAGGTCTTCTTTGGAGGCGAGCGGAGCGACGAGCTCGGCTCTAAGAGAGAGCCATCTGGAAGAAGAGTTTGAGGAGCAACTCTAGGAGGGAGTTGTGAGCTCCGAACTCGTTGAGAAGAGGTCCGCCTTGAAGGTGAGCGGAGCGAAGAGCACGGCTCTGGGGGAGAGCCATTTGGAAGACAAGTTTGAGGAGCAACTCTAGGAGAGAGTTGTGAGCTCTGAACTCGTTGAGAAGAGGTCTTCTTTGGAGGCGAGCGGAGCGACGAGCTCGGCTCTAAGAGAGAGCCATTTGGAAGAAGAGTTTGGGGAGCAACTCTAGGAGGGAGTTGTGAGCTCTGAACTCGTTGAGAAGAGGTCTTCTTTGGAGGCGAGCGGAGCGACGAGCTCGGCTCTAAGAGAGAGCCATTTGGAAGAAGAGTTTGGGGAGCAACTCTAGGAGGGAGTTGTGAGCTCTGAACTCGTTGAGAAGAGGTCCGCCTTGAAGGTGAGCAGAGCGAAGTGCTCGGCTCTAGGGAAGACCCATTTGGAAGACGAGTTTGAGAAGCAACTCTAGGAGAGGGTTGTAAGCTCCGAACTCGTTGAGAAGAGGTCTTCTTTGGAGGCGAGCGGAGCGACAAGCTCGGCTCTGAAGGAGAGCCATTTGGAAGACGAGTTTGAGGAGGAACTCTATGAGAGAGTTGTGAGCTCCGAACTCGTTGAGAAGAGGTCTTCTTTGGAGGTGAGCGGAGCGACGAGCTCGGCTCTAAGAGAGAGCCATCTGGAAGAAGAGTTTGAGGAGCAACTCTAGGAGGGAGTTGTGAGCTCCGAACTCGTTGAGAAGAGGTCCGCCTTGAAGGTGAGCGGAGCGAAGAGCTCGGCTCTGGGGGAGAGCCATTTGGAAGACGAGTTTGAGGAGCAACTCTGGGAGAGAGTTGTGAGCTCCGAACTCGTTAAGAAGAGGTCTTCTTTGGAGGCGAGCGAAGCGACGAACTCAGCTCTAAGAGAGAGCCATCTGGAAGAAGAGTTTGATGAGCAACTCTAAGAGGGAGTTGTGAGCTCCGAACTCGTTGAGAAGAGGTCCGCCTTGAAGGTGAGCGGAGCGAAGAGCTCGGCTCTGGAGGAGAGCCATTTGAAAGATGAGTTTGAGGAGCAACTCTAGGAGAGAGTTGTGAGCTCCGAACTCGTTGAGAAGAGGTCTTCTTTGGAGGCGAGCGGAGCGACGAGCTCGGCTCTAAGAGAGAGCCATCTGGAGAAGAGTTTGAGGAGCAACTCTATGAGGGAGTTGTGAGCTCCGAAATCGTTGAGAAGAGGTCCGCCTTGAAGGTGAGCGGAGCGAAGAGATCGGCTCTAGGGGAGAGCCATTTGGAAGACGAGTTTGAGGAGCAACTCTAGGAGAGAGTTGTGAGCTCCGAACTCGCTATTTAAGTGAGAGAATCAATGGTTGTAGGAGCAGTTCCGAATGGCGAACCACTTCTAACTCGCTTAAGAGCAAGTTATCCGAAGCAGAATTGAGCCAAGTGTTGGACTCCGAACTCGTCGTTAGAGGGATTCAATGGTTGTGGGAGCAATTCCGAATGGCGAACCACTTCTAACTCGCTTAAGAGCAAGTTATCTGAAGCAGAATCAAGCCAAGTGTTGGACTTCGAACTCGTCGTTAGAGGGATTCAACGGTTGTGGGAGCAATTTCGAATGGCGAACCACTTCTATCTCTCTTAAGAGCAAGTTATCCGAAGCAGAATCGAGTCAAGTGTTGGACTCTGAACTCGTCATTAGAGGGATTCAACGGTTGTGGGAGCAATTCCAAATGGCGAACCACTTCTAACTTGCTTAAGAGCAAGTTATCTGAAGCAGAATCGAGCCAAGTGTTGGACTCCAAACTCGTCGTTAGAGGGATTCAACGGTTGTGGGAGCAATTCCGAATGGCGAACCACTTCTAACTCGCTTAAGAGCAAGTTATCCGAAGCAGAATCGAGCCAAGTGTTGGATTTCGAACATGTCGTTAGAGGGATTCAATGGTTGTAGGAGCAATTCCGAATGACGAACCACTTCTAAATTGCTTAAGAGTAAGTTATCCAAAGCAGAATCGAGCCAAGTATTGGACTCCGAACTTGTTGTTAAAGGTTAGTAAGTTGCAGGAGCAGCCATGTAGAAGAAGCTGGACTCTGAACTCACCATTTAGCGAGTCGTGACTCGGAGAGATAGAGAAGCAAGAGCAATAATTTTCAATGAAAAGATGTAAAGTTTTATTGAAATAAACTAAGTGGCCGCTTCAATAGGGCGAGCCATTATTACATGCTATTGGCCGGGTTACAAGCATCGGCCTTATTGAAAATCAGGATCCTACTTCTACAATAAGGTGAAGACCTCTTGGGAGGAGCTGGGAGATTCTGAGTCTTGAAGCTCGGCAGACCCTTCTGCTCGTTTGTAGGCTCCTCAGAGGGGAAGCTCGGCCCCCTCTTTTTGGACGAACTTGGTCAGGTATCCCCGCTGTATGAGTTCTTCGATCTCCTCCTTGAGAGCCCGATAATCATCCGTGTCGTGGCCGTGGTCCCTGTGAAAGCGGCACCACATATCCTTGTTCCTCTTCTTGCCTGGCGTATTCATTCTAGGGGGAGCACGGAGTAGCCCTTCCTTGTCCACCTCCATAAGAACTTCTGATATATTAGCAATGAGGGCGGTGAACTTCTCAAAATGAGGAGTCGGGCGATGCTGTCCATTGCCGTCCTTCTGGGATTTTTGGAACCCCTCTTCGCTTATGCTCTTCCATTTGTTCCCGGAAGATGTCTCCTCAAAGCCCGGGAGATTCTCGGCTTCTTCGGCCCGAATGTACTTCTCACTCCTAAGAAGGCGGTAGGCAAAATTATGCGGGGGCTTCTTGGCAAGGGAGGAGCGAAGGTTAGAGTTAAGGACATTTGATTGGAAGGCGGCTGCCGCAACTGACTGGTCGAGGGAGGCGATGGATCTAACCTCTGCAGTGAACCTCCTCACATAGTCTCTCAACTTCTCTCCCTTCTCCTGGCGGAGTTGGAGTAACGAGATGCTGGTCTTCTCCGTGCGTCTGCTACTCACAAAATGGGTGATGAAGAGGGTTTCAAATTGTTCGAAGGAGAATAGGAAGACGGGGCGAGGCGGGAGTACCATTCCCGAGCCGAACCCTTAAGAGTGGTGGGGAAGGTCTTGCACAGCAAGGCATCGGAAGCTTGGTGGATTAGCATAAGGATCTTAAAGCTTTCGATGTGGTCCACGGGGTCTGACTCCCCCGAGTAAGTTTCAAACTGCGGGGGTTTGAAAACTACTGGGATATGTGCCTCCATGATGGTTCGGGAGAAGGGAGGTCTACTCGGGCGGATGGTCCTTCCTCTTAACTCTTCACCCTTGTTTATTCGGCCGATGCGCCTCTCCATCTCGTGGAGACGGCGGTAGAGAGCATCGTCCCTCCGACGGTAGTCGAACGAGCCTCTGGACTCGTCCTCATAAGAAGGGGAGTGGGGACTACGAGAGCGGCGAGGACTAGGAATGTGCTGTTGGTTGCTAGGAGCCGGGGGAGGAGTGAGGGACCGCTGGCGAGGACTTTGGACTCGCGGAGGAGTAGGAACCCTTTGGGTGTTATTGTTGTTGGGTCGAAGGTTGAGGGCTTGCAAAACCGTTGCTTGGAATTGCTGAAACTCGGCACGAATGATGGGTGCCTCATCGTTCCTCGGATGTTGCCGACCGGTAGGGGAATGAGGTCTTATCCTATGGTGCCTGAGGGACTCTCTCCGCCCTCTTCGGGTAGGGGACCTTCTGTAGTCTCGGCAATGAGGAGATCGCTCATTCGGACGTTGTTGGCGGGAGGATCCTTCTCGGGCCCGCTTCTCATCCAAACGGCGGCGAAGATCCTCATCCTTCTGCCGATTGAGGATGGTATTGCGAAGGTCGGAAGCTCGGGGATTGTGGGAGGCCATAGAATCCGTAGAGGCATTGTGTATTGAAATGTGGTCCTGATGGAGAGGTTGCTTCTGCGGGTTGGGATGCGAGGCCCCTGCACCGGCATTCTGAGGACCGGGGGGACCCTTAGGGGGTTGCTGATTCTGAAGAGGAGGTTGGTCCTGTTGGAGAGGGTCCTCAGCTTGAGGAGGAAGTTGCCCCTGCTGCTGAGCGGGTTGGATGGGGACTTCTAGTTGCTGATCAATGGGGTTGGATCCACGGTTGGACCCTCTGGATCTTACTTTCCTAGGAGGCATGGCTGGAGAAGATCTGACCAACGGGAAGAGGGGGGCTGCTATTCGTTTGATTCCCACATATGGCACCAATCTGTTACCGCTAAATCTGGTGTGGGGGCAAACAGATAGTATTTGTGGATTCTTGAAAAACTTGAATAGCAAACGTGAAACCTGTTCCGCCGGAGTTTGACCGTTGACTCCCGCCGTTCACCTGCAAAAAGTGCGAGACACCAGGGTTGATCCCGGTGACGCACCCTCCGACGCTCAAGTCAGTAATCAGGAATGATTATGAAAGAGCGTAAATTGGCAAAAGATTGATTACCTCTTAATGATGGTGGATGGGGGGTATTTATAGTCGCCGTTGGGATCAGATTAGGAATGTAATCCTTGTGATCAGGTTAGAAATGTAATCCCTGTGATCAGGTTAGGAATGTAATCCCTAATTTCCAGTGAAATGATAGATGTGAATCAGGGCCGTTGATTAGTATTAATCAGAAACCCTAATTCCATCCTGCTGGACTGGATTCGTTGCGGGTTGAAACCCGCACCCAGTAAGACAGATCTATTTATGGGTTATTGGGCTTTGAATAAAGACCCAGTTCCCATTTTAGACCCGTTAGTATGTGAAATTACCGTTTTACCCCTGAGCTTTAAGATTCGTGTCCGATTTGAACGACCCCGATTTAATCCTATTTTTAGCCATATCATTTTCAAAATAAAATTTATGAAGTGTGTATGTCTATTTTTATTTATGCATAAAAACTTTTATTATTTTGAACTAGTTTTTATTAAATTTATATTTATTTGAGTGACATAAGATATTTTAAGTAAATAAAAAATTTCAAAATTTGGTGTGCAATGTACCTTGCACACACAACACATAGAAAGCAGTGTTTTTGCTGGGCCGGACAATCTCATAAAGGGAAAAACTCTTAGGTAGTGTTCTTTTTCTCCTCTTATAAGAGATTTACCTCTTGTAAGAGGTGGTCCCCCTCTTACAAGAATTTTTTTAGTGTTCTTTTTTTACCTCTTATAAGACATTTTTCTCAAAATATCTTATAAGCCTAAAAGATTTCTAGTAGCCTCTTTCAAATTCTTATAAGACTTCTATCACTTAAAAAGTCTATATTACCCCCAAAGTCTATATTATAATTGCTACTAATTAAACTAGTTTATATATTAGTCTATAGTAGCCCGGAATATGCTATCCTAGAAAAAGTGTAATCATATACGTAGTTGACTGTAATATGTTATCCTAGAAAAATTGTGGGAATTCATTCTTCACAATCTCAAACAATTATGTTAGGGATGCTGTCGAAACACTGATTTACTTAAAAATATATATATATTTACGTCCAGTAAATACATTACTTGAGTTGTGGCCAGTTGATTTGTCCTGTTATGATGCCACCATGTCCAAATCCTGCAGCCGGTCAGGTTTTTTTTTTTAAATTTTTTTTAAAATTTTTTTTATTATTTATTTTCAGCTAAGGAATAATTTATATTAGCCCATTGACCTTAAATTTTTTTAATCCAACTTCTTTGAAACAAATTATTACATTTCATACTTAATTAAAAGTTTATAGTAGCCCGGAATTATAATTGATGATTTACACTGATTTGTAAATTTAACTTGCCATTAAAATAGTTTATATATTAGTAATTTGAACTTATCTTTTCTTGTCCTTTATCTCACTATTTTTATACTTTGGGGTAATATAGGCTCTTGTAAGAGGTGAAAAAAAAAACAGAAATCTCTAATAAGAGGTTCTTATAAGAGGTTATTTTTATATAAAAAGAACACCTTAAAAAGAGGCTCTTACTGTAAATCTCTTATAAGAGGTAGCCTCTTATAAGAGAAAAAAAAAAGAACAGTACCTTAGTCTGATTGAGTGGAGGAATTAATGGGTGGTTATTTGAGATTAGTGGGTAATTAATTGATTTTAGTGGATGACTTATTAACTTCCCCATCATTCTCCTTTATAAAATCAACACCTTCTTTCATCAGAAAAACTAAAACAAAATATAAAAAAATTTAAAAAAATTTAAAAAAAATTTATAAAAAAAATAAAGAAAGATTGCAGGGTGCTGCCCTTTGCTGGCCGGGGAGATTTTGATTTCTTTTCTTTTGGCTCGGATTTCGAGAAGGCTTTGGGGCTCATTTTATTAGGAGTTTCTATTGAAATGCTATTCATGTGGGTGGGTGGTTTCTTAAACTTTCTAAAAGTATGGTAGTATGCATGTGTAGAAAATTATTGTTTGAAACTGATATCTTGTATGAGTTTTTGTTGATTGTTGTGATGAATATGATGTTGATATTTAGAATGCTGATAGAAATAAAATATGAAAATTGTTGCATGCTAAGTGAAAACCTCATCATGATATAACTAGGTTGTTGAATCAAAATTCTAATTCAATAGAATGTTGATGTGGTTAGGCACTAATAATATGCCATGTTTGGGTTATAAGAATTGTGTATTTGTGTGCATAAAGTTGTTAATTTATACTTAGGAAGTTGTGTGAATATTAAACAAGAATTATAACAATTGATGAGCAGTGAGAAATGCTAGAAAGAAAATACATTCATGATGTAGTCAAAATTTTCTAATCAAACATATAAATGCTAGATTTATGAAAGTGATTATTTGAGTACTAGAATTATAAAAGTGAATATTTGAGTTAAATTGGGAATGGCTTGATGCTAATATGAATAAAACTTATGAGAAATTATTTCTGAAAACTCAAGAGTATGTTTTTTGAGCAATCAAAGTGAGAAAATAAATTAGAAATCGGAAATAGTTGAAAGTGTTTAAAATGAGTTTTTATTTTCTTTTTTTGATAGAGTCGAAAGACTCCAGCCCTGAAATTATATTAAACTCAAAAGAATACAAGAGTCCAGTTTACAAGAGACAAAATGAAAGGAGGTAAATACATATAGTTTACGTGAAAATAAACTGAAGGACAGAAACAAAACAATACAAAAAGTCTCAACGCAATACAAAGAAAGCTGAAAGGTACTGAGATAGTAACTACAGCCTCTAAAGGTCGACCACGCCAAAAGACCAGCAACCGGGGCCTAAGCAACGCAAGTAGAAGAAAAGAAACAACGGAGAGGAGCACTGCCACGCCCCAAAAGAAAACTCCCACATGATGACCTGCGAAGAAACTCAGCAAACAAACATAACAAACATAACAAACAAAACAAAGCCGGCAGTCGCGAACTGATGCCTAAAGCACCATCAATAGAGGGTAGGGGAAAGAAGGCAAAAACTGAACAAATGTAGGAAAAAAGTGCAACAGTCTCAACTGTAAAGAAAAAACAAAAAAAACCATAGAAACAAAAGAGCTGCAGCCAACATTAACCACCGAAAGCATCACCTAATAACTTACAATACAGCCAGAAGTTAAAACTACCAGTAGCTGATAGGTGCTAAGGGGAAAAAGAAATGAGAGAAGTTAACACATAAAGAGCAAAAGGAAATATAGAAAACATCCAGTACCAGACGGTGGAAAAGAGAAACTATCATAAAAGCTGCACATAAAGAGAGGCAACCGAAGTTGGCAACGCAACAGGCACACTGCCAAACATCGTCCACAAAAGCCAGTCGAGACTGCAAAATACAGCCAAAACACAGTGAAAGCTGGTGTAGTCCTAAAAACCCTTAAGGACAAAAGATAGGCTGCTAAACAAAAGTAGCAAAAGATAGTAAAGAGGCTCCATAAGTTATTTTTGCACAAGAAGGAAAGGAGAAGATGTTAGCCGCAAGAAAATAACATAAATAAATAGAAAATAAAGACGGAGGGGAAACACAAGGAGCAAGGAAATGAAGAAGGAAATTAAACTAGAGAATAGGGGAAACCATGTGCATTAAAGAAGCAAACAGCATAATCAAGACGGTAAAGCTGTAATTTAACTAATTTAGAGGGTTGATTGGATCTCCAACTACTCCACCACAACTTAAATGAACTCGGCATGCCGTGAACATTCCATGCTTTCTTACAGAGAGCCCACAGGGGAAGGATAAAAGGACAGTTAATAAATAAGTGCTCCCTATCTTCATGATGAATAAGATAGAGTGTGCACTTTTGGTTCAAAGCGAGATTCCTTTTGTTCAGGACCTCCACCGTCAATAGTTTGTCATGGATAGCAAGCCATGTAAGGATCTTAACTTTAAGCGGCGCGACACTCTTCCAGATGATCTTGTAATAGAGAGATACTACCCCACCTGTATTGAGGAAATTATAGTAGGATTTAATCGAGTAGGCTCCCGAACCTGTCCAATGCCAGAAAATGGCATCGCGGGGGGACCAATTGTAAGAACGCAATAAAGAAAGGAGGTTATGAAACTGGGAAAAGAGCGAAATAAGGAGAACCCTTTTAAAAGGGATATGCCATTCATGATGGCTGTCGACAAAGGTAAAGTAGTCTTCGACATTAGCTTGGAAGTTCCGGGCTAGGGAATATAATTGTGGGAAATTATAAGCGATCCTATTGTTATCCATCCAGAGATCGGTCCAAAATTTAACCGCAGAGCCAAAACCACAGTGTTTACGCACTCCGCATTTGAAGGGACCCGCCATCTTCCAAATGCCCTTCCAAAAATGGGAAGCAGCGGGGGAGATAGAAGGATACAGTTCCCAAATTTTGTGCCTTTTATGGTAACGATGAGACACAATTTTGGCCCAGGCTAACTTCGGTTGATTGAGGGCCTTCCAAATCCATTTTCCAAGGAGGGCTATGTTTTGGTGCCTTAAATTAAGAATGCCAAGGCCTCCTTCACATTTCAATTTGCAAACCAAATCCCACTTGCAAAGATGTTTCCCAACTTGAAAGTTCGGTGAGCCGGACCGGAAGAAATTTCTACGAATCTTGTCAATACACTTGATGACCCAGGCAGGCAAGTAGAAAAGGACATCATATATAGCAGGATGAAGAGAGGACCGAGTTAACAAGCACAAGTCTACCACCGCACGAAAGGTGTCGGCCCGACCAATTATTGAGTCTCCTTTCCACTTTATCGATCATAGGGGACCAATCATTTCTATGAAGTTTGCCCCCTCTCAAAGGAATACCGAGTTAGGAAATGGGAAAAGAAGCAGAAGCACAATTAAAAAATTGGGACACCTCGAGCTGTCACTCGTTGGAACCACCAAGCCACAAGACGGAAGTTTTATTAAAATTAATGGAAAGACTAGAGGCTCGCTCAAAAATATAAAGGAGGAGTTTAAGGTTACGAAGGGTGATCCCATTCGATTTAGCAAAAATGATAGTGTCATCCACGTATTGCAGATTGAGCACACCCCGAAAACCTTGGAAACCACCCAAGCCTTCAATAACATTAACTTTCCAAGCAGTAAGGAGCAATTTACTAAAAACATCAACCACCAGAGAGAAAAGCAGAGGTGAAATCGGGTCGCCTTGTCGGAGGCCCCTTTTACACATGAATTTTTTCCTTTCAGAACCATTGATAATGATAGAAGAAGTTCCAGAAAAAAGGCTAGCTTTGATCCAAGCGGTCCATTTAGGACCGAAACCGCAGTAAGAAAAAATGTCGAAGAGGAAATCCCAGTTGACTTTGTCATAAGCTTTCTCAAAGTCCAATTTTAAGAGAATCCCTTCGGACTTAGAACGGTGGCAATCGTAAATAATCTCTTGCGTTGCTGCGACACTATCCAAAATGAATCTATCGTGGATGAAACCCGATTGAGCCGAATCAATTAAAGGGGAAATGACGAGTTTATGACGGTTAAGCAACACTTTCATAACAATTTTAAAGAGGGAGTTAAGGAGACTAATCGGTCTGAAGGCAGAAACCCGATTAGCACCACTCAATTTGGGGATGAGGATAATGTGAGCATAATTAATTCGTTCAAAAGACAAATGACCATTGAAAAGGTCCTCGAACATCGCGAGAAGGTCGTCCTTAGAAAGATCCCAGAATTTTTGGAAGAAAAAGGCAAGGAAGCCGTCTGGTCCTGGCGCGGCTTCACTGTGAGAGGAGAAGACATCCCGTTTAATCTCCTCTAAGGAGAACGGTGATTCGAAGGACGTTAAATCATGATGTCCATCTCCATACAATTGATTCCAATCAAGCTGTATGGAACGGTTTCCTTGGCATCCCAACAGACTTTTATAGAAGGAGAAAAAAACAGAATGGAATTTAGAATCCGTTGTTAGATGGACATTACTGTCAACAATAGAGGAGATGCGATTACATCGTTGTCGTTGAGAAGCGAAGTTATGGAAGAAAGAAGTGTTAGCATCACCCTTAAGAAGCCAATTGCCCTTCGCACGTTGAGCCCATTTAATGTGTTCTTACTGAAGCAGTGAGTTGTACTCTCTTTTGCACTCACTCCTATGAAGTCTATCAGGATTGTCAATCGGTCCCAACTCTTCACACTGATCGATAGCATGAATGGAAAATAAAAGGAGATTTTTGAGAGCATGGGCATTCGAGAATCTCTCCTTCTGCCATACTTTACAACCTTGTTTAATGGCATGAAGTTTGAGTAAAATGTGCCCCAGGCCATAAGACCCCACAATAGAAGAAAGGCAGTGAAGAATGCGATTGAAAAAAATTTGATCCTCCAGCCAAAATTTCTCAAACCGAAATTTGTACGGTTTGGCGAATTTGAAATTCGAATGAAGGGCAATAGGGACGTGATCGGAGCAAGGGTTTGGAAGGGCTTGAACAAACGAGTTATGGAAAAAGGAGATCCAATCCTAGGAGATAAGAAAACGGTCTAATTATGCCATAGAGGGTAAGAACCTCAATTTAGACCAGGTATACGATCTACCATTAATGGGGAGATCAATAAGCTCTAGAGAGCGAATACAATCATTAAAACATTGAGAGTCGCAGAGGCGGGAAGCATTACCCAATCTCTCGTTACTAAAACGAGTAACGTTGAAGTCACCGCAAAAGATCCAAAAATCGGAGATACTGCCGACAAAAGACATAAATTCGGACCAGAATTCATGATGAAGATCTGCGGAGGAGGGCCCATAAACTGATGCAATAGTAACGGTATGGTTAAATTCTATCCAATGAAGGGTAATCACAAGAAAGAATTTGATTCGCCGAACTGACTGAAGGTTGTAGGAAGACGGTTTGAAACCAAGTAAAATACCCCCGCAAGTGTGATTAGCGTCAAGGCTAACCCACTAGGTAATCATCTGCCGACCCAACAATCGATTGATCGCGGGAGAGAAGGAATCAAGCTTTGTTTCTTGAATAGAGATTAAGTCACAATGAATAGAAGATATCAGTTGGAGGATAGCTTCTTTTTTATAGGTGCTACCTAACCTGTGGATATTCCAAGAGATGTTAATCATAATGGGGTTGGAACTCAGAAGCTCTAGATATTTCTAAATTTCTGATCTCTTCGAAGATCTCGGATCTGGATGGGTCTATAATGATACCCATACGAGAAGTTAAGGCGAACATGTCATCATTAGAAAGGGAGTCAAAATGGATTTGATAGACCGAACCCAGTTCAGCACTGTTATCAATGTTTTTAGAGCCTGCCTGATGGGAGGGATCTCCAAGTTACGGACCTGGGCCACAAGGGAGGCTTTGGAATAAGCCGTTAAATGCGCCTCGTTCTTAGCTCGTAAACGAGCGCTAGAACGAATGATGGGAGAAATGACCCAAGCCTGCGGAGACTTTCTATTAACCGAGCGAGAAGGAGTGATCTTCTAAGGATTAGAGACCTTCGACAGCCTTCTCACTGGTAACAAACTAGAATCAGAATGAGAGGACAGAATAGGGGGAGGAGAAAATGGGGGAAACATAGGCTTAAGCATCAGGGACATGCTAGTGACAATACTAGCATCGTTGGCCCAATGCGCCGTAACAATGTCATGTTCCTTAGCCTAAAAAAAGAGTAAGAAAAGAGAACAAGGGCCACTTAGAACTTAGAACTGAGAACATAGCATTACAGGACATAAGCCAATTATAAATATCAACAATATCACAATTAGAGGAGTATAAAACAGAAGAAAAGGTGGTGATTACCATAAAAGGTGGTGATTACCATGCGCGCAAAAGAGGGCTGCGAAAGATCCCTTTCTTCATCGGAAAGAAGGTTGTCAACATCAATCCAATCCGCAGAGAGCTGCTTGGTGGAGGAGGGAGGAATACTAAGATCTTGGCCACTAGCAGACAGAATAGAGCGCTCTTTTCCTTCCTTAGACCGCAGACTATCGGAAGCAATCCAAGATGCAGTCGCAAGTTTATCAGAAACAACATCCCCCTTAGATTTGAACTGAGAGAAGAGGTTTTCGGGAAGGACGAAGCTTGAAGAGAAGAGACGTATTTGTCCCAGTCGGAAGAATAGTGAGGATTGATGCTCCAATCCAGCCATGAATTGACCTCCGAATTATTAGAGATAACAGGAGTAGCAACAGCAGTGGAGCTCTGCCCCAGCTTGGAAGGAGTGGTCAAACCAAAAATGAGTTTTTATCAGAAAGATGAGTTATATGAATTTTAACTCTATACTAATCAGTTAGGATGCTTGGCTCTTGTGGCTAGCACGAGCGCCAGAGCGCCACGGGCGCATTTGGGGTTGTCTGAGGTTGTGGGTTCGAGCTGGGGCTTGGGCTTTGTTTAATTAATTTTTTTAAAATAAATCAAAGAAGGTATTTGAGTATAAAAAGAACTCAGTCATTTCCTTATCAGAATATGAGAGTGGTATATTGGTTGGGCGATCGTTTGGTTGCTTGTTGGTTTTGGGTTCGAGCCGGGCCATACACAAGTTGTGTTTTATTATTATTTTTTAGTTGATTTTCAAGTTATAAAAATTGGGAAAATTCATAGATTACTTGAGAATTTTTATAATATCCTAAGAGATATTTTGAGAAATGCAGATCATGTCCATGAATTAGAATTCAAGAAAAATGTGTATAACTAAAGATTTTAAGAGTTGATTTATAAAAAAATTCCACACATGATTAGGAGATTGAAATTGGAGATTTCAAATGATTAATCTTGTATTAAGAAATGATGTTTTATTCTTAAAGAGTTTTGTATTGAGAATGATACATGATTGTAAAAAGGGATTTTTGTAACCAGAGAGCAATGTGAATCATTAAAAGTAAATAGTTTAGAAGTGCTTATTTCATGATGAATAAATTAAAGAATAAACTAAAAGATTGAATGAAATATGAATAAAAGAAATTAAGAATATGAATAATAAGGGTATGAGTACCCCATGATGTTGAACATGAAAGGATGTTGATTTAGAGGCTTAGTGGGACCCAGGTGCCGGCAAGTAATGATAATGATAAATGTGTATGACTAAAGATTTTAAGAGTTGATTTATAAAAAAATTCCACCCATGATTAGGAGATTCAAATTTGAGATTTCTAATGATTAATCTTGTATTAAGAAATGATGTTTTATTCTTAAAGAGTTTTGTATTGAGAATAATACATGATTGTAAAAAGGGATTTTTGTAACCAAAGAGCAGTGTGAACCAATTAAAATAAATAGTTTGGAAGTGCTTATTTCATGATGAATAAATAAAAGAATAAATTAAAAGATTGAATGATATATGAATAAAAGAAATTAAGAATATGAATAATAAGGGTATGAGTACCCTATGATTTTGAACATGAAAATATGTTTGATTCTAGAGGCTTAGTGAGACCCAGGTGCCAGCAAATAATGATAATGATAAATTGAATTTTGAGAAAGGGCCAGTATGGGCTACCGTTCTCGGTATATGGTTTAAGACCGGTAGGAGGGTAAACTAGTTCTAGGTAGTATTATTTATTCATATTTCAAACTTAAGGATAGGCACTAAAAGAAGTTGTAATAAAACTTGAGCAAACGTAAGTGGGTTTCCTCTATATAGTCTAACGGTGGACTCCAGGACTACAAACCTAGTTTGATGGTGGACTCCAGAACTGTGGTTGCTTGCGATGGAGACGAGCCTTAATTAAATCTCGTACTATGATTGGTTTGACAGTGGACTCCATGATCATGAATAGTCGGGCGTATGGAAGGCCCTTCTCTAGCGTATATACGTATACCGGTGCTAGAGGGGCACTTGCGGGATGTTCGCACGACGAGGATTTCCGTGTAGCTTGACGGTGGACTCCAGGGCTAGAATTCGTACTCGTGGGATGTCTAAAACTTGATTTTGTTACCGAGTAGTTTTTCATGGCGAGGGATTAAACCCTTTATTGTAGAATACATAGGTGCTTGCCCTCGGACCTATGTAGAATGAAATTCATAGAATCTGAACAAGTATGCATTAGTGTCATTGTAGTATAACATCTGCATTAGGCATTAAGTCATATCATACACTGACATATTTAGGATACTCACTCTTTTACACTTTATTACGCATTCAAGTTTGTGCTTGCTAAAGTAAGAGAATCTTTATATTACGGCATAGTGAGGATCGCTGTTTTAAAATATTGTGTTGGTCGTAAGCAACTGACGTGCTCACAGTTTTCAGTACAAGACTTGGATTAGCAAAAGGGACATGAAGATGAATTGATGCTAAAGATTACTTTCATGATTAAAGGTATTGATGTTAGAATTGTTTATTTCATGTTGTGTTCATTCCGCTGTGTACTCTGTAATAAACATTGTTGTATAATAAAAAGTTTTAATTTCCTTGTAAAATTGTACGAATTGAAGAAAAAGATCTTGTTGTACTGGAAATTACATGTAAATGGAATTCGGGGTGTTACATAGGTATTAGATTTGTTCTCTCACAGATTAAGCCCCCTACAGCATATCATAACAGAAAATGTCAATAAGAATGCAAAATTCTTCAACTTATGTTAAAGAAATGTTTACAATCACAAGAAGCTTAAGAAATGGAGGCAGTACCTTTTGGGGGGAGAGTTCACTATAATCACATACCAGAAGAGCTTACATCACATAATGAATCAAGTTATACAAACACCAAAACAGCGCTACAAAAATTAGTTGGTTTCAATTACAGGGTGTTAGAGCATCCACAGTCATGATTGCTAAAAAATAGCAAAATGTATATTATACTTATAGCAAAGTGGAATTTGCTACAGTGGTGAAATTCTATAATATAGCAATCAAAAATAAAATATGATCGGACGGAATTCTAAGTTCTGTCCCGTGAAGAAGAAAAAATCAGCGCATTTTTTAATTAATATATTGAATATTTTAATAATTTTAATAACTGAATAAAGCTTTAAAAAGAACAGTGGGATGGATCTTCAAGTTCCTTCCCATGAATGGGATGGAACTTGAAGTTCCATCCAAGGTAAAAAAATTAAAATGTATTGTATTTTTTATTTGGGATAGAACTTGAAGTTCCGTCCGATATAATAAAAAATTAATTTTTAATTGGGACGGAACTTCGAGTTCCGTCCGATATAATAAAAAATTAATTTTTTATTTGGGACGGAACTTGAAGCTCCGTCCTTTATAATATGCATATTCTCATATCGCCTCTCAAATATAGCAATCTTCGCTAGCGATTTTGCCAAAATATGAATAAATAGCAAACGACTGCAGAAGCGCAAGTGCTATAATATGTTGGATATATAGGTATATTCTCAATGTAATAGATTATTATTGTGTATAATGTTCTATGGGGACAACACGAGCTTTGCACGTGTTGTAGGCTAATTGTTGGACTGGGTTGACTGGCATGTACCCTAAATCTAGTTTGATCTTATATATGCTGGTCTAGAGGTAGTTCCTTTGTGATATTCCAATTATGATAAGCAGGGTATAATATCTTAAGATATTATTTAATATTTGTGAGATTTATAAAGAGAAAAAATGATCACCAGATCCCGACGCACGTTGTCGTGCACCGCCGCTGCCGTCGTTATCATCGTCGACTCGAGGCGCAGTCACCGATCTGCAGTGCCAATGTCGTCGACTCGAGGCGCAGTCGTCACTGGTAGCCGCCGCAACCGCCGCCATCACCGACGTCGCCGCAAGCCACCACTATGGCCATGCCAGTCGTCGCACCCGTGACCCACTTCTCCTCTTTCTCGAGCACACACCGAAATCAGGACTGGATCTGACAAGATCCAATTTGTTCATTGGAGGATTTGGGTGTTGTGTGTTTGGGTTTAAATAGGGGATCCTACCACTGAGTTTGACAATGATCTGACCGAAATCAGAATTCTTAATGGATGAATCTGGTGTGGGGGATTAGATCTGGTATTTGGTGTTGTGGTGTTAGGTGATTGAGTTTTATTGGATCTCAGTTTTGGTGTTTGGTGTTCGGCCCTAGCTTCTGATCCTCTTGATGGTGTTGTTGTTGACTCATCCCTTTCTCTCATGTGCACGTTACATGGTTGGTTGTTTGGATCTATTCACAAATCGACCCAAGTCTACTCGATTGAAACGAAAGATAAGTTCTTGTACTTTTCCATATATGGATTAAAGTTATTTGTTAAATATTTTGCTACGTGGTAAAAGTTCAAAACATTTGTGATAAGTCTATGTTTTAAATTATACTATTGATATGTTGCTAAGTGCTAAAGTTCAAAGCTTGAGTATCTATTGTTTAATTAAATACAAGTTTGAATAACTGGGCTACGTGCTAAGGATTAAATATTTATTTTGGTAAGTTAAATTATAAATTTGACTACAAAATTGTATCTCTAATTAAATTGTTCTTAGAATTAAATAGAGCTAATAATTCGTTTAATTGGCTAATCTTTAATAATTTGATGAATGTAGGAACTTCAAAGTTACTTACACACGAGCGAAAGTAAACATTTTGTGAAATGTAATATAGTAATTTTGTATTAACTCATATTTTATTATTATTATTTTAATATGCATAATATAGTCTATTGCATGTGTAAGTTGAGTTTAACAAATGAAGCAACTAATGATAGTAGTTCTAATATGTGTAGTCCTTGAATAGGGCATAATAGGCTAGGACATGTGAACTATATATCAAATTATTTATTCTTGTAACTCTGCTAAATGACACCTCATTAAATATGACAATTGTGAAATTTGTACTCAGATTATGATCACTAGAAAACCATTTAGTATGGTCTCTAGGAGTACACAATTTCTTGAGTCAATATATTCAAATATTTGTGATCTCAGTAGCTTTGCGACTAGATGAGATAATGATTGGTCATAAGTATTTAATTACTCTTGGAGATGATTATTGAATATTTGTTATATATATATGGAGGATGTAGCACTCGCTACTTTGATGAATTAAAAATCTAGTTAAATGCTAAGATCAAAATGTTTCAGATTTGATAGGGGTGGTGAATATGTTTTAACAATTTTAGAGAAGTTTGCATTTGGCATAATCTCTAGTGCACTCTATTTACTACAGTCAAAACGGTATTGATAAAAGTTAGAATCAAACACTCAGTGAAATGTTGAATTCTAAATTATTAATTGATTGTTGTTTGACTTTGTGTATGGGTGATATTGTATTGTTAATCATATTCCTAATATGTTACTACACTCTAAATTATTTACACCTTATAGACTTTGGGATAGAAACACAAATAATTTTGTTAAAGTGAAAACATGCGATGCGGTACATTTGTTAGAGTATATGATCCTAGAAGGCCTAAAGTAAGACCTGTAACAAATATTTGTGTGTGCATAGAAAGTGCAGAATGTAGTTCTGTAGACAGATATTGGATCTATCTAATTTGTGTTAGAAGAATCTAGACTTGCAGAGTTCTTTGAGGATGTGTTCATCAAAGAAAAATGTATGAAATTATCTAGTCATACAGACACAATTAATAATTCAGAGTTAGAATTAAGAATTAGTCTTACTGACACTTCAAATTTTCAATGGCAGATGAGCCAAGAAGAGTCTTTAGTAGACAATGAAATGAATTTGTTGTTATACAATAATACTTTAATTTAGTTGGTTTGCCGAAATAAGCTAAAACTGTAGTAAGTGAGGTTTTGTAGAAGAAACTTAATTTTGAAATGTTAAGTAACAATTTTAATGCAATTTTAGCAGTTAAAGGATTGGTTGAGATAAGTAGGGAAGATTTGTTTGAAGTCTACTCACATGTCTGTCATATTGCTACAATAAGTATTCTTCTTGCTCTTACATCTATTGAAAATTTTGTTGTTCATGAAAAATGTTTAAACAGTTTTGTACTAAAAGTTTTGTACTTGATGCTTTGTATTAAAAAGTTTTGTACTAAATAGTTGTAACGCCCCTGCCCTAACTCAGACAATTTATACAATTTATCTGACAAATTATTTATAGTATAGTACAACTGCCTACTACAGGCTGCATCTCAAAAGGTGGTTAACCGGATTGGTGACTCTTGATCATAGGCTATATTATTTATATTTAATTATTCTAGTGTGATTCATGATATGGGATTAATTCTATTCATTCTCTCTCTCCTCTCTCTTGTGTGTACAGCCGAAGCCAAGACAAAGTGGCCCCCACTGATGACGTCAGCACCGCGCCATAGCAGCAGTGTTGCTGCCTTCAACCCGTGGGCCCCATCTGACATCGCCACGTCATCACGAGGAAACCCACAGCACTAAGTTGTATATAGCGGACCCACCTCCAACAATCATTAATTCATATATAATACCCCCCATAGAAAATCCTATGGTGCTAACAGCCAATTCCATCCTTCATTTATTTCCATCATTTAATTCTTCTCCTATGTTCCATAGATCATCACCTAGGTCCATCACACCTTCAATTCCTATAGGATCTTCTATAGTCCCACATTTAATACCTTCCACTTTCCTTCCTTCTTCCACGTCATCACTTTCAATCCTATTCTTTCTTTCTTTCTACTACTTTCTTATATATATATATACACTATATACTATTCCTTCCATATACTATTATACGGAAATACGGGGTCTCATATATATATATATATATATATATATATATATATATATATATATATATATATATTGTACAACAGTTTTGTACTGAAAAGTTTGCACTAATATGTTTAGTGAACAAGATTTACAAATAAGTAAAATCATTGAATGTTTTTAAAACATGTGTTAAAATTGAGACACAAATAACTTGACAGACTTTTAAATAGTTTAGATTTGAATCAAATTATTCAGATAAATGTCTTTAATTTTGTTGTGAGTCAAATATAATTGCCCTCATTTATTTGTATATTGTTGACAAGCTTGTTGATTGGAAGTAATATCTCTATTACAAATGAAGTTAAAACTGTGTTATCCAAAGATTTCAGCATGAAACACCTAGGTGTTGTGGACACCATATTAGGTATATGAATTGAGTTTGGGTTGCCAAGGGATAACCCTTAGTCAAACTTATTAAATCATTAATGTGTTCCAAAAGTGGTGATATAGTGACTGAAAATGTGTTTTGAAACACTTTATGATTGATAAAGGTTAACACCTAATGATGGTGCAACTATGAGATAGTTAGATCATTCTAAACTTATTGGAAGTCTTATATATACAAAGATCTGCACTAACAGACATAGCATTTGAGGTAGGTATGATCTGCAGATTCAGTACTAGTCCTATTAATACTTATTAGAGAGCTCTAAGAGGCTAATGAGATACTTGATAGGTACTCAAGAGTCTGCTTTGTGCTACTCTAGTCATCCTTTAGGAATGAATGGATGATCTTATGCATTATATTGCTCAGAATTTAGTGAAAGCCGATAACTAGTGGATATGTGTTTACACTGTGAGGAACAGAAATTTTATGGAAATTAAAAGGCAAACAGGTTGTAACATCCCCAAAAATAACAAAATTGATTTTTCACGTGCATTGCACGTGCAAATTTTTAAGTAATTTAATCCATAAAGAATTCCCTAAAAATTATGCCAATCTATTCTCATTTTATCTAAGTTATTTTTTTTTATCCATAGGCTCTAATCTATTTTAAAGGCCCAAAAGAAACTAATTTCAAAAAAAAGGCCCATGATAAAATTTTATATTAAATGCACTTCTAAAATGTGTCACCACACTTGTCATGTAACAAATATATAGATTTAGGCTATAAAGAAATGAATGAGAGTGTGTGCACGTAGAATGCACGGGCACAAAAGTGCACATGTGGGAATTCCAATAGTTGGCCGGCCATTCTTAATGGAGGAGAAGAAGAGTTGGGGGTTATGTGGTAGTGGGTATTTATTTGAATAGTGGGTATTTATTTTGAATAATGGGTGTCCCTTCATTCACCTATTTAGCCCTATAAATATCCATACCTATTCATGAACAAATGCACACTAGAATCAAAAGAAAAGAAAAGAAAAGAAAAGAAAAGGAGAAAGAGAAGGCTTGACTTTGCTAGATGGAGAAGGCTAGCATCTTGGTGGGGCTAGGAGCAACATCCAGGGAGTTTTCTTCCACTTTTCTTTCTTCAACTAAGGTGAGTGATTTCTTAAACTTTTTATAATGTAGTAGTATGCATGTGTAGGAATATTGATCCATGAAATTGATAATTCATATGAATTGTAGTTAATTTTGTGATGATGTTATTTAGAATGTTTGATAGATATGAGTATGAAAAGAAATGCATGCTAATTGAAAGATCGTTATGAAGAAAGGTTGAAATGATGTTTTTGGGTGCATGGTAATAAATCATGTTTAGATTGAATAAATTGGGGGATAAATTCAGACACAAAGTTGTTAATCTATGTAAAGAAAGTTGTTGTTTTGAATTTTGTTTGCACTTCAAAAAATTATATTTAATAAAATAGTTGGAATCTAGAACTGACTTTTATAGGAGCATCTTGTATATGTCAGGAACATCCCTTTAAAATTTTATCAGATTTCGAGGTCGTTTACTATTTTAATAAAATCTAAATTTAGGACTGGTTGGCAGTCGACTAGTTGCTAGAAATCTGTACACATTTCGGCATCGTAAATGAAGTAATTTGAGAAAATTCAAAACTAAGTACTTGTAGTAGACTCTTTAAACTTTCTGTAAAGTCTAAGAAATCGAATTTTTAAAAAGAATTGAATTTATAATGAATTTTTTAAGACTGTACAAGTGGCAGTATTTCAATATTTCGACCCTACTGTAGATTTCGAAGAATTCAGGGTTAAAGATACAATATTTTTTTTGGAGAAACTTATAACTAAGAAATTGTAGTAGACTTGTATACCTTTACTTTGATCTAAAGAATACAAAGCTTCATGAAGTATATAATTTTCTATGATTTTTACAACTAGCATGAACTGCAGTTTTCTAGGTTTTGAACTTACTGTTTTGCAAATGAATTTAGACAAAGTAATTGAGGATGATTCTAGGTGATTTTAACTACAAATATATAGTAGACTCTTTTATGAAACTAATGAATCTATCTTTTGAATAGAATTAAGATTTATAATTGAAATATGGATGAATATGAAAATGGTTTACTTAATCGAAGAGACTTGTAGCTTATTAAATTGAAATTGTTGGTTGTGTGATTAACCAAGAAGTGTTACTTCATAGTTAGTAAATAAGAATGAATGAAATATGAATACATGGAATTGAGATTATAAGTTATAAGGGTATGCGTACCCCAATTGTTGAACATGAAAGATGTTAGTCTAGAGCCTAAGCGAGACCCTAGTAACCGGCATTATAAATAAAGGAAATTGGGAACAAACCAGTGTGAGTTAAGTATCTCTTGAGAAGTAGCCAGTTTGGGCTAACTTTCTCTCGTGTTGATTTAAGTCCGGTAGAGTAAGCTAGCTTTAGGTTATGATGACTTAAAACTAAAACTTAAGGACATTCACTAAGGGAAGATGTGATAAAGTATAGGCAAACATGAGTATGAGGGCCTAGATAGCGCGGTGGGAGGTATCTCCAGAATTATCGGGGTTGAAGCTCGCGGTGGGAGATATTACTCTAGAATTATTGAGATCAAGGCGACACTCGTGGGGTGTTTGTGTGATGAGATACTGATAACAGCGCGGTGTGGGTTTCGTCTCTAGAATTATTGGGGTGTTAGGCGTGATGGCCAAAACTCACTTGCGATGGGAGAACGACTCTCAAGAATTACCGGGGTCATAACTCGCAGTGTGGGTATTCACCTCCAGAATTACTGGGTGTGAGGTAGTGTGTCCAAAATCACTTGAAGTGGGAGTGTGATACTCAAGAATTATCGGGGTATAATAGATACTCACAGAATATCTAAAATATACATTAGTCACCGTAGTAGTAATTCATAGCGATAGATTAAACCCTTTAATGTGGAGTACGTAGGTACTTGCCCTCGGACCTATGTAGGATGGGGTGCATAGAATCCGAACAAGTATGCATTAGTCTCATTGTAGTAAAACATTTGCATTAGGCATTAAGTCATATCATACACTAACATATTTAGGATAGTCACTCTTTACACTTTTATATGCATTCAAGTTTGTGTTTGCTAAAGTAAGAGATTTCGTTATAATACAGCATAGAGAGGATCGCTATTTATAACATTGCGTCGGTTGTAAGCAACTGATATGCACATAGATTTTCAGTACAGGGCTTGATTGGATTGGCAAGGACTTAAAGACAGTTGATGATAAAGATTATATTCATAATTAAGCTATTGATGTTAGAGTTGTAAATATTTCCATGTTGTATTTTATTTAACTTTCGCTGTGTAATTCTGAAATAAACAGTGTGTATAAATAAAAAGTTTAATTTTTTTGTAAAATTGTACGAAATGAAGTAAAAGATCCTGATGTACTACGGATCACATGTAAATGAAATTCGTGGTGTTACACAGGCACTGTGCTATCATCCATAAAATCAGACCTAGGGAAGAGGCTGAGTGGATTGAAGAACTTGTTGCTAGTCATACATTAAGAAGTTTAAGTAACTCTCTAATTCTATTCGTCGACTATCAAGCTACAATGTACTGTAGCTCATAACTCACTCTATCATAGTCAGAGGAGTATAAAAAGCTGAAAGAAGCCTAGTTGAACTTTCTCATAAATAAAGTACAATTGAAATAAAATATGTCTAATGCTCTTGCTAAGAAACTTGAAAGTGATCCAATTATTAAAACGGTGGGGAATAAGGAGTTAAAAACTATTGAGCAAAAAGGTTTAATATCCTAGTTGTTTTGAAAATTAGAATCCAATTGGAGCCATAGAGAAGTTCGAACTTAAGCATCAATTTTAGGCAGTTAGCATGCTTTAGTTCTATTTAAAAAATTTTAATATATAATTTCATTCCAATTTTAATGATGCTATATATTCTCACAATTTACTTAGAATCATCTCATTATATCAAAAGAAAGCATGAAAATTTGTTGATATGTTTCCGATGTTTAGAATTGTCATTTTATCATTCAAATTTTGATAATATATCTCTTTTATGGATTCATATTTCATTCCAATTTTGATGATTCGAAATTCACTATAATTAATTTGACTGTTCTATCATTCCAATATGAAACATAGTATAGTTCTTGTGTAGAAACTATAATAGTTCATGTTCTTTATTTTGTTAATTAAACTTGATTGTGATGCTTGGGTTACATTTTGCTAAGCTATCATTGAATTGTACTAAGTTATTTAGTGGAACTAGATACTTTATGAAATTCGCTAGAATTCTTAGAGATGTGTCTCTTGATATTCTTATTTTCAATAAGCTAGCAAAAATGGAGGAGTTGAATCTGTCAACATAGATTCCAGAATAATGATTTGCTCAAAATAGAGGAGTAAACATAAAGTAGTTTGCAAGGATATAGTTTTGGTTTATTTCTCTCGAGAATAAATTAGTCACTTGTTTGGTAAAACTTCTGTTGAGTTTAAGACTCTTTTGTTCATGAGCTTAAAACTCATATTTGTTCTTGAAGTTTATTTGTTTTGGTTGATTTTGAAACTGTGACAAGTTTCTCTGGTTGGTTTAGTCATTGTGAACTATTCTGTTTTGATATAGTTTTTGAACTATTTGATTATATATTTTGGTTTAGTCTCATTTGAACTATTCGAGTTATAATTGATTTAGTCTATAAACTATATTATTTTGTGATCCAATGATATAACATAGCATTGTCGAATATATTGAGAATATAGGAGGAGATTGTTGGATATATATGTATATTCTCAATAGAATAGAATATTATTGTGTACAATGTTCTATGGGGGCAACACGTACTTTGCACATGTTGTATGCTAATTGTTGGACCGGGTTGACAGGCATGAAGCCTAGTACCCTAAACCCAGTTTGATACCATATATACTGGTCTAGAGGTAGTGTCCTTTGTGATATTCCAATTATAATAAGCAGGGTATAATATCTTAAGATTGTCTCTCATAATCTATAACATAATATGGATAAAATGAAAATTTAGCAAACGACCATGGATGCTCTTACACAACCCATGGAAGCTAAATCAAGGCAGAATATCAACAAGATACTATGTGCAGACAACTATTATCCAAACTTCATAACAGCCAAGCAATTAACTCAGATTATGATATTAGAGATGGCATCATTCTTTGTAAAAAGAGAATTGTCCTGCCTATGTCTCTAGTACCTGAAGTGCGAATAATGTTCCATGCTTCACTAGAAGGAGGCCACTCAGGGATTGCAAAGACATTATCCAGAGTTAAGTCCATATTCTACTGGGAGAACATGTCAAAGGACATCAGCCAAATTGTGTAGGAGTGCACAGTTTGCCTAGCAGACCAAATACGATACACATTCTCCAGCAGGACTGCTCCAACCTCTATCCATACCAGTGCAAAACTGGGAAGATATTTCAATGGATTTCATTACTGGACTACCAGTGTTAAGGGTAAATCTGTTATATTGGTGGTCATTGATAGATTATCTATTATTCCTCTTCCAACTAACTATGCAGTCCAAGTAGCAGAAGTATTTGCTTCAAATATCCTGAAACTCCATGGACTTCCAAAGTCCACTATATCAGATAAAGACCCCCCATTTGTTAGTCAATTCTGGCAGGAGTTATTTCAGCTGCAAGGTACAAAATTGTGCATGTCAAGCGCATATCACCCGCAAACTGATGGGTAGACAGAACTACTTAATCGATGCTTGGAGCATTAACTTAGAAGCTTTGTTTCTGATGAACCTAAGCAACGGCCCAAGTATTTGGAGTGGGCACTGGTACAATACGACACACCCCTCCTCAATTGATATGACGCCTTTTCAGGCAGTTTATGGTAGGAAACCTCCGACAACTCAGAGTTATATACATGGATCAGCAACTAATGTTGAAGCTTAAAGCCAGCTATTGTCAAGGAAAGAAATACTGTGCAAATCTCAGCTGAGCACAGGCTAGAATGACGACAGTGGCTGATAAACACAGAAGTCACAGAGAATTTGAGGTAGGAGATTGGGTGTTTGCTAGGATTCAACCATATTGACAGCAATATGTAGCTTAGAGGAGTTCGCACAAGCTTTGTAAGAGATACTATAGGCCATTCCAGATAATCAAGCGAGTAGGGAAGGTGGCATATAAGCTACAACTACCTAAGCAATCTGGTATTTATTGTCCTTGTTGAGAATCTGCAAAGGAGACCCTGAGTTGGTTAGTTCAACTCCATTACTTGAAGATATGTCTAAACTGTATGTGGCAGTAGTTCCTCACTCAATTTTGCAAAAAAAAGAAGAGTTAAGAAAGGAACGATGTGACGAAGTCTTGGTGGAATGGGAGGGTATGGCTAGTGACTACATCGGAGGAGACATGGGAAGAGAAAGCTGATTTAGCAAGAGCTTACCCACTTCACCCTTGAGGACAGGGTTGAGCTTCAAGGGGGCGGCAATGATACAGTGGTAACTGAAGAAGACTCTTTGGGCCGCAGCCCAAGCAAGCCCTCGGAAGAGATAGCCAAAATCACACTACGAGGCCTAATCAGATGAAGAAACATCCCAGCTACCTCACCGACTATCAGACACAGGACGCTGTCAGGCACGCACTCTGAGGAGGATACGCGCGACCTGGACATGGACCGGACAAGGCATTGGGCGATCAAAATGTAGCAGAATGAATGGGTATAAAGTGCAAATGTATTAGCTATAAGAGGGCATGAATATTTTTTTGCATTTTCTCTCAAAATTCCTGTAACTCCTCTTCTTTCTGCAATACAAAGTTGTTCTTCTGCTACAATCTGTTGTTCTTGTGTTCTTGATCTTGCCTGTAAGTATAGCATCTTCTGCACTAGCATAACCGTGTATATCTCTACTTCTAAAAACTTTTTAAGGTTATTTTTCGTTTTTCTTCTTTATTCACATCGATTCCTATGTTTGGTTCATCGCAATTGGAATTATATTCTGAAAAGAACTTCCATTCGAAACTCTAATGGGAATAGTTGAATTCTACAGAAAAATCAAAGGATCTATCTATCTCATTTATCTATTTCACTGCAGGTCTCACCATACTCTTATCATTTAGACCGCCTCATTCTACAACTCCGGCCAATCAATGACATTAAAGCCAACAACAAACAAGATCAGATAAAACTATCGAACTCATGTTCCTAATGTTAGAGCCGCATTATAAAATCATTTATCAAATGAACTATTCCCTTTTGCTGCTCGCTGAAAACCATTCATCGACAATGATAAATTATTGCATGGTTAATTGGGTCACTGAACGATTTGGAGGAAGCAAACAGCCTATAAGTCTTAGAAATATAGTTCTCTACATAACAGAACAGAAGGCTTTATAGGAAACAATAAAATGATGGGGTTAACTAGGCTACAATATCTTGTACATTGAGATGAATACATTGAACTCTGCCAAACCTGCCAAAAAATGACGTGGTTAACTAGGCTACAATATCTTGTACACTTTAAAAAGTTTTCGTAATTCAGTTAGCCTGTAAAATTGCTTCGCTGCGCTCGGTAAGATATTTTTCGGAAAAATTGTAGTATGATACATTAGATGGAGAAACTGTGATACAAACATACAGCCAAATATGATACACCATGCTAACCTAAAGGCTATGGAAAATAACAAAATTTCAAGAATGAACAATATGGTTATCTGCTTAAGAGTCACTCCAGCTATCACCATTTTCGACGTCATCATCACTTCCTACAAATGCCTGTTCAAGGAATACATTTTAGAAGATAAAACTCAGAAACTACAGAAACACAAAACCGGGCAAATATATTTAAAAAAAATTGGAAAACACCAAATTGCAAAGGATCCTATGAGAGTTCTGCAGAAAAACTACCTATCTAAAAGATGTCTCAGATAACCCCATTTACTACTACGGCAAAGCAGCATTAGTTCTTTGTATAGGGAAGTCTGCATATGACCCCCTGATCACATATCGATCATGCTCCATCACATTTTAATGGCACTTGAGTACATCTTGATCAGATAATATGTGATTCGGAAAGGTGAATTCCGGGGTTATCATGAACATCTTTCAGAACAAGGGTGTTATTTGTAAAACCATCACTATCTGGCGGGTTTCAACAGTATTCCCAATTTACCATGAATTTTTCAATTTAAGGTCAATGTGTGGCCATAAAGTAACTTATGCACATAGACCTCCCTATAATTGTGTCACCTAGTACAGAAGTACCAAAATAATATTATACTTCTTTCCCATGTCAATAAATAACCAACCTGGCGAATGGCATTTGCTCTTTCCAAAATAGCAGCAACCTTCAGGTTTGTTGGAGGACCCCTCAAATTTGGTTTAACACCACTTGCCGGCTTTAGGCTGTGAGACTGGCAATTAGAAAAAAAAACCTTTTGGTCATAAAATAATAGCTACGGGTTAATAATATTTACTTTCGAATTGAATTTACTTGAAATCCAACATGTGCATTTCACGTGTAATAAAAAAGGCCAGTTTATGACATGGTCTTTTCGGAGTTATAATTCGGGAAGCAAACAGAGCAGATATTGTGAGAGTTACCATATTCGTATCTTCTTCCTGCAGATATGGATACAAATACGATTGTTGCTCGTACACTTGTTAACCTTATTTGACGGAAGGAATTAAATTTAGATATGGATGTTATCAAATAGCATTAATGAATATTAAGAAAAAGCAAGTTAAAATTTTAAGTATTACTTATGTCATAGAATAAAAAATGAAAAAGTATGTACAAGTTATACTAAACTTTTCTATCTTCACTACATTGGTACAAGTATAATGGAAAATAGACTTATTACATGTATTACATGATCACTTTTATCCGAAATGAATTCATTTACTTGGCTATCTATTAGAAATAGGATATTCAGGTTAGTTCAGCATTACTCTTATCCATGATTGAATCATTATAAAATGAACATATGCCATGTATTACTCAATATACTGACAAAGAAATCCGCTTCAAATCAGATTTTTCCATATCCATTTGCAGAATACCAAAGTCAATGGAGACACTAACCATGATTCTTATTTGCTCTAATAGTGATGACTATTAGAGATCAATGGGGACACTAACCTAGTTTTTTATCTTCTTCAGAAGTGATAACTATTAGAGATAAATGGAGACACTAACCTTGTTTCTTATCTGCTGTAGTAGTGATCCCTGTTCGTCTGTCTTTGACTTGGTCAAGGGCTGAACTGACTCTGGGACCTTTCTTAACTGCACACCACCAACATATTATTAAAAGACAATTTAAAAACTAACATAAAGTTTTTTTTTTTCCCCAAGCAAGATTGTTCTGATTCATTTTTATTACCATGCTTTTGTCATGAGAAGCGACAGCTTCAATCAAGGGACCTCTAGGCTTGTCAGGTTTCTCATTTGACTTCTCATCCATCAAAGTTTGAGTCGATATATCAGGAGCATATTCATATTCTACAGGTACATCTTCAGAAAATTTTCCATCTATATGGAGCATATCTAGCGATGAATTTACAGATTGCACTTGATCTCCCTCAGAAGCCAGAGAACCACGACTAAGTAAACCATACGAAGAATTGAGGTCTATAGTTGAAGGTTCCATATCTGAGTATCGAGTTACTTTCCCAGTTTGAAGCTTGCCTATTCTCCACTCTATGGGCGGAAGTGGTGGAAGTGGTGGGACTTCTTCTGCAGTTTCCTGTAACTCATTATCAGGATTTGGAAAGAATAAAGTATGTTCTAGAGACGAACTTCCATGGTGTTGAGAACTGCATTCAGATGAAACAGAAGCATCCATGCCATTGCTGTTGTTGAGATGAGACTCAGCTTCTAACTGCAGTTGTGAAAATTTCTCAACTTCATACATACAGTTGCTAGTATTGTCTTTTTGTTCAAAAACCTGAGCTTTTGAACCAAAACATTTTTCACTCAGTAGAGAATCGGCAAATTCTGCTTCTATGTTGACAAGCGAATCCATCTGGGTGAGCTTCAAAAACTCAGTAAAACTTACATTATCGGTTATATTCGATAGTCTCTCTATATTATCCGTAGAATTACTTTGATTTCTGTTCTCACTTAGTGAAAGAAAACTCTCAAAAGACATAATGTTGGTATTGCTTCCAGCTTGTACTTCTTCACATGATTCCGAGATCCTTTGAAGGAAACCTTCTTCAGTTCCAGATGAATCTATGTGGTCATTTTCAGTATAAACTTCATGAAATCAATTTGTGCATGCTCATCTGATGTATGGCATGCATCCTTCGGGGATCTAGCATAAGGAACAGAAAGAGACATCAATTGGGCCTCTACAGGTGATGAAAGGGGTACACTTGGAGTGTTTACCTTGTCTTCTTCTGGGACTAATTTCTCTTTCATAACCGAAGCACTCTCATTTGACACCGCATCATTAAGAATGCCTTGATGATTGTTCTTGTCAGTTTCAACAAACACATTATCGGCCTCAGAATTTTCACATGATGACACCGTCTCGATTGGAGAACATGATCTTATCAACTTTGTTGAGACTGCAGCAAATACCTGGTCAAATTTGATATTTTTGGAAGCCACTCCCACTTTTGGAGATAAATTAACCTTGGGTGCACAAAGTGATTCAATCAAGGGAAATGAATGCATGAATGGTCTAGCAGGTTTCAGCTTGAGAAGCACCTGTAACTTGTTCTGTTGACTCCTCTAAATTTCCATAGATGAGATTTGATGAAGGTGGCGATTCTTCAAAACATCTGTTAGAAAAAGATAATTCTTGTTCACATTCTTCGTGACATATATTTTCGAGAGACCTCTCTGTCATCAAAATGTGTTGGCTTGCACCATTTGGCTTTGCAGCAGAAGAAAAGTCATTCCTTGTTTGAGATGAAAATTTGGAATTCTCCATCGTGCATGATAACGTCCCATCTGAATTAGTTGGAATTCTAAGAGTAGGAGATGAATCTTTCATCCAAAAATTGAAAGATTCTTCTTTGTATACTGACCTAGAATCTGGAATACATGATACCTTAGCATTGCATGAAACCTCTGAAAAAATATTATCTGAAGAATCTAGTTCAAGTTTACGACTTGTCCTGTGGACAGCAGTAGTTATATGGGCTTCATCTTTAATGTTCGAATTGGACCCTTGACATTTCGAATTAGTGAAGAAACTCGGCTTATGTTTTCCATTCCTCTCGTAGTCTGTTTCAATTTCTGACTCAATGGTATTAAGAGCATCCATGTAATCACCCACATCGCTCGCAATGGTGTCAGAACTGGAGCAGTAACCATTACCACTTCCTTCAGTTCTCCAGTCAGTCTCTGATAAGAATTCCTCTTCATTATGATCCAGTGAACCTGATGAAAAAGCACCAAGAAGAAGAGAGGAGAGACGAAAATAAGATATTTTACTCGATCTTTTTAATCGATTAATTCTCTTATATTCATCAAATATCTGCTGCCTATACACAGGCCATAAACTTTCTCGGAATTGAAATTTTTTAATATAACAAAAGAAAGAAGATTTTAGAAAAAAATAATTCAAATAATAATATAATCTAAGCAGATAATTTATTTGTTGATCCAAAATAAAATCCTAACTACATCCATATTTAAAAACTATTATGAAGATAACCAAATAGATTTAATGGAAAAGGCCTACAAAAGGAAAGGGAAAAAAATCATAATTTTAAACAAAATCTGATTAGATGAAGCTGCATCACCTGAAGGACTAATTTGCAGGCCATCTGTTCTTTCATCGTCAGGGAGCACTTGCCGAAGTTCTTCAACCTTTATTCTCTGCTTGTTCATTTCATTCACATCCTTCATAATAGGAGTTTTGTTTGGGCATCTCTTTAAGTTAGCAGAAGCATCAAATGAAGTTTCATGTGCTTTAGAAATTGATTCACTTGAAGCCTTTGATTTCATCTTCATATTGGAATCACTTTCCGAATTTTTTGGTAGATTATTCTCATCAGGTGAAAGCACTTGAATAAAACTTTTTACATTACTGGTCATGTCTGATCCATTCAAGTGTTTAGATTTTAGTTTTGGACGCATGAATGTGAGTTCCTCTGAAACTTGATCAGATGTCATGGACTGTAATCTGCAAGTGAACATTAAAGCTACGTAACTTCAAATGATAACAGGTTTCATTCAATAATAGATAATTACTTGGAGATGATCTTTGGCCCCGATAAATTTTCATGATTCACCCAACACGGTGCCTTCCGCTAACAAAGAAAAGAAACAAACAAGCATCAGTTAATAAACACGCAAAGTTTGCATGATTGAGTACAATTCATTGTTTGTGTTATTTTTACTTTATTTTTTTAATTATAGTATTAGTATTTTTTGTTGTTGTATTTTTAAGTGTCCGCCGTGCCTGTCAATCTTAGATCCGTCCTGGTGACAGGGAGTGGGTAGAGCCTCAACAAATTTGTATGGATAAAGGACCACCTTTACTTTTACAAGTCTCATAGGAGACGCAGTGTGGATATTGTGTAGACAAGTTCTCTGTAACATGTGTACTGCACATGCTTTTTCATCTATATTTCTCATAATTTTGAGGAACAATAAAAATCCTTGAAAACTATTACAAATTGAGGGAATAAACCAAGCTATTAATAGCATCATTTCTTTCCACACCTTCCACAAGCTTGCAGTTCCGGAGTCCAATCAGTTTCTTCGATTCATTTTGGTTGTGACACTAATTTAATGGCCGGCCTTTAGTTTTTTCTTGTTCATCGGAATCACCAGGTCCTTCATATAATTTCACCTATTGAAATGAACTATATGGCCTATTCAGCTGTCTGTCTCAGAAAAAAAGGAATCCCTCAATAGCTGGCATACAATGAGATAGAACACTTGTAGTACACATTGCTAATACATCTACTGTTACTCGAAAGATAGAAAGACAAATAACTAGTGAAATAACGATTCAAGAGAAAATCAGCTGGCCAACAAATCATATATATTGAACACCCCACTCCTGCCCCCTCAACATCCACCCACACCCACCCATAAATATCCTTTTTTGCAGCACTAAACTACAACTAAAACTTACAAAATACATGCTAATGACAGTGCATTAGAAATTTGATTTAATTCAATAATATATTCTCGGTTCACTTACATTGTTTTTTTGCAATCTTTTTTCTCCTTCAACCGCTGATTCAACAATGCCTGAAGATGCTGACTCGGTTTTGAAGAAAGATGGGTCGGAGTATCTTTTTAAACATGCCCCAGCACCACGGGTGTCATACCTAAAGCAGCAAGCATGCATTGATGTCATGAAAGAAAACAAAAATAAATTCAGTGATTATATAATTCTGGTGTTAACGATATACTTATCCAGCATGGATAATTGTGGTGGGCCACGACATTCTTCATAAGAGTCCATGATAAACCGAGGCATCCCTCCCCAACTGACTAGATTATGGTCCATTTGAAGTTTCGCATGCCAGTTAATGCCTGCAAAAGAATGAGCAAGATACTCTGCTAAGAGATTGATGAAAGGTGAAAACTTGAAAACAATTGGCGAACATTTATTTCAGTTCCAATAACATGCCACTAATTAGTTTTAGGGGAGCATATTTTGATATCTATAATTTCAGATTATTTTATTTTTGAACCTATTAACTACTTAAAACCTAAAAAACCCAAAGCACACTTTGTTTGTTGGGTCAGCCATTTATGTCACTATCTGATACAGTCAATCAATTATGCAACTGACTTAAACTTAGTGTGTCAGACTAGCCAGTCCCCACATGGTTCAGGAACGACGACCTAGTCGTAGTTCACCTTCCTGCCTTTCTTAGGATCTCACACATATTTTTAATTGACATCGGGATAACCCAGATTCAAGCTCGAACCGCACTACAACACATCTCACACTTGCCCTCTTGACTTTATTTGCTTACAACACTAGGTTTTTTATTGAATCACTTTAACTATATTCATGGATGGTTCGTTCTCATCTTCCCCTTTACTTCATCAACAGTCACGCTAATATTCCACGTCTACCTATCCATATTCCACAATCCATGATTAGGGGTGAATAACTTACTAGGCTTAGGATAAAGTTTACTCTAGTAACCTCTCATTTAGTTAGAAATTCAAGCACTCTGCTTAGCTTAAGTATAATTTCCTTCAATAACACCTTCCACTATTTTATTTTTCTTATTTTTTATCTCACTGCCAATTGAAGATCTCCAACTACTTCCAAATCTACATATTAACAAAATTAGGAATTATCTAGACTGCATTTGAACCCCTATCACTCTGCACAACCCACTACTGCAATTCAGCCAGGGCTCAAAATACAGATTTCTCTGCAAATTTCTTTCTATCAAACTACAATTTATTTCAACATTCTCATAAAAACGTTTGTTCTAAACATCTTAAAGTTAAACAAATGTTTTAACTAGAGTTATATACCCACAATTAGACCCTCACTAAATCTAATTCCGAACATGCTTTAGAACAAGGGTAAATATGTTTTAGGCCCCTGACATGAGTTTGATTTTTGGATAGGCGTCTTGACCTTATCAACTCAACTATAAACCCTTCAAAGTACAAATTCAACTGAATAAACCCTTATGTTCTATATACTACGCATTAGAGCATCTGTAGTCGTCCAAACCCAAAATATGGGTATTTGGCATATAGCAATATGAAATATAGAAATGAGTTGTAGTCGTCTAAACCCAAAATTTGGCTTTTAAACGATGGACGGAAGTTGGCTTTTAAACGACGGATGGATTTTTATTATTATTTTTTTTCAAAAAATATCGGACGAGATAGATACAAAATTTTCTGAGTGGATGGACCCATAGCCATGGACTATAGCCCTAATGTATAGAAATTAAAAAAAATGAGAAAGAAAGAAGAGGGACAGGAGATGATCTCCATATTTTGACTTTTTTGTTTTTTATATATTTTAAAATCAATCGGACGGGATATCAGATCTATTTAATTTTATTTAAAAAATTGGTCGGCGGACAGGATATCATATTCCGAAACACAAATTTTGGCTTTTGTCATTTTTTCTCCCAAATTTGGCAGTCGACTGTTCACCACTCACCCAAAATATGGGTAAATGCCCAACGACAGTAGTTGTTTTTTGGCCAAATTATTCATTTTTTATGCTCTAGACAACTACCAAACTAGTATTTCCAACATGACAAATATGTCATATTTATACCTGGCATTAATACCAAATAACGACTACTAGGGGGCTAATCGAATATTTCTCTTTTCCAACCTCCATCCAGATTTGAAACTCACCCCTTCTTCATCTTCTCCTCCCACATTACAAATGAAATTCTCTTTTATTTTTCTTCTTTCGCACCTCTTGTGCCCAAAAAAGTAAAAGTATAAATAAAATTGAAATACAAAATGTGATCAAGTGATGGGGTTTCTCCTCTCTTTTCTCTATCTCGCATGTTTCCCACCGCTGGCGACCCCGCTCAAATCAGAAATCTCCATCGGCATCTCCGTAATTGATACCTGCAACTCATCTCACGTCAGCATCACCTCCACGTCGACCTCCACCTCCACTCACCCCAACCTCCAAAATATCCCCCAAATCAAATCCACCTTCAGAACAACATATGCTCCCACTCCAAACCCTCAGCCCTAGTCGTAGCCGAATCCGATGAAGCAAGTGCAACTATCAACAAAAACCACCCTCCAAAATGTTGTATTTTGCAAAAAAAAAGAGGGGGGGGGGGGGAGGGGGAAGAAAGATAGGGATAAAAGAGAAAGGTAGAGCATGAGGGTAGTTTAGGTATTAAAAAAATAAAAGCTATCTCTATATAATATACCAATAAAAACATCTTTATACAATATACGAATATAAATGAATAGAGTATTGGAGTATATTGAGGTATAAGAGGGTTCTATCAATTACAATTGAGGTGTAAAAGGGCTTGTTAGTTAGAACTTTTATTGTGAAGGGTTTACAATGGAGTTGAAAAAGTTAAGGGGTTTTTCCAAAAATCAAAGTCAGATGAAGGGCTTATACCATATTTACCCTAAGAGCAATCCCCAGTCTCATGTCCATCAAAAGAACAATAACTTCCCATTATTTTGAGTAATTTTTGAACTAAGAATTTACACAATCACACGGTTGGCTATCATTTTGAATTTTTATTATTGAAGAAAATATACTTCATCCAAAATAGTCTACTTGTAGACTAATGTCCATCAAGCTTCATAAAGTTTATATTGCATAACAGAAATCTGCAGGAGTATGTCTTCACTTGAAAATCGTATTAGCTCACATACACATTCAAGTGCTATACAATTTTGCTGGTATGATATAGACATGTAGACACTTGAATACAAAAAATCACACAAAAATGATATACATGAAGCAAGGTATAGCATTCACAAACTCAAACAGTGACTAAGCCAGTCAAAAACATGAAAGATGTTTTGAATTGCTTAGTCACTTCTGAGTTTGTGAATGCTATACGTTGCTGCATGATTATATTTTCTGTCGGATTTTTGGTGTTTAAGTGCCTACATATGTCTGTATCATGCTTGCAAATTTTCATAGCAATTGGATGTGTATGTGAGTTTATACAAATTTTCAAGTTAAGCATGCTCCTGCATATTTTTGTTCCGCCATATAAATTTGGTGAAGTTGATAATTAGTTTACGGTTAGAATATATTGGATGAACCATATGTTGTTCTATACTTAAAAATAATAACCTACAGGCTAGACTACAGTGTGATAGTGTAAATTCAAAGTATAAACATCATTAAAATTATGGTAAGTTATTGTTTTGTTGATGGACCTGAGATGGGACTACTCTTGAGTCTGTCTCTAACTATATTTAGTGAGGGTCTAAATGTGGGTATAAAATTCTCGTAGAAATATATATATTTAACTTCAAGATGCTTACAATAAACCTTTTAGGGGAATGTTGAATTTTGAAATAACTTCTAGTTTTGATAAAGAGATATTTGCAAAGAAACTTGTGTTATCAGCCCTTGCTGAATTGCAGTAATGGGTTGTGCAACATAGATAGAGGTTTAAATACGCTCTAAATAATGTTGGAAATTTGATGAAAACATTTAGTAGAAAACACATGTCACAAAATGATCTCTAGCTCACTGCTTCAGCTCACTGCTTCAGTAAGTTTGCTACTTCCCTAAGGTCGTTGGTTAATGACAATTGTTTTCATTTGTGACAATTGTTTTCATTTTTTTTTCATTTGTGGGTTTAAAACCCGCAAATAGTTAAGAAAATTGTGACAGCATGTGCGTAGAGCAGAGCTAACGGGCTACTGTTAATGGGCTTGCGGGAAATGTGCAACAGGACTTCTAAATATCTGAAATGGTGGATGATTCAGTGGAGATTTTATTTTCCCATTTTGGGACCTACTTTGCCTATAAAAGAAACATCTGCAGCTTCATATGATCATGCATTTTGATAAAAATCAAATTAATCGGATCCTCTACTTAAGCTCTCTCCTTCTCAACTTTATCTCCTCTCATTTTATTCCGTCATTACCATCCAAAAAATTATGCTCATTACTTCCATTACTTTGAGCTGAGCATTATTTTTGTCAATTAGGATCTTTGCAAGTCACGCTCGTGCGGGATGTGGAGCCGGAATTCGGGGGGTTGCAGGACCGCTATGTTTTTACTACCATTTGTTGCTTGCACAGAAGTGGTGTCACACTCTTAGGTAAGAAAGTGCTCACTGCAACCTCAGTCCGATACCAACTTTTTTTTGTTTCTTTATGATAAATCGCATGCTTAGTTAAGGTATTTTATTGTATAAATACATAAAATTTATGCTTTTTTTCTAATAGTCTACGAGTTTGACAGAAAGCTCTATTAGCATATATGTGAAACTAGAAGTACTGGTTAATTGATGTTTTAATATCATCCACTGTCACATTTAGTCATAGTTAAATTTCTTTGAAATTGCAATCGTTGTTTAAGAACTAGAAATTTTCCTGTTATTTTATTTCTAGCACGGTTATCATCTCATTTATTTCAATATTATTCATCTAATAATATTATTAGTGTAATATCATTTTTTGGATAGAACTAGCACAATTTTTGAAGCACTGCAACATATAATCTCATATGATTAATTAGTTGATTATCCCATGGATTCATAGCAGGACAAGGTTATTTTATTTTGTTGATTCTAGCAATGGCATATGTTTAATAGCATCAATTGTGAGCTAGTCATGTTTGCAGACGCATCATATGAACACCACATATATATAAATGTCTATGTAGTTGGGCCCAATTCAACACTCATGCTAGCTTCTCTATAGCACACCATTCTATTTTGTTTAGCACAAGCATACGATCAGGCCACCCTGTGTTCTGTACTTGGCCCAAACCTCTGTATGTTCAGATTTTAAAAGTCCCATACAAATCTGAACAAACCTGTAGCTAACATCTAATGATTGTTAGAGTTCAGCTGCAAATACCATGCAATGGCTTATGTGACTATGAGTGCATATATGTTAGTCAGCCCAAATCTATTTACGTTGACCAAATTGTGGTGTATATATATATTTTGTGCTAGTGGTGGATCTGTATACTAAAGCCCATACGTTAGAAGATATATCGGCTTAATTGGGTTATTAATGTATTGTAGGCTTGGGCCCAGTTTGTTAGAAATTATTTACAAGGCCCACTTGCCTATATATCTCTAATATAATAATGGGAAAAGGCCTTATTGTCACTTGTCAATCTATCAATGAGTGTGATGCACGTACATAACTAATATGAAGGAGGTTTCAGGTTCTGAGTCCTCACTACGTCAGGGTTTTTAATTTTAAAAATAATTATTAAGACGTGCATTGTCCGTGCATAACTAATATAAAAGTTCGAGACCAGACTACGTCAAAACTTTTACTTTAAAAATATATATTTATTAAGATGTGCACCGCACGTGTAAACTAGTAGTGTTATATGTAAGTATGTATGCATGTATGTATGTATGTATGTATAAGCCCCCAGTTTTCTACAATAATAACCCACTGGTTTTAAATAATAATTTTAAGGCCCATACAGATCATTTACATTCTGAACCAATAAAATCAAGGGATCTTTCCACATAGGTCCCCAAACATTATAGTAATTCCATATTAATCCCTCACAAATCACTAATTCAATATTAGTTCCTCGGTAAATTTCTAAAGTGGTCAAAAGTTATCAATTTGAGACCCAGGTGAAACATTATAAAAATTCTGATCCATTGAACAAATTTTGAAAAAAATATCTTTAGTATAATTGTTTAGAACAAAATTAGATCGCAAGGGTATAACGACGATATTCAGAGAATGTGACACTTTCACTTAAGATTTTTTCTCGAAAGCAGGTTCTAGAATCAGAATCTTCATAACGTTGCAATTGAGACTTACTCATCCGGAGTTAAAAAAGGGACTAATATAGGAATAGTGATTTATGGGGGACTAATATGGATTTCAATATTTATTGGGGACCTAGGTGGAAAAAACCCTAAAATTAATTATGAAATTTACTATTTTTAAAAGTTATTTTGAGGATGAAATCATGATTCTCAATATGGTAGATTTTTGGTTGTCTGTTGTGCAATTGTTAAAATTCGCATATACATATGTATAGTTTGAACTCATCTATATATACATATATTGGATAAAATAAAGACAACAAGATTTTACGCATGTATCTTGCAGTATGGACTTATCAACCTTTTGAGATAATGTTTGCTATGTGAATTATCAATAAAGTGATTTTTCAAAGTTTGACAAATCTCTATTTACCTTAATTAAAATTTTCTGTGACAGCATATCCTTTGAGACCATGTGATGAGGACATCGGTTCCAGACGATTTGGGCGTTTCTATCAGCGCAGGCATCGTCTTCATCAGCTGTTTTATTCAGTTTAGGACTTTTATTTTATTTCCATTTTTATGTAATCTTTTTTTGTAATTTTTAGATTCTGAGAATATTTTGGAGATGTGTTTCAAGATGTAATTGAGCCTATTTAAAGGCCCTGAGATGAATGAGAAAGGCATGCCATTATTGATCAAAAAAACCTGTGTTGAGTTTGCTCTTCATTTTTTCTCCTTTGTGTGATACAACTGAGAGACAAATTAGGGTTTGTGATAAATCCTAATCCAGTTTTAGAACTAGTGATTAGTTCTAAAATTTATCCCCAATTAAAAAGAATCCCCTAATCCAAACCCTAATCCCCAAATACAAAAACCCTAATCATATACCCAGCCGCCACCATCGTTTACTTCAACAGATCTCATCTTCTTCCCCTTCAATCTCCTTTTCCCGAAACCCAACCAAAGCCCCAAACCCCTTACCCACTTCTTCTCCCGACCCTCCTTTTTATCTTCTTCCTCCCGCTAGCCTAATCCTGACCCAAAGAAAACCAGGTCCTCGCCTTCCGGTCCTTCCCGCTCATCGACATCGTCGACGTCCCCGAACCCTAGCTTCGACAACCCCCAAATCTCACCCTCGATCACTCTGTCCTCTCCCTGTTGCCGTCGTCCCCAAATCCTCCCGACACCCATCAAACCCAAAACCCCACACCCACCGAGCTCCAACAGCCCCGACTGCTTCACCACCATCAATCCACCCCATTCTCCTCACCACCTCCACTCGACCCCGCAGCCACCTCCGTCCACCGCAAGCACCATCGTCGAGTCACCAGTAGCTCCGACAAGCAGCGACCAGATCCCCTGGCTGCATCTTTCTCCTACTGCCCTTGCTGTTCTTGGATTGCTGAGTTCTTAGTGGCTGATCCAACTCCGAGATCTAAGCTGGTTTTCTCCACATTCGGTAATATCTTTTCATTATTAAGTATTTGTGCTTTACTGCCTTATCATCTAGTTTATTATCTGATTTATCTGTCGACCACAAAATAATTGAGATTGAGTGATCCACATGCTAGATTAGAGTACGAATTGATTTTGGACTTATTACTTGCTAACATATAGGGATTTAATTATTGATTGAGGTTGAATTATTAATTGGAATTGTTAGCATAATTCAGTTCTTGAAAATCCATCAAATCCGCTAACTGTTTTAAATTTCTAACTTAGATCAGAACTTTCATATTGGTAAAATTAACCCATTAAAATTCTTGGAAAATTCTCTATTTTAGGGTTGGTTTTACATCATTTTGGTATCAGAGCAAAGGTTCTTAAAACCTTAGTTCTTGCATCGTAGGCATCATTTTTGCATTCATTTAGTATCGTGTAGTCTTTTATTTTATTTTTATTTTATTTTAGTTTAGTCTAGAATCATTTTAAAAAAAAAAAAAAAAAAAATTAGGACACACACGGCCCCTAGCTTCCACTTTTGGTGAATGCGTCTTCGCAGCACCATCACAGACCCTGAAGAGTCTTTTCTATCCCTTCCCAATCACCCAATTAGGAACCCTAGACTCCCCAGACCTGAAATGGACAACCCTGATATCTCCACTACCCTAGCTGCCATCCAAGCAACTCTTGCCAATATCAATGAGAGGCTTGAGAAAGTGGAGTTAAATCAAAACATTGTCCCTGAGCTTCATGGCCATCGTCAGATCCCTCAAGGGAATGTTCATGACGATCGACGTCAAGAACGTGACCCTGACGAACAATATAAAAAGAACGTTAAGGCTGACGTTCCCCAATTTGAAGGCCACATGGAACCCCAAGCTTACCTTGATTGGGTCCGTGCCATGGACCACTATTTTGTGTGGTTCGACATGAGCGAAGCCCTTAAAGTTAAATTTGCAACTATGAAATTAACGGGTAAAGCTCAACAGCATTGGACCAATCTTGAACATGCCCGCAGAGGCCGAGGCCTGGCACCCATAGCCACTTGGGAGGCCATGAAAGAGAAGCTCACTGAGAGGTATGTACCGTTGTCGTTCCACACCCGATTGTTAGATTCGTGGAACCAATTGTATCAAGGAAGTAAATCCACACAAGAATACATTGATAAATTCGATGACTTCCTTATTCGGTGCAATGCGCTAGGAAAAGAGAGTGAAGAACAAACTCTCTCTAGGTTCAGAGCTGGACTACGAGCTGACCTTAGGAACGAGCTAATCTATAGAAACGTGGACTCAATAGCGGCAGCCTACGCCCTAGTCCTCGACATAGATTCACTTAAAGCTAGTTCTCATTCTAGGTCCAGCGACTCGAGAGATCATTCCTCTAGAATGACCTCTACTGACCCACCTAGACCTAAGCCTCCCTCTCAGCACCCCAACAAATCTTACCCCAACAAACCTAATTCAAACTTTAATTCACATAGAGATGAACATAAGGGTAAGAACACTGGAAAAGATTACAGTAAGATTGACCCTCTCACTAAGTGCTATAAGTGTAAGGGCTATGGTCATGTTGCTAGCAACTGTCCCAGTCCTAGTAGGATAAACATAGTAGAGGGTACCGCTGTCATTGCTGACGACTCAGACAATGAGTTTTCTTATGAGCCTATCGAAGGCGATGACTTCGGTGAAGAAGAGGATGACAGGTATCTCCACTGTATTCGGTCTATCCAATCACCTCACTTGAATGTAGTTAGATGTGCTTTGTCCCAACCAAAAGAGGAAGATGATTGGAAGCGCACTGCTATATTCCACACCTTTACGACTATAGGTGGCAAAAACTGCAAGGTGATTGTTGACAGTGGGAGCTGCGTCAACGCTGTCTCTTCTGCGGTCTTAGCAAAGACCGGACTTAAGGCTGAACCCCATCCACGCCCATACAAAGTATCTTGGATTGATGCAACAGCACTCCAAGTAACACATCGATGCTTAGTCCCTATGGATTTCAAAGCTTACAAAGAGGAAATTTGGTGTGATGTGCTTAAAATGGATGTGGGTCAAGTCATTTTAGGGAGACCTTGGTTATACGATCACGATGTGACTATATATGGTCGATCCAACCAATGTGTGTTTCAGCATGATGGACTAAAAATAAAGCTCATTCCCGTGAGGCCACGAACTAGTCCAGCTGAAACAACACCGGCTCCCTCGAGAAAGGGCAAGGAGGTAACGTATATGGGTGAAAAGGAACTTACAAATGAAATTGAAAAGGGGTCTACCATTCTTTTACTCACAGCGAGAGAAGTCCCTAAAGATCCTAAGTCACTCATCCCGCCCCAAGTTACTCCTGTCCTTCAGGAATTTGCAGATGTGTTTCCTGCTGACCTCCCCAACCAGTTGCCCCCATTGCGTGACATCCAACACGCTATTGATCTGGTTTCGGGAGCGAGTCTTCCTAACTTGCCACATTATCGGATGAATCCGACAGAGCATGCTGAGTTGAAACGGCAAGTTGATGAGTTATTGGCAAAGGGCTTCATCAGAGAAAGTTTAAGTCCTTGCGCTGTTCCTGCTCTATTGACGCCAAAGAAAGATGAAACTTGGCGTATGTGTGTGGACAGCCGTGCCATAAACAAGATCACGGTGAAATACCGTTTTCCCATTCCTCGTTTGGATGACATGTTGGACATGATGTCTGGTGCCACAATCTTTTCCAAGATTGATCTTAAAAGTGGCTACCACCAAATACGTGTTCGTCCTGGTGATGAGTGGAAGACCGCCTTCAAGACGAAGGATGGCCTGTACGAGTGGATGGTCATGCCATTTGGAATGACAAATGCCCCGAGCACGTTTATGAGAATCATGACGCAAGTACTCCGTCCCTTTATGGGCAAGTTCCTTGTGGTGTACTTTGATGATATTCTCATTTACAGCCGATCCGTTGGGCAACATCTTGACCATTTGAGACAGGTCTGCGGTGTTTTGAGGAAGGAACAACTTTATGCTAATCCTACCAAATGTACCTTCCTCTCCGATCAGACTATCTTTCTGGGATTTATTGTGTCTGCCAGAGGAGTATCTGCTGACCCAGAAAAGATACGAGCTATTACAGAGTGGCCTGAGCCCCGCAATATTCGTGATGTGCGGAGTTTTCACGGCCTTGCCACCTTTTACCGTCGGTTCGTGCGAGGATTTAGCACGATCATGGCTCCGATAACCGACTGTTTGAAGAAAGGTGAGTTTGTCTGGTCGAAAGAAGCCACGATTGCCTTCGAAGAGATCAAGAAGAGAATGACTCAGACACCTGTCATGAGGTTGCCTGATTTCACTAAAGTCTTCGAAGTAACATGTGATGCTTCTGGTATTGGTATAGGTGGAGTCCTCAGTCAAGAGACTCATCCTGTTGCTTATTTCAGTGAAAAGCTGAATGAAGCAAGACAAAAATACTCCACCTATGACAAGGAGTTCTATGCGGTCATTCAGTCACTTCGCTATTGGCGACATTATCTCCTACCGCAAGAATTCGTTATCTTCTCAAACCATGAGGCCTTAAGATTCCTTAATTCTCAACAAAAGTTGAATCCGAGACATGCTAGATGGGTAGAGTTCCTACAGGAATATTCATATACTATTAGGCATACGAAAGGGATTGATAATAAGGCCGCGGATGCGCTAAGTCGTTGTTACATGATCTTGTCTGCTCTGCGCACCGAAATTATTGGTTTTGAGAGATTGAGAGATGAGTATGCCTCCTGCCCAGATTTTCACGAGATCTACACCTCTTTGAAGGAAGGCATAACTCGAGTGATAGATGATTATTTCTTGAAAGATGATTATCTCTTCTATCGCTCCAAACTGTGCATTCCCAGTACATCCTTACGAGAGTATCTTGTTTGGGAATTGCACGCTGGTGGCCTTGCTGGACATTTTGGGCATAGCAAGACCATTGATGCTGTGGAACATAGGTTTTACTGGCCGAAGCTAAAGAGAGACGTTGTGAGACTTGTTAACAGATGTCACACCTGTCAACTTGCCAAGCAACAAAAACAGAATACAGGCCTGTACACTCCCCTACCTGTTCCCAGCCGCCCTTGGGAAGACGTGAGTATGGATTTCGTGTTAGGCTTACCGAAAACACAAAAGAAACACGACTCCATTCTTGTCGTTGTGGACCGTTTTTCTAAAATGGCCCACTTCCTCCCGTGCTCGAAAACTTTTGATGCATCCCGCGTGGCTCAGATCTTCTTTGATAATATTGTGAAGCTACATGGGTTGCCAAAAACCATTGTGTCTGATAGGGATGTGAAATTCACGAGTTATTTTTGGAAGACCCTATGGCACAAGTTAGGTACAAAATTAAAGTTTTCGTCAGCGTTCCACCCACAGACAGATGGACAGACTGAGGTTGTCAATCGGAGTCTTGGCAATCTCTTACGTACTCTTGTGGGAGAGAACTTGGGAACATGGGATTTGAAATTAACGGTTGCTGAATTTGCATATAACACATCTAGGAATAGAACCACTGGCATGAGTCCACACGAAGTTGTACACGGTTATCGTCCTAGGCAGCCTATAGATCTTGCCCCCATGTTAGAACATCACCGAGTCTCTGAGTCTGCATCAGCATTTGCATCCCGCATTCATGACTTGCATAGAGAAATTTCCAAGAAAATTAATGAAAATAATTTTAACTACAAATTAAGAGCTGATATTAGAAGGAAATTTAAAACTTTTAATGTGGGTGACGAAGTGATGGTTCGGATTCGTCCGGAACGGTTCCCAGCGGGATCCGTTAAGAAATTGAACGCACGTGCTGCAGGTCCATTTAAAATTCTTCATAAAATCAATGATAATGCCTATGTTGTTGACCTCCCCGAGGGCTTTGGCATCAGTAAAACTTTCAATATTGAGGATCTAGTACCCTATGAAGGCCCAGAATTTAACCCTAGAAATCCTCTTATAGATGAGCCTACCCTGCAGCCTACTGGTGAGATTCCCCCATTACCCCCGCTACCAGATACTACTTACCCATCGACAGAAGAGTTGGATAATATTTTAGATGATCAGATAATCTCTACTAGAGATGGTGGTATTCATAGATATTTGGTAAGTTGGAAAGACAAGCCGGAGTCGGAGAACACTTGGATAGATCGCGGAGAGCTCCAGCGCTTGGATCCAGACCTCTTGGAGCACTATGACAGGAGGACTGGTTTTGACTCGACTGGGTCGAGCCTTCTCCCACCCGGGGAGAATGATGAGGACATCGGTTCCAGACGATTTGGGCGTTTCTATCAGCGCAGGCATCGTCTTCATCAGCTGTTTTATTCAGTTTAGGACTTTTATTTTATTTCCATTTTTATGTAATCTTTTTTGTAATTTTTAGATTCTGAGAATATTTTGGAGATGTGTTTCAAGATGTAATTGAGCCTATTTAAAGGCCCTGAGATGAATGAGAAAGGCATGCCATTATTGATCAAAAAACCTGTGTTGAGTTTGCTCTTCATTTTTTCTCCTTTGTGTGATACAACTGAGAGACAAATTAGGGTTTGTGATAAATCCTAATCCAATTTTAGAACTAGTGATTAGTTCTAAAATTTATCCCCAATTAAAAAGAATCCCCTAATCCAAACCCTAATCCCCAAATACAAAAACCCTAATCATATACCCAGCCGCCACCATCGTTTACTTCAACAGATCTCATCTTCTTCCCCTTCAATCTCCTTTTCCCGAAACCCAACCAAAGCCCCAAACCCCTTACCCACTTCTTCTCCCGACCCTCCTTTTTATCTTCTTCCTCCCGCTAGCCTAATCCTGACCCAAAGAAAACCAGGTCCTCGCCTTCCGGTCCTTCCCGCTCATCGACATCGTCGACGTCCCCGAACCCTAGCTTCGACAACCCCCAAATCTCACCCTCGATCACTCTGTCCTCTCCCTGTTGCCGTCGTCCCCAAATCCTCCCGACACCCATCAAACCCAAAACCCCACACCCACCGAGCTCCAACAGCCCCGACTGCTTCACCACCATCAATCCACCCCATTCTCCTCACCACCTCCACTCGACCCCGCAGCCACCTCCGTCCACCGCAAGCACCATCGTCGAGTCACCAGTAGCTCCGACAAGCAGCGACCAGATCCCCTGGCTGCATCTTTCTCCTACTGCCCTTGCTGTTCTTGGATTGCTGAGTTCTTAGTGGCTGATCCAACTCCGAGATCTAAGCTGGTTTTCTCCACATTCGGTAATATCTTTTCATTATTAAGTATTTGTGCTTTACTGCCTTATCATCTAGTTTATTATCTGATTTATCTGTCGACCACAAAATAATTGAGATTGAGTGATCCACATGCTAGATTAGAGTACGAATTGATTTTGGACTTATTACTTGCTAACATATAGGGATTTAATTATTGATTGAGGTTGAATTATTAATTGGAATTGTTAGCATAATTCAGTTCTTGAAAATCCATCAAATCCGCTAACTGTTTTAAATTTCTTACTTAGATCAGAACTTTCATGTTGGTAAAATTAACCCATTAAAATTCTTGGAAAATTCTCTATTTTAGGGTTGGTTTTACATCACCATGACTTCCCCAAGTGATTCTAGATCCGCCAAGCCTGAGAAACTCGGTGGCCTTAACTTTAAGAAATGGAAAAACCAGAAGATGTATTGGTTGACCACCTAAGGTCTTGTGTCGGTCATAGATGGTTATGATCCTTTTGTGCCTTTAGATCCAACCAAACCTAAAATACCTAAGGACATAAACTTCCACTGGTACAGTAGAATCCTTAGTGTCTTGTCTTTTAAACTCTGTGACTTTTATAATGAGTTTAAGTCAACAAAGGAATTGTGGAAAGCCTAGATGAAGAATTTGGCCAAGCCAGAAATGAGAGATTCATCATCTTGAATTTTACAAGCTTTAAGATACTTGACACCAAATCCATTAACGACCAACTTCATGAGTTCTAAAGACTTTCTTAGGTACCTTGAGAGTAAAGGAAACACTTTTTCAAATGATTACAAAGTGTCTAATCTTATTGATAAGCTTCCTGATTTCTGGTTTGTTTTTGCACAAGATTTAAGACAGAAACAAGAGTAACTTACCCTTGTAGATACCCTTAGAGGCATTAGGACTAAGGATGAAAATAGGCAAAATCAAAAACCTGGACCCGAGTTGCAAACCAAAGTCAAAGTCAGCCTAGTTGAAGAATAGGCCAACCCCGCTACCTATAGGAACCCTTATGACCATCCTAGAGGTAAACCCTTTAAGAATAATTGGAACAATAGAAATCAGAACCAAAACTAAAAGCAAGGTAGATACCAAAACAAAAATCAAAGCCAAGGTAGTTTCCAACACCCTTCCAATAATGATTCAAAACCTCCTAGGACCAGCTATGTCTATGGGACGACATGTCATTCGACAAGAAACTGTTATCAGTGAAAGACAGAAATGGCTATAACTCGCAAGGAGGAAATGGAGCACCAACGGTGAACAACATTGAGGCAAACCCTAACTTTAGGTTAGTATTTTTCCATGCTTCTCATTGAATTTTTAATAATTTTTAATAATTGAATTCTTGAGCTTATATATACATATTCTTTTGCTTGCTCATGTTGTCAATTTATTAGGAATCAAGTGGAAGAAGCATAATGTCCTTCGACACCAAAGAGAAAAGGACAAAGGAATTTTAAAGTGTCCAAGAAGTCCTTCGCTCTTCCTGTCGACCATCCCTAGGACTTTTTAGTGATCCTATTTATGTTTGTTAGTTTGTGTTTTTGGAAAATAAAATTGTAATCATCTGGATGTTTGGTAGTTTTGTTTATTTTGTTGGAGATTATGTAATCCTTTTGTGTTATTGAACATCTTTGGATGATAATAAAAAATTTGTTTATCTATTGTGCAATAATATTTGTTATGTGATCATATCATGCTAATTATTAACTAATGATGACATATTATAAATTAACCCATATCGGAGGGTTGCTTTAATTCTGCATATGAATTTTATCAATGAAAGCATGGCAGATTCATATCATATTAATATAGTAAACATGCATGTTGTCGAGAATAATTGTTGTCAAATTTTGAGTTATGTCATCTAGAGAAGAATATAGTTTTATAATGCATACTAGTTATATTTTATATGAGCATATTGTGATTGAAATGAGGAATTTTATTTAAGATCCTGAAATCTGAGGGTATTTGTCTGCATCAAGGGGAATGGGGTCAGGCCTATTATGAGATCACCGCAGTGGCAACATAAACTATTAAAGATTCAATGTGGTAGAAACAAGCAAAAAGGTGACTCTCGGGAGCACACATTTAATGGAGTAATACTCCTAGCGAAGACAGAGCATATAAACTAGCTACACCCCCATTCCTATGGTACGAGCGCTCATAGTTGTGAACATAAAAGACCGAGTTTAACTCTTAATAAGTCCAAAGATTGCTAAATCTCAAGGTAATCCACATTGATGTAATAAAAGCAAAGGACCCACGACAATGACGAAACGCCCCGGATGATCGACCCGTTTACCAAGAAGAGTCTCTCAAAATCTTTCCTCTTTGCCTTCAATTACATCAGAGAATGACTTGTAAACTTTATTATGATTGTACCTTATTGGTTGTCCGCGGATCCCATTATCAAGAAGCGTGCAAGTGTTTGCGAGGTATAGGTTCACATATACTTCGGAGGACTTCCATATAATAACTCTCATGAAACGATACTTATGAGCATGGTCAATTTAACGCTTCAACCCGTTATCCTCCCAATGATTGACAAATATTGTGTGCTTTGTAAATTTCCTGTCAAGGCACTTAATTCAAGACACGACAATTGTCACTAAGTAGAGGTTCACAGCTAGAAGCTACCTTTACTGAATCCATAATATTTTAATAGTGCTCAGCTCAAATTATTTGTCCATTTTCATTCAATCTTTATGTCGTGCGACAGTTACATTGGTGAATAGGATTTTGGGGGGGGAAATGTTGGAAATTTGAAAACCATTTTCAAGAAAACCCATTTCACAAATTGATCTCTAACTCACTGATTAAGTCAATTTGCTACTTCCATAAGGTCGTTGGTTCGATTCCACGCAATGGCAATTGTTTTTTAAAATTTCATTCGAGGGTTTAAGATCCGCAAATTGCGGACGTGGATTCCCAACGGCTAGTGGATCCGGGCGAGTTAACGATTAGCGCATCTCACGCATTATTGGAGCTACATGCGCATTGGTTCCAGATCAGTTAAGAGGATCACGGTGTGGCACGGACCTTGAAGCAGACCGTGCGATTAAGAAAATTGTGACAGCATAGAGCAGAGCTAACGGACAACGATTAATTGGCTTGCTGTAAATGTGCAACGGGGCTCCTAAAATCTGCTAGTGGGTTGATATGGTGGAGATTTTGTTCTTTCTGTTTTGGGTCCTACTTTGCTAATAAAAGAAAGATCTATAGCTTCATATGATCATGCATTTTAATAAAAATCAAATTAATCATATCGTCTACTCAAGCTTTCTCTCCTTCTCAACTTTATCTCCTCTATCATTTTATTCCCTCATTATCATACAAAAAAAATATCCTCGTCAGTTCTGTTGCTTTGAGCTGAGCATTATTTTTGTTGCACGTCTCGTGCGACGTGGAGTCGGAAGTCGGGGGTTTGCAGAAACGCTAGGTTTTTTACTACCATTTGTTGCATGCACAGAGGCGGTGTCAAACTCTTAGGAAATAAAGTGCCTTGCTGCAACCTCAAGTCCAGTATTTTTTGTTTCTTTATGATAAATCACATGCTTAGGTTAAGGTCTTTATTGCATAAATAGTTAAATACATAGAATTTATGCTATTTCTTTATAACCTATAATTCTTAATTTGTAAATAGATAGATTTGTAAGTAGTTGGAGACTTGAAAGATAAAAATGTGATCTGTGTGAGTTATTATATTCAACAATTATATTTAAATATTATTCCATATTATTCTTCTCTCTTCAAACCTCAATACCATAGCTCTAGTTTGAGCAGATAAGTTTTCTTTTTTTTTATTTCTATAGCTCGTTCATGCTAACAATAAGGCCATAGTGATTTAGATTTCATAGTTTTGAAAGTAACTATTAATAAGAATTTGTTGGCTTGGTGTAGAAGATAGAGAGAAAAGTTTGTTCTTTCCAATAGAATCTAAATGAAGCAAACAAAAGTTTCGTGGAAGCTATCGATCTATAACTTTTCAAAGAATTTGGACTAATCTATTTGATTGTTGATATGCGTAGAAATGTTTTTTGTTTAGTTTCTCCATGTTATTTGTAAAATTCCCATCATGGTTTATGGGTAGGAATTGTGGGAGGGAAGATTTGTAGTTGAATTAGGCTTTTGTACATATAGTTGAGAAAACTTGTTGAATTTCTTCATAATAGAAGGGTAAAGCAGGAATTAAAATTATTGTCATGTAAAATAGCCTATTACATTTACTAGAGTTGTGAAGTAGGTTTAGGGAAGATAGAAAAAATTAGCCAAAGTGGATATTCCAACATTTATTCAACTTAAAGGGTTTGAAAGTAAGCCAGTGTCCAAAACTGAGTAACAAAGTATTTCCCTTGTTTATTAAAGGCATAGTCCCAAACAAATTCATATATGTATTAGTCGAGATTCAGTGATACATATTACTATCCTTGAGAGTCAGTCCCCCAGGGTGTTCTTTGTAAAAAGTCCCTAACAGTTAGCCAGCTGGCAATTAGTTGTTGGTTGTTAAAGTGTGGGACCCATTCCTTAACCGCTTAACTAAATGTCCACGCACGTGCTTCGGTCGTGCTTCAAGTGTATAAAACCCCCTGAGCTGTAATCTTTGGAGTATGAATGAAATTTAGTCTTTTGTTCATCGTCTTCTTCTCTTGATAATCTCACAGTTGCAGGATCAGCTGCACGAGATACCGAGGAGAAGAGCACCAGCCGCCATTACCACCGTTGGTGATCTGGCTGGAACAATGGTATCAGAGCTCGAATTAGATCCAGAAATTGCTATTGAGCAAGGGACCGATCAAGATCCGTTGCAAGAAGCTGAGAATCCCATAAACCCTGGGTCTGGATTTAGGTCTAGACCTAGAACTCGAGATCGAAACGCGCGAGATTCCACCGATCACAGTGTTGAAACTCACAAGCATTCCAGCTTAGAAGATCGATTTGATCGCTTGGAGTCAATTTTGGAACGGGTACTTAGAGAGCCAAGAACTGTTCATCGACTACACCGCAAGAAAGATTCTTGGAGTTCTGAGGGTAGTGACGAGAATCTTGATGAAGAGTACTGCTATGGTGGCGGAGGAGATCGAAGACTACAGAGCGATTCCCGAACTCTACTCCATGGAAGGTCACGGAATCTTGATCGTAACCATGGTGATAGCAGAGTAAGAATTTCAAGAACCCATGAAAGACAACAAGAGAATCTTGATCTTAATAGTGGAGATAGCAGAGTAAGAAATTCAAGAACCCATGAAAGGCATCAAGAAGGTAATACTTTCTTCCCAAAACACCCGAAAATTGATCTGCCAAGTTTCGATGGAACTGGAGATGTCATAAATTGGATCTATCACATGGAATCACTTTTACACTCAAATAGTTAATTCTTGGGATAAGCTTCCCTTTTGTCTCTATTATTTGAGAGGTGAAGCTCTTTTATGGTGGAGATGGTTTGAGCAGCAGGAAGAAGAGGAAATTGATTGGGTTGTTCTTAAGGAGGAGCTTCTTTTGCAGTTTGGTCCCTCGGAGTTGGAAGATCCTGAAGCTTCTTTATACAAGTTACAACAAACAGTTACTGTATCTGAGTACCACAAAGAGTTTTTGAAGTATAGTCAGCTCACCAAGCCATTGGCGAAATCTTCCCTTGTCAATTGTTATCTGTCAGGGTTAAAAAGTGAGTTAAGAAAAGAGGTGAAACTCAAGAACCCCCGTAGTGTGTTAGCGGCTTACAGGGAAGCTATAGCACAAGAGGGGATTCTTAATGATCAAAGAAGGAATTGGAAGTATCATCCTCTTGTTAAAAGCAGTCCATCACAATCTCATTACAAGCCTCTAAATCCTGCAACAACGTCGAATTCTGCTGTTAATTCCACCATTCCAAGTAATAGAACCCCCGCAGGAAGTAATTCATCTGTGCCTCATAATAACCCTATAGTTAAGGACCAGCACTTGTTACAATTTATGAAAGATAGACGAGAAAAGGGCCTTTGCTTCCATTGTGACGAAAAATTTGTGAGGGGACACAAATGTGCTGATAAGACATTTATGCAAATGGTGCGAACTTGTGAAAATGGTGTATTCATGCAGATCATGGGCACTTTAGATGAGGAGGCAGAGGAACTTAATAATAGCTCAGCAGATGAAGGGATGGAGGCAGTCAAAGTCCATAATGATCCAAAATCAATCAAACCTGTGCAATCTCTTATGGAGCCAGGTGCTATATCTCTTCATGCTCTTACAGGAAGTAATCGACCAACGACATTTAAAGTTTTGGGAACTATTTCTTTCCACTCTGTTTGTGCTTTATTAGATACGGGAGCCACTCATAACTTCATCGACGATCACCTTGCACATAAACTTCAATTACCTGTTAACCAACAAGCATAGTTAGAAGTAACTATTCCAGGGAGACAAAAGCTGAAGTGTTGGGGTCTTTGTGAAGAGGTGAAATTTGTGTGTCAAGGAATACCTATCGTTGCAGATTTCTATGTGGTATCTTTGGACACTTGCCAACTAGTTTTGGGTTCTCAATGGATGGAGACTTTGGGGGATGTTGTGTGGAATTTGAAGGAGAAACGTCTGAGGTTTCGAATTGATGAACAAGATAGAACTTTGCTTGGGATTACTCTTCCAGATATGGAGCTGTCGACACCTAAAAGTATCACTAAGGCACTTTTACAAGTCAAGAATGGTTGGCTCTTGCAAATGGTTGGTACTCCAAAGGCAACAGATCGCCAAGGAAGCAATGTAAGTATTCCTCCTCCACTTCAACAGGTTTTGGATCAATTTGGAATAGTCTTCAAGGAAGATATGGGTCTACCCCCCCCCCAACGTAGTTGTGATCATACCATTACACTGCTTCCAGGAAGTAAACCAGTTAGTTTACGTCCTTATTGACATCCTTGGCATCAGAAGAATGAAATTGAGAAAATGGTTAAAGAGATGTTGGACTCTGGAATCATACAGCCAAGCCATAGTCCCTACTCCTGACCTATAGTTATGGTAAAGAAACCCGATGGGAGCTGGCGTATGTGCGTCGATTATAGAGCTCTAAATGAGGTAACCGTGAAGGATAAATTTCCAATTCCCATAATTGATGAGTTACTTGATGAGCTCCATGGTGCAACTGTGTTTAGCAAGCTGGATTTACGTAGTGGATACCACCAGATACGTATGTGTGTAGCAGATGTGCCTAAAACAGCTTTTTGCACTCACGAAGGACACTACGAATTCCTTGTCATGCCGTTTGGGTTAACTAATGCGCCATCCACTTTTCAGTCTCTCATGAATTCCATTTTCAAAGCTCATCTACGGAAGTATGTATTAGTATTCTTTGATGATATATTGATCTACATTAGTGATTTGGCCTCGCACATACAGCATTTGTCCACAGTACTACAGATCCTTATCGATAATCAGCTTTATGCCAAATTCAGTAAATGTTCCTTTGGAGTAAGTGAGGTTCAGTATTTGGGGCATGTGGTGTCTGCTAATGAGGTATCGGTGGATCAAGAAAAGGTTAGAGCTACTCAAGAATGGCCAGAGCCTAGATCACTGAAAGCTCTACGAGGATTCCTGGGTCTCACAGGTTACTATCGCAAATTTACAGCTAACTACAGCTCCATCACATGGCCTTTAGTTAAATTGACTAAGAAAGGTGCCTTTTGTTGGTCTGAAGAAGCACAATGTGCTTTTGATCAAATGAAAGGGGTTTTGTCTAATCCCCCTGTTCTTCGACTGCCAAACTTTGTTATTCCTTTTGAATTAGAATGTGATGCATCTGGCAATGGGTTAGGAGCTTTACTTCTTCAACAAAAACATCCCATTGCCTATTTGAGTCATGAACTTAAGGGTAAGAGTAAACTATTATCGACATATGAAAAAGAGATGTTAGCTATTCTTTTGGCCGTTAAGAAGTGGCCCCAGTATTTGCTAGGCAGAGAATTTATAATTCGTACTGATCATAAGTCCTTAAAGCACCTTTTGGAGCAGCGACTTTATACAGAAGCTCAACATATTTGGTTAATGAAGCTCCATGGGTATCATTTCTCAGTTGAGTATAAGAACGGTAGAGAAAATGTACCTGCTGATTGCCTTTCACGACAGTTTGAAGGAGTGGAGCTACTTTGGCATCAATTTGGTTAGTGGTGGTTAAACAATTGGTCATGAATGACCCATATTATTAAGAAATTAGGCAAAAGGTAGATCCAAGAGAGGATAACAGAATTGCATTAGTTGAAGGGGTGTATTATTTTAAAAATCGCATTCTTTTGAGTCCCCATTCTACTGCAAGACAACTATTCTTAGAAGAGGTACACTGTACGCCTCAAGGAGGACATTCGGGTGTTGATAAAACTTGGCATCAGTTATAGAAGTTGGTGTTTTGTCAAGGCATGAAAAGGGATTTGAGAGAATTTATTCGTTCCTGTGATGAATGCCAGAGGAATAAGTACATGAGTACTTCACCTGCAGGGTTACTACAACCTCTACCTATAGCAGAGCACATTTGGGAAGATTTGAGCATGGACTTCATTGAAGGGTTGCCTCGAAGTGCAGGATACACTACACTTTTAGTAGTTGTTGATAGGTTGTCAAAATTTTGCCACTTTATACCTCTTCGCCATCCTTATACAGCTAAAGAAGTAGTTGCTACCCTCTTCCATCATGTAATCAAGTTATATGGGTTGCCCAAGAGTATCGTAAGTGATCAAGATACGATCTTCACTTCAAATTTTTGGAAAGAATTTATGGCATTGCAAGGGACCAAACTGTGTATGAGTACAGCATTTCATCGACAATATCACGGCCAAACGGAGGTTGTTAATCGAGTTTTGGAAACATATTTGAGGTGTTTTACAGCTTACAAGCCTCAAGCTTGGTTGGAGTGGGTGGATTGGGCTGCTTATTGTTATAATACTCATGTACACAGCTCGACACTCGTGTCTCCATATCAAGTTGTATTCGGAAGACCTCCTACTCTGCTTTCTTACCTACCAAAGACTGCAAGGGTACAAGCAGTAGAAGAGGCCCTTCTTTCAAGAGATGAGGGTCTTAAGCTATTGAAAGATAATTTGGTGCGTGCCCAAGGGAGAATGCAGTCGAAAGCTAACTTGCATAGGACTGATAAGGAGTTCAGCATTGGTGGTTGGGTTTATTTGAAGATCCAACCATATAAAAAGGTTTCAATTGGTGGTCATCGTATCCACAAACTCTCTCTGTTGTTTTATGGACCTTATGAGGTTACAGAAAGAGTGGGCATAGTAGCTTATCGATTGAGATTGCCTGAAGATGCCCGTATACATGATCTGTTCCACATTTCACAATTGAAAACCCATGTTAACCGCAGTGGTAGTGCTGCAACGTCTCCTACTGCTCTACCAACTTATTTTGTGGAAGAATCACCTCAACCTGAGCAAATATTGGCTAGGCGCATGATTCCTAAAAGAGGAATTGCAGTATCGGAGGTACTCATCCAATGGAAGCATGCTGGAGCTGCAGAAGCAACTTGGGAGCGTTATTGGGATGTTTACTGGCGATTTTCGGAGTTTCGCAACACCTTGGAATCGCCTTTTCAAGGGGGGTGTATTGACCCAGCTCAGGGATCTACTGAAGCTGATCAGTAATCGCATGGTGATTGGGGATTGCAAGAAGGAGATAGGAGCTGAAGATAAGCTGAAGATAAGCTGAAGGGAAGGAGTAAAACACAGAGTGTATTAGTTGTATCAGTAACTAGGGAATTTTGGGTTGTCCAGGGTGTTCTTCGTAAAAAGTCCCTAACAGTTAGCCAGCTGGCAATTAGTTGTTGGTTATTAAAGTGTGGGACCCATTCCTTAACCGCTTAACTGAATGTCCAAGCACGTGCTTCGGCCGTGCTTCAAGTGTATAAAACCCCCTGAGGTGTAATCTTTGGAGTATGAATGAAATTTAGTCTTCTGTTCATCGTCTTCTTCTCTTGATAATCTCACAGTTGCAGGATCAGCTACACGAGATGCCGAGGAGAAGAGCTCCAGCCGCCATTACCACCGTTGGTGATCTAGCTGGAACAATGTAGCTAGTAAATTTTTGTTAAGTGAAGGAAGACAAAGACAACCAACAGCACCTTGAAAAAGGTGAGATGAAAAGATAAAAGGAGAAGGGGGTAAGTAAATAAACAAATTCTCTATTAGAACTTAACCAGAAAATCCCTAAACTCTCACAACTTCTTAGTTTGGTGCAGTTGAAGAGATAATTCACAATACCAAAGGGAATTAGAAAAACATACATATATTAAGTTCAACTAGGACTTCAATGGATGCACCGAATATTAATCATGGATGAGGTAGTGACATGCTCCTCATTAGAGAAGATAAGTAGACAGCTTGCACACATCTAGAAGGGCAAACTGGCAAAATAGAAATTTTGCATTCATGAGTCACGAAAATTAAGTTCTAATAATTATGACTTCAAATATCAGCTGATCACACAGATGGGTTGGGTTCATATATATGCCTACAATACTCAAAATAAGCATGATATTGCTGATAAATGACAGGTGGAGACCCGATACCAAGTTTTGAAACCATGATAACAACCTTCACAAACCATCAATATTGGTCAAGCTAGGAATGTTTGAAGAATGGGGGAAGAATGTAAGGACTAAACTAAAGAATTTAATGACTCTAATCACTATTCAAGCCCGTGGTCAATATTGGAAATACTCCCAAAATATTATATTTAAAAAAAGAAAGGTAAAGAAAGTGTGTATAAGACCATTTGGCGGTTTCAAATAAATGAAAATTTTTCCCCACACACAAAAAGGGTTTAAAATTGGCCAACATTAGAAAATTATACAGAAAGAATGGTAGAGTAAAGTTCAAGTGAATACTAACCATCGTAGTAGAAAAAGTCATTTTGACTACTCCGACAGAGAGAAGCCTTGTCAATAGCTAAAAACTCTGCTTCCACCTTTTGGGCTCGGAGCATCAGCCTATATCCTCTAGAACTTGTTGTAATCAGTTCTTTATGCAGGTCATTGAAAATCTCTGAAGCAAACCTGTTATATGAAACAAATCCAATTAACTGTAAATAAATTTTAAATATTTACCTCATCTGACACAAAGGAGTGATTTAATATTTGTACTATTAGAGCAAAAGTAAGCACCATAGAAAGTAGAAACACATAGTAAGTTTTACTGTTTTAACATGCTGCATTCAAAAAATAATTTAAAAAACTTCTGATTGATGGAAATGGCATTTTTTGTAAAATTTGCAAAGAAGCCCTGCATGTAACTAGTGTAGTTCCATCATCCATGCCTTCAGTACAATGGCAGAACGAGGAGAACAATTACGGTCTATTGCACCTCATAAATGGAAAGGAAAAGAAATCACACATATGGGAGCATTTCTCAAAAAACACATTGATCAAAGAAGCTAGTGGTCACCACAAAGTTGATTTTATCATTGAAATTAAAGAATACCCAAACTGGTCAATATTATGCAGCAAAACTCCTAAATCCCTTAACCTATTTTGGAATCTAGTTTAGAGCCAGGGTTTCATTAAGTGAATTTAGATAGTCTTCACATCTAGATTGGCACAAGACATATGAAAGCTGTCAAAGAGTTGGAAGATATGCACCGAATAATATCCAAGATATGCTCTCAAGGAGTTGAAAGACATGCACTGAAGAATGTCCAAATGGGTAAAGGTCTTTTCAATACAAGAAGCATGATGTTTCCTTTGTTGTGCAAATGAATCATTCAAATTGAAGCATGATGTTTACTTGAATTGTATTTCAAGTCAATAAGTGGCGGAGGCTTTGTCCCTAAGTCCTATTTCTAATAAATTTGTCATGTCCCATACCTATACATGTGTTTTCTCATCTTTTGCACTCTTAGAGCATCCACGGTCGTTTGCTATAAATGCCAATTTGCCATTTTTTAGCAAACGAACGGCTGCAACGGTTTCTCATTTTGCCATTTTATAGCAAACATGCTATATTCGTTTCTCATATATGAGAAACAGAATAGCGATTCTCAAATTATAAAAGGACGGGATATCATATCCCGTCGCTCCGATTTTATCATTATTTAATCGAGTGAGACGGAAGAACATATACCGTCTAAATAATTTTAATTAATTTTTTTTTTTTAAAATGGTCGGACGGAGAAACATATCCCGTCCGGGATATGATACCCCGTCTCTCCACTTAAAAAACTTTTTTTTTTTAATATTCCCTCAGACGGGGAATGATACCCCGGTCGGGGTATGAAACCCCGTCCGTGAATTAAGGGCACAGTGGGCTATTAATGCTGATTGGGTAGGTTTAGGAGTAGTAATTATGTTTAGGTAGTTAATTAATTAGGTTTAGTTATTATTATATTATTTAATTTAGTTAATTAATATAGTTTAATAGTTAATAAGTAATTAACTTTTTTTAATTTATTTTAAACGATGAGACGGTATATCAAATACCGTCGCTCGCTTTTTTTCTAAAAAATGAGAAACAATATAGCAAACGACCACTGCAGCGATCGATCTTATTTGCTATTACTGTAGCTGCCATTTTATAGCATATGAGAAAAACGTCTGTGGATGCTCTTACATGTTCTGCTACATAGGTTGCATTGCATCCAATCTTTAAATCTCAACCTAACAGGAAATTGACACATGCTTCTATTACAAATTGCGATTGTCATACCCAACACCGCAAGAGCAAAATGTCCAAGTATAGAGTAACAATCAGATTGCCCTTTAACCAAAAAACTAGAAACAAGAAAGCCTTGATTGACAACATTTATCCACCTGAAAAAACTGCATTTCCACCTGCAATCTAAGATCCACATCGACCTATGAACTATCGATTATGTTCATTAACTCATTTTCTTTTCTTTCCGCAAACAAATTGAATCTTCAAGCCCACCAAGCAGACAGCAAACATCAAAGACTTAACAACAATGCAGCACTGGAAAACCTAAGACTCCAATTAGTAACTTACCGAAAACTATCCCTACCCAAATCCCAAGGGTGTATTTGCAAAATTAAAATTGCTGTCTCATAAATAATTCTACAAAGAAATTGAAGCCATTTCCAATTCCAACAATAACCCATCAACACTCACCCAATGCATCACAATTCATAGACTAAATTCAACCCATAGCAAATGAAGAAAGGAAACTAAAAACCCATTTCCAAAACCAATCAAATTGCTCGTAAAAAACAGAGGAAAGCTTCTTACTCTGCGAGATCGCCCAACTGCTTCAAGATCCCAGTGAGCCCAGCCATGGCCACTCCTTCAAGTAGAGCTTCAGGGTCATCTTTGTTTACTGCTCTGTATAGCTCTGGGTTTCCCAACCCAAACTCGCTCCTCGTTTCATATCTAATTGTTGGCATCTTCTCCTTCTTCTTCCTCTTCCTCTTGTTCTTCTACATTTTCCCCATTTTTTGGAATTATTTTGTGTTTAAAAGAGAGAAACAAGAAGAGGAGTCATTTTAGTAAGAGTTGAATGCGGGCCCCACTGTAACGATTCATTTATTGATTGGGGGTTTCGAGTAATTAGGTAGTTTTAAATGTGTCAAAGTACATAAATCTCTACTACAATAATGGGAGAAGGCCTTAGTCCATAACCCAACCCGTATAAAACATGTGCTGGCAGATTTTTTTCTTTTTACCCTTTTCATTATCCCTCCAATTATTCCCACGTGCACAGCACGTGTATGATAGTGAATATCAATATGGGTCCAAGTTATGCAACCAAATTCCATATTTTATATTCATTATTTTAAATGACACACTATTAGTGTAAGTTATTGTAAAAATATGCCGTAGAAACCTCTAATAATAGTATGTTATCTAAAATAGTGAAGAAAAAATATAGTAAATCTAATAGTGGGTCCCAAATACCGATAAAGGTGGTAAATTGGTGCACGAGCTTGACCAGCTTTTAGAAGCTAGCGAAGTTTGTGACTTTCACACTAGCAAGCAAATAGAGCTGACGTTCAATTTTTGGGATTTAAGAGCATCCGCACAAATACACTAGCCATTTAGGTTGTCATTTTTATTTTTTGCAATCTAAAGGACAACTTCAAAAAAAAATTGGCAATATGTTCTGCACCAATGGTTACCATTTGGGTTGTCAAATATATATATAGGCAAATGCTCAGTTGAAAACGGATCTGTGTTAACGGGTTGGAAAACACCCATCTCAGCCATCGGATCTTGCAAGATCATGATCAGCGGATGAGATCGAAACCCACTAAGTCTCCCACTAACGGCTCCAAAAGTGGAGGGGCAATTTCGTAACTTCACGCCAAAAAACGTTTCAGACTTAGCATTTTTTGGCGTGAAGTTTTTTTTACAGAAACTTATACTTAGGCCATTGTTGGGAACAACGTCCTAGGTTGTTGGAAGTTTTTTTTTTTTAAGAAAATTATACTTAGGCCGTTGTTCAGGTTGTTTTTTTAAAACAAAAATTCAACCTAGGCCATTGTTCCCAACAACGGCCTAAGTATGTACAAGTATTTTTCCAAACACTTGTACATACTAAGATCGCCATCTCCCTCACAACTCTCTCTCTCTCTCGCTACTGGAGCTCGAGAAACTCATTTCCCCAAACCCTAGCTATCTATCTCTCGATCTGAAAACCCTAGCTCTCTCTTGCTCGTTGCTTCTCACTCAATCTCTCCTTCTTCTCACACTCTTGCCCTCTTCCTTTGAAGATCCCGATTACAAAAAAATCCTAACCCATACGAAATCTCCCCAACCCTAAAACCCTAATCCTAAAGAAATTAGCCAAACCCTACTCCCCTTTCTTTCTCTACAGCAGCGCGCAAGGGCCTCCTCTATCTCCTTTCCGAACACCATCATTGTGAAAGGTATTAATTTTTTCCTATTTTAGTATATCTAACTAGGTTAATTGATTAAAGAAAAAAAATCAATGTTTGAGTGTACAATTTCTATATTATGCGTAGGTATTTATAGATTAGGTAATTCTAGTTTTATTGTCGATGTAGATTTATTATTAGTTGTTGTTGGTCGTTATTCGTTGTTAGTAATAGCGCACAAAGAGATACAAAAAATTATGCAATTTTGCGAGTACGTCGGGCTCGCCATGCACAAGCCAACGCAACTTGTAGAAGTGTGTTTGGATTCACTGTTTGAAGTGTACGGCCGTGTATCACTTTCTAGTATTTTCCATTAGTGAAAACGATACATCGGCGTATATTGCAAACCGTGAGTCAAAACTCACCTCTACAATTTTTGTTTGCTCATGTATTTTGCGTCCATCCTACTCCCAAAGTTTCGGAATTTTTGATCTCGTTTGTGCGGATTTGTACCGTATATCAAACAACAACCTCAATTAATGTTTGACTTCTATCGAGGGTACTTTTAAGTAGGAAACAACATAAAAAAAAAAAAGAAATTTTGCGAGCATATTGAGCTTACCGCTTGCTACCAATGGTATTTGTAGTTGCGAGTTCGGACCCCCGGTTTGGGGCCTACGTCAATGTATCGCATTGTTGGCATTTTTCATGAATGAATGCGATACACGGCCATATCTTACAAACCGTTGGTCGGAACTCGCTTTTACAAGTTGCGTTGTCGTGTGTACGGGGAGCCCGACCCAATCACAAAGTTTAGTTTTTTTTACCGTCGATTGTACGGTTTTCTCATGAATTTTGTTATGTTTTGGGCGAGTTTTCAATAGAGAACCCACTTGAAAAATCCGTTAATATTGCGAGTAGGTCGGTCTCGCCACTCACAAGTCATAACAACTTGTAGTAGCGAGTTGTCACCCACGGTTTGTTATATGCGTCCGTGTATCGCATTCCCCTCATTTCGAAGAGTGAAAGCGAGCGAGACACGGCCGTATCTTGCAAACCGTGGATCGGAACTCGCTTCTACAAGTCTCGTTACCTTGTGTGTGGCAAGCCGGACCCAATCGCAGAGTTTCATATTTTTTGACGTCGTTTTTGACGTTTTGTCACTTTTTTTTTTGTTTCTTATGTATATATATCACAATCGTTTGTTAACCAGCTATTTTATATATGATGTGTGTATTAATTTAACAATAATATATTTTTTTCCCAGATGAACAACGATACGGAGAGTTCTGCTACCGGCGATAATTTTGTGCAGGTAGAACCAATCAATGATTCCATGTCGTTAGTTGAAGAACATCTAAAACCAAAGTTAGGTATGATGTTTCCCACTTTAGTTGAGGCTGAAAATTTTATTCTTCATATGCTCGTTGTGGGGATTTTGCAATGCGTAAGGGTGGGAATAAATTAAATGGGGGAGTGGAAATAGATAAGTCATATCTTTGTAATAAAGTCGGGTCGTCGCCGAGTCAACATAGTGATGGTATGTAACACCCCACATTTTTATTTTTATTTAAAAAATGCATTTTTGATTTTTGCACGTATAATGCACGTGCTAATTTATCCATTCTCTTTTCTTACTCTCATTTACTAATTTTAAGCATGCATAATTGTAGAACCCCGTATTTTCAAATATTATTTTAAAGATTTGAAAATGAATTTAAATGATTTTCTGGAGATTTAATAAATATTTTCTAAAAAGATTTATCGTTCGTACACGTACAAAACACGTGCAAATGACTTTTGAGAAGTTTGAAAGTTAATTTTTCTTTATGAAAAATCATTATTTAATATTTGGAATTTATTTAGTATTTTTCCAGATTTTTCTGAAAACGAATTGGATCTATTTGCAATTTTTGAGAAACGAAGGACTTTTTTGCAATTTTGACATTTTAAGGGTTGAAGTGCAAATTATATTTTCTGGACGTTTTGAACTGTACCAGTTGAGATTAATGAGTATGTTCACTTTTAAGTCCTGATTTAAATGGTTTTTAGTGAGTTTTCAAGGATAAGAACTATATATATAAAGATATGTTTTGGAAGGACTATTTTGCAAATGCGTTTCTAAACCCTAAAAACAATATTTCCGGCCTATATAAGAGAGTGTGCAGCCGTCATTCACTGCACAACTCCAGATTTATTATAACATTGTTTTCTTGGTGATCGGAAGGAGGACTTTTGGATCTAGCAAAAGGAAGGCTTTTTCGTGGATTCTTCTAAAATTCTAAAGGTGAGTGATATCAACTGTGTTTTGTTGATTGATTGTGTGTTGTTTTGTCTCGATATTTTCGTATCTTGTATGTGATCAATGCAGTCGTTGTTATTTATATTATGCATGTGAAACCCACGAATGTTTAGTAGATCTTGATTGACAAATTTCCTATTGCTCGAAACATGTTAAGATTTGAGTATGGTTATGACAATAAGGAATTGGATAGTAGAATATCTAGATTTTGAGACCACAAATCAGATCTGGGTTATAAGTCGTGACAGGATTTAGTTTTGAGAAACCCTAATGAAAGGAGTTGGAATATAGAACATAAGATCTGAGTTTTGAGACATTTAATGATTGAATAATGTACCCGTAATGAAGAATTATTCAAGATTGTCATTTTACATGATTAAGAATTATTTTCATGAACAATGAACCTTTAGAAAAACTCCAGTATCGATTATTGTATACAGACCTAATTTGTGAAAACTGTAGGCCGACAGTCGACTGGTCTACGATTCAGTCGACTGGTACGACCCTATTACTGTATCTTCAGTTCTTTTGAAAATCCGTTCTGGACAGTCGACTGGGACTAAGTATCAGTCGACTGGTTTGCTGAGAATGTACTTTGTAAAGTCACTACAGTTTCTTGTCTGAACAGTCGACCGATGACCCTTTAAGTCGACTGTTAGTACTTAGAATGCTTTTTGAGAATTATTGGAAATTGTCTCGGGTAAGTCGACTGATGGTTTCTTGAGTCGACTTATTGTACTTGTTTATAATCTCGGATATTGGTTCTCGGGACAGCCAACTTATTACAGTATAAGTCGACTGGTGCTGATTAGTTTCCGTAATCTTGAATGTCCTTTCAAATTTTTAGTCTTTGTAGATGGATATATTTTGCGGTGTGAGAATCACTGTTAGTGATTGAATACCGGGTATCCGATCTATGTTATCTTTGGTCTTTGTAGATGGATATATTCTGCGGTGTGAGAATCACTGTTAGTGATTGAATACCGGGTATCCGATCTATGTTATCTTTGGTCTTTGTAGATGGATATATTCTGCGGTGTGAGAATCACTGTTAGTGATTGAATACTGGGTATCCGATCTATGTTATCTTTGGTCTTTATAGATGGATGTATTCTGCGGTGTGAGAGCCATTAAACGCTGGGGTTGGGTATATTCTGCGGTGTGAGAATCACTGTTAGTGATTGAATACCGGGTATCCGATCTGCAGTGTTGAGAGTGACTGATTACCGGGTATCCGATCTATGGCACTGTTAGTAATTGATTGTTGGAAACGTTCTATGGTATTGAGAGGTATTGATTGAAGGGCAACCGATCTATGGTATTGTTCCCGACTAGGTTTTTGTGCATGTACTTGCCTTTCGTTTCTTACTTCACAATACATGCTCAGTTTATGTATTTTTGTTCAGTACATGTTGCTTAAGAATTCATGTTTATTGTTTATTTATGTTTGTTGTTTATATCACTCACACCATTTATGGCTGACCCCTTTAGTTTGGGGGTTAGGGTTCAACTCTAGTCTCATGTGTTACAGGTTATTGCTTAGTGCTTGGAGGTGGGGATGCCTGAGTTAGCTTTGGAAATTATGAGTGATGAAATAGAACCTAGTGTAAATTTGTAAAGAAGAGGGTTGTAAAAGAATGTTTTAATTCAAGGTGTTTTTTTTGTATTTCCGCTGCATTTGAAAAAGATTATTGTAATAAGAGTTTGGAATAAAATAATTTGTGTTTTGGTCTATGTGTACTATTACATTGAAGTGGATCGCTGGGAATGTACCACGTATTTTCTAAGATTTTTATATTAGAAATTCGGGGCGCTACAATAATTTTATTTAGCCTTTATTTAATCCATGGACCTAAAGATTAAATCATAGCCCATTAGATTGATTAAAAGAATAGCCCACTAGAATAATTAAGCTAATGAATTAAAAGAGGGCCCACGAATCAAGCCCATTAGTAAAATCCTAATTTAAGTTGAGCTTGGACTAATACATGACAAGTTACAACTTTTTGTACACATTTAGAACTATAAAAAATGTATTTATTTTGTATGTGCATGTCTGCATTTGCACACATATTGAGGTTGGTCAGTTGCACTAGGGGTAGGCCGGTTTTGAGTGTGGAAGGAGAAGGGTTGAGAGTTAGGGCTTTAGAATGGTGGAGAGATGAAGAGTTGGGAGTTTAGGAGTTAAGAAAATGAAGGGTTGAGTGGGCAATTAAGGAGAGATTTATTAGGTTGAGATTTATGCAAATTAGACCCTAACAATATCCTATAAATAGCACCTCATTTCTCCTTCTCTTTTGCACCAAAAACAAATCAAATAAGAAAAAGAAAAATAAAGAGAGTAGAGAGTTCTTACTAGGAGGAGAAGATCTTGCTAGGAGGAGAAGTTCTTGCTAGGAGCTAGGAGTGTGCTTTCACTTTGTTCAATCTTCATTAGAGGTGGGTGGTTTCATTATTTTCTAAGTGTAGAATATGCATGCTAAGAACTATAAATGAGTAGTATAAGTTAATATTGTTGTGAAAGATATTGTTAAAATTCATGCTAGTGTAATGTGCTATGAATGAGGATAGTTTTGTTGTGATCGAGTAAAAAAAATAGATATCATGCTAATTAAAAAGAAGAAATACTTTATACTATGAATCATGTTAATGTGCTTGTAATTTTTAGTATATGGTAATTTATTGATGAATGTCATATTCAAATCATTCCTTAGAATCTAATGACTAAGAAAGAAGAAAGAAAATCAAATAAAATTTAGTTAGTACCATGAAAAGTGTTGACATATGTATATTTTGCATTATTGAAAATAATAATTTTCCATGAAAGACATTTTTTTTGAAATTCTCGTGATTGAAAGACATGTTGGTATGCTATAAATTTTTAATTTGTAAAAGGAGGAACATAAACTAATTTTCATGAAGACTATTTTAGTTTTGAGAAATGCAAGCCTATGTGTAAATTGAAAGAAAAAAAAAATGTTTAAGGGAATGGAAATATGGCTTTAATGAAATTAAAATTTGTTGTTTGTTGTTTTTAATTTCAATCTCAGTCAAGAAAAATTCTATTTCGAATTCTTAGAAAGATTTGATCTTTGGATAAAACAAGTTGCATGAAAAAAAAACCACTTTCTGAATAGTTTAAACAAAAGTACATTAGTACAATTCCTAAACAGAAAATACACTTGGACTTACTGGTTAGCTAGTGCAATACAGAGTATTGTTTATGAGAGATCTTGGGTTCGAAACTTGATAGTCACATTCATTTTTGTTTCCATTAATTGAATTCTGAAACCAAGAGTTGATTTATGAAGACCTTGGCACAGTTCTTTGACGCCAGAGTCCAATGGACTTAGTGGCTAGGGGGTTTGAGTTTGGGTGTTGGTTGTGGGTTTCAGCCAGTCACAGGTTCAAAACCCAGGGACACCATTTTGGTTTTGTTTGTGGTTTTTTTATATATATAATTGATTTTTTGAATGAAAGAGTTTTAGAAATAAACATTACTATTAATATAAAATGAAATGGGAAATTATAAGAAATAATTATGAAAGTTTATTTGAAGTATAAAAATAGAAACTTGAGAATAGAACTTGTTTTTGTGAAAGAAAGCAAAATTATTTGTTGTGAAGTGATTACTCTTGAAGAGATTGCACTTGTTTTTTTTTTTGTTTAAGAAATATCTCGACGTGATCGAGACACCACATGAGCTTGGATTTTGTGATAAAATTTATATGATGAAATTGTGTGCATTGAAAAAAATTATGTTGCTTTGAAGATTATGAATGAATAACTAGATCATGAATAGAGACAAGAAATTGATCAATTGTGAATAAGTTGAAAATGAAAATATCTAGGTTTAAGACATGTTTATTAAAGGGTATGAGTACCCATGTTTTCTTGTACATGAAAAAGTTGTGATTTAGAGTTAGTGAGACCTCGAGTGTCGGCACTATTGAAAAGAGTCGAGATATATTTTGAGATATGGCCATGGAGCTATCTCGTATTTGTTGATAAAGTCCGGTAGGAGGTAAAACTAATTCTAGGCTTGGAAATTTATTCATGTCTTGAACTAAATAATTAGGCACATAAGTGAAGATGTAGTGAACTTGGGCAAACATAAGTGGGTTGCTTCTATATAGTCGGCGGTGGATCTCCGTGGCTATAGACCCAGTTGGCGGACTGTGGTTGCTCCGTGGGAGATGGGCTTTTATTTTTAAATTCGGGACTTAGCGTAGTCAGGCGGATAGTCGCCATACTCCAATGTATATACGTATACCGGGGCTAGAGGGGCACTTGCGGGATGATTCACACGATGAAGGATCTGTTATAACAGCCGGCGGGTTGGGATCCATATTCGTGGAATGATCTAAACCTTGCTTTATTACTGGGTAATTTCATGGCGAGGGATCGAACCCTTAAATGTGGAGTACGTAGGTGCTTGCCCTCGGACCTATGTAGTATGGGATGCATTAATCCGAACAAGTGTGCATTAGAGTCATCGTAGTATACAATGTGTGCATTAGGCATTAAGGCATGACATACACTTACATGTTTAGCGTAGTCACAATTTAACACTTTATTGTTCATTCAATTTTTTGTGTGAATTGTTAAAGTAATGAGATCGTTATATGTACGGCATAGAGAGGATGACCGAGTATAACATTTTCGTTAGTTGTAAGTGACTGACGTGCCCACAACTTAATATGCAGGTAATGGACTTTTATGAAGAAGTAAAGATGTTATGATGCACTTGATGATTTACATTGTTATAGTTGTACAAGTTCTATTTTATTTCATTGTTGTATTCTTCTGCTGTGTAAACAAAGATGTAATGAACTCTGATGCATTATTAAAAAATTTTAATTTCCTTGTAAAATTGTACGAAGTGAAGTAAAGATCCTGTGAAATCTCGAATTCGGTCTTATTTGGAATTCGGGGCATTACATGGTAGACGGGGAACAACCTGTAGAACCGGTTGCAAGACTTGTGTTCGTGTAAAATTGAACAAAGCAAGTAATACGTGGGTATTTTATTCATTTCACGAAGAACACAATCACGAATTCACATCACCCGGCAGAAGGCATCTTTTGCCCCGAAACCGTTCCGTATCAAATACGGATAAAAGGATAATAGATCAATTCAACCAAGCTAATATCCAGACATGTCGACAAATGCTCTTTTTCGAAAGTGCTAGCGGTGGTCAAGATCAAGTAGGATTCACCGAAAAAGATATTAGAAATTTACTTAGAGATTCGCAAGAAGCATTGAAAGGACATGATTCTACAATGCTAATTAATTTTTTTGAATCTAAGAAACAGACGGGTCCATTTTTTGTGACATTCAAGTATATCCTGAAGGGCGGTTGTCACATTGTATGTGGGTTGATGGTATTTCTAGGATGAATTATCAAGAATTTGGCGATGTACTTTGCTTTGATGCCACGTACAACATGAACCGGTATGGAATGTTATTTTTTCCCTTTGTTGGAGTGAATCAACATTGGCAATCGACTTTCTTAGGAGGTGGGTTCATTCCAAATGAAACGACCTCTTCGTTTGAATGATTCTTTGAAAAGTGGTTAAGGGTTATGAATCGTGCTCCATCCGGTATCGTCACCGACCCTAGCTTACCGTAAACCTACCCCTAACCCCTGTTAACATTAACCCTAACCTTACACTAACCCTAGCTGATATACTATTACCACTTTAGGGGATATGTTTAGGGGTTAGGTGCTAAACTGGATAGGTATACGCACTCCAAAATAAATTACATATTAGGGATAAAAATATATTTTAAAAATTGATTTTTACGAATGTAAATATCATATTTTATTTTTTCTAATTTTTTTTTTACATTTAACCTTAACGATTTTATATTGGTTAGTTAGGTGGCAATAAATGGAAATTAATAAAAAAAATATAAAGGATGTACAAGCATATGAATGTCTACTTTGTAGAATTCAGGAGACAATGTTCGTAAAGAGTGGAGAGACAGTTGTAAAAAATATAAAAAACATAACCATAACCCTAACCTTATCCTAACCCTATCCTTAAACAACCTAGAAGTTACTACTTGGGTTGAAACCCTACACTCACCAGTAACTGGATAGGTGTACGCATTGCAGTAGAATTTACATATTAGGGGTAAGAATATATTTAAGAAATTGTTTTTTACAAATGAAAAGATCATATTTTATTTTTGGTGATTTTTGTAAACATATAACCTTTATGATTTTATATTGGTTAGTTAGGTGGATAAAAATGGAAATTAATAAAATATATAAATGATACACAAGCATATGAATATCTTTTGCGTAGAGTTCTAGAGACACTGTTCGTAAAGAGCGGAGAGAAGGTTGTAAAAAGCATAAAAATATTTCGTATAACCTAGGCTGCTGGGCCGCTGTTGGAGACAACGGCCTAAGCTTTGTAAATAAAAATTGGTTGGTCTCTGACTTGTTGCTCCTTTTAGCTAGGGCAAGTCAGAGAGCAAACCAAAATACTTCAACACTTTTTTTTTATAACTTAGGCCGTTGTTGGAGACAACGGCCTAAGCTTTGAAAAAATAATTTGGTTGCTCTCTGACTTGTTGATCTTTTTGACTTGGCCAAGTCAGAGAGCACCCAAAAAACTTTAATTTTTTGGCTATAACCTAGGCCGTTCTAAGCTATAAAAAAAAGGGTGTTGCTTGCTCTCTAACTTGTTGCTCTTTTTAACTTGGCCAAGTCAGAGAGCACCAAAAAAACATTAATTTTGGCCTATAACTTAGGCCGTCGTTGGCCTAAGGTATTAAAAAAAGGGGTGGTGCTCTCTGACTTGTTGCTCTTTTTAACTTGGCCAAATCAGAGAGCACCACTAAAAATTCAAATTTTCTTCTATAACGTAGGCCGTTGTTGGAGACAACGGCCTAAGCTTTAAAAAAAAAGGTGTTGCTCTCTGACTTGTTGCTCTTTTTAACTTGGCCAAGTCAGAGAGCACCCCAAAAACTTCAATTTTTTGGCTATAACCTAGGTCGTTGTTAGAACAACGGCCTAAACTATAAAATAAAAGGGGTGCTGCTCTCTGACTTGTTGCTCTTTTTAACTTGGCCAAGTCAGAGAGCACCCCAAATACTTCCAAATTTTTGCTATAACCTATGCCCTTGTTGGAGACAACGGCCTAAGCTTAAACAAAAAATAGGGTGTTGCTCTCTGACTTCATGCTCCAATACAGAAAGCTATTGATCAAAAAAAAAAAAATTCAACCAACAACCTAGGTCGTTGGTTTAAAAATAATAATAATAACTACAAATCCAACAGCAGCTACAGCTACTACACTTCAATCACCCCCAAAATGCATATACTTTCCCATCACCTACACTCTCCAAATAAATTTCTACATACAGCCACCAAAATCAACAAACATAATTCACAATTATCAAGTAATAACAACAACATCAACAACACTTAAACTGGCCAACAACAATTTTGACATAATAAGTTACAACAGAAAAAAAAAACAAAATTTCAATAAAATACTACAACAAAAAAATGTATCGGGAATTAGCTAAGAACCGGGCGTGTAAGGTTGTGGTGCTCGCCTCTTCCGAGCAGGATTTCATCGCCGGTATGGAGATGACGCCTCAGCAATTTCTTCTTCTTCTCCCTCCTCTTGTACGTCTCCAACAACTCTTTCTTCATTCTCTTCTTGTTGGTCTTCTTCTTGAGGTGGAGGTGAAGATCTAGCTTGTTGTTCTCTGAGTTGTTGTTACTGTTGTTGCCCCAACACTGCAGATGGCCTACCCCTCATGCTTTCACGTCGCTCTCTCTGTGAGCATAATGTTCTATCCAAATGTTTACCCTCTCCCAAAACATCCAAATTGGTACGACATGAAGAGAGCATCTTCTGAGCGAACTTCTTCATAGGCGTGCCAGCATTACTTTTGATTACCTCCGCGCATTCTTTTGCCACGTCCAACGTATTATCGATCTAAAACAAAAAACCAAAAAAATAAAATTAAACACATTCAGATATGTAAACAATTTAATCACTTTAAATATAACAAAAATTCAACAAAATTTGAATATTATACTCACCAATGTACGTATAGCCAAGCCCTTCGGTTGGAACATGGGTTGTGAAATAGAATAGGCGGGTGGTGGTTCAATCTCGCTCTCCTCAATTGGTACTTGAATACCAGCAGATAGTTTTGTATCGAAAAAGATGTACAAATGTGTCATTGATCTGAACCATTGCATGTACTTCCCTTGCAGCTTGCCATCGTAACCTGGAACATGAACAATTACAAGTTCAAACTGTCGCTCGTTTCATTCTGCAACGTAAACACGCTGGAAATCTACCCAATCATGAGTAGGCATACGACTGGTACCCCTCACGGCGTGTAACTCTATAAAATTTTATAACCTAGGCCGTTGTTGGGAACAACGGCCTTGGTTATAAAAATTCAGAACAAGGCCGTTGTTCCAAACAACGGCCTATAATTTAATTTTTTATAACCTAGACCGTTGTTCCCAACAACGGCCTGGGTTATATTCATTTTTCTAGAGCGAATCAGGCGAAGAGTTATTGGGGACGAAATTTTCAAAATAACCGTCCGCCACTTAAATGATATTGGGTGATGGCGGAGGCGATGTGAGCCGCTGATCACGATCAAAAGTGATCCAACGGCTCAGATTGGTGTTTTCCAACCCGTGAAAACAAATCCGTTTTCAATGGAGCATTTCCTATATATATATATATATATATGGGTAAAAGGGATATGAGCAACTTGCTCAGCTAGTAAATGCGCAATTGATTATGTGACATGCATGCGATACATTGGACAACTAACCATTTTAAAGATTTTCCAATCACATGTATGCCGCATCATCAATTGCTTATTTACTAAATGAGCAAGTTGCACATACCCCTTTTTCCTATATATATATATATATATATATATATATATATATATATATATATATATATATATGTGGAGAGAAAGAGAAAAAGTATGGTGATGTGACATATGATATTCATTTTGCCAAATTGACAAAAAAGGGCAATTGTCAAATTTGGCAACTCATTTGCTATTTGAGTTGCCAAATATGAAAATAGCAACTGAAATAAGAGGTTGGTGTGGATGCTCTAAGAAATCAACCTCTCATTCAACTTGTGATTATACAAAAGCTATACTCTACTCCAAAAAAAAAAAACAAAAAACAAAAAACAAAAAACAAAAATAAAAACAAATTGGGTACCACTTTAACTTGATAATGATTGTGGTGTTATTAAATCAAGATGTGCCATGCACTTATCTCTACTCTATAATATTATAACAAAAGAGTTGGAGGTATAGTTTGTAAATACTCTATAATAATATAACGAAAGAGTTTGAGGTATAGTCTGTAAATATATCAATTTACGTATAGCGTGCATATATAACTAATATGAAGAATGTCTCGGTTCGAGTTTTTATTTTAAAAATACTAGAAATATGCATGTTCTAATATATATATATATATATATTATAATAATGCTACACCCACAATCTTTTATACAACATTTTTCTTTACAACCTTAGGTGGCATAATACTATTGGAGACTATTGTAGAGTATGTTGTAGAAATCTCCAACACTATTGTGCCACCTAAGGTTGTAGAAAAGGTTGTGGGTGTAGCATTACTCTTTTTCTAAATCAAGACTACGACAGAGTGGCCTCAAACCTGAGACTTCTCTTTTTCCATCACAAAACATTATCATTCTCTTTGCAAATTATCCTTAGTGGCACCAATTTTTATTTTATATGTGTGACATTTTTGTACATAATTATATCGTAAATAAATTTGAACTTGAGGGTATTGTGGTTAGAGCTAGTCGTGTCGGGTCATCCACTACTTGGACCCGGACTCGGACCCGGTACCTCATGGGTCCTAAAATTGGACCCGGATCCGGCCTTGCGAGAATCGGGTCCAGGTTCGGGTCCTTGTTAAAAAAAACCTACTTGTCGTGTCTGGTAGCTGGAAATAAATATTTGCACTTAAATTTTTTGTACCTGATACCCTGCAGTTCCAACAATTTTTATACTTAAATACATGAATAAATATTATATTTACATATTTACCATCAGTAATTACTCTTTACATGTATATCCCTATGATCCCTATTATTCAAATTCCATATTTTTGGGAGTATTTTTTAACGGGTCCGGATCGGATCTATTTTGAGCAGACCCGAAGCCGGACTCGGACCTGGACCTGTATAGATCGGGTCGGTTCTGATCCAATACTGGGTCCGGATCGGGTCCGGATATCGGATCAAAGTAACAACTATAATTATGGTAACTGCCAATATTTGAGTAAATTGATGCTTAATATAACTCCCACTTAAAATTAGTGGTTGAGATTAGATAGTTAGTTGTCTACAAATTACACAACCCCAACTCTCGCATTATTATTAGAAATTAGATATTAGATATATATATTTATTAAGACGCACGTGTAAATTATCAGTAGTACAAGTGATAGGGTTTCTCAATGTTATGTAAAAGGTACAAATTCAATTATGTACTTAACTACTTTATTAGATTGCAAAAGTTATATATTCACCAAAAAAAAAAGATTGCAAAAGTTATAACAAAAAGAAATGTGTAGTATTTTCTGAAGATAAAGTAATAGAAAGTATTTTTCAATTGTAGTCAAATGAATCTTGTAAGTTAAATTGTAATTATAAGTTGACTTGTAATTATTTACAATGTAGATCGCAATATATTAAACATTCCCTCAATTTATCCCACCTGCGTTAACAAAAAATTTGGTTTACAAGTTGAAGTCGTGCACTCCATGCCCAATTGTTCATATTGAAGAAGGATTTTGGGTCTACTAACAGAATCACGTACAACTTACTACTACTCCACTAAGGTTTGGTGGCATTCATCAAGCACTCGCTTCTTCCTTTTTTAATAAGTTATTTTAACACCCAAAATTAGAATATGGTTTATTTTAGAACCCAACAAGTTTCATATATGATAAAAACTCCATTTCCTATATATGATTATCCTTTAAACCCAACCTCTTATTGTTGGCCAGAAGGATAGGAAATAAGTACTAGAAAGCAGAAAAACATATAAAGATACAGGATCCCCAACAGCCCTTGGGTGTTAGACTCTAGCCCATGGTAGGACCTATCTCGATCCCTGAGTTCCCGAGGGTCCAAGGCGAAAAGTCCAAATAATTATTTTTGGAAGCCCCTAATTACAATATAATTTTTTTACGCGCAAAATATATACCTATAATTTTTTTATGGGAAATACAAATTTTGGGGCCCCTAAAATTGTAAAAAAAATCGGAGGCCTGAGGCGGCCGCCTCATTGGCCTCAAGGTGGGGGCCGACCCTACTCGATCTCCTCATCGTTGTAATGCTGCTGTGGAAAGGACTTTACTGATATTGTCTTGCGGCTGCACCCTCTGCCCAGAAAAAGATGAAATGCATAACATTAGTAAGAATACCATTAATGGAATTACTATTACCACAAAAATACAAGTTATTCCTATTTAGCAAGAGCTCCCAAGATGTTGCGGCAATCGCAATATACCAGGGCATTTTTCCATGTGTGTCTGCATCTAGCAAAAGTATTGCCTATCCAAAGGTCCTTGTAGGTTTTTAAGCCTAAGGCCCGAAAAACTTCATGCCAAACAGCCTTATTTCTTGGGCAATCGAGAAATAGGTGATCCCTCATTTCGACATGGTTATTGCAAAAACCACATGTAGTTGCAATCGTCGGTTGTCTCTTGGTCAAGTTCTCACGAGCGAGAATGACATCGTTGAGAACAAGCCAGAAGAAGACTGACATTAAGCAATATTTTAGCGTTCCAAACTGTCCTTAACCGGGGTGGTCTGCATGCATAGTAGTGAATCCTAGAGTAAAGAGACCGAATTGTGAGTTGCCCTATTTTTTTTCCAATTCTCATGCCTAGCTATATCTGGACTTGGATTGCACTTGATCCCTGAGACAGTGATAAGTTGTCTGACTCCCCCCAGCCCAGTCAATAGGTGATTGCATGATTCTGGGGTGAGGAATGGGATTCCATTTACCCCATTTCTAGGCCTTGGCTACGGATAAGTGTGGGTGTGGACATTTATCGTACAAGTTAGGAAAGAGTGATTTTAGTGAGTTGTCTCCGCATCACCTATTCCACCAGAATCTTGTTGAATGTCGTTACCAATGTAGGTAGACATACACCTACTATACGGGTCGTATGCCTTGGAGATTCTTTTCCAAAACCACGATGTCTTGCGTCCAATGAAGAAACCTTCTACCATAATTTCTTGCCTCTCAACGTATTGATGAATAGAGTTTTGCCAACCTTCGCTATTTGGGTGGAAAATTTCCCATCACCATTTGCCGAACATGGCTAGATTCATTTTCTTAAGGTCGATGGTGTTGAGACCACCATGTGCCCGTCGCATGCATGCCTTCCCAATTCAATGAGCATCTTTTATTTTATATAAATTAGGGGTAATATATCCTTTCGCGTGTGGTGGTATTTTTTATGAAAGCAAACTGGCATTGTCGTTATTGACAAATTTAGAACCCACTGTCGCCCCTGATAACCATTTTCCATTTTTGTTAGTCGGTCCATATGATTAGCCCTCATAATTCATTTCTATATCTAATTCGGCAACTTTCTTCTAGGAATATGCAATGTTTTGGGACACCCGATCGAATATAGATTCACGTACACTGTCCAATACTGATCGAACCAAAACATTGATCTCCTTAATACACTCAGTGATTACAAAACATTTGATCCTTCTCCACTCAAAATAGAGAAAGCAAACCGCATTCTATCCTGTGGATGGATCAGTCCAATAAACTAGTTGCATGCCTCCAAATAAATCATTGCATGGCTCTACAAAAGTGGGTTTGTAGTCTCCAAGTTTATCATTGCCTTTGATTCTAATCTTTGGTGGAAACCCCCATGATTTATCTTTGCTTTCAAGGATTTATTATGCGCACATTTTCCTTTTGTTTGGTTTTCTACTAAGCTTCAAGCCAAAGCCAAACTACTCCACCTCTTTTAAAAATAGTATATTGTGCATATCTGTGATAAGACCCAATACCTACGTTAGGTAGAGTCAAGATCTGTATTTTACCACAGGAGGAGAATGTCGGTTTATGAAATATTTAAAGTGGGTTAAATGATAAGCTAAATGCACTCCATGTGATTTTTTAACTGAAGTAAAAGGCGAGCATCCACAGTCTCCTAAATATGCATATTATGTATATTTTGTAAAAAAAAAACTCGCTGCACTCGTCTGCTAAATATACATATTATGCATATTCTGCTATAGTAGATAGCTATATATCAGAGAGAGAGGATATGAGAATTATGTATATTATACAGGATGCAACTTTATGTTGCGTCGCTCAAAAAAATATTATTTTTAAATCGTCGGATGCAAATTCAAGTTTCGTCGCTCCGAAAAAAAAATGCAAATTAAAAAACCGGAAAATGAAAAAACCATCGGACGCAACTTAATGTTGCGTCCCTCCTAGCGCAATCCTCAGACGCAACTTCTTGTTGCGTCCGTTGGATTTTTTTATTTAAAATATTGAATTACCTATTTGCCCCCTCTTCATTCATCAACGTCTATTTTTAATTTTCCAACCTAAATCCAATGGCTCCTTTTTATCTAAACAGCTCACAAAAATTTTGTATATATAGTACCCATCCTGAACCGAATATTAGCACCACAATTGTGTAAAAAAACTTTCATATCTCAAGTTTCTATTACTTACTGTCTTGTATTCAGTTATCTGTGAAAGAAAATTAATGGCCAGCCGAAGTGGTGCAAGGGGGAGAGCATATACGTCTCAGGAAGATGTTCTGTTGTGCCAGAGTTAGATTAGTATAATTCAAGATCCAGTAATCGGTAACGATCAATCCGGGGCACAGTTCTGGGAGCGTATTTTTTCTACATTTAAGGTATTATTAGGTACTCCGACCAACAGAACAGTTAGCTCGATCACTTGGTAGTCGATTTCAACTCATTTCGAAAGAAGTAGCCCTATTCATAGCAAAATTGAGCAATGCAACTACTATGGCCGGTAGCGGAACAACCGAGTCAGATAAGGTATGTAGAAAAATTAAGATTTAAATTCATTATTCATATTATTTGTGTACATAATAACGTTTGGAATTTCAATGTTGTCTCAGATTCGCGAAGCCAGAGTACAATATATGGCAACTTCGGGGAGGGCTTTCAAATTTGATGAATGTTAGGAGATTCTTAAAGATCAGCCGAAGTTTTCATTGTGTACTACACAAGTGTTCGATCGAATACAAAATATCTAAGACGGTGAAGAGAGTGGTACCCAATACTCTCCCACAACAGCCAAATGAGACTCAGATATACTCATTGATACGGATTCACCTACACCCCTTACTCGACCACCAGGTCACAAAGCTACTATGAGGAAAGGAAAAAGAGTTGCCGAAACATCAGAATACAAAGATATGGTCGAAGAAACAGCCATTTTCACATCTGTATACAAAGAATCACAAGATAGGTGGAATGTCATTAAAGCCCGAGAACGGATATTAAAAAACGGATCGAGGAAAATCGCATTATGGGTATCAATCTGAACACGTTACCAACGAATCAACAATATTATTTTATGTGTAGGCAAAATGAAATTATGCAAAAACGAGGTTACAACAATGGGTAAAGAACATTAGACAAAAATTTTGTATTTTATCTTGATATAATGTAAGCATGCAATTTGAAATGAAGAATATATCTTACGCTATTAATTTGAAATGAAGAAGAATCCGGGGATCACAATATGGATCCATAGTATCCTGTGTTATGAAATTGAATTTTAATTACATGGTCCCTACATTATTATTTTAAATTATAATTGCTAATGTATCGTGTGTTTATAATATGGTAACGATAGTTAATACTCATAATTATTGGCTTACAATACGCTTCAAATATTAAATCAAAATTCAAAGTACTACATTAACTATGTTTATAATTATTTAATCAAAGTAAAAGTTACAAGAAAATCACAATACATAGTAAAAATACATGCTAAGTGCAGTTACTCATCTCTATATTGATTCCAAATATGTTCCACAAGATCTTGACGAAGTGCATGATGTTTTTGCCGATCATGTAGAATGACATTGCGAACGATTCACCCTTCTTCATCAATTGGTCCACATGTGCTTGGTTCGATCCCAATCGAGTCAAGAATTTGATCATAATCTTAATCAAGAATTCCTTCGTCACGTTCATCCTCAACAATCATGTTTTGTAAGATGATACATGTTTTCATAATATATGACAGAGTATCTGCATCCCACATACGTGCTGGACGCTTGACTATTCCAAATCGTGATTGTAAAACTCTAAAAGCACGTTCCACATTTTCTCTTGCACCTTCTTGCATTTCTGCGAATTTCTTTTTCTTTTGTGTATCTGATGCGGTGTAAGTTTTGACGATGGTTGGCAAAGGTGGGTATATACCATCCGCTAAATAATAGCCCATATTGTAATTGTGGTTGTTGATGACAAAATTAGCTAGAAGTGCACAACCATCAAGAATCTGATTAAATAAAGTTGACCGGTTCAGCACATTTAGATCATTATTGTTTGTTGACAAAATTGTTCTTAATTTTGTCATATCTACTTGTTGAAATCTATATATGAAGAACTCAAACTATATTACAATGTGTGGAAATAATTAACTTGATAAGAAAATCAAAGGGTTTAAATGTAACTTAGTGGAGAGTATACGTCTCAAAATTTCATATAGTTCTATAATGAACATGAAATTACTTCTGAAACTACAGCTCGTTCCACCTAAATCAATTGGAATAGCAAAATGTAGGAACTTGACACTAACAACAATGTTAAAATTTCTTGAATCTAACCGCAGGTACCATTTAATACTTTGGAGGAAAGTTGTATAAGCAGCTAATTACCTTCTAATAGACTTCCACATATCAAACTTTTTACCACATCGCACGAGATTTGACACAAACATCTACCTCACTTTAATGACTTAAAGAACTTGGGTTCGTATCGCATTTGTTAAAATTCATGACCTTAGAATGTCCAAAATAGAATAAGAACTGTAATATGCATATGTTTAGGTCTAGTAGAAGATAGCGCATTTGAAATATATTTAGATCTATCAAATAAACTCTTTGATGGAGTCTATGGATACTATTTATTTTGAAAATTTGGCAAACACATGACCTTTTCTGAATCCACAGAGCCTATATTAGACTCTCAATTAGAGACTGAAACCATTAATTCTGACAGGTACATGGTATTGATTACTTTGATATATATATTCCCCTGTTTGTCATCAAGCCACTGTTATGATCATTTTAGACCTTGCATCTTTTGAAAACTTTGTCATTCATTAAATGGATGGAAAAAATAGTATTCTTAAATTGTGATTTTAATAAGATACAACCTGATGGTTTTGTCATGCAAGGTCAAGAGCATAAAGTGTAAACTAATAAATTCTTTATATGATCTTAACAAAGCACAATATCATGGCATGATAAGTTTGATACGACTGCTAGAAAACTAGGATTTTAGGCCTATTTGTTAGATAAAGATCTATACATTTTATTTCAACAAAGTTGTGCAGATTTGCTTGTATGTGGACGATATGCTAATTTGTAAATATAATCAAGTTAATGCATTTGACATGAAAGATCTAGGGGTGGTTTTGTATCTTGGGAGTGAGAGTTGATGTTAATGAGCAAAAGATAATTCTTAGTCAGTTACACTATATAAGATCAATATTGCAAAAGTGGGATAGATAGGTTGTAACACCCCGAATTCCAAATACAACTGAATTCGAGATTCCTCAGGATCTTTACACTTCTTTCATACAATTTTACAAGGAATTTAAAACTTTTCACTTTACATCAGAGTTACAAGAGATCTTTACACTTTATAGCGGAAGCAAAATTATAACATTTACATAAATGAAAGTACAACAACATTTGAATAATCTCTAAGCATCAGTTCTTCTTTAATATTTATCATGTCATTTATCCCGCATACAAAATTGTGGGTACATCAGTTTATTCAACCGACGAATATTATACACGGCTATCCTCTCTATGCCGGAAATAGTATAATTGATTTTCCATATTTAACAAACACAAACTTGTTCACAAATCAAACTAAGGGGAATATCCTATTGATGTCGTGTTGTGATTGTGCACTTAGTCCTTAATGCAATTACTTATATTACATGACACTAATGCACACTTGTTCGGATTCTATGCATCCCATACTACATTGGTCCGAGGGCAATCCTCTTAATCGTTCTTCATCTTGTAGGGTTCAATCCCGCGTCATGACTTAATCTACTACTGTAACTACGGTAGTATCCTAGATGTCCTATGAGTACGAGCTCATGTGCAGAAAAACTGGAGGGAAATCCCACGCCATGTCACGACGCATCGTGAAGACAACCTATAGATAATTCAGCCTCCTTCATGGTACACGATCCTCTCGCAGTCACCAAACACCCCACAAGCGTCGCCAAGATCCCGATAAATCCGGAGTAGTGCCCACGTCAAGCCACGACGCATCGTGAAGATAAGCTGTGAATCACACCCACATCGTAGACTCGAGGCCCTCATACTTGTGTTTTTCTCTCACTTTCATCACCTCTTCACTTTGTACTAATTCTTAATTTAATGAAATCATGAACAAAATCAATCTCTTAGAGTCAGCCCTCTCACTAATACCGGTCTTATTTCTTTCACTTCACAATGACCCAAACTTGGTCTTTTCAATTTCAATAATCATATCTCATCACTTTTCACTTGCCGATGTGAGTTTTGGCAACACCATAATTTTCAATTTCAATTCACAAATTCACATATCTGAGTTGTCATACTCAAGAACATTTCTCTTTTTCAATTACATGATTTCCAACCTTTTCATTAGTCAATTATCATACATAAAGTTCAATTATACATCATGCATTTCATAACCAACATTTATTCCGCATTAAAATCATCTTACGAAAACATCTAGTCAAAGTGAATATTCATAAAATCACCATTGTCACGCTACTCTTTAGCAAAATAACTTATATAAAAAAAATCACATTTGTATTTTCTTTCCATCAATTTTCCTTTTTCAATACTTATCTTAATTCCCTCGTGAAAACACACATTTTTATGAAATTATACGAGTGTGAAACCATAGTTTCGAATACACTTTTACTTCCAAAATACACTTTATTTCATTCCAATAACGCCCAATTAATTTTCATAAGTCGTATATGATTTTAGAATAATAACGGTATTTTTTTTCGGAATTTGTACGCATCAAGAAAACCCCCAAAATTGATTTTAGACAAAAATAAATATTCTGGCCTACACCAGAATCGAACCCGCAACCTTTAGAAGTCAGCTACACACACTAGCCACTGGGCCATTTGCGCTCAGCGATAAGAAGAGGAGACAGAGGGTTTTATACCTCTGTTCGGATTTGGGTATTTTTTTTCAAAACGCACATAAAGGAATGGTGGACACAGGCATCGAACCAACGACCTCAAGACAACACGCACGCGCTACTGTAGCGCCAGAGGGCTCACCGACCACCTGAGCTATAGGGTTAGGTTGTCACAACTATAACTTGAATTTTATTTAATTCGACTCTCTGTTTTATTAGAGTATTTCGATGTCCAAAAGCTCTTATTTTTGTTTTGCTTGCACTAAAAACCCTGTAAATCTTCAGAATGTATATTTTAACTTAAATTAACACTCCAGTATTTTTAAAATAATTTTTCAGTAATTTAATACACAATTCTCATACAATAATTTAAATTTGCATACTACTTTTTTCATAATTCATTTGGACATTTCTCACACAACTTGGTATTAAAAAATTTCCATTAATTCCTTGTTTTCTCCTCTTTCATAAACTCAAATGCATAGGATAATTTTATTCATTCGAAACAATATCACGATAGTCCATTTAGCACACAAAACAATAATTTCATCTACTAGCATTTTGTACTTAATTTTAACATTATCAACAATCCCAATCCAATATTTCCATAACTACAAGCAATTTGCACACAATATTAAGATTCATGACAAGTTAACATGCAATCTATCAAGCATCAATTTAATCACTCGCAAGTTCTTTTTCCAATTAAGTGTACTCTTATTAGTTTCTTTCATGCATCATTACTTCAATCACTCCTAGCATGGCATCTAAATTATAAATATAGAAAACCACCCACCTTATTTGGAAAGAAAAATCACACAACACCTCCTAAACGAAAGAGCCCTTCTCCTCCTAGATCGAGCTTGCCAAACGAGTACTCCTCCTCCTTGCTTGATGTGCAAACCGAAAGCTCCCTAGTGTTGATGCCGAGCCTCCTTGCTTGTAGCCGGCCTCCTTGAATGCAAGCACACACACTCAAACTCTCAATCTTTTATTCTCACTTCCTACTAATAATCCACTACTAATAATTGTATTCTTTCACTACAGGTTTGGAGAATGAAGAGTGCAAGAATAACTAGGTGGGGGGGGGGGTATTTATACTAAATTTTGGGACAAATAGAGGGCTAGGATTGATCTAGGAGTTAGGAAACAAAGGCTACGATTCAAGGGGAAGTTATAGTAACCAACCATGATCACAAAAACCACCTCCCACAAACTCCACTCTCTTCTTTTCCCTCCTAATCCCATCCGGCCTCACATGGTGCACAAAACACGTGCACGTGAAATGCACGTGTCTCCAATAATCCCCTATTTTAAATGTTGTACATTTTATTCTTTATAAAAATAATCTATAAAAATTGTTTACATTACAAGTTGTATTAAAAAGGAAAATAAACTCATGGGCTTTTATTTAATGGGCCAAATTAGCCTACATTTAAAATAAATTAAGTTGGGCTCAAAATAAAAGGAACCTATGTTTGTTAAAAATGGGCTTTAATAAAAATAATGGAAATAGGCATATATATATATATATATATATATATATATATATATATATATATATATACTCATTTGTCTATGTAATGAAAATAATTATAAAAATTTATATCACAAGATTGCACGTGCACAATGAGTACAAAATAATAATACAAAATAATAATTTTCATAAATGAAAATCAGGGTATTACATAGGTTGTTAGGTTTTAGGAACTCCATATGACAATTGTTGTATTGCGTTGGTGCGTGTACATATGCTGTTAGGCTTTAGAAACTCCATATAACAATAAAAAAATGTTTGGAACCTAATTTAGGTAGTCTAGTTAGTCAACTAGAATACTCTAAATTTATTGGTTGTCTAATGTATGTTATGATGTACACAAGACCAGATATCGCATTTGTGGTAAGTATGCTGAGTCGTTTCACTAGCAATCTAAATAGTAAATATTGTGATGCCCTTGATAGGGTGATGTGCTGGTTGGTACACAAAGCTATGCTCTACACTACTATGGACATCCACATGACCTTGACAGCTATTCGGATGCCTTTTGGGGATCAGATCTCGAGGTTGAAAGGTCAACCACATGGTATGCTTTCATGCTGGGTGGCGACGATGTTGCTTAGAAATCCAAAAGGCAATCTACTATTGCCAAATCATCAATAGACTTCGAATTTTCCCTTTCTTTAGCAGGAAATGAAGCTGAATGGATTCCCAGCTTCACTTTTCTAGCAGCTAGTTTCGGGTAAAGAATCTACTATTGGAAATTCATTGCAAGAACTTTTCTATAAGTTCAATACCTATCTATAATGATAATCAGTCTGCTATGACAGTAGCTACACCTTTCATCTTTGATACGAAAAAGAGGAATATGTGGCTTAGCCATTCAAAGTTAAATTTTCTTCACAAAAAAGGGCTACATTCAATTATTTGATGTATGCTTCAAATATAATGTGCCTGATGTCCTTACTAAATGGCTAACTAAAGGATTAACACTCAAAACAAGTGAGGATATTAGATTGAAGGTCCATTAAATTTTTAACAAAAAGAAAAGAAAAGAAAAACATAGATAGAAGAGATTAATATTAAACACTACACTCACTCGTATAACTTGGGAGTTAGGTCCCGTCAATCTATCTGTTTTTGAGTTTTAGTACATTGATTGAGTTTAACGACTTTTAGGTATGCAGAAAAGAACCAATATAGAAGAAAATGCTTATATAGTGTAGTGAAGTTATGCCAGTTATATTTAATCATGTGTCATTCCAAACTTAATGGTATTATTATTTTGTATGAGATGTTTGACCATTAGCTGTTCCAAAATTAGGCATGGGTGGTTGAGGTAGATATATTTCACGATGATTGATTTGTTTTGATGTTATTCCAATCTAGATAATATGTTCATTTGAAGATAACCTTGCAATTATTCCAAACTTGATAATTGTTTTTGAATTGTTCACTGATGAATTATTTTTTTCAAAAGGAAACATGTATGGTTCTAAGGATTTAGCAACTATAATATATGTACTGTATTTCTTATCATAAAGAATATAACAATATAGATTATGATACATGCTCTAATTTTTTTTTAACATCCTTGTTATGAATGATTCAGATTTGTTCTATGTTCTTTGAGCTTAGCTACTTATTGTCTTGCACATGAGTAAATTCTAAATGTAATTCTTAAACCGCATTCAATCATTGAAATACAGATAATAGCACGAATATAGGCGATTTAAACGATGTTATCAACTTCAACCCCGAACGATGATGATTTACCTGACAAGGGTGATGGCCTCGAGCATGGAATGAAGGAGTAGCATCATTAAGTCTCAAATTATAGCATTTGGTTCTTTTCAGAATAAATAGTTTTCTTGGAGGATGAAACTTCAATTATGAGTCTAGACATACTAATTAAATCTATGTTTTGGTTTAAGCACTTTGTGGCTTATCACTTTAAGTTTTGAAGTTTTGAATCATTTTGAACGTCTCAATTATTTCAGTTTAGTCTTTTAATTAACAACTGATTTAGTTATCATCACGTTTGGTCAATCAGTTAATTTTCTTGATTATTATTATATTGATTATTATTTTGTACCTTTATGTTGATAGGCTTATATGTTTTTTTGAGTCATATATTCCAAATTTGATGCTTATGAAATGGGCAAAAATATATCGTTCTTTCAAATAGGTTATTGATTAAAATAGTGTTACATTCCAAACTTGATGTTGATCTGCCTGAATTACCTTTGAACCTGCCTGTAGATCATTTATGAACTTAACATGAGTGTATAATCATTTTGGAATATTGGAAAGGGTTGTTGAGACTATAGGACTCATACGTATATATTCTAGTATATTTATATTATGTTTTATAGGATGCATGCTATATAAATAAGATCCGATCATGAATATCAGAACTGTGGACTTGATGGACGGATACTATTCGACCCATAAGATTATCAAGTCGGTATTGGTTATATATACCACCTTGAAGCAGTATGCTAGGTATCCAGAATAGTTAAGGTATTATGCTTCGAGCAAAACAATAGCCGCCTTTCACATAAACCCTAATTTCATATTCAACAGCCTTTATACACAATTAATCATATCAGCATCATCCATCTTTAATAATACTAATCATATCAGTATCATCGTTGTAAAGCTGGTGGCTAGAAGACATCTCCGTTCTCTGACCGCCCCCCCTCCCCCCCCCCCCTCTCTCTCTCTCTATATATATATATATATAGAGAGAGAGAGAGAGAGAGAGAAATTTTCGGTAGCACACTACTTTGGTGAGCACTCCGTGAGCACTCACGAACTAGAGACCCTATGAAAAATCCGAACCGCTCATATTGTTCTATATGTCTTAGATAGCCTAACAATAAAAAATCAAGTAATTTGAAGTTCATTTACCCATGATTTACATCATCACAAAATTGTATGGCTGAAAATTCTAACAGCATGATGGATGGGCAAATGAACTTCAAATTACTTGATTTTTTATTGTTAGGCTATCTAAGGCATATAGAACAATATGAGCGGTTCGGATTTTTCATAGGGTCTCTAGTTCGGGAGTGCTCACCAAAAGTAGTGTGCAACCGAAGGGGACTCTATATATATATATATATATATATATATATATATATATATATATATATATATATATATATATATATAATAAAACACAAAGAAAGCTATCAAGTGGCTCTCCTTCAATCCCCCAAAATCAAAGGTCCAGATCTAACTTCATAAAACCGTCCCCCCCCCCCCCCCCCCCCCAAAGTTGTTAGGATTGTGTCTTGAATACTCGTTGTTCAGATTAGAGGAAGGTAAGATGAAGAACGGAGGTCAAAACATCGAAGCGAGTAGAAAAGAAAACAACAGCAGCAAGGTGCAGGCATAGTTGTGGTCGACTGTCCTATGTTGCGGATGACCGCACCCCCTGACCGCGCCCCCCGACCGCTCGAAGTACAGGGAAGGTCAGAGAGTGGTACGGTGACTGTTCTTGTTGGACGGTCGACCGACCGTGGCGCTGTGTTCATTTTTGGGCTTCGATTTGTTAGGTCATTTCAGCCCAATCTTCAACTCCAAGTTAGATTGTGCGGCTCCTATTCAGTTACTTCTTTTCCAGGTTATATCGGACGACTCAGAATCAAGATTAGACCTAGATTTCTTTCTATTCTTCCATATATATTGTAAACTCCTCTTTTATGAGAGTAGAGTACTTCATATATTTTTTTCTCCACTACAAAGAGAGGCTCGAGAGAGTGAGTTCTTGGTGGGTGAGTTTAATTCCTTGTATTGAGTGAATCAATAACTCCTTGTAATCTCTTCTAGTTGAATATTAGATCTCCTTATATTTCCCTCCGGATTAAGCAAAAGCTAACCGGGATAAATCATCGTTGTGTTTGTATTAGTTTGGTGGATCTACTTGCTTGCTCAATTTATTCGTCTCATCTACTTCGACTTTCTCATTGCTCTATTAGTTCCACTGCGAAAATGGGCGTTGGTTGACGCCCCAATCCTAACAAATGGTATCAGAGCTTCAGGTTGCTGAGTCCCTTGGTTAAGATGACACGCCATAGTATTTTGAAGATCAAGCAGTTTGATGGAAAGATCAATTTCAATCTTTGGAAGACTGACATGTATGATGTTCTTGTTCAAGAACATTCGCAGTTAGCCGTTAAGAAGAAAGAAAAGCCAATTGATATGAAGAATGGCGATTGGGAATATATTCGTGTGTCATGCCCTGCATCCCAAAAATACGGAATACGAGCACGTAACATTGGCCCAGCAAATGATTTTCATCATTCATAAGCTGTTCAGGAATCTTTACAACATATCACAAGAATAATCAGAGTTGGAAGCAAAAGATACAACCAGACATGCATAATTGAAACAAGATACCAACAGGAATTTACTTGAAACCAAAAATATATAAATCTCAAATAAATCAGAATCTGGACAAGTTAAATATCCTGGGTCACATCGCCCAAATACAAAATAAGTATCCAAGTTATCAAGTACATTTTATTCAAGTTCAAGCAACAAATAATAATAATAATAAAGCAGAAAATCCAGCACTAATACATCATCTTGCCAATACCATCTAGCAGTCGACCATCCTGATATGCAATTAGTAAATTTGCAGGAGAAGGAAAAAGAAAACAAGTACCCGTCAATTGCAAGTTACGGACCACTTATAATGTAGGATACAAGTACAGGAGACAGATAATTCTAAATAACAAGCATAGCATGGTGTAAGTGTGTCAACAGAAATATAATATCTAACATGAATCAGGAAAATAGAACAAGTAGCATGGTATACTAACATGTACAGGTAACATGTATCAAGTGTTAAGTAAACAGGTAAACATGTAACAGGTACCAGATAACAGGTATACAGGTAAACAAGTAATCATGTAACTGGATAATCAGGTATCAAGTACAAGAAATCAAGTCAAGTATTGTTATATTACTATCTAGGTAGCACTTCATGCATCCATCCTTTTACTACATGGTTGCTACAACAAACAGTTTCGCTTTAGATTTCGTAGTGGAGTCCATAGGGCAGTGTACTCAAGGTTCAGGATAACAGGAATAACAGGAACATGTAGAACCTAGTGGTTCTCTTCCGAGTACACCTTCCTAAGGGAAGTATGTAGTCAGGTACAGGAAACAGGTATAGCCTAGTAGTTATCTATCTTCCAAGTACATCTTCCTATAGGGAAGCATGCAGTCAGGTACAGGTAACAGGATTGTGAATCATGTAGTCATGGACACGTAACAGGCATGCAGGACACATGTCCTCATCTCAGTATACATTTCTATATTTTCCACTACTAGATCTTTCCCTTAACCCCGGCTTGGTCATTTATTATTATAATCAGGCATGCATGTATGTGTCGCAAAACAAAACAAGGATAATAGGTTATAAACATGCATCAGGTTCAGGGTACAAGATAAACAAGTACAGGTACAAGATAACACATAACATGGTAAAATAACTAGCTTTCTAATTCAGGACAACAAGACAGTATTGCACAAAAATAGTGATTCCCGCTACTACAAACATCCAAATCTGGATCCGTCAAAGGATCTAGAAATTAGACTTCCACACGATCCAGCGAATATAAATAAGTCATATCTTAATTCACAACATCATAACTCAAAACAGGTTTGAATACAGAAAACATGTTTAGTCAGAAATCAGGAAAACGAATTCTCAATCAGGAAAACTGCATCAAAACCTCTCAACTAAATTCAGTAAAAATCTGGGGTATTTCCCTATATGTTTAGAATCAAAATATAAAGTTTCATAATATTCCAGTAAAATTAGTTTAGTCATCAAAAATAAGAACACATCAAGAAACGGAAGTTTAGCAAATCTGGAATTCCAAACACTGCTGTACAAAAACTGAAATATCTCGCAACCAATGAAACGAAATACAAATCAGCCAAAGGGAGATGAAAATAGATATAATAAGCCAACTTTCACATTTCACAAACATTTTCCATTCAGTAAAAGGAATCAGGGTAAAAACACTATTCTATACAGAACAACGAGCAAAATACAACAAGTATAGTTTTTATAAACGAGCATGAAATAGCGCATAAAACTCATCAATAAAATCAACCAAAATTCTGGGTAATCCCTAGATAAGTATAGAAAGACTGGCCAAAGTTTCAAATCAAAATAGTATGTTTGGCACAAGTATCAAATTCATTTAGTTATCAAAATCAACAGGAAACAAAATCTGGAAAAGATCGACACCTCTGCAGTAAAACAGTCATAAGTCACTCATAGAAAACAAAATCTAGCAAGGTCAGAGGGGTTGGAAAATAGACGAAATTCTCTAAAACTAATATTTTATACCGAAATTAAGTTAATGACTTCAAGACAGTCCAAAACAGCAAACAAAACAGATCAGAGACAAAATACAGATTTTTCCCCTTTTAACGACAACTCAACATATATCATACAAGACTTGTTCAAAGCACAACCAAGCATGAAATCGAGTCTACCAAGTATCCAAACATCATGAATTAGGGTTATTAACATATCTAAATCAAGCCTATCACATGGTTCTCAACAAATATCCAAATTTCTCACAAGAAGTCTCACATATATGGTCAAATCAAGAATGGCAAAACCTAAGTTAATTCATGTCCATATTGTGACGTGAGGCAACTATGGTCAAGTTTTTAAAATAGAGATAAAATCCATCAAAGATAACACAAACAAGAGTCGTCTCTAGACCCAACTACACTATATGTGGTATTTTTGACTTCTATCAAACAAAGGAATTGGAGTACAAGTTACTTGCCTTAACTGAGACGAAACGAACTCTAAGAATAACGGAAACGGATTCCCGTGCAATGAACCAAAATCCATGAACAAGAGATCCAAAAATCAAGAGCAACGCACCCACGAACAAAAGCACGAACACACAGCATGCTTCTCAAAACAAGAGAAGAGAGACCCCACAAAAGAGAGATGTGAACCTTGCGGTGCTTGTGGCTTGGAGGGTTGATCGGCAAAGGGAGAGAAGAAGTGGTCGGAGGTGGTAGTAGAGTAGTGGTGGTCGGATGGAGGTTTGGATGATGGCCGGAGGGGGTCTCGGCCAAGGTGCAGCCGGGAGGAGGAGGGTCGGCCTGGGGTTGGCGTCGGGTGCTGGCCTGGGGTTGGCGTCGGGTGCTGGCCTGGGCTGGCGTCGGGTGTGTACTGCGCAAGCAAGGGGGAGAGGGCGGGTTTGGACGGATTTTGTGGGGCTAGGGTTAGGGTTTAGAGTATATACAGGGGGTAATTAGGGTTAGTGCATGAGATGGGTTAATGGGTAACTGGGTTGTAGGTAATTAGGAGTAGTAGTAGGATTTGTTTAATGGGTATTGACATGGATTAATTGCATAGGATTCAAAATAGGATTGGGTTTAATTTAGCTTTGGTAAATCTATTAGGGATCAACAATAGGATTAGGAAAAGGTTGAGCAACCAACACCACCACCACAAACACCCAAAAATATAAATAAAGAGAACAAGACCAAAAGAATGAAAGATCAAATAATAGAAGAACGAGACAACCGATCCAACACAAAGAGCTCAAAATGAAATAAATGAATATATATTGAAAGCAACTCCAATATACAGTTCAGAAAATTACAAGAGGAATTAAAGAGAGAAAATACACCAAAAATGAAAAATATACTCAAAAATATATAAAACGAAAACAGGGGTTACATCGTGAAAGAGCCATAAGTCTGATCCGACTATCCTTGGCGAACGAGATCAAGTGCAGATTTCTTGAAGAAACTGATGCGACGAGTTTGTGGGAAAAACTCATAGCTGACTACTCTAGTTCGTCGTTATTAGATCGGATGCATTGGAAGAGGAAGTTGTTCCGTTTATCTATGAAAGAAGGTACTGATCTTCAAGACCACATTACAGAGTTCAATAAGGTATTATCTGAACTTAAGGCGATCAACGTAGATGTGTGTGAGGAAGATAAAGCTTTAAACCTGATATAATCACTACTGGATTCGTACAAGCCTTTGATCACTACCATGCTACACAGTAGATCTGTCAAGGAGAATATTTTGGTAGATGGTGTAATCAAAGCATCGAAGGAAAATCAACTTAGGAAGGAGATCCATAAATCATCATCGTCTATTCCTACAATTTGTCTACCAGTGGATGGTCCTTCAGTGGGAAGACAAAGTGCTTTGCAAAATGATTCGATCCATTGCCGATATTGCAAGAGGCCAGGGCATATCAAGAAAGACTGTTGGAAGTTGCAAAATCAGGAGAGCGCAAAGAATGGGAGTTCAGCCGCTAATATGGTTAGTACCTTTGATTCAGGTGGTTCGTGTCTTCTTGTTTCAAATTCTTTAGAAGTGGACTCTAGTTGGTTTCATGATTAAGGGAGTTCTTCTCATATTTGCTCCGAGAAGGAGTTGTTTTCTACTTATAAGTCTACTACGGGGCATTGTGTGACAACGAAAACCGGAGAGATTTGTGAAGTAGTGGGTGAGGGGACAATTGAGTTGAAGATGCCAGGTCTAAATATGTTCACTTTAAGGAATGTTTTGCATATTCCTCTGCTGAAACGGATTCTGATTTTCTTGGGAACTCTTGATGCACGGGACTACAGGTACACAGCTCGAGGTGGAGTTTTGTCTGTTTTTCAAGGTCGTCGTGAAGTGATTAGAGGTATGAGAGTGGTTGGGCCAAGCCAACACAATCTCTACAAGCTTTAGGAAATTTGAAAATCCTGCACAGGGGTTGATAGTTCTTTTCCCATTATTCCCGCAAGCTTAGCTAGTTTGCCGCAACTAGAATCATCGAGACGAGACCACGACGTTCGAATATCGTCGAGAGGTGGAGAAAGCCTAAGTGTAGGTGGAGTTCGTGCGGAGTTTGGCAACTTCGTGAGTACATCTACGGAGGTGTACCCTTGAAGGGGTATACTAGATTTGGTGAGATTGGGTAGAGATCATTTCAACTAGAAGAAGAAGCTATTGTTCTAAGTATTCTTTGCAAGTGGACTTTATTTTGAGTTTGGAGACGAATAACACATCATGTGATAGTACTCGTATGCAATCCAAGGTGGAGTTTGTTAGGATTGTGTCTCGAATACTCGTTGTTCAGATTAGAAGAAGGTAAGATGAAGAACGGAGGTCGTAGCGTCGAAGTGAGTATAAGGGAAAACATCAGAAGCAAGGTGCAGGCATAGTTGCGGTCGACTGCACCCCCGGACCGCTCGAAGTACAGGGAATGTCAGAGAGTAGTACAGTCGACCGGTCTTGTTGGATGGTCAACCAACCGCGGCGCTGTGTTCATTTTTGGGCTTCGATTTGTTAGGTCGTTTCAGCCCAATCTTCAACTCCAAATTAGATCGTGCGGCTCCTATTTAGTTACTTCTTTTTCAGGTTACATCAGACGACTGAGACTCAAGATTAGACCTAGGTTTCTCTCTATTCTTCTATATATATTGTAAACTCCTCCTTTATGAGAGTAGAGTACTTCATAGATTTTTTCTCCATTGCAAAGAGAGGCTCGAGAGAGAGATAGTTCTTGGTGGGTGAGTTTAATTTCTTGTATTGAGTGAATCAATAACTCCTTGTAATCTCTTCTAGTTGAATATCAGATCTCCCTATATTTCTCCCCGGATTAAGCAAAAGCTAACCGGCATAAGTCATCATTGTGTTTGTGTTAGTTTGGTGGATCTACTTGCTTGCTCAATTTATTCGTCTCATCTACTTCGACTTCCTCATTGCTCTATTAGTTCCGCTGCGACAACGAGCGTTGGTTGACGCCCCAATCCCAACAAAAGTCCCCCCCCCCAAAAAAAAACTCACTCAAATCTCTCCACCCAAAACAACTCCTTTATTTATTTAATTTTCTCTTTCTCTCTTTCTATCTCTTTCCCCTATTCAAAAAATTAAGAAAATAAAAGTTTTAATTTTTTTAAAAAAAACTAAAAAACTAAAAAAACTTAAAAAATAAAAAATTTAAAAAATTTAAGAACTTTAAAAATAATTCAAAAAAAATCAAAAATTTTTTAAAAAATATAAGTAATTATTTAAAAAATGAAAAAATTTAAAATTTAAAATTTAAAAAAAATATAAAATTTATAAAATTAAAATTAAAAAATTGTAAAAATTTTTTTAAACTTTTCAAAATATTTTAAATTAAAAAATTTCTAAAAATGTTAAAAAATTTAAAATTTAAAATTTAAAAATAATTCAAAAAATCAAAAACTTATAAAAAATTATTAAAAAGTGTGAAAAGAAAATTTAAAATTTTGAAAATTTTGGAAAATTTAAAATTTTAGAATTTCGCAAAATTTTAAAAATTGTAAAAAATTTTAAAAGTAAAGAAAATTAAAATTTTAATATTTAAAATTTAAAATTTAAGATTTTGAAAATTTGAAATTTTGAAAATTTTGGAAATTTGGAAATTTGAAAATTTGAAAAATTGAAAATTTGAAAATTTGAAAAACTCAAAGCAAATCCAAATCCAATGTCGAACCCCAATCAAAAGCTCGTCGCCGATATATGATCCGCTGCTGATTCCGTATCGGTGACTCCCTCCATCAAATCGAGCGCGAATATCAAGCGACTCCCCTCCACTGAATCGAGAGCCTCTATATGCGATGCGACGACTCTAATTTCATCTTATTAACCGAATTCTCATTCTAATTTTTAATTTTGTGTGTGCAGGGGATTACTCAGTTTTTTGTGACTCGAATTTTGTGTGCATGAGATCTAAGTTCAGAGAGGTATGATTGTTTTATTTTTGGGTTTAAAATTTTTTAATTTGGTGATTTATTTGATGAGTTTTTGTTGGTTTTGATTTAAGGTGTACGCAAGTGAGAGATGGATTATTTTGTGGCCTCAATTTGGGCTTCCAAACCATAGCAGGAAAGGTAAGTTGACCAGCAACCTAAAACAACTTGGCAAATATGCAATATTAATTTCTTTACTACAAGAGAAAATACTATCGCGAAGTGTTCCCTTCAATGGTTAAACCATGGATAACATAATATATAAGAACTTTTAGGGGGCCCCGGGAATGTGAGGGTGGAAATGAAGATTCCCGGGAATGTTTCATTATCGCGTTTGGTATAGTACATTGCATTTTCGGGAATCCTTTATTATTGTAATTTTTTATTATAGTTTTTTGGGTTTTTTTTATGATTGTTATGAAAATCACATGAGAATGCTCAAATCCCATGATTTTAGGGAGGAATATATTTTTTATTTTAGTTTTGTTTGTTATTTTATTGTTTGTTATGAAAATTCCATGGGAATCCTCAAATCCCATGGTTTTTGGGGAGGATGGAAATCCTTCCCCAAAAAGGATTTTGATTCCCTTGGAATTCTATCATTCCTTCCAAAATTATGTTTGCCACATACCAAACAAGGTAATCTAAGAGAGAATATGAGATTTCCTTGCACATTCCCACATACCAAATGCCCCCTTAGTGTATGTTTAGATATATAGGATTGTGATGAATGGAGTTTACCAGTGAAGGGTGCAATCTCTCCACTCAAGAAAGACAGCTAAAGTAAATTTGTTATTTATCAAAATTTTTTTTTTTATAAAGGTGCAATGGGGAGACAAAGTGGATATAAAAGAAATGGTTAGCTTGGTTTAGAATTTTGAGAACTTCATGTATTTCATTTTGGTTGAAAATATAATAAGAGGTATTTCAATGGCAAACTCAGTCTCAGACAAACAAATGTTTAGATTATTGGTATTGTAGATTGTTGTGCAATCTAGCTACCTAAATAAAATAGACTAACTAGACACAAATTATAAAACCTCGCAAGTGCACGAATCGAATCGTAGTAATAGCAAGGGTCGATCCCACAGAGATTGTAGACTTCAACTTACTAATCAATAAAACTAATAATAAGAATGAATAAGGGTTGTTGTAAAGATCTAAAAGAACTAAAAGATTAAAACTAAGATGAGAGGTGTTGAATCACAAATATCTCTTGAATAGTTGGGTTGTTGATCTCTACCAATAGTTAGTAATGCTAAGTTGCCTTCTGAATTTACTTCTAATTACTCATGTTTGTTCACTTCAAGGGCATGGTATCTACTCCTTAAAGTATTGTTTCCCTAAGCCGAGAATTAGGCATGGTATCTACTCTAATTCGTTTCTTTCCGTAAGTATCTAGCATGTATCTACTAAGTTGTACTTAGAGAAAACATAAGAACAGTGGAAACGAACAAACACTTAAAGTTCTAGAAGTGGGTATCAGATCTAGATCCTCTAAGTTGATTGAACCAAGAACCCCTAAAGATTCCTTTGTTACAAATTATGAGCACGAGATTCGGTCGTCTCAATATGCTCATATAACAGATTCAGATAAATGACATCCAAACTTGAGCTTCCCAAGTTCTGTAAGTCAGTCGACTGGCTCTCACCTCAGTCGACTGCTCTCAGTCTTGAGAACTAGTTTGACTATCATAAACCTATACCAATTCAATTAGATTCAATCAATAAGTAACATAGAAGAGTTCAGAAGAAAATAACATTACATAACTACGGTTTTGATCTACCCAACTATGAAATTAGTTCCACATAATAATAACTTTATTGCTTAACAAGTTTGAATACATGATCAACATAAAAGAATAAAAAGAGAAGAAGAAATAAACTAATGGATTCCGGCAATATGGTCGACTGGCTGTCACACAGTCGACTGCCTTCTGGTTGCTGGATCTTCTCTCTCCTTCTTCGATGTTGATGGAGTGATGCTCTCGATGTTGTTCAGGAACTTGGTGATTGAGTCGCTTCCCAGAGATATATCTGATGATCGGATGAAGTCGTGGAGTGGAGATAGCCCGTTCAAGAGATGGTATCCTGATATTTATAGAACACGGCTGAGAATTAGGGTTTCCACTTTTTCAGGAAGATTCTTCTTTATTTGATTTGATGATTAATATCTTTCTCTTTTCTCCTTTCTTTCCTTATCCGTTCACCACGTCCACTTGGAAATACCCTGTCTTTAGATTTGATTCGCTGCATAAAATCTTGATTCAAATAGATTTGAAATTAGACGCAGGTGTATCTTTGAAGATTTAATTTGTTTACTCCGCCGCAGACCAGTCGACTTATCTCTGGACCAGTCGACTGAGTCGAGACTTCTGTAGATTTCATCTTTGATCAGGCCAGTTGACTTCTCTTGGGAATAAGTCGACTGTGACGAGAGTTGTGGAAAATCAGCTTCTCCTGTCCAGTCGCCTGGTTGAGGAACCAGTCGACTTATCCTCTGCAGTTCTCTGTGTATTGTCCTTGAAGTCCTGAAACTGCTTCGTTTTGCTGTTATAAGCTGTTTCCTATGGAAAAGAGAAAATAAGAGTTAAATACCATATATAGAGCTTTTAAATGTCTAATTATATCTATACTATTATTAAGCAAACATTCATTTTGGTGGCTTTTTACTATCATGCCCCTATATGAATAAAAAGCTTAAAAAATATATAAGGTTAATTTTGTAATTTTCACTTCACATTTAAAGTTTCCATAAAATTTCGTTCCCTCAAAAATTGAAACCTTCTCTTCCGCTCCCTCCATCGAATCCGTGCATTGCACGTGCATATCCCCAGTACAAATTGCACGTGCTAACCCATAATACGTGCATTGCACGTGCGGATTACTAGTTAAGATTATTGCTCTAAAAAGTGAATAATAATGTGTTCATCATAGATACCTTCACACTTGCACTTGCGTTACTATTATATTTAGACATGCTCATAATAGTTATGAGATTAGAGTAAGCTCTTTAAAACCTATATGATAATGTCCCATAACTATTACAAGCATTTAAAAGTGATGCTGAAGTTAAAAAACTTTATGTAGTGTTTCTAAAAAACTATATGCATTCTATGTAAGTTCAAGCTAATGATCAAAATGGCGATGATTGAGTAGATATACTGTTTCCTCATATAATATGTTTGCTACTTCAATTAATTTGGTGGACCTCCAAAACTATTTTATATAATCAAACCAGGTGCACCGTTCCGAAGATGTGCCGTAGACACGCGTCAACGGGCAAACCTAGTATATATATATATTTCTCTCTCTTATCTAATATCCCAAATTACGAATTCGCTCTCGTTTGCAGATTTGAGCAGAATTCTTTTTCTTCTTCAATTTCGCGATCGATCTGGAAATTGACTTCTTTTAAGAATTTGGTTCTGAACTGTCATCTTAAAATTCTCCTCGCTCTTCTCCTTCTTCGAATCGCACCCGCAACCCCCGTCCTCCACTCCGCCGTCCGACACAACTCAACCAATACCCCCCCTTCCCCACCGTAAGTTTCATATATTTTGGTTTTTTAATTTTTGTATTAGTAGTTTATTAATTTTAGTGCACATTACTTGTTTCGTATGTAGAACGATATTGAACTCTGTTTTAGATTGATCGAACTCATTGTTGTTGTTGTTGCACATTACTTGTTTGTCAAATTGCCCAAGTGGTTGTCTTAAAGTATTAACTTGACAGTGAGATATAGTTGTAATTGTGTTTTGGTGGTCTGCTACAAGCTATGATATGCCAAGTGTAACAACCAGACATCCTATATATGCTAAAATTTTATTTTCTTTTATAACAATAATTGACGTACACAATGGCACACATCGACTGTGGGTTAGAATAACTGAAACTTTGGTTCACTGTAAGGTATTCAACGTTAGTCTCATAGAAAAACGACTAAATAAGGATTCTAACAAGCTTAAGAAACATAGATATATATCTTCGGAACCATATCTAACAGCGAGATGCAGCAAGGTAATAAGAGTTTGGATTAAATACTCAAATTTTAATGTCCCACATTCTTATTGATTGTGTTATTTTAGCATAGTGACATACATTATAGTTTTTTTCCTCCTTGCTAGACATATAGATTGGTTCAGTTAGTAGAATAGGTAATAGTATTTGGCTATATTTAAAAAAACCCCACTGAACTTTGGGCCATTTTAAAAAAACCGCACTAAGTTTTTTTGAATAAAAAAACCGCACAAAACTTTAGTTTTAAAAAACTCACTTTAATGGAGTTAGGTTTCTCTTATGGTAAATTTTAAAAAACCACTTTCATCTTTCATTTGTGTTTAAAAAAACATCACTTAACTAATCAGATGTTTAAATAACCCCCCCTGAACTAACCCTAACCCTAACTCTGTCAGTGTGTGTTTTTTTTAAAGTTTTGTGCGGTTTTTTTTATAAAAAAACTTAGTGCGGTTTTGTCAGGGTCAATGGCGTAGCTCTGGGCATCAACGGAGGGTACTGCAACAACTGGCGTCTCTGAAGAAGTCTTTGGGTTCAGATAGTTCATGTGTTTTCCGCTCAATTTACTCATGTCTGTTTTTGGTGTCTGTATCAGTTGTTTACGTGCTTGACGCACTCTTTTCTTTTTTGAATGAGCCGAGAGCGGGAAGAGGGCGGAAAGTGTTTATATGCGCTTCGCACGGGAAATAGAGTTTGCCCTGTAGTGTAACTACCTCTCTTCCTTCCTCTATATAATGAGCTGTAATAAAGTTGGAATATATCAATAAAAATCTAGAAATTTCTCTCCAATCTTCTTCCTCATCAATCTCCGATTCTCAGATCCTTCAACAATGGCGCGATCCAGGAACAATCGCAACTCGAACTCTGACAGTTTGGTATCAGAGCAGAAACACATCGACGATGATAGTCGCAATGAGGGAAGCACAAAGATCGAAGGTGAGGTTGCGAATTTAAGAAGCCAGTTGTTAACCGAAGTCCAGCCCCAATCTGGGTACCTCACCGACTGTATGGAGGCCATCGCCGCCAGCATTGGGGAGAGATTTTCGATGATCGAGTCTAGAATGGAGACGATGATGACACTAGTTCAACAAACTCAGATGCGTTCAATAAATCCACCCCTGCTTCCAAACCCAACTCACCCCCCATTCACAGAGAGGTAACACGCCCAAACCCGATGCATTTTACATCTCATTATGTTAGTGGGAATGTGATTTAAACTTCATTCAAAGTGGAGTTCCCTATTTTCCACGAAGGGGATCCAACAGAATGGATCTGTGGGGTAGAACAATTTTTGGAGTTCTACGAAGTACCTGAGCAACAGAAGTTGAAGTATGCTTCCCTCAATCTGAAAGGCAAGGCAGCCCAATGGTTCCGACGTCATCTGAAACCCAAGATCCAGGAAGTAACGTGGTCGGGGTTTTTGGAAGAATTACTAACCAGATTTGCCCCTCTGAATTCCAAGACTACGATGGCATATTATCCAAGTTACAGTAGAAGGGGGATATCGAAGCTTACATAAAAGAGTTCGATAGGATTTCCAATTTCTTCGAAGATTGGAGTGAGTCTCATTACTTGGGAACATTCATCAGCGGCTTAAGAGATGAAATACGATGGGACGTGAAGTCTCGACGGCCAAAAAGTGTGAACGAAGCCATTGGGTTAGCTCGAGGCTTTGAAGAAAAATTAGCATGTCTAAAGAGGCAATTTCGAAGTTCTTTCTCACCAAAACCCACTGCACAGCCTGCTAAATTCTCCATCTCACCAAACAGCTCCAATCATTTCCCCAATACAACGACTACAGCATCAAACAACCAACACTCCACCAACAGCTACCAACCGACCTTAACTTCTTCATCTACCTTTGTGCCTCGGCGCTTGAACACCCAAGAGTTGAGAGAGAGAAGAGCCAAAGGCTTATGTTTCAATTGTGAAGAGAGGTATACACCAGGACATATTTGCAAAACTCAGAAATTCTACTTTCTGGAAGGTTTGGAGGAAGAAGAGGGTGAAGAGGCTCAATTGGAGGCTGTCGTGGCTGAAGAAACTTCCCTAACCAGTCTACAAACACCACCACAACCTCTCCTACACCCGGAAATCTCTTTTCATGCTTTGGTAGGAACCCAAGCTTACCCACAGACCATGAGAGTTAAAGGGAGGGAAGTCAATATCCTCATAGACACGGGATCCACGCATAACTATTTAGATCCCCAAACGGCACTAAAAGCCAACCTACATATTGTGAATGAACCTCGCTACAAAGTCATAGTGGCCAATGGAGAATGCATGTACAGTGAAGGAAAGGTATCTGATGTTAATTTCTTAGTACAAGGGGTAAATCTTCAAGCCGAACTCCTCCTGTTACCCTTGGGTCCTGAGCAAATGGTTTTGGGAGCACATTGATTAAGATCTCTAGGCCTCGTAACCATGGATTTCAATCTCATGTTCATGGAGTTCAGAGTAGTAGGGCAATTGGGAAAGTTGCAGGGAATCATGAATCTGCAGCTGCAAATTATGGAGGTGGAAGAGCTGTCCAGGTTGAACCATAGTGTTTGTCAAGTGTACATGATTCAAGTGCAGGAAATTGTGGAGAAAAAGGGGTGCAACAGCGACTACTTTCATCTGAAAAAGGAATCTAGTGAGTTAAAGGAAGACTCGAAGCAAGTCCGGCAGAATTTCCCTGAAGTGTTCGTCGATCAATTAACCTTGCCACCTCAAAGAGCCATCGACCACCAAATTCCTATCACAGGAGGGTCGACACCTGTTTGTGTTGGACCTAAACACCCCCACTTCCATAAGAATGAGATTGCAAGGCAAGTGGAGGAAATGCTTGCAACAGGGTTCATTAGGCCTAGCAACATTCCATACGTGTCTCCGGTGATTTTAGTAAAGAAGTCAGATGGCAGTTGGCGTCTCTGCGTCGACTACCGAGCTCTCAACCACCAAACCAGCAAAGCTAAATTTCCAATTCCAATCATAGATGAGCTCCTCGATGAGTTGAATGGGGCTAAGTATTTCTCTAAGATCTACTTGAGATCTGGATATCACCAGGTAAGAGCAAGGGAAACAGACATTTTCAAGACAACTTTCCATACTCACCATGGCCATTTTGAATTTGTAGTAATGCTATTTGGGCTCACGAACGCTCCCGCAACATTCCAGAGCTTGATGAATGAGATTTTTAAAGATTCTCTCCGCAGGTTCATATTAGTCTTCTTCAACGATATTCTGATGTATAGCCCCACTTAGGAGACACACTTAGTCCATGTTACAGCCACCCTAGCAATCCTGAAGAAGCATCATTGGTCGCTAAAGCCAGTAAGTGTACATTCGGCCAAATTTCAGTTGGGTTCTTGGGACATGTCATTAGTGGAGAAGGTATTGAGGTCGATTACAACAAAATTCAAGCAGTGTTGAGTTGGCCTGAGCCCAAATCCGTTAAAGAGCTTAGAGAATTCTTGGGTCTAACAATGTACTACGTAGGTTGGTGAAGAATTACGGGGGAATTGCGGCTCCTCTCACTCAACTCCTTAAGAAGAACGCGTTCAAGTGGACACCTGCATCAACCGCAACTTTCAATGCTCTCAAGAAAGCTATGATATCCACCCATGTTCTGAAGGCTCCCGACTTCACCAAACCTTTCGTGGTTGAAACTGATGTGTCACAAGCGGGAGTTGGAGCTGTTCTTATGTAAGATTCTCACTCAATTGCATTTATGAGCAAGGGGTTAAAAGGGAGGTTGCTGATTCTATCAACCTATGAGAAGGAGGTCTTCGCCATTCTACAAGCCATTAAGCAATGGCGACAATATCTTTTAGGGAGCTCCTTCACAATAAGAACTGATCAAAAGAGCAATAAACATATCCTCGACCAAAGAATTAATACGGAAATTCAAGAAAAAAGGCTTTGGAAATTATTGGGGTACACTTTCACTGTTGAATATAAGAAAGGAATCGAAAACACAACAGCTGATGGTCTGTCGAGGAGGGGTGGAGAGTTAGATACTTGTTGGGAGATCACATTTGTGGTACCGGAATGGATGGAAGGCATAAAGAGAATGGTTTTGGAAGATCCCTACTTCATCACCTTGCAGGAAAAGTTGAACAATGATCAATTAGATACCAACTTGTACAAATACTGGGGGGGGGGGTATGGTACTATAAGGGAATTTTTTTAGTGAGTCCCATAGCTAATGTCAGAAGTCTCATATTCTTTGATCTACACTCAGCAAATCAGGGAGGCCACTCTGGGTTTCAAAAGACCCTACAAAGAATTAGAAGGGATTTTCGATGGGAAGGTATGAGCAAGGAGATCAAGCAATGGATCAAAGAGTGCCTGGTGTGTCAGAAAAGCAAGCAAGAGCATCTCCATCCCGCAGGTCTTCTTCATCCCCTCCTTATACCTAATCGTGTGTGGGAAGACATCTCTATGGATTTCGTAGAGGGATTACCCAAAAGACAAGGGAAAAATTATTATGGTGGTAGTAGATCGACTCACTAAGTATGTTCACTTTGTACCATTGTCTCATCCATATACGGCTCATTCCATAGTTCAATTGTTCATCGACAACATCTATAAACTACATGGCATGCCGAGGAGCATCGTGAGTGATAGAGATCCCCTCTTCATGAGTAGATTTTGGAAAGAATTCTTCAAGGCCCAAAATTGCAAATTCAATCACTCAACCGCATACCATCCCCAGAGTGATGGCCAAACGGAAGTTGTAAACAAGGCGTTGGAGATGTATTTGAGGTGCTTCTGTAGTCAAAAGCCTACAGATTGGCTAAAGTGGTTGCCGTGGGCTGAGTTTTGGTTCAACACAAATTGGCATGTATCTTCGAGGATGACGCCGTTCGAAGGAGTATATGGCATGCCACCTCCCTCACTTCTTCACTATGTGAGGGGTACTTCAAATATGCCAGCGCTAGAAGAGGAGCTGATGACCAGAGAGGTGATCTTGAAGCTATTGAAAGATAACATTGCACAAGCCCAGGGGCGCATGAAACATTTTGCTGATAAGAAGAGGATGGAAAGGGAATTTAAGGTGGGAGATTTGGTGTTTCTAAAAATTCAGCCATACAAGCAGATTACTCTTCGAAATTCCACCCCCCAAAAGTTGGCTTCAAATTTTTTTGGGCCTTATCGTGTCATCGAGAGAGTACCAGCCCATTGTATCGACAGATTTCCCAAGTTGGTGGGTAGAAGACGAACCCTCAGATGTTCCAGAGTTGGTGCTGGATAGGAGAGTGTTCAAGAAGCATAATCAGATGGGAATCGAATTGCTTATCAAGTTGAAGAACTCCAGCGTCGAGGAAGCCTCATGGTTGGATGTGGATGATCGTCGCCGCAGGTTTCCAGACTTCGAACTTGGGACAAGTTCGTTCTTAAGAGGGGAGGAGTTGTCAGGGTCAACGGCGTAGCTCTGAACATCAACGGAGGGTCCTGCAGCAACTGGCATCTCCGAAAAAGTCTTTGGGTTCAGATAGTTCATGTGTTTTGAGCTCAATTTAGCCGTGTCTGTTTTTGGTGTCTGTATCAGTTGTTTACGTGCTTTACGCACTCTTTTCTTTTTTGAATGAGCTGAGAGCGGGAAGAGGGTGGGAAGTGTTTATATGCGCTTCGCACGGGAAATAGAGTTTGTCTTGTAGTGTAACTGCCTCTCTTCCTTCCTCTATATAATGAGCTGTAATAAAGTTGGAATATATCAATAAAAATCTAGAAATTTCTGTCCAATCTTCTTCCTCTTCAATCTCCGATCCTTAGATCCTTCAACAATGGCGCGATCCAGGAACAATCGCAACCCGAACTCTGACAGGTTTTTTTAAATTGGCCCAAAGTTCAGTGATTTTTTAAAAAAATTTAGCCAATAGTATTTATTCCTGTTGAATATAAATGTATATAAATGTCCTGTAGAGTATATGTATATGTCGCTTAGGATTGTATTTGTGTAAGGACTTACTGCCAAGTAGGGCTGCTTTGTCGATAAGGGACCAGAAGGGCACAAATTGGAAATGTTACCTTGTCGCTTTGTCCAATCCTCACCTGCAGCTCCTTTTTTCTTAGAGGATTCTCTCTTATGAGACCCATCTACTTCACTCCTTCCCGTTCTCCTTGCACTTGAATCCCATGTCTCCTCCCGTTATATCCTAACCTACACAATCCCTTTCTCCTTTTAATATAGTGAACTAAACCCAATTACGCTGCATCTGTCGAGTTCATTCGATTTTTCGTCCACCCTAGTTAGCCAAATCCGAGCAGAAAGAAAAATTAGAAGACAAAAAAGGAGGACAGTAGAGAGGAGGACTCAAGTTGTCAGTGTATCAACAAAGATGATGACAGTTGGAAACTTTAGGTAATCGATTTTCCAAATTCTTACATATTAAGGACCTAGTTTCTGAGTGTAATAGTATTGATTCAGTTGAGTATGAAAATAGTAAAAAGTTTGATTGATATATTCCAACCTTGAATTGGTTTGGGGAATGGTTGAATCTTTGTTGAAAATAAAATTGTAAGATACTACAAAGTTAATGTAAAAGAAGAACTAGGATTGAACCATATTTTCCCAAACTAGTGTTTTCCATACTCTCATGCAATAAAATCAAGTTAGGTTCATTGTGGTTCTCTGACCATACATACAAGTCCCAAGCCACACCAAATTATAGTTTACCAAAAGATTCAAGTATTAATGAATTGTATCATCTATTGATCACTTTGGACAAATTTTCTTTTCAAACCTCCTTCAGAAGACAAAGCAACCTTTCAATTACAAATGCCTTTGATAAACTACCCATCTCTTCATACGCCTTGTAGTGACCAAGGAAGCACGGATACTTCCAAATGGTCGACGTACCCGTGTCGGGTGCGTATCGGGTGCTGATACTCCTTGGGTACTCCCGGATGTGTATCCAAGGAGCGCCCAATTTTTTAAATGCATTTTTCACAACTTTTAGACACAATTATATTTAGATAAATGCATGAGATCCTAGAGTAATTTCAAAAGTTTGTTGTTTACAATTATGTTCAAACATAAAACAAGACTACCAAAAGATTTGATAGTTAGATTATAATTTCTTTTCTCTAAAATGCTCATAATTATAATGTATTCTTATAATTCTATGAAATGGTTTAAATGTTTACATTTTTAAGAAGAAAAAATATTTATGTATCTATAAATATAATATAAATTATTTTATATTTAACGTACCCACAATGCACCCGTATCCTACTTTTTTGTAAAATCACGTATCCCCGTACCCGTGTCGTGTCGTACCCGCACCCCGTACCTGTATCCGTAAATACTTTTCATGATTGAGTTTAATAACCAACAATATTTATTATGCTCGGTATTTATAGGATTACTAGGTTTGCCTACGGCACATCTTTGTGAACGATGTAGCATATGAAAATTCCTGTAAACACATAAAGAAAATGCAGGCAAAGCATATAAAGAAGTTAAAGAAAATTCAGCATGCTAGTGTTACTACTAACCATCCAACTGTTGAAGAATGTCTGATTTCGTAGCTCATCTTTTTCTGAAAAGCGAAGAGATATGAGAGAGAGAGAGGGATCTGAAAAAGTGAAGAGAGGAGAGAGTAATAAAGTGAGGATGATTTATGTTTTGGGGGGAAAAATTAGTTTTGGAGGAAAAACTTTTGGGGGGAAAATGTCTTTTGGGAGGGTGAATGTGAGCCATTAATTTTGTTTCAATTGAAGGAGAGTCACTTGATAGTTTTTTTTCAAATTGCCTTGTGATTTATTATATAGATGGTTTGACAGGCTTATTTTAATACATATCTTTTGAATTGAATATTTCATATGTAAATGAACTGTAAACATGGAGTACGCCAACAAAATTTGAGGTACTTCTAAGGACAGTTACTGTGCTTTTAAATTTTGAAAACAGTTGCTGGTCCAGCGATTTCATTTTGTTAGACTGATTGTGTTACATGGTGTTTAACTCAAGGAAAATGATTGAAACTAAGAGCTAATTCTATTTTCACTTATTCTATACTGAAGCTTTTTCAGTCTACGATTAAAATATACTAGTTGCCTTTTACAATTAGGTACACATATTTAGTTACAAAATATCGAATATAGACTATTTATGCTGATTAGTTGCCTGGACAGATCTGAACTTGTACACGCTACTACTATATGGCTATATCTACGATAGTATCTAATCTAAAATATGACGTCTGTGTTAACAATGACACTCTCGAAGGAAAGTTTATCAAAGTATTAGTTCACTCTGCAATGCACAAAATATTATGATCTTGTAGTTAGGTCTGTGTTATGTGGTTATTGAGGTCTCTGTTATAGAGCATGTTATTGGATGCTGACAAAGAAGAGTGTTTAAAGCTTCACAATTTTGTAATATACTTGGAAGATTCCTCAAAAAAGGGCAGCTAGTTTTACCTTTTTTTAAAACCACAACTCCAACACTACCTTTGTCTATGAAACCTAGTGGAAATAATATATTTTCAATGTGAGGAATGAAGTCACATAGTAACGGAGTTCTGCATTATGGAGCACCTTACTCACATAGTAAATCTGTTTCTGAACCCTGCCTTCTTCTCTGACTAGGACGACACTAAGAGTCTGGTCAGAGGTGGTTGAGGAAAAAGATTTCACCTGGCTCGGGCTTGCTAAGAAGTGGAGGATTTGCGAGGTATTCTTTGAGTTGTTTAGAACGGTCTGTTATTCTTCTCTCCACTCAAAACCTTTTGCGCCCCGTAGGATTTTGAAAAAAGGCAAACACTTCTCCCCAGATTTAGAGAGGAATTGGCCGATGGCGGCCAAGCGGCCGGTTAATTTCTGCACTTCCTTAACCATAGTCGGGGAAGACATGTTACGAATTGCCTGGATTTTCTTGTGATTCAGAAGGCCTTTCTGGACGCTTATTAGTCCCCCGTGGCGGAGGGGTTTCAGTGTTATTGTTTCGTTGAACAAATTGAGAGAGATAGCCCCGTAGAATTAGGTCTTCAATTTCTTCTTTGAGGGCCCAACAATTGTCGGTAGTGTGTCCATGACTTTTGTGAAATGCGCACCACAGGCCCTTGTCTCTTCTCTTGCTGGCCGTTGTCTTTTTGGGAGGAGGACGAACTATCCCATCTTTTTCAACTGCCATAAGGATGACATACACTCGTGTTCGAGGGAGTAAACTTGTCGAAGTGGGGTGTTGGAGGAGGACGACGTTGGCTTGCACCATTTTTCAGGTACTTAGGTGTTTCCTCGCTTGCGTTCTTTCGTTTGTTCCTAGAAGGTGACTCTTTTTTGACTTGTGGATGGAGAGCTTCTCGACCTTGATGTATTTTTCGCTCCTTTCCAGGAGCTCAGTGAAATCTCGAGGATGCCTTTTGGCGAGGGAGACCTTCAGTTCTTTGTATGATGTTGTGACGGAAAGTTTCAGCCGCCACTGAAGAGTCCAAGGTGGAAATTGACATTCCTTTGCCGTAAAGCGTTTGACGAAGTCTTTCAATAGCTCCCCATCTCTTTGTTTCAGTTCTAACAGGGAGGCACTTGTTTTTTCAGCCTTGCGGCTAGTAACGAAGTGCACAATGAAAAGCTTCTCGAGCCGATCGGAAGAGAATATTGATTCTGGAGTCAGGCGCGAATTCCATTCCCTTGCTGATTCTTTCGGTGTGGCGGGGAATGTTCGACACATGAGTGCATCGGTGGCGTTGTAGGCCATCCTGAGTGTTTTGAAGCTCTCTATATGGTCGGCCGGGTCTGATTCTCCATTGTAGGATTCAAATTGAGGAGTCTTGAAGTCCCTTGGGATGGGTGCATCGAGGATGGCTTTATTGAAAGGAGGTCGATCAGGGCGGTAGGCCCTACTGGAGCAGTTTCTCTCATTCTTCATCTGCTCTAAACGGTCTTCTACTTCTTGGATAAGGCGAAGGACTTGGTCGTCCTTCCCCCTGGACCCAGTTGAGTCGGCGGATCCTTCGTTGGGGGGCTGGTCCAGATCTTGACTTCCTTGGATAGCTTGGAGGATGTCGAGCTTGAACTTATCCAATTCGGCCCTTGTGACTGGGGCATTTCCCCCTTTGTTCCACACAAGAAGCTTTCGACTCTGATGAGTCGGGCTTCTTATTTTGGTGCGCTCCCTGTGAAAGGAGGATTGCCTAGATCTCTGTCTAGGAAAATAGGTTCTCTGGTTTGCTTGATGTCCCGAGCGGGAGACCTCAGTTCGGGTGCGCCTATCGTCCAAGTGGATTCGTAGATCAGTTCTTCGTTGCTTGACACTGATGATCTGGCGGAGATCACTAGATCCCCGGGGGCCTCGCGAGGCCATTGAATCGGTTGAAGCATTATGGACTGAGACACGGTCGTACTGAGGATGTTGTTCATGACAGTTTTGTCAGGAGCCCCCCGGTGCCTCTCTGTTGGAAGGAGCTTGACTAGGCTGACGGGGCGATCGTTGAGGAGGAATCGGATCTTCCAGAGGAGGAGCTGGTCGACAAAGAGAGTTGGTGTGACGGCTATGAGCATCCGAACTGAGGAGCTGGTCGCCAGATCATCAGTGCCAGGCAACAAGGAACTGATCTACGAATCGATTTGGACGATAGGCGCACCCGAACTGAGGCCTCCCGCTCGGGATATCAAGCAAACCAGAGAACCTATTTTCCTAGACAGAGATCCAGGCAATTCTCCTTTCACAGGGGGCGCACCACAATAAGAAGCCCGATTCATAAGAGTCGAAAGCTTCTTGTGCGGAACAAAGGGGAAAATGCCTTAGTCACTAGTGCCGAATTGAATAGGTTCAAGCTCGACATCCTCCAAGCTATCTAAGAAAGTCAAAATCTGGGCCAGCCCCCCAACGAAGGATCCGCCGACTCAACTGGGTCCCAGGGGAAGGACGACCAAGTCCTTCGTCGTATCCAAGAAGTAGAAGACTGTCTAGAGCAGATGAAGAATGAGAGAAACTGCTCCTGCAGGGCCACTGCCCTAGTCGACATCCTTTCAGCAAAGCCATCCTCGATGCACCCATCCCTAAGGACTTCAAGGCTCCTCAATTTGAATTCTACAATGGAGAATCAGCCCCGACTGACCATATGGAAAGACTCTTCAGTGGCGGCTGTAGCTTTCCACCACAACGTCATACATAAAGAACTGTAGGCATCCCTCGCCAAGAGGCCTGCTCGAGATTTCACTGAGCTCCTAGAAAGGAGCGAAAAATACATCAAGGTCGAGAAGCTCTCCATCCACAAGTCAAGAAAGAGTCACCTTCCGGGAACAAACGGAAGAACGCAAGCAAGGAAACACCCAAGAAGTTTTTGAAAACGGTTTAAGCCAACGCTGTCCTCCAACACCGCACTTCGATAAGTTTACTTCCTTGAACACGAGTGTTTGCTATCCGTGTGGCAGTTGAAAAAGATGGGATAGTTCGTCCTCCTCCCAAAATGACATCGGCCAGCAAGAGAAGAGACAAGGGTCTGTGGTGCGCATTTCACAGAGGCCATGGACACACTACCGACAATTGTTGGGCCCTCAAAGATGAAATTGAAGATCTGATTCGGCGGGGATATCTCTCTCAATTTGTCCAACGAAACAGTAACACCGAAACCCCTCCGCCACGGGGGGCTAATAAGCATTCAGGAAGGCCTTCTGAATCACGAGACTTCGAGCACATGGCCATCCTACACACCGTTCATGGAGGACCTATGGGGGGAGATTCTAACTGCTCTCACAAAGCCTTTGTAAGGGAAGTTAATTCAGTACATAACACTCCACCCCCAAAGGGTTCGGGCCTTTCGGTGTCCTTCTACAAAAACGATCTTGAGGGCGTCAAAATGCCTCATTGTGATGCACTGGTTATCAATCTTGGCATGACAAATCATGAGGTGCGACGTATCCTCGTAGACAATGGCAGCTCCGTAAACATCCTTTTCATGGCCGCATTTGATGCTCTAAAGCTCTCTCGAGATCAACTCGAACCAGTTGGTTACACACTTCACGGCTTCTCAGGCGTACCCGTCCATGTCGAAGGAATAATCACACTCGACGTAAGGACAGGAAAAGCCCCAGCAACTCGGACGGAGGTACTTGACTTCCTGGTAGTCGACATCGAAGCCACATACAACGCAATATTTCGCCGCCCCGTAGCCGCTTTCCATGTGGTCGCCTTTGCGTTTCACATGAAAATAAAATTTCCAACAATAGCAGGCGTAGGCCAGGTGGTGGGAATCCAACTGGCAGTACGAGCCAGGTAGTGGGAAATTTCCATATGTGTCCTCACTGATCAGCCGCTCAAGCAAGTGCTCCTCAAACCTGAAAGTTTCGGAAGATTGATGAAGTGGCCTATTGAACCGAGCCAACACGACATCAACTACTGACCAAGAACGGCCATCAAGGCCTAGGCCTTGGCCGAATTCATTGTGGAAACCACCATCACCGATTCCCTCGAGGAAGAAGACCCCCCCCCCCCCCGCTTTGGAAAATGTATGTAGATGGGTCATCTTGCCTCGAAGGAAGCGGAGCAGGGATCATTATGCTCGGGCCCGATAACGGCGATAAGTTTACTCTCCAATATTTATTGCGCCTCAACTTTCCTGCATCCAACAACGAAGCAGAATATGAAGCATTAATCGCTGGTCTCCGGTTAGCACGAGGAGCAGGCGCGCGGAGAATCGAGATGTTTAGCAACTCCCAGCTGGTTGTTAACCAAGTCCACGACGAATATGAAGTCAGGGATGACCGCATGGCCAATTACTTATCACGAGTAAGGAAACTCTTAACGGCATTCAGAGAAGTTAATGCCACTCGCATTCCTCACGAGAAAAACGGGCAGGCAGATGCCCTCTCCAAGTTAGCTTCCTCATCTCTCGATGGGCTAGATCGCAGGATCCTCAGTGAGGTCCTTCTCAAACCGGCATCGAAGAGGAAGAGTTGGAGCTCATGGCCATCAGACCCCAAATGTTTGAAGATTGTTGGATGAAACCCTTAGTCGATTTCCTCGACAAGGGAATCCTCCCTGAAGATCGCAAAGAGGCAAGGAAGATTCGGACAAGGGCAGAGAGATACACTTTCGTAGAAGGACTCCTATACAAACGCTTGTACACCATAGTCGATGGCAGACCCTATCTTAGATGTCTCACTCCAGAGGAAGCGCAATACGCCCTCAATGAACAACATGAAGGGACCGGAAGCTGTCATCAAGGGGCAAGAACTCTCGCACGAAAGATACTCAATCATGGGTACTATTGGCTCACAATGCTTAATGACGCACAAGAATATATTCGCCAGTGCGATCCCTGTCAGAAGCATTCAACAATCAAGCATGGACCTCAAGCAATCCTCAGCTCTATGTCTAGCCCCATTACCTTCGCCATGTGGGGAATAGACTTGCTTGGACCATTCCCCCAGCAGCTGGCCGAAATTTTTTCCTAGTGGTTGCCATCGACTATTTCACAAAATGGGTCGAAGTAGAATCGCTAGCCATAACCACCGAGCAGAAAATCCAACAGTTCTTTTGGAAGAACATTGTTTGCAGTTTTGGGATCCCCGAGTACTCGTTTTAGATAACGGCACGCAATTCACAGGCAAATTTTTTTGCTAGTTCTGTACGGATTTGGGAATCACTCAGCCCTTCGCCGCAGTCTCGCATCCCCAAACTAACGACCAAGTTGAAAATGCAAATCGACAGATTCTAGACGGCCTCAAGAAGAGATTGGGAGAAGCTACAAGAGGTCTGTGGGTTAAGCTGCCAAGTGTGTTGTGGTTTTACAGAACCACGAAGCGGACACCCACGGGGGAGTCACCCTTCAACCTCGCCTACGGCTCGGAAGCACTCATTCCCTTGGAAGTTGGATTGCCATCTCCCCGTCTCCTTTCCTTCAACGAAGAACAAAATTCCAACAATCTGCGAGTCAACCTCGACATCGTTGAAGAGGTACGAAAAAAGTCAGCCATACAGAGAAACATTTACTAGCAAAGGGTCGAGAAGTTTTATAACAAGAAAGTCCACCCCACCAATCTTAAAGAGGGGGGCCTTGTCTTGCGTAAACTCGAAATTTCGAACCCACGAAGAAAAGGAAAGCTTTCTCTCAACTGGGAGGGGCCGTACAAGGTCTCTCAATTGATTCGCCCGGGGTCATATCGACTTGAAGACCTGGGGGAGAAGAAGATACGTAGAACTTGGAATACCGAACACCTCATGAAGTACAACGAGAGCGTCTGAAATGCCCTCTTCTAACAGTAGAATTATTAAAACTTGTAATAAAGGTCAGCCACTAGAGCAGCCAATTAATTTTCCTTTCAATAAAGACCGCCTTCACTAACGGTCATGCATGTAATAAGGGCCAGCCCTTAGAGCGGCCCCTTAGCTTATTTCTCAATAAAATTAGCTAGCTTATTCTTAAACATCTTGTTCAATTTTATTAAAGCAAACAACGAGCTAAACGCCCAACTTTCACCTCAAGCGACGTTAAAAACTTGTTACAAGCTTTCCATAAGATGGATTCGAAGTCCATACCCTTGGTTCGAAGTTACTCTAGCAATTGGCAATAAAGTAAGTCCAGAGTTCGCTTCACCATTCGATCTGCTCCTGCAATCCGTTAGCGCCTCCACGACTGGTTCGGAGTCCATACCCGTGGCTGGAAGATACTCTAGCAATTTGCAAAGAAGCAAGTTCAGAGTGCGCTTCGCCATTCGATCTGCTCCTGCAACCTGTTAATACTTAAACTAACAAGTTCGGAATCCATACCCATGGCTCGGAATTACTTTAGCAACCTGCAATTAAGCACGTTCAGAGTTCAACTCGCCATTCGATCTATTCCTGAAACTAGTTAAAATTCCTTGAAGATAGATTAGGAGGTCCAAAATCGTGGATCACAGTTACTCCAGTATCACTTGTAAAAGTAACACTTAGAGTTCAACTCTCCACTTGATGTTACTCTCACAATTTGTCGGAGGATCCATACAGCAAGTTTGGAAAACGACTCTCCCTCAGAGTTGCTCCTACAACTAGCTGAGTTCAAGGCGGAAAAGTTCTAAACTCCATCACACACCGTCAATGGTTTGTTAGTTATACACAACAGACTTGAGGCCCTATTATTTAGCTACAAAGAACCCAGTCGATGGCGCATCAACCTTGACAGCAAGGATCAAGCATATGAAAAAAGCTTCAAATCACAGAAGTATCGCAAGTCTATGCATTTAGATTTAGTGTCACTACAAATATTTACAAGCCCGATTTCATAGAGGCCCTTATGACCCTGCACTTCGTTGGCACCAAACAACGATTCAATGCTCTGATCACCACTCAAGACCAATGACTCGTTGACTCAGAACAATGGTTTCAACGTCTCGCTTACCACTATTGGCTCGGGTGAATCCTTCCAACAACCCCATAACTTCATGCAAAAGGTTTAATCCCTAAGGCCACCTCTCTAAACTTGCCGGGTACAAATAACAGGTTCTATAATTGATTCGCACTCAGAGCTGGCTCCCCAAACATGACGGATCAAACGGCTATATCTACGTTTAACTCCGTTACGCACCGTCGACAGTTCGTTAGCTATACACAACAGACTTGAAGCCCTATTATTTAGCCACAAAGAATTCAATCGATGGTTCATCAATATCGACAATAAGGTCACCACAAGGATCAAACACGCAAAGAGATCTCATCAAGAAACAGAGAACTATCACAAACCCATATGTTCAGATCCAGTAGTGCTACAGATATTTACAAGTACAAAGTTATGAATCATACAATTCGATCTACAAACCGTCCCTTCGACTCCGTGGACAAGGGACGTTGTTCCTAAGAGATACTAGCCTCTTTGTGGGTCGCCTAACAGCCACCGTTTTTTCTTGATCGCCAGCATCTTTGACAGAAAACGTCGACCCCATGGATTGAGATGGCTGGCCGGCACAAGAGGCGCATGACCCTCCTCTAACCAAAGCCAAACTCAACAAAGCAGACACGCTACTCTGGGCTTCGCCAGGATGTCGAGGGAGCACCTGCGCTATTGAGGCCGCTCCCCTGACGATTCAACCATTGCACTCCCTTTTGCATTAGTCGTGGTGCCATTCTTCACTTCAGCCATTGTTCCCTTTTTCGCACCGATGACGTGCGAGATGCTTGTTGTTCCTAACCCACCAAGTCTCGCTTGAAGACGATACAACTCCAGGTCTTTCTCGACAACTACTTCCCTAAGTAGAGCACACTTTCCAATACTATCTTTAGTCACTTTTGGAGGCAGGGGCAAGTTGGCAAGATGATCGGCATGCAGGAGTGCAACTCGCAATCCCTCTCGATAAGCGCCGACTTAAGGCGAATAGACTCCAACCATTCGTCCTTTGACTAAACACGCCAACGGTCAACAACCAATTCCGTTATGCGCAGTCGCTTGCGAAGGCACTCAACCTCGTCACTACGGGGTTTCTCAGCCGTTCCCACGATCATCTGTCAACAATTTCAAAAGCATGGTCAAGCAAAATGATGTGAATATTTGCAAGTGTACAAAATCGCAACAAGTAGTACAATTTTAGTGAAAAGAGTGTCGAACCCACAGGGACTAATTATTTTATTAAGTACCGAAATTACTAGATGAATTACTATTTGGAGAATCGAAATTTAATAAAGAACGCAACTAAATAACTAACTAAATTAATTAAAAGAGACGGAATATGAATTTTTGTTATTTATTAATTGCAAATTAAATTCCAGGGCTTTTGATTTCACATAGTTTATCACACACAATTTATAATTCCATGTGAATAAAGAATTTATTTTTCCAAGTTGTAGACCAAAATTTCCTAAGTATTCAATGCTTTCTCTCGAACAACACCAAAAATATCTCCAACTAATAGTTTGTCATAGTTCATGCACAAATTTAATTAATTGAAGACTCATTAAGTTCTGTGAATTTCTTAACGGTCACATCAATCGCGGTAAATCATCTCTAATTTCGCTCAATCAATGATGTTTAATTTTATAATTCTAAATCACAAATTACCTCTCGGTCTCTCTATGATCCAATAAATCATACAATAGTTGGCCAAACAATTACAAGCATTAAACACAAAAATCAAACACACAACCATAGAAAAATAGAAAAATAATATGGAATTAAAAATGTGTTATCAAAACTAGGCTACATCAAAGCCCTAGAAAAATAAAATTCAGTTCATAATGAAATTGCAACTAACAAATATTGTCTTGGATTGCATAATATAATTAGAGAAAGAAAAGATATACAAAAGGACTGTTTTTAAAAAGAAATTGCAAACTGAAACCAGCAACACAACGCTTCTATTTCTCTCTCTCTTCTCTGCCTTGAACTGCACGCCGCCTGGCTTCGTCTTCTTCTTTGTCGTTTTCCGCGCCAGAGCACAGTCAGCGTCGCTCTTCGTTCTTTGCGTCGCTGACGTGTGCCTCGGGACACGTGCGCCGCGTCAGCAAGCACCAGCCAAAAACAGAGAATAGCTCTGTCTTGATCCACGTGCACCCGCCACGTTAGCATTGTCGCCGTCACGTCGTCGGATGCTGTCCTCTATCACGTGGGGCCTGCCAAGTCAGCCTGTTCACGCCCTCACGTCCTCTCTGTCTTTGAACCACACGCCACCTCTCTCTCTGCTTTTATTATTAGTATTTTATTATTATAATCAATTTGAACTCAACCGTCTCTTGGTGTGCGTCATCCTTTTCTCTTTCTTGGTCTTGTATTTATAGGCATACGGATAGGAGAATTATGGTTTACTTTTGCAGAAAAACCCCTTCTTCTTCATTTGTTTACTTCCTTCCATGATTTGCTCTTTATTTCTTTCTTCTTTTTCTTCTCTTTCCTTTTCTTGAAAACACGTGCTGCATACACAAAATAAAATCAGAAATTAGGGTTTAAAAATAAAATTAATTAGTTTAAAATTAATTAAACTAACTAAAAATCATATTAGCTCATTTAAACCTCTTTTAAAATTGTTTATTGCATTTTCAGCTCAATTGGAAAATTAAAATTTATATTTATTTTTCTCATGGCCAAATTGTAAAATTTAAATTCAACAAATCAATAAAAATAAATAAATCATTATGTTTGTTTTGTTTGTTGATTTTTACCATAAATCTTCACATTTTGCATCAAAAATCTTATTTCTTCAAAAATAATTAATTACTTGAAATCTTATGGAAATAAGATGAATTATAAACAATATAGACGAATACAAGCAATTTTAATGGGTAAATGAGTACAAATATTTGTATAAAAATTAGACACATCACAAAGAGACAAAATACTAGATGTCACGGTCAAGTGCCACTTCAAAGCACATCAACACAATACGACAAACAGTAACAAATCTGGAAGATAGTTTTTCAACCACTAAAACGAAGACAGGAATGCAAAGGCCAGTCCGCAATTAGGCATCACAGAAAGTAGCTGCAAGTTCGAAACAAAAGCAAATAAAGAATGCCTAAAAGAAAAAGGGCATAACAAGGTGAATCAAGCATCCACCTGCTTCGGCGCTACCACTGACAAGGAACCCACAACTGCTTCCTTCCCCTTGTTCTTCTTTCCATAGCTGCTCCTCGCGCTGCTCGCAGGATTGCCGATCCCGCCATCATCCTTCCTGCCGTATCAAGGGGCTCGCCAGGTCGAAGAGTCACATGATAGCCATTCCCATCGAAACAGGAAACACGCTCCGCCACGTGTGAAATCGCTGCGGCATAATACTTGAGCATCACTCCCTGCAGTTTGGACTTACACTCAGCATGAATCTTGGCCACCTCGACCTTCAGCTCCGAGGTCGCATCAGTGCGAGCCTTCTCCAACTCTAGTAGAAGGTCGGCGTTCATCTTCTCCAACGAATTCTCTCTCTTTGACGCCTCTAGCTCAAAGTGCATCTCCTCCTTACTCGCCGCCAACGCCTCCAACAAAAGGCATGCCTCCATTTTCTCTTCCTCAGCTCCTCCAACTCCGCATTTGACTCCTTGACATCTTTTTTCTTTTCCTTCTCGGCATGAGAGATGCGGGCCCTCAGGTTCGTCTCCTCGGCCGCATAGAAGTCAACCAAATGCCCGAAGTGACATATCGCATGAAACAAGGAGAAAACGGTTAAAACGTAATGATGCAAAGGAGGATAGTGCAAGCTAAGGAACAAAGGGAACCAAATCATACTGTCATGTGTGCCCTCGCAATCTCCTGGACCGATCTTTTGGGGGGCTCCATCTTCAGCATCTCTCTGTTAGCTGGAGTAGGAATGTGGCGTCTGGCATCGAGGCAAGCGGCGGAGTTCCCCAAAAAGCTCTCCTGAGGTTTCACGTTCCAGTCAGGAGTATAGACCATGCCCCCTTGTCAACATGTACTGCGACAGCCGTAGCAATCAGTGGAGCTGACGTGGCACTCGCCACTATCGCAGCCAAGGAAGAATCTGCATAAGCAGCGGGCGACACCTCTGAAGGGGGCTCAGTCCGCACGGCAGGGGCCAGAGGCGGCGAGTCCTGGGAAGGAGAAGGGTGCATAGCCGACCTCTTTCGCTTCTTCGGCTCGTCATCCGTCTTGTTACGTAACGCATCCAAGTTTGCCAGAATGTCTTTGTAATCCATGTCTTTTCTTCCTGTAAGGTGGAACACGAAGGAGTTAAAAACTCGTAAAACCAAATAAAAGAAACAAAGGCATGGATAAAATGACAAGAAAGCAACAACAGTAAAACCGTACTAGAAACAGCCGGGTCAAGACCACATTCGAAGAGTACTTCGTCAGTGATCTCTTGCCACGCCAACTCCTTCAGTCCAAGAAGAGCATCACTGACGCTCCTCTCTTCCAAGGTCATCACCGGCTACGCTCTCACCGCCGAGGGAACCGTTCTCCTCCATGTAGTGGGGATTCCCAATGACTGAGCGCTGCGAACAAGAAGAAATTTCTCCTTCCAACATCTAATTAAGCCGGGTGCATCCACTAACCCCCGATTCCTACGAGGGCTAAGGTACCAGCGCTCCTCCACTTTGCTAAGTTGGATGAGTTTGAAATGACGTCTAAACACCACAAGACCCGGCTCAACTCCGAGCCGGCAACACTATAAGACAAATTGGACAACGTGCCTCCGGCACCAGCTGCATCGGACACAGTCGATATCAGTTGAACACCTCTTTAACAAAGGGGTGAAGGGGCAAGCGACGCCCCGCGAAGAAGGTATCGCACAGAAAGAAACAGTATTCCTCTGACATGGTGTAGTAGGCCCTAACTCCAGGACCAGGCAGGAGTAAGGTGTACTCGCAAGGAATCCCAAAGCCCAATCTAATCACGGCGAGCTCTTTCCGTTAAGGATGGTGGTGGCATAATCAGCCTCAGTAGTGTAGACGGGCTCTGGCTTGTCATATTCCATGCCTCCTAAGAAACTCTCGGTCAACTACAGGATACTCCCTAATCAGTTCAGGAACTAAGAACAACGGGATCTTAAGTGCGCATCCCCTCTCTCTCAGGCTCGACGATCGTTACCACAACAGTGGAACGACCGGCTACATCACACCCACTCTCCCCTCCGGCGAAGGGGCTGAACACAATACCATCGTTTGCATTTAGACTTACCGATCTAGGAGAAACGCAGGGAGACGAAATGCTCGACATAATGAACGACGATTGTAAAAATGTTACCTAGTCAAAGTAATGGCAACGACGAATCTACAGCCAGAAACTAACACCACCGTCGAACACCAGATGAATCACCAGCCCTGTCGGTAAAACACCACAAGTTCTAGAGAGAAGCTCACAAAATTTTCTAGAGAGAGAAAGTGAAAGTGGTAAATGAAGGAGTGGGAGGTGAAATCAACTCTTATTTATAGAACCCGGAGATCAAATCGCCACATGGCGGGATCTGAGCCCTCCAAAGGATCCAATGGTTAGATCACACTATACTAGATCCAATTAGAACTGTATCTTAGCAACAAGACAGTCGACCGGTAAAACAAGCGAACAGCACAACGCTCGGCCGATGAAAGAAGCAGTCTGATGGGGCAAACAATTTCACAAACACTTGGTAGGTATGATGGGGTGGACAATTTCACAAACACTTGGTGGGCGCAGTTGTCACCACCAACAAAAGGAAACACATAGGGGTGGTATACCGTACCGTACCGTACAAAAATTACTCTACCGTCTACCATACCGGAATACTTGGTACACAAATTTCTCTACCATTACCGTGCCAAAATTTTGGTACTACCGAGTTCGGTAATATCGAAATATTGGTATGGTAATGGTAGTACCATGGTAGTACCGGACATCAAGAAATATGGATGTACCAATTTCAAACTTTATTTCTCATGACCGACTGGCACAATAAACAGATATATGCTTTATATATGTCCAACAATATACTCAGATATCAATAAAAAACATGTTTCCTTAAAGATAAAGTTAATCATTCACCTTCCCCACAGAGGAATGTATTTCCTTCTACGCCTAATCTCATCATCTCCATCTTCATTGTCAGAGTCTCTGTATTGAGACATCTCATAAGATTGCGCATCATAACTCTCTTTAACAATAGATGCTCTTGTCTCAAGCGATCTAGATTGATAACCACCTTAAATAACGAGCAACAAATAAACAGAGTAAGTTAGATTAATGCAATGTGGTTGCCATATAGGAAAAAAGATAATTGCTGGATGCATGTTGATTGATAAACCAGCAAGCCAGAAGCTCACTTTGATCTTGCATTATCTTGTTGATTGATAAATCAGCAAGATTCCATATTATGTATCAATAGGTCATACATTGTGCAAATAAGTACCAGACTTCAACAAATATATAGATAAAGACGAGAAGGACTGGAAGAGCAAAGCAAAAATTGTAAGAACAATAGGTAAAGAAGATAGGTCAGTTCATAACAAGTACAGAAATGACAAGTTCCAGCCAAAATGTTCCACAACCTTCAATTGCTCATTCCTGAGACAAGAAACTGCAACTGCCAACTGACATGTTACAATTACTATTGCATGTATTAGCCATTACACAAAAAACACATAATGGTCATTACACTTAACTTTAAGAAAACTAGTGTAACTCTATTATCTGTCAAACTATGAATGGTTTGCTAGTAAAGTTGCAAATTTCAAAATTGGTCTGTAATTGTGAACATGCTGGCCTTTATGAAGCACAATGAGATACACCAAGGTCATCCAGGAGCCTCCAGAAGTATACACAGCCAAAAGAACATTTTAACTTTGGTAGAATTAAGGTTACATAATTGAATGGACGATTAAGTCTACCTCATTCACTTTCGTCTTCACTCTCTTTAGCTATGATGTTCAAGCGATTTAAGTTCTCTTCAAGGGGTGGATGCCCATCTTCTGAATCGCAATCAGAACTCGGGTCAGCTTTAGTTGGCACCTCATCGATTCCTTGAGTTTTAAAATGGATAGTTTAAATTGATCTTGGCCAAATTCAAGAGAGGAAGATAAATGGAATAATTGAAAACAGTACATTTGAGTTTCAATAAAATACCTTCCGCATGTAAAAGTGGTTTAGAAATCTTCGAATTACTTGAAAGCCAGGAGTTTTGGACCGAGATGATTTCTGAACCGGTCTCACAACTTTGCGCTTCCCGTATATGTAAGTTTTGGATTATCTACACTACCATAAGCCAAGCCTGCACAAAGCCTAAAAAAAGGACCAATTTAATTAGAAGGGAAGTTTTGTTTCTCTAGCCATTTGGTTAAAACATGCAAGCATTAGACGTGTGAAAAATCAAGACTTATCATTTCAACGACCCTTACTTAAATTAATGAAACTGATGGTAGATTGAGGCTGGCAAGTTTTGATGATTGCTTATATTGCACCTGAAATAGACATGATATTAATGGTGTAGAGAATTGATTTGAAATTAGAAAGACAGAGGAGGTGAATATCAATATGAAAACTAACTCTGAATCGCAACAACATACAGACATATTTATATTTAGCCTTGAAGGTAAAAGGTGGCTCTTTTACTGTCATTTTGATTTCATTTGATTGACAATCAACTCTGACGTTCCATAGTTTAATTCATCACTACTTGGTCTATGCTGGCATCCCTTTTCATATTAACGAATGCTTGTAGTTTTGAGTTATTTTTCAGGTGTACTGCTTCTTGCCTGCCTAGACCATTGTTCTTACCAATTTCATCCGAAATGATATAAGAAACCGACAAATACTTAACAGTAAAACAGAACTATGTAAATAAAAAGTCTTAACTGAGAAACTGTGTAATAGCTTGCACTATGGAGGAACACCTTTTATTTTAAAGCATGGGGGCCATAGTGAAAGAGAAAGAAACTAACATATTAACCTTTTAATCACGCCAATGACAAAATTGAAGATGTCTAGTGGCACCAGTTAGAGGACTGGTGTCATTCATGGTTCCAAAACATGTTATATGTATCGGTTATCGGCTGCTATTTATCGGTAGCGTTGGACATGTCGTGAGTATTGGTAGGCGAATTTCCCTTCCAAATCAGCCATTAAGATTTGGTACCATGGTCTCATTAGTAAATTGAGCAAAGAGGATAAGGGGTATACCTGAAGAGAAACCTGGCTTGAGGCAGCTAAGAAGGATATGAAAGTTGCGAATGTGACAAAAGAGATGTCCCTTGACATAGCTGATTGAAGAAAAACAATTTATCAAGGCTACCCAAAAGGAAAAGATTCATGATAACTGCTTTATTTTTGTCATTGTCTGTTTGATGATTGCTTATATTGCATCAGTTTCATTAATTTAAGACTTATCATTTCAGAAAATTTTCAAGTAACTAAAGAATTAGATTATCTTTACCTGTGCAGTGTTAAAGACTACAGTTTTACAGTTAGGAAGGATGCTGACGGACCAAGCAGAAAGGGTATATGGAAATCCATTGTAAATCAAAAAAATAAAAAAGAACTGGGCCTGGGCCTGGGTTTTAAAATATAAAAATTAGATTAAATATATATTAAATATATTCGGTACGGTACGGTATACCAACGGTATAAAAATTTTGTACCAGTACCATACCATCAAAAATCGGTATGGTACTGATATGGCTAAAATTGGGGTTAAATCGAGACCGTCCAGATCGATCACGAATCCTGAAGCGCGGGGGTAAAAAGGTAATTTCACATACAGATGAATCCAAAACGGGTATTGGGCCTCCTTCTCACAGAACCAACCACCCGCGAATAGATCCACTTCAATTGGGTACGGGTCCCGACCCGATACAAGCCCAATCCACCAAGAAGAGAATCAGGCCACTGATTTGGTCAAATCAATAAGCCTGATTAGCTCTCACCAGGGAATCAAGGCCTAACTTCCCAAAACAGAATAGGAGGATTTTTCTCCTATTTGTTAGGCAGGAAATTAGGCCCCAAATCATTCCAAAGGCGACTATAAATACAACCCTTCTACCACCGAGACCAGGTTAATCACTTTTTCACCACTTAAGCTCTTTTTTGATCTTTTCCTGATTACTGACAAGAGCGTCGGAGGGTGCGTCGCCGGAATCAACCCCGGTGTTTCGCACTTCCTTGCAGGTTGTGCCAGGAGCAAGGAGATCGAGTCAATCGTTCAGGTGTTTCCCGGACTCACAAATTCTATCTGTTTACCCCCACACCGAAATCAGCGGTAACAGATTGGCGCCGTCTGTGGGAAACCACCACACGAACGACCTCAGCTTCTCCTTCATCGCCTCCCATCGCCATGCCTCCGAAGAAGAACAGATCCAAAGGATCCAACCGGGTGGCCAACCCCGCCGACCCTACGGAGGATACCCCCGTCAACCAAATTCCCCAATCTGGGCTTCCTCCGCCGACCCAACCGGTCCAGCCTCCTCATCCTCAGCAGCAACCGAACCATGGTCCCGCCGGTCTCAACGGCCAGAAGCTGAAGCAGCCCATCCAGGACCATGTCTCGGTCCATAACGGGTCCTCGGACTCGATGGCCTCCCATAACCCCGACCGGAACCGCCAGAAGGAGAACGACCTCCGCACGCACCTTGACGAGAGGCGGGCCCGAGCGGAGGCCTCCCGACAGCGTCAGGGCGAGCGGTCACCTCGTCGCCGAGACCGACAGAGATCTCCGTACCGGAGAGGCCGAGCGGCATCTCCCGAACACCGAAGGAGGAGGCCGCGTTCCCCCGAGGATCGGCATCGTACGAGGGACCGTGAGGTACCTATCAGCCGTGCCGAGTTCCTCCAGTTTCAGGAGACTGTACTGCAAGCCCTGAACGCCCGTGCCAACAACCAAAACCCCCCGAGGGTCCCAACACCCCCTCGGATTCCCAGTCCTCACCGCCGGTCACGAAGTCCTCTCCAGGCTCCCAGTCGTCAGCAACATTACAGTCCCCGCCGATCCGAGGGATACCGGCGCCGAAGTCCACGCTCTCCCTCTTATGATGAAGAGTCCGAAGGGTCATACGGCTACCGGCGAGGGGACGATGCCTTTGACCGCCGCCTCCATGAGGTGGAGAGGCGCATTGTCCGTATGGACCGAGAAGAGGAGTCCAGAGCAGGGACTGTTCGCCCAAACCGACCGCCCTTCTCTCGGACAATCATGGAAGCTCGCATACCGAGGGGTTTCAAACCTCCACAGTTTGAAACGTACTCAGGCGAGTCCGACCCAGTAGATCACGTCGAGAGTTTTAAGACTCTGATGCTGATCCACCAAGTCTCCGATGCCATACTCTGCAGGACCTTCCCGGCCACCCTTCGGGGCTCGGCTCGGGAATGGTATTCCAGGCTTGCCCCCGCCTCCATCTTTTCATTTGAGCAGTTTGAGACGCTGTTCATAACTCACTTTGTGAGCAGCCGACGGGCCGAGAAGACGAGTCTCTCCCTTCTGAACCTCCGACAGGAAAGGGGAGAGAAGCTGCGTGACTATGTGAAGAGGTTCACTGCAGAAGTCAGGTCGATCGCCTCCTTAGACCAATCCGTGGCAACAGTGGCGTTCCAGTCGAACGTCCTCAACTCCAACCTCCGCTCGTCCCTAGCAAAGAAGCCGCCTACCAACTTCGCCGACCTCCTACTGAGGTGCGAGAAGTACATCCAAGCCGAGGAGGCCGAGTCCCTCCCGAACTTCGGAGGACCCTCCTCCGGCTCGAAGAGGAAGGCAACGGAGGAAGAGGGGGCCAAGAAGACTATGAAGGACGGAGGCGGCCAGCGTCGTCCTCCCCCCAGGTTCGAGAAATTCACGCCCCTCACAACTAATGTCTCCACCATCCTCATGGAGGTAGAGAAAGAGGGGGTCCTCCCTCCTGCCCCGAGGATGCACAAACCGGCGAAGAGGAGGGACAAAGACAAGTGGTGTCGGTATCACCGGGACCACGGGCACGAGACGAATGACTGTCGGGCTTTGAGAGACGGCAATTAAGGCGCAGGCCCTCGCCGACTTCATTGTAGAATCCACCATCCCCGAGGTCGGCCACGTCCCGAGCGGACCCCCCATTTGGACAGTCTTTGTGGACGGATCCTCTTGCAGTGAGGGAAGCGGCGCCGGCATCATCCTGAACGGCCCCGATGGCTTTGTCCTACAGTACGCGATCCGCATGAGCTTCAAGGCCTCGAACAACGAGGCGGAGTACGAGGCACTCATAGCCGGTCTCGGACTCGCGCGAAGCGCTGGGGCGCGTCGTCTCCGGATTCACAGTGATTCCCAGCTAGTCGTGAACCAGGTCTTGGGCGAGTATGAAGCCCGGGACGAGCGGATGGCGAAGTACCTCGCCAAGGTCCGGGATCTCATGGGTCGGTTCGAAGAAGCCATCATCCAGCGGGTCCCTCGGGAAGAAAACGCACAGGCCGATGCACTTTCCAAGTTGGCCTCGTCCTCGTTACAAGGACTCGAGCAGACCGTACTAATTGAAGTCCTCACTAAGCCGAGCATCGAAGACGAGGCACTAGGCTCGGCGGAGTCATTGCCAGTCATGCTGCAAGGCAACTGGATGAAGCCACTGGTAGAATTTCTAAGGGACGGAGTTCTGCCCTCAGATCCCAAAGAAGCTCGCCGAGTTAGAACCCGAGCCGAGCGCTATGTCTTAATCGAGGGCATCCTATACAAGCGTTCCTTCTCCCAAATTGACGGCCGACCATATCTACGATGCCTCTCTCCGGAACAGGCCGAATATGCCCTACAGGAGCTTCATGAAGGGATCGGCGGGGCACACTCGGGATTTAGGTCCCTGGCCCGAAAAGCTCTGAATTATGGGTACTTCTGGCCGACACTTCTCCAAGACGCCGAGCGACACGTTCGGCAGTGCGGCTCCTGCCAGAGACACTCCAGCATCCGACGCCTCCCTCAAGCCAACCTCACCTCCCTATCGAGCCCTATCCCCTTCGCGATGTGGGGAATGGACTTGGTAGGGCCTTTCCCTCCAGCTCCGGGTCAGCTCAAGTTTTTAGTCGTCGCAATCGACTACTTCTCGAAGTGGGTCGAGGCCGAGCCCCTCGCCACGATAACCGAGAACAAAGTGGTGCAGTTCTTCTGGAAGAACATTATATGCAGATTCGGCGTCCCGCGCGTCCTCGTGACAGATAATGGGACCCAGTTCACTGGCTCAGCATTCCGAACCCTGTGCGACGACCTCGTCATTCAACAGCGTTTCTCGTCCGTCTCGCACCCCCAGTCGAACGGACAAGCCGAGAACGCTAACAAGCAGGTCCTTGCGGGGATCAAGAAGAGGTTGGACAAGTGCTCCAAAGGGCAGTGGGTCGACCAACTCCCTAATGTGTTGTGGAACTACCGCACAAGCAAGCGGACGCCCACTGGAGAGTCCCCTTTCAGCCTTACTTATGGGGCCGAAGCCGTAATACCCCTCGAGGTCGGAATTCCTTCCCCTCGGCTCATCGCCTATGACGAAGCACAGAATGCCAGGGAACTCAGAGGAAACTTGGACCTGATAGATGAACTGAGGGAAAGGGCATCGATTCGGTAGCAGAATTACAGAAGGCGAGTCGAACTAGCCTACAACAAGAAAGTCCGACCCGCCAACCTTGAACAAGGAGACCTGGTGTTGAGAAAGCTAGCCATATCCCTCCCCAGTCAGAAGGGCAAGCTAGCTCCGAATTGGGAAGGGCCGTACCGGGTCGCAAAAGTTGTTCGGCCTGGAGCATATCGACTTGAGGGCATGGATGGTAGAGAACTCCCGAGGACCTGGAATGCCGACCACCTCCTGAAATACCAAGAGAGCGCCCCGGCGCCTCTCTAAGTAATCCGAGGTGTCGCGCCATTCCTCTCCTTTAACTTGTAACCTGTTCTATGAATCCCACTATGTAAAACGGTTCGCCGTCAAATATCAAATAAAGAAGGTTCCGTTTTGTTTTTGGATTTGCCTGTTTTTCCTCCCCTCTTTACTATACCGATGGTTCGGAGTCCAACACTCGGCTCGACTTTGCCTCCTCGGTTCGTCTCCGGACGAACCAGGGGTAGATCGCCGTTCGGAATTGCTCCCACAGCCGTTGAACTACACCGATGGTTCGGAGTCCAACACTCGGCTCGACTTTGCCTCCTCGGTTCGTCTCCGGACGAACCAGGGGTAGATCGCCGTTCGGAATTGCTCCCACAGCCGTTGAACTACACCGATGGTTCGGAGTCCAACACTCGGCTCGACTTTACCTCCTCGGTTCGTCTCCGGACGAACCAGGGGTAGATCGCCGTTCGGAATTGCTCCCACAGCCGTTGAACTACACCGATGGTTCGGAGTCCAACACTCGGCTCGACTTTACCTCCTCGGTTCGTCTCCGGACGAACCAGGGGTAGATCGCCGTTCGGAATTGCTCCCACAGCCGTTGAACTACACCGATGGTTCGGAGTCCAACACTCGGCTCGACTTTACCTCCTCGGTTCGTCTCCAGACGAACCAGGGGTAGATCGCCGTTCGGAATTGCTCCCACAGCCGTTGAACTACACCGATGGTTCGGAGTCCAACACTCGGCTCGACTTTACCTCCTCGGTTCGTCTCCGGACGAACCAGGGGTAGATCGCCGTTCGGAATTGCTCCCACAGCCGTTGAACTACACCGATGGTTCGGAGTCCAACACTCGGCTCGACTTTACCTCCTCGGTTCGTCTCCGGACGAACCAGGGGTAGATCGCCGTTCGGAATTGCTCCCACAGCCGTTGAACTACACCGATGGTTCGGAGTCCAACACTCGGCTCGACTTTACCTCCTCGGTTCGTCTCCGGACGAACCAGGGGTAGATCGCCGTTCGGAATTGCTCCCACAGCCGTTGAACTATGCCTAAGGTCCGGAACACGCATCCAGACCACTCCTGACCGACACCCGAAGGTCGAAGGCGAACATATCCGGCCGGCATCCGAGCAAGTGCCTTCCCGAGCTGGTAAACGGGGAAAACACACTTCCTCCTCAACTTTCGTGCCTGATCTTCATCAGACGGCTCAGATCGTGCCACTCGCGCAAAACGACAAGATAACGTTTTCTTGGAAAACGAGCCACCTCGAGATCCGCGCCTACATTCAACGGCTCAGATCTCGCCACGGCGAAATAGCACTCTCGAGAACATCGCCGTGTCAGACCCACTAAGCGACAAATCGCCGTACCCCCGGGGATCCATTCGACTAAATAGACACACTCAGTTCAGATAGTTCGGCACGGCCAACACAGTTATAAACAAAGACAGACGTTCAAAAGAACACCGAAAGGAGATTTTATTAAATATCGGCGTACAGTACAAAATAGACCATTACAAAAGTGTCGGCAAGCAAAACATACACCCCCCGACCCACTACACTTGTCTTTCATAAAAATGCATCCTCTCCATCTTGTTCGCTCTCCTCGGCAGACGGTCCCTCCGCCTCACCTCGAAGCTTCGCCATTTCCGCCCGCAGCTGTCCCATCTCCGAGAGCAAGTCGTCCCGTTCGGCGATGAGCTTCGACTGAATGTGCCGAATACTTTTGACCCGAAGAGCATTGCTGAATGCGGTCTGCGAGTCCTCGTCCTCGCCTACGGGGCTCAGCTCGACGATCTTGCTCTCCAAGCGTTGTGTTTCGGCCTCCCGGAGACTGAGAACCAACGAAAGATGATTCCACTCGCCCTCGGATCGGCGTAGCTTCAGATCGACACTCCTGGGGCTCAGAACCACCGTCCCAGAAGTCGCCTCGGATGCGGTGTCATCATTCGGACGCCCTGAGTCCGACCCATGGATCGCCGCGACAAGCTGAAAAATAGAAAAAACGAACAAAGCGTTTTCAATACAGCGGCGAAGACAAACACTTAAAAAGTTTTTCAGAAAGTTCTACATTCAGACATAATAATGTTACAGACGGTCGACCGACCCTACAACTAAGTTATTACAATGGCCAACAGAAAGGAAAAGCGACGCAATCAAGTCCTCTTCGGAAGGGGAATGCTTCGGTTTAGGGAAACGCGAGGACGACGAGGCCGACCCTCTGAGCTCGACCCCAAACCAACGAAGCGCGACCCCCCTTCGCTGCTAGTCCTAACAGCCGCGCCGACCGATGCCCCGCTCGACGAGACAGCCGCGCTGCTCTGAGCGTCAGTCGGACTCCGCCTGGTCGTTAGCGGGCGCGTCGCGAGCTCATAAAACGTGATCCCCCTCGCACTTTCCTCGCGAGTGCACGACGTGCTACGAACATTAGCCCTCTCCGGCGCAGGTTTAAGCGACGCGATCTCCTCCTCCAGTTCGATAATCCGATCCCTCAGGACGACGTCCTTCGCCAATTTCTTTGATCGAGGGGCCTTCAACGACCCGGAGGCATTGGGACTATCAGTTGCAAGCCGCCGATAGTGGGTGACCTCGATCCCCCTATCTACCGTGATCCTCTTGAGCATGTCGACTTCAGCCAATAGTCTCTTACGCTCAGCCAAAGCCCCCTCCAGCTCGGAGGCCATCTTCTCCCTTTCCGCAGAGCACTCTCTCTCCGATAGCTCCAAGTGTTGTACCTCGTCCAAAAGGTCGTCGTTCTTCCGCTCGGCGGCTTTAAGCTCCCCGCGAAGCCGCTCAACTTCCCCTTCGGAACCAGGACCCAAGGAGCGCTTCCGGAGTTGATGCAGCTCGCGACAGTTCCTCCTCAGGACTGCCCTGACCTCCTCCGCCTGGCCGAGCAGGAGAAACCGCCTCTGCCGGCTGTCTGAGAGTTCACGCTTCAAGTTGGCCAATTCCTTCCGAAGGAAGACCAGCTCCGTGACCGGACCAAACACTACCTGAAAAGTGGAAATAAATCCGAAGCCCAACAGTTGGAGAAATTTACGCCCAAAACACCCGAAACGCACACTAAGTCCGAGGCTCAACACTTGGACAAATTTTTGGCCAAACCAAATACTTTTTCATTCAAAACAAGGGCGGTGGCCAGTCCGCGATAAGGCTTACAAAAAGAAAACAAAACCAAAAAGACTGAAAGTAGGAAGACAACCGAGTCAGGGGTCGACCTTTTTGCCGCTCGGATTCGTCGACCCCTCGGCCTTGCCGTCGCCGTCACCCTCGTCCCCGTCTTCGCTCCAGCTCTCCTCCTCGGAGAGTTCCTCCCCCTCGCCCTCGGCTTCGGTCTCACCATCACCTTCGGCGGGTTCTGTTTCACCATCGGGTCCGAGTAAACCCTCGGTGATCCCTTCTTCCCCCTCCACGGGCTCGTAAAAGTCATAGGAGGACGAGTCGAAGCCGGGGTTCTTCGCGGCTACATGGGTCAGGGCGCGGCCGTAGGCGTCCAGCATATTCTGGATCATGTGCTGCGCGGCCTCCTCTTGCACGGCCTTCTTCACCTCCTTCAGCTTCCTCAGGTGGTTGGCCTTGATCCTCTCGGCTCTCTTCCGAGCAGCCTCCCCTTCCGACCGAGCCTTGGCCAGCTCATCCTTCAGCCCGGTGACCTCCTTCTCGGCTCCCGACCGAGCGCTGGCCAGCTCCTCCTTCAGCTCGGCCACCTCCTTCTCAAACTTGGCCGACGTATCCTTCGACGATTGGATAGCGTCGGCCAGCTTCTTCTCCAGGTCCTCCGCTTCGGCGACTCTCTTCGTCGAAAGAAGCAGCTCGGACTCAAGCTGCTTCGCCACCCGAACGCGCTCCGTCCTCTCCTTCTCCTTCTCCTGATCCTTCCTCGCCATCTCCTCGACCAGCCAACTGAAGTGGCAGAGGGTCTGGAAGAGAACAACGCGTTAAAATCCGAGCCTAAGAACTTAGAAAAAAAATCTCCATGAAAAATATGAATGAAGAAGGGTTCGACACACTCACCGACATAGTGCTCCGAGCCATCTGCATCACGTTGTCCCCTGCCATCCCGGCCCTCAGGGTCGCTCGGTCCTTCGGGGTCGGCAGGTGCCTCACTGCCTCCATGCAGATGTTCCCGTCGCCCAAAAAGCCGTCGACGTTCATCACCTGCCAATCAGGGACGAAGATCTGTTTATGACGCTCGGTCAAGATCTTCTCCGCGCCGGGGGTGAGTGGGGGAACCTGGAGGGACAGCGCATCGGCCACTCCGAACTCATTGCTCGACGGACCAGGAGCGTCCGCCTCCGGGGTAGGAGCAGTAGCACCCGGGGCCGAAGGATCGAGGTCCACGACTCCACCCTGCTCGGGGACCGCCACCTTTGCCGAAGGGACAAGAACCTCAACTTCTCCCTCCTTCAGGACCGCAACCTTCGGTTGATCGGCTGCCTTCACTACCGAGGCCTTCTTCGAAGCTCGGCTGTCCTGAGGCGCTGCCGACGGCCTCTTCTTCTTCTCCTGCTCGGACCTGCCCTTCGCCACCAGAGCCTTGTAATCGAGCTTCATGGTCTCTGCAAGAGTCGAACGAAAAAACTTAGAAAAATTGAATGCAAACTTTACGGAGAGAAGTATAAATACCAGAAGCGTACGAGGGTCGATCGGACTGAGACCCCCACGGAACAGATGCTCTTCGGTGATATCCTTCCAGCTAAGCGTCGGCAGAGCAAGGATCTTCTTCTGGACCTCGGTCTCTGCAGCGTTCAGCGGAGCGTCCTTCTTTGTACGCTTGGGTAGTCCGTCCGCCCAAACTGTCGGTATCACCCAGGGCGTCAGATTCCGAACGAGGAAGTATTTGTCCTTCCAGTGTTTGATCGAGTCTGGATTCTCGATCAGTTTCACGCCCGGCCGGGGCGAAAGATAAAACCTCTTCTCGTCTTTCCTCGGCTGGACGGGTCGGAAGAGACTCCGAAAGAGGTACATGGTCGGCTTGGCGCCGATCTCTTGGCATCGGAGGAGGAACGCCACAACTTGCCTCCAGGTGTTCGGCATCAGTTGAGCGGGACTCAGACCATACCAAACCAGGACCTCAACCACGAACGGGTGGAGGGGAAAGCGAAGACCGGCAATGAGGGAGTCTACCGGGAAGACGCACATGTCCGGAGAGGACCCAGTGTTGGCTCGGAACCCCGGCCCGGGGAGGAGCAACGTGTACTCAAGAGGGATCCGGAAGCCCTCTCGGACCAGACGAAGGTCCCCTTCGGTAAGAGTCGAGATCTTGCGATCGACCTCGGATAGCTCCCTAGGCTCGTTCTCCTCCACCAGTTTAGCCGTGCCTTGGGTGACCTTCTCCAAGATGTCCTCAGTATAATCCCGGACTCCTCCCACGCTCGACACGGCGATGGGCTGCCGACCGAACTCCCCCGCTCTCTTCGGCGTCTCCACTATAGTAATTACGGCTTTGCCCTTTCGGGACTCCGCCGTGACCTCCTGGGGCACCTCGGCCACTCCACCCTCCGCGTCCGGGCGAACAACGTCCTGCTCGCTCGGCTCCACTACTCCTTTCTCTTTCTCCCCTCGGCCAACGGCTTGCTCCGAGGCGGGGGTCTCAACCGAAATCTTAACCATATTTTCCTAAAGAGAGAAGGGAAAGAGACTGACCTTGAATTGACAGCTACGGTCGGAAACTTCGCCGGAACTAGGAACGCTACCGCGACAGCTAGCGACACCACCAGGGAGCTAAAGACCTCGAAGCAAAGTAAATACGAAAGAGAGAGAGTAAAAGTGAAAAGTGAAGACTTGGTCAAAGGGGGGGTAAAGATTTATAGTGAAAATGAGGCGCCTCTTGGACTTCCAGAGCGACTTTTGGGCTACTCTCGAAGCATCTCGAAGGCCCACCACAAAGTCAACCAGCTCGGCAAGATGGGACGAGAATCCGAGCTGCGAGCAAAACCGAACGTGGCTGCAATAGAGTCCGCTCGGTATCCGTGCAAGTGCCTTCCCGAGCTGGTAAATGGGGGAAACTCTTTTCCCCCTCAACTTCCGCGCCTGATCTTCATCAGACGGTCCAGATCTCGCCGAGAGCACTAAACGACAAGATAGTGTTTTCTTGGAGAACGCGCCCCATCTCGAGATGCGTGTCAGCATCCGGCGGCTCAGATAGCGCCACGTCGCTCGGACGATCGGGACCTCGGACACCTCGCCTATGCATGAAAGAACCTGGAAAATTTTTGATTATGTTTTAAGGCGCCGCCCTCGGCAGGCGCCCCCCGGGTCCCGTGCCTCGGTTGCCATCACCCCGACAACAGGCCCCGGTCAGAAGCAGATCAGAAGCAGATCGGCACTCCCCCCATCTCTAACTCCCCCGGGCTGACCTCCGTCAAAAGCCATCAGCCCGAGAAGGAAGACAGAGATGGGGGGGAACCCACCAACACTCGGAGGTCGGAAGAGACGCACCATCCCGAGCTAGTTGGTTGCAACTGGAAGGCTCGGCTTGTCGAAAGACTCTAACAGCGGCGCCTTCACAGTTGCAACAAACGGACTCAGATGGCCCGGAGATCGACATCAGACGGGGGTCGTCACTCTCCCACCAAGATCTCTGCCTACTTCAACACTCACTTCGGAGCAACCGAAGAAGGCAGAAGATCTTGGTGAGAGAACGGCGACCCGTCCTTGGAAGAGGTCCGCACCCCGGGTCCGGACCACGGCCGTCGACGCCACTGTCTTGTTGCCCCCACCCCTCACACCCCTTCGGAGCAGGGAGGGATGGGGAAACAACAAGACAGCGGGGCGACCGCCCGTCCTTCCGGGAAGGCCCATCCCTCGGGTCCGGACTACGGTCGTCACCACTCTTGCCTTATTCTCCTCCGCTCCCGACACCCACTTAGGGACCGTCCGGAACGGGAGAAGAATAAGGTAAGAGAGCGACCACCCGTCCTTCGGAGATAACTCATCCCCCGAGCGCGGACTACGGTCGTCACCACTACTGCCTCGTTCCCCCTCGCTCCTGACATCCACTTTGGGGCCGTCAGGAACAAAGGGAAAACCAGGCAGAAGAGCAACCACCACTCCGAACTCCAAGAGAGAAGCTACCCAAGGCAGATGCCTCCGAGGTCTGGAACCCAATTTGGTTGTGACGAAAATGACAAAAGAGATGGGGTACTTATAGCCTGCCCCCTATAACCAGCCATTACTACCCTCGGAAATTGAAGCGCCGCGTTTTAATTGTGGGAATTATTGATCCCCGGAAGTCGGAACGCCACGCATTAATCAAAGGAGTTATTCTTAATGGCCTGGGGAAGAGGAATGCAGCACAAACCCCGAGCGCCATTAATACCCTCGGAAGCGAGATCGCCTCCGAACAGATAGCGCCACGAGATCGCCTTCGGTCGGCTGCCGAGCAGAGGCCTTCCCGAACTGGTAAATGGAGAAAAAAAGGCACCGAGCTACCTCAGCCGCCGGATCTCTCAGAAATTCGCGCTCCCAATGGCGAACGGCTCAGATTGCGCCACGTGCGCTAGAAGACAAGATAGCGTTTTCTTGGGAACCGTTCCCGTCTCGAGATGCGCGCCCACATCCAACGGCCCAGATTACGCCACGTCGCTCAAGCCCTCGGTCGGCTGCCGAACCCCCATCCCTTCGGTCGGCTGCCGAGCAGAGGTCTTCCCGAACTGGTAAACGGAGAAAAACGCTGCCGAGCAGCAGCAACCGTCAGATCTTTCCGAAATTCGCGCCCTTCCGCGATCAACGGCCCAGATCGAGCCACGTCATAAATCGGTATTTAAATCATTTTTATCTATTTAATTTGTTTTATTTGTTTAAAAATTGCGAGAAAATTGTTAAAAATCCGGGAAAATTAGCCAAAAATTCTGGAGAGTAATTGAGATTTAGGGGGCACATTTTCGAACCCTTGAACGAACAATTATCGCCCAGAATGTACGGCTAAGGCCCCCGTATGATTAGCAGACGCATCGCAAAGTTAAACAAATGGCCCAAAAAAAAAAATAGATAAAAACTCTTGAATACCCGATGTCACCAGAAAACCGCCAGCGGCGTCAAAAGTTGCCTCACTACCCCCTTTCCAGATTCAAAATCCCACGTCTGGACTCCGATACAACTCCATCAGCCACTAAAAGCAGCTAAACTACTCCTCAAAGTCTGATCACACTCAGTCTTTAGGAGTGGGGGGCTCGTGATATGGCTAAAATTGGGGTTAAATCGAGACCGTCCAGATCGATCACGAATCCTGAAGCGCGGGGGTAAAAAGGTAATTTCACATACAGATGAATCCAAAACGGGTATTGGGCCTCCTTCTCACAGAACCAACCACCCGCGAATAGATCCACTTCAATTGGGTACGGGTCCCGACCCGATACAAGCCCAATCCACCAAGAAGAGAATCAGGCCACTGATTTGGTCAAATCAATAAGCCTGATTAGCTCTCACCAGGGAATCAAGGCCTAACTTCCCAAAACAGAATAGGAGGATTTTTCTCCTATTTGTTAGGCAGGAAATTAGGCCCCAAATCATTCCAAAGGTGACTATAAATACAACCCTTCTACCACCGAGACCAGGTTAATCACTTTTTCACCACTTAAGCTCTTTCTTGATCTTTTCCTGATTACTGACAAGAGCGTCGGAGGGTGCGTCGCCGGAATCAACCCCGGTGTTTCGCACTTCCTTGCAGGTTGTGCCAGGCGATGAAGGAGATCGAGTCAATCGTTCAGGTGTTTCCCGGACTCACAAATTCTATCTGTTTACCCCCACACCGAAATCAGCGGTAACAGATTGTAATTGAGATTTAGGGGGCACATTTTCGAACCCTTGAACGAACAATTATCGCCCAGAATGTACGACTAAGGCCCCCGTATGATTAGCAGACGCATCGCAAAGTTAAACAAATAGTCCAAAAAAAAAATAGATAAAAACTCTTGAATACCCGATGTCACCAGAAAACCGCCAGCGGCGTCAAAAGTTGCCTCACTACCCCCTTTCCAGATTCAAAATCCCACGTCTGGACTCCGATACAACTCCATCAGCCACTAAAAGCAGCTAAACTACTCCTCAAAGTCTGATCACACTCAGTCTTTAGGAGTGGGGGGCTCGTGATATGGCTAAAATTGGGGTTAAATCGAGACCGTCCAGATCGATCACGAATCCTGAAGCGCGGGGGTAAAAAGGTAATTTCACATACAGATGAATCCAAAACGGGTATTGGGCCTCCTTCTCACAGAACCAACCACCCGCGAATAGATCCACTTCAATTGGGTACGGGTCCCGACCCGATACAAGCCCAATCCACCAAGAAGATAATCAGGCCACTGATTTGGTCAAATCAATAAGCCTGATTAGCTCTCACCAGGGAATCAAGGCCTAACTTCCCAAAACAGAATAGGAGGATTTTTCTCCTATTTGTTAGGCAGGAAATTAGGCCCCAAATCATTCCAAAGGCGACTATAAATACAACCCTTCTACCACCGAGACCAGGTTAATCACTTTTTCACCACTTAAGCTCTTTTTTGATCTTTTCCTGATTACTGACAAGAGCGTCGGAGGGTGCGTCGCCGGAATCAACCCCGGTGTTTCGCACTTCCTTGCAGGTTGTGCCAGGAGCAAGGAGATCGAGTCAATCGTTCAGGTGTTTCCCGGACTCACAAATTCTATCTGTTTACCCCCACACCGAAATCAGCGGTAACAGGTACAATACCGAAAATTTGGTACGGTATTACCAAGTTTCGGTATTTTTTGGTATGGTAATGGTATGGTACGGTAATATGGTATTTTTTGACACCCCTAGAAACACATCACCAACCAAGCTTTAGCATGACCAAGTCTAATAGCCTCACGGTATTTCCCAATCACCACCAAAGTCATTAAAATCTCACCCCCAATCAAGATCAAGATCAAGATCAAAATCAACTCGAACTCCAAAGAGGTGATCAAACCCAAAAACACATAAGTGCTCCTACCTTGTTATAAGAAGGAAATCTCCACAAAAACCCCCAACAAAAGCTCACGGGTTCGAAAGGGATTAACAAAGCTCCAAAAATCTTCAAAAACTCCAAGTATATGCAAATCCAAAGCCTCAAAGATCCCCAAAAATACTAGTGGGTTCAAAAGAAAGAGATAAAGCTTCGGGTCGAGTTCGGGTTCACAAACCAAACCCACAAAAGCCAAGTGTTTAGAACAACGGGTGGCGGGTATGGATCACCCCCGAAACCCGTAACCCTCATCCATCTCTTCTTCTTCTTCAAAGAAACTGAGCGCCACTTCTTCTTTAAAACCCCGCCAAAATTGAAGAAGAGCCACCCTCATCGCCGCCGCCTTCGAACCCGTCGACAAAGGCGTCACCCTCGATGAAGCTCGCCATGCGAACTTGTCGTCATACTCGCCAAAAATGGAGCTCGACCAAAGCTCCAAAAATCTGAGCTCGATTGCCACCTTAGCAGCTCGGCGAGGTCGGCGAAGCTCATAGCTCGGCAAAATTCGAACGTAGTATCTCGGTGAGGTCGGCAAAGCCCGTAGCTCGGCGAAGGTTCAAAGCTCATAGCTCGGCGATAATCCAAAAGCTCCATAGCATCGCCACGACTAAGGAGCAAAATAGCTTGGTGAGAAAACTGCGAGCTCTATAGCTCGGCATCTCATAGCTCGGCCAAGCTTCGAAGCTCGACCAAATCGATCAAGACCCATAGCTCTCCCAAGATCAAAGCTCCATAGCTCAGCATCTTCGTAGCTTGTCGAAACCCAAATCTCGGCCCAAAAACAGGGCCCTGTAGCTCGGCGAGGGGGATAAGTCGATGAGGAGACAGCTCGACATCCTCGTGGATCGATGAAGACGAGAGCTCATAGCTCTGCGAAGACACATGCTCCCCGTAGCTCGACGAAGTCCTCGAAATTCGAAAAATGGCCATAGCTTGGCCAAATGGTCAGCCGAGCTAGGGGGTCTTCATGCCAAATTCTGACCCTTGGATCACTCCAAAAACTGAGCGCGAGTGTGATGAACGGCTTAGATGTGCCCACATCGCCCTTCATCTTCCTCGCTGCTTCGCCCCCATTCTCCACCGTCTGACCCCCCTCAGCGCGCTAGCTCACTCTGATCAATGATCCTGATCGTGCCAAAATTCGTGCCACATCCATAAGAATTACAGCGACCTCATCACAGCGGCCTAAGTGCATCAGCGCGCGAGCCAACCTTGATTGACGCCTCTGATCGCATCAAAAAGTGTACGCAACTCTGATAATTCACAAAATATTCCGAAAAATCATTTTAAAATTTGAAAAATTGATTAAAAATCCAAAAATAATTATTTAAATTTGGAAAATTGTTTAAAATTCCGAAAAATAATTTTAAATTGGATTTATTAATTGTAAAATTCGAAAAAGTGATTTTAAAATTGTGAAAAAATCTAGAAAACTCTAGAAAAATTCAGAAAAGTCCGAAAATATGAAAAGTTCCAGAAAAATCCAAGAAAATGTTCACTGCCTTCAGAAGCCACTGATCCGTTCTAGGTACGTACAAGCACCCTGACAGCTAAGATTGTACTTCAGAGTCCAAAAGTAAGGCGTACTACTCCGCGAAGGCCAAGAAAATTGCCTTCCGGGAGTGGGGGGCTTATGATGATGATAAAATCGCAACAAATCAGGGTCGTACAATTCCGGCACATATCTCAAAGATTCTACAGGCAGATTAATCATAACGGACCTCTCTAACAGGTCTGGGCCTTCTCCAGGCTCCTCTACAAGACATGGACTTCTTCCAAGCCCATAAAAAGTGACAGACTGGGCCCACTAGGAGAGACATCCAATCCATGAAGGCTAGGAGTCAAATCTCTTATCTCCTAACAGGAGAACTTATCTCTTGAGAGGGAGAAACATAAAGGAGATAAAGAATTCGTACCGCTCCAACGAATTTAGATCGATCTCTTGATATGTTTCTTAGGCCTATAAATACCCTTCCCATTCCACCGTCAGAAGGTATTCAACAAGTTGCCAGTTTTCTCTCTCAAACTCTCCTTCTCCTTCTGGTTCTGACTTGAGCGTCGGGGTGTCTATCGCCGGGGCTAACCCCCGGTGTTTCAGGCTTTTTGTAGGTCTATCGGCCGCATCAGCAACCGTCGGATTCATATCACGGTGGTTAGTCAACGATTCAGATTCTATCTCAGGAGCTTTAACCGCATTTTACGGCAAAGATCAAAGGTCAGATTTTAAGTTGTTTCCATTAAATAAGAATCACTATCTGTTTGCTCCCACACCAAAATAAGCAGCAACAACCATCAACTTGAATCTTAAGTTTTAAATGCATGCACATCCTATTTAACTAGTCTATCTTTTACTGAGTAGTCAAGTGCAAACGGTTTATTCTCATTCCTAAGATATATCGAGAACACGAAGGCAATTCTAGCCACCATTCTTTGCTTCTTCGTCTTCTTTACTCAAGTAAACATCCTCAGTTTCTCCACATTAAACCCTAAATCCTAAAAATAAAAATCGCATTTACCAAAGTTGTAAATGCAACCTATTTGAGTGGACTGCTTCTTCATTTATTCGAATGATTGATCCGGAGTTTTAGGGCTGAAAAGTTTGTTTGAAAAATAACAATAAAGAAAAAATAAACAAAGAAATTTATGGAACAGATTCTAGTTAGGTTGATGAAATCTATTCAGACCCTAAGGCTTCAAAGAATTTAGTTTATTTACAAATTGGGTTGATATGTGATCTTGATTTTTCTTGCTCTTCTCCTTTCTTCAAATTGCATCCCAAACCCCATCCTCCACCCACTAGCAGTCGTGACTGAGCAAGGCAGCAACCAGCCACTGCTGCAAGTTTCAAAAGGCTTTTCGGTTTTTTATAAATATAGTTATTTAATGTAGCCATAAGTTTCAGACTTGAAGGAGGTAATGCCAAGTTTATAATAGTTTTAGCTGTGATTTAATAATTTTGTATCCCGATGGGGAAAGAAATGTTATTTTAAGCATAGTTATCAAAATTGTGCTTGTGAATGAATGTCAGGCTTGTGCCTTTGTTTCTAATCTTCTGGATACTTAATTTGCGATTATTTTGGTAAAGCTTCTTCATTTATTTATCATTTATGTATGTAGTATTCACGTATAAAGTAGTATGGTCTAGTTTAGATTGTAGAATAATGCTGAGCCCTTTGTAAATGTGATCAATTGAATTCCTTTTCCGTTGCACAGTACTTGTTATTCAGATTGCACCAGCAGATACCTTACCAAGGAATGCCAGCTCCTCCCTCCCTCTTTCTCCCCTTATCTGAAAGATTAAACACATTCCTTGTGTATGTCACTTATTAGAAGCTTGATAGAAACATTTTGTCTGAACAATGCAGATTAAGCTAAAACTCCAGTTAAATTCTTGCAGATAATACTACTCATGGTTGGTGCATGAGCAAGAGAAGGCGAAGACAGAACATACTTTGTATCGGCCGAATTATAAATGAATAAGGTTCCCTTTTCAATTAGCAAATTTCATTATAATCATCATGGTCATCAGAAAGAGTCATCATCTCAAGCAATTGATATTCATGAGATTTCCATTTCAAGGAGCGCAATCCGGGTTGTTTTATCATACTTCATTACCCTACTAACTCTAGCAATATCCTATTACTTGTTAACACTGCAGGTACAGGACACTCTTATTTTAATAATTTTTATATTGACAACTTTCCTTCAGATTGCACTTCTATCAGACAATTCAGCTATCTGTATTAAGTTTACGAATAATTTTGATCTTCATTGTTGTGGAATATTTTACCAAACTATCCCACTTTTTGTAAGTATGTACGAAACTATCCCTGTTTGAAAATTTAATACCAAAACATCCCTGTCGTTAACTGAGTTAACGGCCTTGGTAATAATAGGCACGTTAACTGAGTTAACGTGTCTATACTTAGTGATTTTTTATGTACAAAACATTCCTGTCTATTTGTTTGTGAAGATAGGCATACACGTTAACTCAGTTAACGGCCTTGGTAAAACAAGGCACGTTAACTGAGTTAACGTGTGTGAGTATCTCCAATTTCCAGAAAGTTTCGTCTTTCTGAAAACTTAAAATCTTCACACTCGTTAACTCAGTTAACGGCCTTGGTAAGAATAGGCACGTTAACTGAGTTAACGTGTGTGAGCATCTCCACTTGAAATCTTCACAGTCGTTAACTCAGTTAATGGCCTTGGTAATAATAGGCACGTTAACTGAGTTCACGTGTCTATACTTAGTAATTTTTTACCCACACCCCTCTTTGAGGTAGTGCACAATACTGTCCCATCTACGAACACTAACCCCGTTAGCGCGAGTGGTTTAAACAGGCACGCTAACGGAGTCTATATTGGGTGAGTTTTTTGCCACACCCAAACAAGAGGGGAAAGTTGTATCCCCATCAGCACGCTAATAGGGTTAACGCCAGGGAAACTACTTGACTCGTTAACCCCGTTAGCGACAGGGTTGTTTTGGTATTAAATTTTCAAACAGGGATAGTTTCGTACATACTTACAAAAAGTGGGATAGTTTGGTAACAAATTCATTGTTGTGTTGGTTAACCTTTTTATGATTTGTCATTGGCAGGACAAACTATACGATGGATCTATTTTAGGTATCATTGCCTTTGTTATCTTTGCCAAATCCTTGCAGTACAAGCCTGTGAAGAAAGGTAAAATATCTTTACTATTGCTTTTTGATGATTTTAGGGCTTAATGAGTGTGCATTGTAGTGAACTCATGGTGCAAATCACCGCGTAATTTAGCTTATTGTCTTATTCGTCTGCAGCAAATCAATTGATTTTAATTAAGTTAGTTAATTGTGTGATGATTTATGCACACTTTTTTTCTTTTCTCCTCTCCTGTTTATATTAGTTTTCTGGTGCATGCACTTGTGCCCTTGGTATTAACCCTTATTTTGGATGTTATAGTAAACTGTGTACTTGTTTCTATACTGTGGATAGTCTTTTCAATTTCTTTAAAGTATCAATAGATGGATGTTACCATTCAATTGAATGTAACTTGGTTCTCCATTTCATTTGCAGTTTTATATGACTATTTAGCTTATCTACTTTTTGTGTGTGCATATTAACACTGATAATATCAACAATTTAATCATTTTATTTGAATTGGTAGTTCACAACTTGGTTGTTGATTGTCGTCTTCACTCATAGAGTTAAGTTCACTGGAACAAAGTTGGTTCTGTTTGCATTATCTTTTGCTCTATATTAACAGTATACGTTTTGGTAAACAATGGCTGGGAAGCTCTTCTTTTACACACTTCACTAGATTTTTGAACAAATGCAGCAAAGTTTAGTATTGCATAATATATAAGAATGATTTAATGTAATCAGTTTTGCGGGTATACATGCAGATATTACAGCCAAGAGGCTTAACTTCTTGTAAAGGAGGTTTTATTATTTATGGTAAAGACATCTATATAATAAAACACAAGACAATTTGAAAAAAAGCTATCAAGTGGTTCTTCTTCAATTGAAACAAAATCAATGGTTGAGATTCACCCTCCCAAAATATATTTTTCCTCCAAAAAGTTTTCCCCCCCAAAACCAATGTTTTTCCCCCAAAACTAAAAAAACTCATTACTTTATTACTATCTCTCTTTTCACTCTTAACTTTTTCATATTTTTCTCTCCCCCCCTCTCTCTCTCTCTCATTTTCTTTCTATTTATTCCGAAATTTAGATTTTCAGATTTCAGGTTTGTAAATTTTCAGAATTTTTATGTTTATTTTATTGTTCATGTTACATTGAAAATAACAAATATCTCCTCAACAATTAAATTTCATCATTTTCCAACCTCAAAGTTCTAAGAAGTTGGATTTTATACCACCATCTATAATTATTTTTCAACATATACTAATGGAAACATGGACTTTTATTTATAACTAATTATTGTCATACTATTCAAACTTGAGTTACATAATTGTTGTTTTACCGTTTACAAGGATTTTCATATGCTGTATCGTTCCGAAGAGGTGCCGTAATAACACTCAGTAACACCGAGAAGTCTATCATATAAAAGTAAATTGATGCTTTGGAAAATCGGTGTATTTTCTGCTTGTATTGTGCTTGTCATTGGCATTCTTTTTTCTTTGTGTGTTGCTGGTGCTGGATGTGTGTGTGCGCGTGTGTTGGGGGTGTGGGGGGGGGGAGGGGGAGGTGTGTGTTGGTCTTTATAAGATGATCTTTGCAAAAATAATATGCAGAAGGTATCAAGGTATGTAAATCCAAATGAATGTTCATAAAGAAGAAAACAAGTGACTAATTGGAGAATCTAATTTTTTCCGATAGAATGGTATAATTTCTTGCATGACTAACATGAAGATGCTTCAATTAATGTGGAGTGCTGTCCAACTTGAATGAAGCAAATATGTTACCTAGGTGGCTAGGCCTCTCTTGAAATGTTATAGTGAGTTCATTTACATGCACGCAACGGCTGATTATCCAGAGAAGCCATTAATCTAACTGCTTCGTCATTGTCTTCTAATTTATTTTTCATTTAGGTTTTTAGAGGTTGGAAGACATGTTCTTGCATCATATGATTAACTTGATATATGATCGAGTTTCCAAAATTTAATTAAAGTTTCTTAATCATGCAGAATCTGTTATAATCATGCGAGAACTTGGAGTGCAACTGGAAACCCATTATTGGAGGTACTCTTCTACTTGAAACTATTAGGAACATTTATTCCAAGTACCATATGGAATAGTTATCTTTGTCATCTTTGCGCTTAAGGTGCTTTTATTGGGTTGTTATGGAAGGGTGTTGCATCAAAGAGATGAAGTCTAGATTTAGACTTTTTTGGTTCTCAATGTACTGGTTAAATAGTAGCCTCTTTCCTGTAGCTGTGCAGGCATAGTAGTTATCATGATGGAATTTCATATGATTGTTTGCATCTTGATTTGGAATCAAGTTGAATCATATCTTTATCTAAAGTTTCATGATATAAATGTATTGGTTGAGACGGTCACTACTGATAGTCTACACTTATCTCCGATCATGAGAAATTCTGCAATTCCTTAAATGAAATGCTACACCCATTTGAATTTGACAAGTATCCAATTGTTATTGATTTTGCATTGTTTTGACCCCTGATTTTACCAGTAGACTACTAGGGCACTTGCACGAAACTTACTGTATAGAATTAGATTTGATTGAGAAAGCTAAAATTATTTTTTCTGCTCTGTTTGTCTCCAAAAATGCTCATCATCAATTTTTTGGTGTCTTTTTGATGTTTTAATAAGATATTTCATTTTTTTTGAACTTATAGATTAATATAAAATATATTATATTTAACACAATGTATCTGTAATCTGTAATCTGTTTTTTTCTTCTGAAGTCACGTACCCATGCAACCTTGTTGTGTCGTACCCAAACCTCCCATCAGTATGTATACTTTATTGGTTGAGACAAATATATCGATAGTGATGCTTGCGTAGAAACATTCATTTTTACTGAAAGTATGATTGTAATGTAATATGTATGTTGTTTTGGATTGTCTTCTAAAGAATCATGTCTCACATGCTGTCTTGTCTCATAGCCCATTTTCTCCATAGAGAATAATTAATTGATCTAGCCATGCATCTGTCTGTTTATTTGATGTATCACTTAGTAGTTCTGAATGTTATTTGTTTTTCTTGTTTCATCATGGACGCTCCTTTCTTTTCTGATATTCTTCTAACAAGTACCGTGCCTCTCTCTCTCTCTCACATCTAGTGGGAAAGTGAACCATCGTTTTGTCCCCATCGCCAAGATTCTGAGGCCAGTATTAAATGAATGCGTAACTCCTATCACTTGTTACTGGAGCTTGTCTTTAATTCTACATGGAGAAGAACAGCTTATGCTAGTTTTTCAGGTAAAGTAGTTATGAACGATCAAATTTGTCTTGTGGCCGCATGTTTTTTTACTTACGAAGAGCTTGAATTGTGCAGGAAGTTCAACCGCCTCTTAAAATGTTGGTTCCAGTTTGGAAGGCTCTTATTGCCTCCATGGGTCGTGAAGAAGCAAGCAGCCTATGAAGCTGGTAAGCACTGTCCAGACTTGCACTGAAGGTAGCTAAAATCATCATTCTTAGTATGTTCTTGAACAGTTTATTAATGGAACGAAGAAATGGCTAGTCTATGAATTAAAATCTGAGTAATATATACGTGAATGTTTTATACAGCACTATAAATGCAAATTGTCATCCACACTTATCTAAACAACTGCCGCCATTCATATGTATATCTCTCAAGATATCATGACTGCACTTCTGTATTTCTTTGGCTCACTTTGTGACCGAAAACACCTTCTCGATCCCAGTAGTAACCTAAGTATATTGTCTAATAAGTCAAGCTGACATTCATCTATGTTCTGTCTGGTTTATAATCTTATGCATATATCTCATACTGAAGCATTTATACCTTCAATTTTGCTTTTTGGCTGAGATAAATTTATTATGTTTAGAAAATAGTAAATAGTTTGCTGAACTTGGTGGCTTTTGGTGGTTTTGTTTCGGGTCTGTTCGCAGCCTTTCATCATTTGAATGTCCTACTATTTCTCTCTAATGATTAATTTGATTCTCCTAATCCTACAACGTACACTCCCATTATTCCGTACACTTGGGTGCCACACGACATTCTCTTCTATAAATAACACCACAAGGCCACCGCATGGTGTCTCCAATTTCTCTCTGTTGATATCTCTAACCTCTAATCTCTAATATCTCTAATATTATAATGGGAGAAGAACTTAGTGTCCTTTGTCAATCTACCAACACGTGCATCGCAAATTAATATGAACGAGGTCTCAGGTTCGAAGTCTCATTATGTCATATTTTTTACTTTAATTTTTTTTAATATTAAACATGCATCACATGTTTAAATTACTATCTATCTATCTATCTATATGGAAGAGTTTGTTACAAATGAATAATTTTTAATAATTTTTTATCACAAAAGAAACACAACATTTGTCACCAAACAAACATGTGCATCGCACGTGCAACTCCAAATCTATTTTCAACACGTGCTTCGCACGTCGACATCAAAATATTTCCTTCTTATTTTTTAAAAAATGTGTCCATTTTTTAAATTTAAGGCATTCATCGCACGTGCTAATTACTATTGACTTACGTGTATCGCACGTTTAACTCCAACTCTTTATCAAAACGTGCATCACACGTGAAAAATACTAGTATAGTATAAAGATATAAAAGAGTACTTTATTAGATGCATATAACTGAATACACTGGTTCCTATATATAGGAGAGTACAAAGAGTAATATAAATCAATTTCAGATGTGGGACTAAACTGAGACTACTTTAACACCCCCCCTCAAACTGGTGTGTAGATATTGTCAAAGTCAAGCTTGTTCAAGAAAGTTTGAAAAAGTATAAGAGGTAGTGTTTTAGTTAGGATATCAGCAAGTTATTCACCGGACCGGACATATGAAAATGAAATAATCTTCCTCTTCCACTCATCTCGAACGAAATGACAGTCAACTTTAATATGTTTTGTGCGTTTATGAATCACCGGATTTTGAGAAATATGTATAGTAACCTTGTTATCACAGTAAAAAGGAACTGGAGATAATGCTGGGATTGCCAAGTCTCGAAGAAGGGATTTGAGGCATAAAACTTCAGAAACCAAATGCCCAATGGTTCGATATTCAGAATCTGCACTTGATTTGGCTATAACGGGTTGTTTCTTACTTTTTCAAGATATGAGATTTCCTTCAAAGAATACAAAGTAACCACTAGTTGAGCGTCTATCATCAATCGATTCTGCTCAGTCAGTATTGAAATATCCTCGTAAAGAAAGAGAATCACCAGGCATGAAGAGAAGTCCTTGTCTTGGGGCTTTCTTAAAATAGCGAAGAATGTGAACCATTGCTTCCTAATGAGTGATGGTCGGTGAGTGCATGAACTGACTGACTCGATTAACTGCAAAGACAATATATGGTCTAGTTACTGAGAGATATATGAGCTTGCGAACCAGCCTGCGATATAGTTCTGGATCAGAGAACAATGCTTCATTGGAGAAGAATGACAACTTAATATTGAGATCCATAGGTGTGTCACTGGGCGACATCCCAACATTTATGTCTCAGTAAGAATATCAAAAACATACTTTCTTTGAGAAAGAAAGATATCATTCTTTGTGCGTGCAACCTCAATGCCAAGGAAATATCGAAGCGGGCTAAGATCATTTGTTTGAATGTTTGAGCTAACCGCTACTTGATGTCTACAATACCTTGTGAATCACTGCCTATGATAATGATATCATCAACATAGACTAACAAAATAACAATGTCTTTGTTTCGTTTCTTTGAGATCCATAAGAGTACACAAGTTTGCCGAACTTTTCAAACTAAGCTTGTGGAGATTGTTTGAGGCCATCAAGAAACTTTTTGAGCGAACATACAAGATTCTCCCCCTGTCGCTCAAAATCAGGAGGCTGCTGCATATACACATCTTTCCAGTTTCCATTGAGAAATGCATTCTTGACTGATGAAGGGACAAGAACAATTGGATGTAAGTGAGATAAGAACACGAACAGATGTGAGCTTCACAACTGGAGAAAATGTCTCTGCATAGTCTACCACAAATTCTTTTGTATATCTGTTAGCGACAATACGAGCTTTAAGTTGTTCAACTGTACCACGAAGATTGTGTTTTGATTGTGAATATCCACTCACAACCAATAGTCTTATCATCTATAGGGAGGCGAACTAACTGTCAAGTACCATTTTGCTGAAGAGACTACATTTTCTCTTTCATGACTGCTGTCCGATTAGGGTGCTAGAGTGCTTCCTAAACATTTTTAGGAATAGAGATGAAATCTAAGGATCAAAAAAATATATTCAGTTTAGAAGAATAAACAATTTGGGTAGTATGATAGTGAGTACAAGAACTCTTAGCCTTACGTTGAGTGATAAGTAAATCATCTGTGTTAGAGATATTACCGATAGAGTGGTTGACACTAGTGGAACAACACAGGGTACCGCTTGGATGGTCGAGTCTGAACAAGCCTTTCATCTTCTGACATAAACTTGAATTGGCGGTGGTGGTGATGCTGGAGATGTGTCGTTTCTGTTGTTGGTGGTGGTGGTGGAAAATCAAGACTCTCTTGAACAGCTTTTAGGAAATCAGGATTATGTGAATGGATATGTTTAAAAAAGGATGTGTTAAAAAAATGAAACATCTGCTGAGGTAAATAATTTTTTTTGAAGGGCAATTACAAAGATAACCTTTTAAGAAATGCAAATACCCAAAAAATATATTTAGTAGCATGCGGGTCAAGTTTATCAGTGCATAGGTGGAGATTCTGAACAAAACAAGTGCAACGAAAAACATGATGTAGTATTGAAATTGACTTATAGATGGAAAGACCAGTTTGAATGGGGATTGATTTTGAAGAATAAGAGTAAGCATTCGATTAATAAGAAAACAGGTAGTAAGAACTGCAAAACTTCAATAAAATTTGGGGACTTTCATTTCGAACATTAGAGAGCAAGCAATGCTAAGTAAATGTTAATTTTTGCGTTCTGCCACTCCATTTTGTTGAGAAATTTAGTCACAAGAAGTTTGGTGTATGATTTAACGTTGAAAATGAGAACTCATCTATTCTTAGCATTATCGGAACAAAAACATTTAAGTGTTGTACCAAATTGTGTTTATATCTCGAAGAAAAATTCTTGAACAATTTTAAAAACTTCATAACGATCTTTCAAAAGAAACAACCACATCATCCGAGAGAAATCATCAATAAATGTAACAAAATAACGGAAGTTATTAAAATTGGAAAAACCAATAAGGCCCCAAACATCAGAATGCACTAAATCAAACAAATGTTCACTACGTTATTGATGTGTCCTGGGTAGGAGACTCTATGATGTTTACCTAAATTACATGAGTCACAAGATATCTTAAAGGAAGACTCACAAACTGAAACTAAGTGCTTGAGGATCGTAGAGGAAGGATGTCCCAGTCGTTAGTGCCACAATTCAGGATCAGCAGAAGAACTAAATGCCGAGACTGGAGAATCCAAGATATATAACCCATATTGTTGACGACCGACACTAATCATCTTCATCGTCGTAGTATTCTGAAACACACAATGAGAAGGAAAAATTGTCATTGAACAGTTTAAATCTTTGCAAAGTTTAGGAACTGATAATTGGCTATTAGGGAAGTTAGGAATGCACAAAACCGATTTAAGAGTAAGGTCCGGAGAAAGAGAGATATCTCCCACTCCTTCAACAGAGACATGTGAACCATCAACAATACGCACATGATAATTTGGAAGCAAAGAAAAGAAGAAAGCGGTAAAGGAGACATATGTTCAGAAGCACTTGAATCAATAATTCATTGACGTGAAGAAACATGACAAGCAGAACCTGAGTGAACAGAATTACCAGGAGGAAGAGACATCGTGTTGCGGAATGCTTGATACTCTTCAGAAGATAGGGTATACTGGGAGGAGATTGACACATCTGTAGGAGCATCAATGGAAGAAGAATGTGCCACAGTGGAAGACTGATGAGCAGCAGGAGGACAACCAATACGTTTCCAATACGTCACATACTCATGAGACGAGCCCTGACAATAGGTGCAATTCTTAGTGTTGCGACGACTGTCACCACTACTACGACCATGAACACCACAGCCAGAGGAAGAGTAAGATTCATGACCCTTGGAAGATGATGGAAATTGCTGCGAGTGATCAGAAAAACTTTGGCCTCGGCCAAAGGCGAGTGAAGATGGTGCTGGAGTGTCAACAAGAGCATGAAGGGGCACTTGTGGTAAATGAATATGAAGATCACGGAGAGAGTGATGCACCATTGGATGAGGAAGGAAGGTCGCCGTTGTAGTAGAGGAGATTGTCGTAGGGGCAGATCTATATTGGATCTGAAAGAGAAAATGAGTGTGAAGGTGAGATGGCGATTGGAGAGGACTTCAGAAATTGGCACGCATTACAAAATCTTGCGCATCATGAGGCATTTTTTCCCCAATTTTTTGGACCTTTTTTAGCTGCAGGATGGGGGGTTGCGGGGATCCGGGTTTCGGGTTATGGGTGTAGGAAGTGCAGGTTTGGATTGTGGAGGAGGATTAAGGTTGAGAGAGGAGAGGGAGGAGGAGGGTTTGGGTTTGGAGAGGAGGTGACGACTGCGGCCGACAGATAGGTGGGCAGCAGCGGGCTTCGGGAGGTGCAGGCGGCGGCGTGGAGAAGGGCGAGAGGGCGTTGGTCGGAGGGGCGGTGGCGAGTGAGAGTGACAGGGAAGAAAGGGGTGGCCGTCGGGGTAGTTGAGGGGGGCGACAGGAGTGAGGGTGGGGGTTTGCGGAGGAAAGGAGTTGGGTTACGGTTTGGGTTTGAGATGTTGAACGGGTCCGGGTCTGGGTCGGTTCTATTTTGAGCGGACTCGGACCTGAAAGTGCATCGGATCTTATTTTAGGACCCAGATCGGGACCCGTGTAGATCGGGTCGGTTCCGATCCAATACCGGGTCCGGATTGGATCCAGCTATCGGGTGTGACGGTGCTACTCCTCTCCAATTAACGTAGAGTGAAAATTGCTCTGATTGTGGTTGGTACAGGTAGCCTTTTTTGGTATAATATGTATCTTCTAATCCGATGGTATTTAAGTTGATAAACAACCTTTTAAGTCTCTAAAATAACATTTAAATGTCAGGTGCATGTAAATCCCATCTTTCTCCCTCTAATAGCCAGACTACTCATCAAACCTAAAAGACTAATGTTGTTACATATTGGCAGTACTGTCGTATATAAATGGGAATTGATCAAGCTGAATTGGTAATTCTAAGTTTCGTCCCTTTCTTAAGTACAGGCCCGGATGATTCCTCTCCTAGTTGGGCTATGATTCTAATGAATGATTCCTCTCCATTAAATTAGATTTTATGATAAAGTGAAGCTCCGACCTCCTTAGCTCAATGTTTACACATATTTTCATCCATTATACAAATAAATTACGTCTTTATGGTGACATCGTTTTCACTTGAACACGGTCAAGAGGAAGATTTCCATATGAAGTTAAAGATACAATGAGAAACAATAAGGAGTTCATTGCATCTTCATTATAAATGGTTTTTCACCATTAAGTGTTCCTTTCTATGATTTAACAACTTCGATTTATTTGTCCTAAAAAAAAGATTCAACCCACTCCTTTGTCTAGCTATTACATATAAAATGCTTTGTGTAAAAGTCAAATATGTAGCATTGGTATCGGGTCGGGTCGGGTCGGGGTCCTTCACTACCTGGATCCGGACCCGGTCTCCTACGGGTCCAAAAATTAGATGAATTATCTTGCATAATCTATGCAAGTCAAGTCCTAAAGGGCTTATATGATTGATGTTGAAGTAGTTTTTGTTGACAATCAGTATAAGCCTTCTACTTAACTACTGTCAATTAACATCAAGTTAAGACCTTACCCTAACAGTGACAAATTTAAAACTCGGAGACACTGGAAATGTACAAGAAATATATTGTTGATGCCTATCTGTTTATGATAGATGAATCTCATCATCAGAACTTTATCCCATCTATGGAAATGTCTATAAAGCACCAATCACAACAAAGGGTTCTAAAAAGTTATTGATATCAACATCTAAAATGGATGCTGAAATTCTAGTTAACGAAATTTTTTTATTTTTGATTTTTTATTTCAAAAATCAAAAATCAAAATTAACTATCTAAAAAAAATTATAAATTCTAAATAATTCAATAGAACATAGAAAAAAAGTTAATGCTTAATTGACTTTATTGCTTCTTTAAACAACATTGCTTTTGATATTTAATTAACTTCATTCCTTCTCTAGTTAATTTTTATTTTTTTTGCAGATTCAAATCAAAACTCAAAAGCTTATGCAACATTGCTTATGAAGGGCTCAAAATCAAATGTTATTTTGTATGTAACTGTGTATTATATAATGTGAATGTGATCTTGCAAGTGTGGTTATAGTGAAATTGTACTGATTATATTATGGGTGCACTGTGCACATTAAGAAATGCAACATTCATAATCTCAAAGCTTAAACAGCCACTGGAATGCAAGTCTATTGATCAGTACCCATAGCTTCTCATAGCTTCACAAATGCAACATTGCTATGTGAAGCAACTGGAATGCAGGTCTATTAAGAAATGCAACATTCATATTATGGGTGATCATTTTACAGGTACTGATCAAATTGAACTGTGAAGCTATGTGAAGCTATGTGAAGTGGAAACAACATTGATGATGGTAAAAATCGCAGCAGATCAGAGCCGTACGATTCCTGCACGGATCTCAAAGCATCTATAGGCAGATTAGCCATCACAGGCCTTTTTTACAGGGCTGGGCCCACTCTAAGACATGGGCTTCTGTCAAGCCCATAAAAAGTGACAGACTAGGCCCATTAAGAGAGACACCCAGCCCATGATGGCTAGGAGTCTCATCTCTTATCCTCTCAAAGGATATCTTATCTCTTCGGGGGGGGGGGGGGGGGGACATGAAAGATCCGACGGTCACGATTCGGATTCTAGAATGTCTTTCAGGCTTATAAATACTCCTTTCCCTTCTCAGTTTCCAGATAATCAACAATTCACCAGTTTTTATTATCTCTCTCTCTTTCTGGTTCACTTGAGCGTCGGAGGGTCTGTCGCCTGGGGCCACCCCCCGGTTTTTCAGACGTTTTGCAGGTCCATCGGCCACATCAACAACCGTCGATTTCAGATCACAGAAGGTCAATCAACGATCCAGATTCAATCTCAGGAGCTCTAATGTCTTTTAACGGCCAAGGCACAGGTTTGACTTTTAGTAGTTTCTATCCATTATTAACTCACTATCTGTTTGCTCCCACACCGAAAAAAGTAGCAACAGATTGGCGCCGTCTGTGGGAACCTACTCAAGTAAGACTTATCGCCATGCCACAAAGACTAAGAGGTAAAAGGGCAGCTTCCAGCCGCCGCATTACCACTCTTCGTCAACCAGCTCCTCCTATGGAAGATCAGATTTCTCCTCAACAGTCACCCCGACAGCCTAATCACACTCCTTCCAACGGAGAAGCACCGGGGGGCTCCTGACAAAACCGTCTTGAACAACATCCTCAGTACGTCCGCATCTCAGTCCACAATGCTTCAACTGGGTCCCAAAAGAAGGACGACCAAGTCCTTCGCCGTATCCAAGAAGTAGAAGATCGCTTAGAATAGATGGAGAATGAGAGAAACTGGTTCAACAGGGCCTACTGCCCTAATCAACGTCCCTTCAGAAAAACCATCCTCGATGCACCCGTTCCAAAGAACTTCAAAGTTCCTCAATTCGAATCCTACAAGGGGAATCAGACCCGACGGACCATATCGAGAGCTTTAAAATACTTATGATGTTCTATAACGTCATTGATGCACTCATGTGTCGGACATTTCCCGCTATACTGAAATGATCAGCTAGGGAATGGTATTCACGTCTGAAATCCGAATCCACATTTTCTTTCGATCAGCTCGAGGAAATCTTCATTGCACACTTCGTTACTAGCCAGAGAACTGAAAAAACCAGCGTCACCCTGCTAGGACTGAAGCAAGAAGACGGAGAACTGCCAAAGGACTTCGTCAAGCATTTTACAACTGAAGCAAGGTCAATTTACGCCTTGAACACTTCAGTCGCAACTGTAGCTTTTCGCCGCAAGACTTCGTCAAGCATGTTACAACTGAAGCAAGGATAATTTCTGCCTTGAACACTTCAGTTGCAACTGCAGCGCTTTCGCCACAACGTCACTAACAAAGATCTGAAAGTCTCCCTCGCCAAAAAGCCACCCAAAAGTTTCACTGCGCTTCTGAAAAGGAGTGACAAGTATACCAGGGTCGAGGAAACTCTCTATCCTCAAGGCAAGAACGGTTCATCTTCCGGGAACAAATGGGAGAGCACAAGCGAGGAAGAACTCAGGAAGTTTTAGAAAAACGATGCAAGTTCATGTCGTCCAACTCTAGCGACACGCTTCGATAAATTCACTCCTCTCAATGCAAGCGTATTATCCATCCTCATGGAAGTGGAGAAGGACAGAATAATCCGTCATCCTCCCACAATGTTAACGTCTAGCAGAAGAAAAGACAAAAATAAGTGGTACACATTTCACAGAAATTATGGACATACTACTGGCAACTGTCGAGCCCTTAAAGAGGAACTGGAAGCCTCGGTTCGCAAGGGCTATCTCTCCAACTTCATTCAGAAAGACAACGATGCCGAAAATTCTCCATCCTGGGGGGCTGATAAGCATCAGCAGAGGCCATGCCAGTCGCAAGACTCTGAATACATGGCCGTCTTCCATTCCATTCATGAAGACCAGATGGGGAAAGATTCCAACTCCTTCCGGAAAGCTTTCGTCAGCAAAGTCAACTCCATAGATAACACTATGCCTGCCAAACGCACTGGGATCCCGATATCTTTCTCCGACAAAGACTTAGAAGGCGTCCAAACACCTCATTGCGACGCATTGGTCATAAACCTTTGCATGCTAAATCATGAGGTATGCCGCATCCTGGTGGACAATGGCAGCTCAGTAAACATCCTCTTCCTGGCCACATTTTAGGCTCTCAAGCTCTCTCAAGATCGACTCAAGCCAGCCGGTTATACACATCATGACTTCTCTGGTGCATCTGTCCAAGTCAAGGAAATTGTCGCATTTGACATAACAGCAGGGAAAGCCTCCTCTATTCAAACAGAAGCACTGGACTTTATGGTAATCGATGTCAAAGTTGCATACAATACTATATTCGGCCGTCCCAGCCTAGCGACATTCCATGCAGTTGCCTCTGCATTTCACATGAAAATGAAGTTCCCAACAACTGCTAACGTAGGCCAAGCTGTAGGAAGCTAACAGGCGGCACGAGCATGCTACACCGCTACAATGGGGGGCTCCATTCTCTCCCTCGACGCCAAAGAGTCACCGCCAGAAAGCAGTCACAATAATTCAAAGACTATTAACGAGCTTGAATCCTCTGCCACAACCAACTCTACGAAGAACTTCCAAACCTTCCACACCATCTCTCGCCAGGTCCAAACTAGTTCTCATCATGATACAGTAATAAACTTGAATCCCTCTTCCGAAGCCACTCCGCTCAGTCGACGGAAATAAATAATCTTGCCTAAACACATTGGTACATCAGAAGATTTCCCTTTCTCTATGCAAAACAATGGGGGGCTCCCTCCAAAATAGTTAAGTCCAGGCAAGGTCTATCAAGTTGTTCGCCTGACGGCTCATCAACTTGAAGACCCGGGGGGTAGGGAGATATCAACAGGGACTTGGAAAGTAAAACACCATATGAAGTACAACGAGTTGGGTGCCAAACTTGTACACGAAAACGACACCAAAAAATCATTAAAAACTTCCTACAAGACAGGTTCGGAGCCCACATCCATAGTACGAAGTTATTATAGCAATTTACAATGAAACAAGTTCAAAGTGCTTCGCCATTCGATCTGCTCCTACAACCTATTAATTCATCAAAGCAAACAATGAGCTACACGTCCAACTTACATTTAAAGCGGCGTTAGATACTCGTTACAAGCTTTCTACAACTCAAGTTCGGATCCAGAACTCGGGAGTTGCGGCATGCAACCTCGCACGCTTAGAACACAATTCACCGATCGATCTGTTCTTACAACTGGTTGAACTTCCTTGGAGGCTCGGAAACAACAAGTTGAGTGCCACACTTAAACACTTAAGCAGCACCAAACACTAGTTGCGAGTCTCCCCGTAAGACGGATTTGGAGTCCATACCCATGGCTGGACAGGGACTCTAAACAATTTGCAATAACACAAATTCACAGTGAACTTCGCTATTCGATCTGCTCCTGCAATTCTTCAATGCCTCGACGACCGGTTTGGAGTCCAGTTCATGGTTCAAAAGAGACCCTATTAATTTGCAAAGAAGCAAGTTCAGAGTGCGCTTTACCATTTGAGCTGTTCCTGCAACCTGTTAATTGTCACGCCCCGCTTCCCAAAAGAATACAGAATACAGATACGAGACAAAAGTCCAGCGAATGATTTTTATCATCCATAAGTTGTTCAAGAAATCTTTACAACATTCACAAGAATCATCAGAGTCGGAAGCAAAATAATCAACCACTTGTACATAATGAGCCAAAATACCAACAAGAATACTTGAAACCAAATACATAAATCTCAAATAGTCATGATCTGAATAAAACAAATATCTTGGGTCATATTGCCCAAATACAAGAATAAATCTAAGTCTCAAATACAATATTGTTCAAGCAAGCTATAAGAAATAATAATAATAAAAAGCAGCACTAATACTTCATGTCTCCGATACTATATGGAACCTGTTCTCCAAAGTCTGCAATTCAATGAATGCAGGAAAGAGGAAAAGAGAAAAACAAGTACCCGTCAATTGCAAGTTACGGGCCACTTATAATGTTGGATACAAGCACATGGGGAAACTAACTAACAACATGGTATGAGTATGATATCAACATAACAACTAGCATGGCAAAAGTGAACAAGTATCATGTAGCATACATCAAGAGTCAAGTAATCAAGTATCTTATAAACATGTGTCAAGTATCGAGTATCAAGTAATCATGTATCAAGTGTCAAGTTTCAAGTCTCATGTATCATATAGTCAAGTATCATGTTCAAGTAGCATGTATCAAGTCTTGTAGTTATTACTATTTAGGTAGCACTTCATGCAGCCCACCTTACATGGTTGCTACAACAAACAGTTTCACTTTAGATTTCACAGTGGACCATATAGGGCAGTATACTTGGGGACAAGTCAAGTAATCGAGCTCCAAGCTCCAAGTATCATGTATCATGTAATCATGTGTCAAAGTATGCAAGTGGTAAGTATCGTGTCTTGCGTACAAGTATCAAGTAATCCGTGTCAAGTATCATGTCTCAAGTAATCATGTAGGATCAGTGAATCCCCTTCCGAGTACATATTTCTGAATTATCCACTATTAGATCTGTCCCTTAAATTCCGGCTTGGTTATTTATTATTAATGTCAAATAAGCATGTATATGTGCAAAATATATCAAGAATAACATGGCATGATCATGTGACAAGTGCAAGTTGCAAGATGAATATGTACGAGTGCAAGATACCTCATAAAAGATAAAAGAGACAAATCTCAAGTTCAGGACAGTAAGACCATACTGTAGTAAAACAATGATTCCCAATATTACAAACATCCAAATTTGGATCCGTCAAAGGATCTGGAAACTAGACTTCTACACGAATCCAACGAATATAAATAAGTTATATATTAATTCACAAAAACATAGCTCAAAACTGATTTGAATATAGAAAATAGGTTTAGCCAGAAATCAGGGAAACAAATTCAAGAACAGGAAAACAGTATGAAAACACATTAAATAAATCCACGAAAAATCTGGGGTATTCCCCTATATGTTCAGTATCTAAATATAAAGTTTCAAAATTTTCCAGTAAAATTACATCAGTCATCAAAAATAAGAAAACATCAATAAACGGTAGTTTGGCAAATCTGGAATTCCCAACACTGCTGTACGAAAACTATGATATCTCGCAACCAGTGAAACGAAATCCAAATCCTCCAAAGGAATATGAAAATAGATAAAATATACTAACCTTCACATTTCACAAATATTTTTCATACAGTAAAAGGAATCAGAGTGAAAATAAGGTTCTTTACAGAACAACGAGCAAAATACAGCAAGTATAGATTTCATAAACAAGCATGAAACAACACATAAAACTCATCAATAAAATTCACCAAATTTCTGGGTAATCCCTAACTAGATAAAGAAACACTGAAAAAAGTTTTGGATCAAAATAATATATGTAGCATTGGTACCAAAATCATTTAGTCATCAAAATCATCGAAAAACGAAATCTGGAAAAGATCGACACCTCTGTAGTAAAATAGTCATAACTTACTCCTACGAAAACGAAATCAAGCAAGGTCAGAGGAGTTTGAAAATAGATGAAATTCTCTAAAACTCATGTTTCATACTGAAATTAAGATACTGATTTTAAGACAGTCCAAAACAGTAAACAAAACAGATCAGCGACAAAATACAGATTTTTCCCTTTAACAACAACTCAACATATATCATACAAAACTTGTTCAAAACCCAACCAAACATGAAATTGAGTCTACCAAGTGTCCAAACATCATGAGTTAGGGTATCTAATATGTCCAAACCAATTATATCACATGGGTCTCAACCAAATCACAAATTCTCACAAAAATCTCACAAAAATCTCACAAAAATCTCACATACATGATCAAAATCAAGAACGGGTAAAATCTAAGTTAATTCATGTCCATATTGTGTTGTGAGTCATCAATGGTAAAATTTTCACAATAGAGACAAAATCCATCAAGCATAACACAAACAAGAGTAGTCTCTAGGTCCAAGTACACTATAGGTGGTATTTTTGACTTGTATCAAACAAATGAATTGGAGTACAAGTTACTTGCCTTAACCGAAGATGAAGAACGCGAAAACCAAGAATAATTGGAATGGATTCCCGGGCAACGAACAAAATCCACGAACAAGAAATCCACGAATCAAAAGCAACGATCCCACGAACTACTCGCACGATCCCACGTGCAAGCTTCTCAAAGCAAGAGAAAGAGAGAGATAGACCAAGAGAGAGAGAAGGGCGGCTTGCGTCCTGGGTTGCAGCCTGGGTGCAGCCAACGGCGCCGGAGGGAGACGGGGAGAGAGATGAGGGATGGGTGGTGATCGGGTGGTGTAGGTGGGGTTGCGGCCAAGAGGGTTGGCATCGGGATTGGGGTAGGGTGCAGGTCGGGAGGAGGGGGTGCGGGTGTTGGGCGCTGGCGTCGGGGTGCGGCGCTGCCAAAGAGGAGGGAGAGAGGGGGTAGCCGGGGTGTAGGTAGTATTAGGGTTAGGGTTTGAGGTGAAGTTTTATATAGGGGAGTTATTAGGGTTTAGTAGTGGTTATGGTTAATGGGTTTAAAATGGATCCAATAGGAGTAGTAATAGGATTTAGTCTAATGGGTTTTGATTAGGATCTAGTCTATAGGCTTTCAAATAGGATTGTGGGTTTAATTGGATTTGGTACAAAATTAAGGATCAAAACAATGGGATAGGAAATAGGATGAACCACTCAAATCCACCATGAGCACCCATACATACAAATAAAGAGAGCTAGGTACAAAATGAAGAGCGAAAAATAACAACCATGAACAAGAACAAATAAATGAACGGAAAAATTAAATCACCAAAAGATCAAGATTGAGCCAAAAATGCATATATATATTGAAACAACTCCAATATACGGTTCAGAATGAATACAAAAGAGATACAAAGAGACAAAATACACCAAAACGAAAAATACACTCCAAAATACCCAAAACGAAAAACAAGGGTTACATTAATACTTAAATTAACAAGTTCGAAATCTATGTTCATGGTTCAGAGTTACTTTCGCATTCTGTAATGACACACTTTCAGAGTTCAACCCGCCATTCAATCTGTTCCTGCAACTAGTTAAATTTTCTCAACAACAGATTAATAGGTCTAAAATCATGGATTGAAGTTACCCTAGCAACACTTGTAAAAAGCTGCACTTGGGGTTCAACTCTCCATTCGATGTGATTCTCACAATCTGTCAGAGGCCCCATACAGCAAGTTTGGAAAACAACTCTCCTTCAGAGTTATCTCTACAACTAGCTGGGTTTAAGACGTAGCAATGCTACACTCCGTCATATACCGTCGACAGCTCTCTAAGCTATACGCAATAGACTTAAGGCCCTGTTATTTAGAGACAGAGAACACGTCGATGACACCTCAACCATGATAGCAAGGATCAAGCATGTGAAATGAATCCCGTAAGTCACAGAACTTTCACCAACTTATATGTTCAGATCCAATAGCACTACAGCGGCTTCAAATACAAAACGGCTAGTCTAAAGTCTAACTCTCCTAAGATCAGCTCATACGACTAGCCAACCCCCAAGACGATGTATCACAGGACAAGACACTAACATGTAGAAAACTTCTCATTCCACAAACTACAAGTCTCATTACAACAGCAAAGTTACAATGACTCCACGTTTCACGTCTAAGAATCGCTACCAAAAGTCCTGCGAACACTGTACAACAAACTGTCATGTAAGCTGTTCTTCCAGCTATACACACTGGAGAGATGCTCTACCTAAGAGAAACAAAACTCATCGTCGGCCTCCTACAAGCTAACAGCTCCATAGGGCCGCCTCAACTCTTGATGATGATATTTGAGACAAGTCTTCCTTAGACGAGCAAACTCCAGATTTATCCGACCACCTTCACTTGAGCAAGCTTCAACTCCGTCTCGTTTGAAGCGCCGTGCAAATCGGAGAGTTCCAACTCCGTCAAGCACAACGTATCACCGAAGGAGGGCAAGCTCTGTGTCCCGGGGAACCTCATTCGATGCATGCAACTACTTGTTAGTAAAGAGAAGAATGGAATCATCTCAACGATGAATAAACACAAGTGACTTCACTTCCACACTAAGAAGATTCAGAATACCCACAACTCATTCACTTTAACAATGAGTTCGGCGCTACGCACGCCACTTGGGTTCCTCCAGTCAACTATTCATCAACATCAAGCAACGAGTTTCGCACTCTGATCACCGCTTGAGCTCCATCAACAACTCGTTTGTCCCAAACAACGAGTTTAGCGCTCTGCTCACTGCTTGAGCTCCATCAACAACTCGTTGGTCCCAAACAAGGAGTTCAGCGCTCTACTCGTTGCGTGAGCTTCATCAACAACTCGTTTGTCCTAAACAATGAGTTTAGCGCTACGCTCGCCGCTTGAGCTCCCTCAACAGCTCGTTTGTCCCAAACAACGAGTTCAGCGCTCTGCTCGCCGCTTGAGCTCTATCAATAGCTTGTTGGCTCTAAACAACGAGTTCAGCGCTTCGCTCGCCGCTTGGGCTCCATTAATAGCTCGTTGGCTCCAAACAACGAGTTCAGTGCTTCCCTCCATCAACAGCTCGTTGGCTCCAAACAATGAGTTCAGCACTCTGCTCACCGCTTGAGCTCCCTCAACAGCTCGTTTATTCCAAACAACGAGTTCAGTGCTCTGCTCGTCGCTTGAGCTCCATTAATAGTTCGTTGGCTCCAAACAACGAGTTCAGTGCTTCGCTCGCTGCTTGGGCTCCATCAATAGCTCGTTGGCTCCAAACAACGAGTTTAGCGCTCTGCTCGCCGCTTGAGCTCCATCAACAACTCGTTGGCTCCAAACAACAAGTTCAATGCCTCGCTCTTCGCTCAAGCTCCGCCAAATAGCTCGTTGGCTCCAAACAACGAGTTCAATGCCTTGGTCTTCGCCCAAGCTTCACCAAATAGCTCGTTGGCTCCAAACAACGAGTTCAACACCTTGGTCTTCATTCAGGCTCGCTTTGCAACTCGCTAGTTCCAAACAGCAGGTTCAACATTCAACACACTGCTTCAACTCCTTCAAGCTACAACTTGTTTCCAAACAACGAGCTCCAACGTCTTGGACTTCGCTCAAGCTCTGCCAAACAACTTGTTGTTCCAAAGAATGAGTTCAATGCTCTACCCACTGCTTGAGCTCCGTCCATGCTCCAAATAGCGAGTTCAATATCTTAGGCTTCGCTCAAGCTCCTCCAAATAGCTCGTTTACTCCTAACAACGAGTTCGACGCCTTGCTCTATGCTTGAGCCCCGTTCATAACTCATTGGCTCCAGACAACGGATTCAATGTTCTACTCTTTGCTTGAGCTCCTACAACAACGAGTTCACCGCTCTGCTCGCCCCTCGAGCTCCATCAACAACTCGTCTGTTCCAAACAACGAGTTCACCGCTCTGCTCGCCGCCTGAGCTCCATCAACAACCTGTTTGTCCCAAACAACGAGTTTACCGCTCTGCTCGCCGCTCGAGCTCCATCAACAACTCATCTGTTCCAAACAACGAGTTCACCGCTCTGCTCGCCGCCTGAGCTCCATCAACAACCTGTTTGTCCCAAACAACGAGTTTACCGCTCTGCTCGCCGCTCGAGCTCCATCAACAATTCGTTTGTCCTAAACAACGAGTTCAATGCTCCTCTCGCCGCTTGAGCTCCATCAACAATTCGTTTGTCCCAAACAACGAGTTCAGCGCTCCGCTCGCTGCTTGAGCTCCCTCAACAACTCGTTTGTCCCAAACAACAAGTTCGTCGCCCCGCTCGCCGCTTGAGCTCCCTCAACAACTCGTTTGTCCCAAACAACGAGTTCATCACTCCGCTCATCGCTTGAGCTACAACTCGTTTGTCCCCAAACAAGAAGTTCAGTGCTTCGCTCACCGCTTGAGCTCCCTAAATAACGAGTTCAATCCCTTGGCCTTCGCTCAAGCTCCGCCAAATAGCTCGTTGGCTCCAAACAATGAGTTCAATGCCTTGGCCTTCGCTCAAGCTCCACCAAATAGCTCGTTGACTCCAAACGGCAATTTATATGCTCTGATTGCCACTTAAGCTCCGTCAACAACTCGTTAGTTCCAAACAACAAGTTCAATGCCTTGGTCTTCGCTCAAGCTTCACCAAATAGCTCGTTGACTCCAAACGACGAGTTTTATGCTCTGATTGTCACTTGAGCTCCGTCAATAACTCGTTAGTTCCAAACAACAAGTTCAATGCCTTGGTCCTCACCCAAGCACCATTAACTCACTGGGGCCAAACAACAAGTTCAAGCTCAAGTTCATCTCATAGCTCTCCCTACAAACTCGTCGGGGTCAAACGGCAGTTTCTACATCAACTATATCTCAGAGTTGTCTCTGCACACTTGCTGGTCGCAAACAGCAAGTGTAACATCCAACTTTGTCAGAAATTCCTCTCCCAAACTCACCGGGGTCAAACGGCAGTTCCTACATCAACTCTATCTTAGAGTTTTCTCTACACACTTGCTGGGCGCAAACAGCAGGTGTAACATCCAACTCTATCATGGAGTCCTCTCCAAACTCACCGGGACCGAACGGCAGTTTCCACATCGACTTTATCTCAGAGTTGTCTCCAAACTTGCCGGGACTGAAAGGCCATTTCCACATCGACTCTATCTCAGAGTCGTCTCCAAACTCGCCGGGGCCGAACAAAAATTTCCACATCGACTTTATCTCAGAGTCGTCTCCAAACTCACCAGGACCGAATGACGGTTTCCACATCGACTCTATCTCAAAGTCATCTCCAAACTCGCCGAGATCAAACGACAGTTTCCACATCGACTCTATCTCAAAGTCGTCTCCAAAGTCGCTGGGACCATACGGAAGTTTCCACAACGACTCTATCTCAGAGTCGTCTCCAAACTCGCCGGGATCAAACGACAGCTTCTACATCGACTCTATCTCAGAGTTCTCTCCGAACTCGCTGGGATCAAAAGGCATTTTCTGCAACTACTCTATCTCAAAGTAGAAAACACACTTGTTGGGTGCAAACAGCAGGTGCAACCTCCAACTCTGTCATAGAGTCCTCTCTAAGCTTGTTGGGAACAAACAACAAGTTCAACACACGACTCCATCACGGAGTTTCCCTTATAAACTCGCCGGGGTCAAACAGCAGTTTCTAGACCAACTCAATCAAGGTGTTGTCTCCACATGCTTGCTGGGCAGTAACGGCAGGTGCAATGTGCCTCTAAACTTGCCAGGCGCAAACGACAAGCTTGAACATCCAACTATGTCTTAGAGTCCTCTCCAAACTCATCGGGACCAAATGGCGGTTTTTACATTGATTCTACCATAGATTCGTCTCCACAAAATCACTGGGATCGAACAGTGAGCTCTACACCAACTCAGCCACGAGTTGCCCCTACAAACTCGCCAGGGTCAAACGGTAGTTTCTGGACCAACTCAGTCAAAGAATTGTCTCTCCACACTTGCTGGGTGCAAACGGCAGGTGCAATGTCCCTCTAAACTTGTTGGGCTCAAACAGCGAGCTTGAAGTTCACCTCTGTCACAGAGCTCTCTACACGCTTGCTGGGCGCAAACAGCAAGTTCAGCACTCAATTTTGCCACTAAGTTCTCTCCAAACTCATTGGGATCAAACAACAAGTCTGCAAACGGCTCTCCTATCACAACTGGTTACATACGTGCAAGATTCACCAATCGACGGTGATGGAGTTAAAAGCCGAGTATACACATATAAGTAATTATATATAAATATGTATGAGTTGTTGCATATACACGACCATATATACATATATAAAAATTTATATGCAAGCCCAAGCTCAAAATAACTCCAAAATACTTCATAAATCCCTGAAAAATTGTCTCAATATTTCGTAAGAGGAAAATAGATTGAAAAGCCTTCGGATCGGGTCGGGTTGCGACCCAAACCTGCATGCCAAATCAAGGAGAGAAAACAAAGGAGGGGCGAAACGGGTCGGATCCAAACCCATCAACCCGAAACCACCCCGCTTACCTTTCTTCTTCCTCTTCTTCTTCAAATTCTTGAGCGCCAAAATATGTTTTCGAAGCTTTCGACCTCGACCATTTGCCTCATCCTCTCCTCTCTCTCACATGCCAAAATCGACGCTCTCACTTCCTCCAAAACACTCCGACGTCAAGCTCCGCCACACCGAGGTCACGAGCTCCCACTTCGACGAACATGGCACCGAAAGCAGAGCTCAACCATCTCCAAAAATTTCTCTAACTCTGTAGCTCATCGAGACGAACCCATAGCTCGACGAAACCGTATCTCGGCGAGAGCTCAAGCTTCATATTTCGGTGAAGACCCCCATAGCTTGGCGAACCCATAGCTCGGTGAGCCCGTAGCTCGGCGAGAACGAGCTCCCATAGCTCGGCGAGAACTTAAGCACCGTAGCTCGGCGAAAATGAGCTACCATAGCTCGGCGAGAGCACGGAACCCATAGCTCGACGAAGCTTCGGAGCACCATAGCTCGGCGGATTCGCAGCCACCACAGCTCGGCGAGGACACAATGCTCATAGCTCGGTGAAGCACCATAGCTCATAGCTCGCTCGTGGCTTCGAAGCGCCATAGCTCAGTGAAATCCTCTATGGTCATAGCTCGGCGAAGCGAAGAGTTCGAAGAGGAAGTGTGTCGACATCGTGGCACCTCGACGAAGACGAAAACCCATGGCTACGCCAATGCACGAGGTCCCCGTGGCTTCGCCAAGTCCTCAGGATCGAAGAGATCGCCCATAGCTTGACGAAATGGTCGGCCGAGCTAAGGGGTCTCTCACAGATGCTTTCCGCCTTTGGATCTCCCTAAAATGCGAGCTCAAACAAAATTGACGCACGAGATTTGCCCACATCACTCATCTTCTTCTACGCTGCGTCAAATGCGTCTCGACCGGTCGATCTCACTCAGCGGTCGAGTTTGAGCGTGATCAACGCTCTTGATTCGTCCACGTCGCCTCCCATCACGAACGTCCGAATCAGAGCCGTTCGATCTCCTCTTCCTGCGAGCCACCAGTTGATGAGCATTACAGATCGCTCCAAGATTAGTGCACGGTGGGATATTTGCAAAAAAGACCCCAAAAAATCATTTTCAATTCGAAAAATCAATTAAAAATTCAAAAATAATTATTTTAATTCGAAAAAATAAACAAAAAATCCGAAAAAAATTAAAATTGAATTTATTAATTATAAAATTTGAATGGGTGATTTTGAAATTGTAGAGCATTCCATAAAATTCGGAGAAATTCGAAGAACTATGGAAAAATTCTCAGAAAATTCCAGAAAATTCGGAAAAATCCGAAAAAATATGGAAAAAAATTCAGGATTACATTCACTACCACCAGAAGCCACAGATCGATTCCAGGTATTTACGAACACTCCGACTGCTAAGATTATTCGCTAGATTCTAACAATAAGACGTACTACTTTCCGAAAGCCATGAAAATCGCCTTCCGGGAGTGGGGGGCTTATGATGATGGTAAAAATCACAGCAGATCTGAGCCGTACGAAACCTGCACGGATCTCAAAGTATCTACAGGCAGATTAGCCATCATAGGCCTATTTTACAGGCCTGGGCCCACTCCAAGACATGAGCTTCTCTCAAGCCCATAAAAAGTGACAGACTAGGCCCAATAAGAGAGACACCCAGCCCATGATGGCTAGGAATCTCATCTTTTATCCTCTCACAGGGATATCTTATCTCTTCAGGGGGGAGACATGAAAGATCCGACGGTCACGATTCGGCTTCTAGAATGTCTCTCAAGCATATAAATACTCCTCCCCCTCCTCTGTTTTCAGGTATTCAACAATTCACCAGTTTTTACTCTTTCTCTCTCTTTCTGGTCCAGACTTGAGTGTCAGAGGGTCTGTCGCCAGAGGCCACCCCCCGGTGTTCCAGACATTTTGCAGGTCCATCGGCCGCATCAACAACTGTCATTTTCAGATCACAGGAGGTCAATCAACGATCCAGATTCAATCTCAGGAGCTCTAACGTCTTTTAATGGCCAAGGCACATGTTTGACTTTTAGTAGTTTCCATCCATTATTAACTCACTATCTGTTTGCTCCCACACCGAAAAAAGCAGCAACAAGCATAAACATCCACTGGAATCTTCAAAAAAATAATTCACTTTAAGAAACATATCATAATCAGCATAATCTCAATTCTCAAACCCACATTCATAATCTCAAACCTACAATCACACTACACAGTGTTCATAGTATAAACAGTGAAATCAGCAAAATTCAAATAAATCTAGAGGAAGACGAAATCTCAAATCAGAACAACTCAGGGGAAGAAAAAAGTCTAAAGGAAGAACAAACTCAAAATCAAATAAATAAAACAAAACAACACAAATTAGTGGAAGAAGAAACTCAGGAAAAGATATCTAAATACCTTTACTGTTGTCACCGTAGCCGTCACCTGAACCCTTTGCCGTCGTCGCTATAGTCACCGGAATCCCTTGACATCACCGCTCGCTGCTCCAGTCATCGATCGTTGCTCCAATCGCCGCCTCCTTGTGAAACCCTAAATAGAAAAGGGGTAAAAGTAAGTCTTTCTATCGGGTTGGGAAAGAAAAGGGGAAAAAACCAAAACATAGCAGACACACGTGTAGTGCACGTAGCACACCGCTACGTAGCGTGAGCGCTATAGTGTGCGCTCTGCACGTACAGCACATCGCTACGCATGCACTGCGCTATACACGTGCGCTAAGTAGCGCAGAGGGGATGGTTAAGTTTCATAGCGCGCTATAGCGCATAGCTTAACGTGATTTTTAATACATTGGTTAATACTAAAAGAACTGATATGATTAAAAAGTATATGCTAAAAGACCTGAATGCTTCTAGACTTCGACTATTTACATTGACAACAGCATATCGTCTTATGACTACTAACTAAAGAGCTTTATTTCAGATAAACATCTCTTATCAATGCATAAAGAAAATTATTTCAGATACTAACGGTGTTCTACTTAAGATTTGTTCATAGTTCAGAAAACTCGTTTTCAGGATCAGATATTGACTGTAATTGCTATTGATAAGCAAAATACTAATTTGCTAGAGCATCTCGGTATCAAAAAATATTTTAAAGAACAATTACTGTACCACGTGAACTGTACCAGTTAAAATGAATAAAAAGGTAGCTTATCTTGTAGAGTTGTATACTCACAGAGCCACAGCTGATATTTTGATCAGCAGTCTCAAAGAATATGGTAGTAGGTAGAAAATTGGATGCCTTACAGAAAGTGACAACACCATCCCAACCACCAATCTCCTGCATACAGTAATAGCTTGATCGGATATGATTATAGAAAGCAATGTAGGGGACTTTAAAATAGCTTACACTTGAAGTCAGGTCATCATACTTGACCCAAATTCCACAGGGATTGGCGAATAAAGAAAATATAATGTTTAGAACAAAAACAAACCTACGAAAAGGGGGAAATGAAAAATAATATTTAAAAATTTAAAATCAAAACTCGTACTCTTTATATCTGCATGATTTAACTACTTAAAAGAACAACTAAGTGGGTTTTCTTACGTTCAAATGAAATCAGGTGATATTTTCTTTTTCTTAACTATCCCTCCACACGAAGCAAATTAAACTTCGGTAGGTATGCTTTCCAGTGTTTCAGATATCTGGGCTTTGGGCTTTGAGTTCATCAGATATCTTGTCTTCTTCAGCTTCTATATAGAGGCAAAGCTGAAACATATGACATGACTTCAATACAACTTGACTTGAGCGAGATTTATAAGTATGTACGATGCACATTTTGTTCATAGGTATATTTGTATGTGCTGACTTGTAGTAATTCCCAATTTGCGATTGTGAAAAAAAGCATGTGTATCACTGATCTAAAAAAACTTTAGATAGCATAGGGGTTCATTTCCCTCCTAAGGTAGGCTGTTCCTTCATGTGTGGTTTAGATAGACAAATCTGTCCAAGTTAACAAAGCTTTTAACCACACTCCAACTTTTCACATCAACTAAATGCAAAAACAACTCTCGGAGACAATGCCGATACTTCCGTCTACATCAATCAATTTATATTAAGCTAAAATCTATACACTACTGCAAATGTATACACTATTGCATTGATGCTAGAATCTTATTAGAATTAAGCTTTCTAATACTATCTATAGCTACCTGCAATGCTGTTACACTTCTCTCTAGCTCCGATATCTACTAAAGCTTCCTCACTGGAGATCGCTGTGCTGACTGCCTATTTGCCAAAATCCTAATCCAACCCGGAGAACATATATTAAGATTTTACTATAATCATATATACAACTGACTTGCAAAAACTTCTCAAACAATTCAGCTTCTCAAACAATACAGTAAAAAATGTCAATCAATCAAGAATTCTTTATCGATATCAGATCTCATACACCAAAATTCAACTTTAATCTTCTAGATCTCAAATTCAATGAAATTCATATTAATTTTCCTAAGGCGAACTTACAAGTGGGGGTTGGGTTCAAGGAGATTCGAGTGCGGGTGGCACTGAGGTGGAGGTTGGGTTGACGGGGCTGACGGAGCTTCGAAGGAGGTGGAGGTTTTCGAAGGAGGTGGGGGTTTTCGATGAGGCGGGGCTGACGGCGCTTCGAAGGAGGTCGGGAGAGGAAGTGGGTGGAGGTTGGTCGGAAAAAGAGAGAAGGAGGTGGAGGTTCGGGATTCGAAGGGGGTGGGGGTTTCGATGAGGCGGGGTTGACTGTGCTTCAAAGGAGGTCGGGAGTGGAAGTGGGTGGGGTTTCGATGAGGCGAGGCTGACCTCCTTCGAAGTGGGTTCTGAGTTGGGACAGAGACAGAGAGAGGGGGGGGAAGGGGGTTCTGAGTTGGGGAAGAGAGAGAGAGAGGGGAAGGGGGTTCTGAGTTGGGGAAAAGAGAGAGAGAGTGAGGGAAGAGAGAGAGAGAGAGAGAATTTTTTTTGTTTGAAATTTTGGGGTTTGAAATTTTGAGCGGAAAAATATGTTTTGTGAGAATCAATCTGGACCATTGGTTTTAGGGGAGATTGAAGCATAGCCACTTGATAGCTTTCTTTGTAATTTATTATATAGATAATAATTTCCCCCTCCGAAACTCACCTCTTCCCTCCAAATTCAACCTCATCCCTCCAACCTCCATCTGCCCCCTCCATTATTTTCCATACAGCTAAAATAATTTTCACTATAGCTTTTCTTCCTTCCATCACATCTTACTATTCTTTATTTATTTTCCTTGTCTCCCTTTATTTTTCTTCATTTACCCTTAATTTACCCTTAATGTTGATTCTTGATCCTTAGTTCTCACTGAAACAAAAAATGAATATCTTTATTTATAAATGAAAACTTACAGCATAAACATTACTTTTTTTAATGTAATAGGATAGAGCGAATAGCTCCAGCCAAATATATATATATATATATATATATATATATATATATATATATATATATATATATATATATATATATATAGGGAAAGGATCCGTTGCACACTACTTTGGTGCTCACCGCGTGAACACTACGCCTTCGGACGTTCATATCGAAAATCCGAACCGTTCACATTGATCTACACATCTAAATTAGTCTAAATATGTAAAATCAAATCATTTGAAATTCATTTGCCCATCCATCATGTGACTATAAAAACATTGAATTTCAGCCATACAATTTTGTAACACTTCAATGAATGGGCAAATGAATTTCAAATGATTTGATTTTACATATTTAGACTAATTTAGATGTGTAGATCAATGTGAACGGTTCGGATTTTCGATATGAACGTCCGAAGGCGTAGTGTTCACGCGGTGAGCACCAAAGTAGTGTGCAACGGATCCTTTCCCTATATATATATATATATATATATATATATATATATATATATATATATATATATATAAAGAGGAAGTTCGCAAAAACATAGAAAGATACAACTCCATCGACGTTCCAAAAGACATAGGACTGAAGAGAATGTGCAACTAATCCAACTAAAAACACAATACGTTGTAGAAAAACAAGAAAAGACAAGAACATCCAAACTACATCGAGACTGGACATTCTATAAAATTCGATGTAGCGCAAAAAAAGTCATAGCAGGAGCATAAAGCAACATCTAGCATCAACAACACAGGATCAGCACAGAACAACAACATCAGAGGATACTCCAGTAACAACAGCAACATCATAAACTACCTCAGCAACAGCCAAACAACAAGCAGCAGCCTACAGTAAACAAGATAGCAAGCACAACAAAAATAAAGGAAATCTACCATGACCATGAGCGATCACGAAGGAGCACCTCCTGCAACCGAGCTACCACCAGCTGGTAGAGCATCCAAACAAAAGCCAGCCATAAAAAAAGCTCATCATAGTGGAGACAAAATTACATCTGATATGTGGTTGCAACTCAAAACAACAACAGTAAGAAGATGTCTCATTGCGCAAAAAGAAACAAGATCACAACAACACAATAAAACAAGATTACAACAAAACCAAAACAAGATCACAACAACACAATAAAGCATGAATGGTACATTTATAAACTTCATCTTTTAATATTGTATCTCTTGACTTTTATTTAATTTCCTGGTTGTTAGGATGGAGGAGAGACAAAAAAGAGACTAGGCATATAGTAAATTTAACTTCAAGATACTAGTAATTTACCCGTGCGATACATGTTTTAATAATTTCAAAAAATAAAAATAAAAACTCTGACGTAGGGAGGATTTGAATCGGAAACCTCCTTTATATTAGTTATGTACATGCGTTGCACATGTTGGTAGAATGACAAAATGACAAATGACACTAAGACCTTCTCCCATTATAATATTATTATATGATATTATATCAGAGATGTACGACTTTGATCAATTAGAAGTTGTAGAAAATTAGGTTGTTGATCATTCAACCGAATAACTAACTTGAGGTAATAAAACTTACTGATTTTCTTCTAAAGCACTCTTTTATTGATAGTGGACTGAATATGTCTAAAATGTATTTTATGCTCGATTGTATTATTTATATCTTCGCCGCTCCGAGATAGTATCGGTGAGGATACTCATTAGGAGTGGCGACATCTCCCTAATGAGTATCGGTGAGGATACTCATTAGGAGTGGCGACATCTCCCTAGTGCCTCGATTTGCCAAAGTTTTCTCTTTCGAGGAATCTTACCTCATACGGTTTGTGCTCGACAAGCGAGCGGAGACAGAGGCGGAGCTCCTACCCATCACGTCCCCCAAACCTCCTTCCTCTCTCAGAGATAGCCGCTCTTACAAACAGGTAGTCTCACCGGAGTGGGATCTTACCATTGACGGAGCACATGAAGTGGAGCGTGCTTACCGAGAAGTGATCAAGGCAGCAAGAGGGATGGAGGGTCGCCGGGAGCCTGCGGCGGAGGGATCAGAACCCCAAGACTCAAGGCCGTTCACCGGTGGTCGAGAACGATGCTTGACCACGGGATCCAACGGCCAGGATGGAAGAAAATTGGTGCACCCACAACCATGTCCAGATTTGGTAAGTCTCGCAGAGACAGAGGCTAGCCATGGTAAAGGGGTCAAAAAGGTTACCCAAAGTGGCGGTCAATCTCTGCATGTTGATGAGGGGGAGCGTACAGTGGAACAGAGAGGGGGGCCAGGGCATGCAGACCCTAGAAATGGCAAAAACCCACTCCACAACAACATGCAAGCTTCAGCTTTGGGACAAGAGTTGGTGAGGGAAAGCACCAGTTTGGGGAAGTAGACAAGCGAGGAAACACCTTTGGCCAGGGAGTTGGTACCAAAGCAAAGAAAGTCACCAGAAAAGAAAAAGTGGGTTGCTTTGGGTCTAGAGCGACAATCTGCAGGTGCCGTTTTGGGGAAGACGACAAGCAAGGAGCTGCTCATAGACAGGGAAGAGGGCTCAAAGGAGAGTGAGATGAAAGGGGTTTTGGTTTCTCAGGGTTTGAGGTAGCACAGATTTGGCAAAGAAGACAATGAAGCAACGAGAAAGGAAACTCCCCCCTCTGCATCGAATACCCCATTCAACGCCTCGTTTCCCCCCTTTTTGCATCGACCGCTGCGCCTTCCGCTCAGTGTGAGCCACGTGGCAGGAGGGACAGAGATGGCGTGTACCTGCAGTCGCTAACGGAAGGGGATAATATCAAGGAGCGTGGTGTGCTCACTCGTGAGGGAGGGAAGCAATATCGTGAGCCCATCGAAGGGTTACCTACTAACGGTTATTATGGGCTAAAAGAGTCGTCCAAGTACCCCCTATTATACATGGGCCTACTGAAGACACTTGTAGCGGGCCCATTGAGGGGTCTGTTACAGGAAATAACACTTCTGAGATGGAAACGACGACAACAGGGGGCCCATCTAGGGGTCCGCTACAGGGGAACTTATTTCTCAGATAGCACACCACTGTGTGGAAGACGATCATGAAAACAGGCTGAATCTGGAAGATGATTGTGTATACTCCGAGATGGAATCAGAGGATTATGATTTCGATGTTGACTTCCGCACCACGTCTCCTGAGTTTGTTCCCTCCACCTACCCACCAACACAGGTGGCGGCGCCTGGCCACATTCCATCTGCCACAGGAGTCAGGGTTCAGAAGGTGGCTAAGAGGACTAATGAGGAGTCCCTTGACGACTATCTGGAGATAGCGACGGTCGCTAAGTCTGCTAAGACTGGCGATGGAGGTACGCGGTCCTTCCTTGCATCTATTTTTAATTTCATGAATGATAATGAAATTTTTAGTCTAGCCAATACCTGTGGTCTTGCGGTAGGTGATACTGACCAAAACGCGTTTCTCCTGAATAAGATTAGAGGGTGGGAAACCGATAGGATTACCTGAAACTCTCCTCGAATGCCAGACCGAGTCACGATCCCCCAGCCAATCTTAGATAATGGAGGCCCTATTCTGGAACGTTAGGGGTTTGGGTAGGCGGGCGAAGCGAGAAATGGTGAAGGAGGTTATTACCCGATCAAAAGCTAACATTGTGGGGCTTCAAGAGACCAAACTTTCTCATACATCTAGACTTATTAGGCTGGGTGGGAACTCGAAACACTTAATGGAGAATTTCCTCGTCTATCGGGGCCTGTGGAGGTATCGCGTTAGGTTTTAACCCAGATACCTTCCTCTATCTAGATGAACTTTATGGGCAATTTTCATTATCGATCTTGCTCCAACGGAAATCAGACCTGTGGATTCAGTCATTCACAGTGGTGTACGGTCCCCATACCACTGCGTCTAGGTTAGCTTTCTGGACAGAACTAAGAGCGACCCAAGCACACTGGCCTCACCCCTGGGTGGTAAGAGGTGATTTTAACATCACTAGATTCGCTTCAGAACACAGGGACAGGGGAGCTAGTGACTCTGGTAGGGAAGCGTTTAACGAGATCATCACAGACCTGGAATTGGTTGACATCCCCATAAGTGATAGATTATTCACTTGGTCGAACATGCAAGCGACACCCATCCTTGCCAAACTAGACAGGATTCTGGTCTCCACCGAGTGGGAGACCAAGTTCCCTTTGGCATCGGCTAAATTTCTTCCTAAACCTACCTCGGATCACATGCTTATTTTCTTATCTTCCGGGGATGATCAACCTAGAAAAAGGCCAAAGTTTAGATTCGAAAGAGCTTGGCTTGAAATTCAAGGTTTCCACCACATGGTCAACGAGAGTTGGTATCGCCCAACCACGGGCTGTGAGGCGACTGCAGTTTGGTGTGAAAAAATCAAAAGGCTCAGGGGCAAGCTTAGGAAATGGAACCGAACTAGATTCGCACTGATTTGGAGAGCAAAGGAATCCCTTCTGGAGGGTATCGAGGAATTGGAGAAGACTGAAGAAGCCAGGGATCTGCTTCAGGAAGAGCGGAACCGACTGCTCCAATTCAGGCAGGAAATTGACAAACTCTACAGGTTGGAGAAAATCAAGTGGCAACAACGATCCAGAATTTCGTGGCCAAAGAGGGAGACACGAACACAACCTTCTTCCACCGAGTTGCAGTGCCCGCCAGAGAACTAACCTTTCTCACTCAATCCATTCAGATTCCGGAATGGTTCAAGGCGACGATGCTATTAAAATGGCCTTCCAATCCCACTTCAAGTGCCTCTTTGGTCACAAAGAAGAAGGGAGAGTCCCGCTCAGACCTGAGTTCTGGAAAGACCCGTCAGGCAACTCCGATCTTAGGCTGCAGGCAATCGAAGCTCCCTTCAATGAGAAGGAAGTCTGGGAGGCTGTCCAACAACTTGGAAAAGATAAAACTCCAGGTCCAGATGGTTTTCCGATACTTTTCTATCAGATTTTCTGGGAGGAGATCAAAGGTGACTTAATGAAGATGTTCGCAGACTTCTACGAGCATAAGCTTAAATTAGGGAGATTCAATTCAGCAGAGGTGGTGCTAGTTCCTAAGAAAGAAGACTCCCGACGAGTCGGAGACTTCCGGCATATAAGCCTACTTAACTACTCTGTAAAGATCATTACCAAGACCCTCGCCAACAGACTGGGAAAGGTAATGGACGACATCATTAGTCAAGACCAGACGGGATTCATAAAAGGGCAATGTATTCAGGATAGTATAGCAACGGCGGAGGAAACTATCTATCAATGTCACACATCGAATTCCAAGAGTTATCTCTTGAAACTGGACTTCGAGAAAGCCTATGACTCTGTCGAATGGGACTGCTTGTTGGAAGCACTCGATGGAAGAGGTTTTGGGGTGAGGTGAATCAGATGGATCCACGCTTGTCTAACCACCAGCAGAACAACTATTTTGGTAAACGGGGGGTCAGACCAGCCATTTCCCTACAAACGGGGGATCAGACAAGGAGATCCGCTTTCTCCCTTCTCTTCACCATTATGGCAGATGTTCTCCGAGACATGATGGCTAGGTGCAGTAGAGCAGGTTGGATCGTCCCAGTGGCCAAGGGAATCAATCGGCAAGGGTGCTCTATTCTCCAATATGCAGACGACACTCTGCTATTTGGCAATGGCAACCTAGGAGAAACTACAGTCTTCAAAGGAATTCTATATTGCTTTGAAGCCTGGTCGGGCCTCAAGGTTAACTTCCACAAAAACACCCTCATTCCCATTGCCCTGACACCAGAGGAGACACTTGAGCATGCCACAATTCTCAACTGCTCCACGGAGAGTTTCCCCATTCGGTATCTAGGATTGCCACTCAGATCCGGGAAACTCAAAAAGGCAGACTGGCAACCCGTCATCGACAGGGTTGACAAACGACTTGCAGGTTGGAAAGGCAAAGCCCTGTCTTTGGGTGGGAGAGTCACATTAATTAATGCAGTCATCTCAAACCTGCCTACCTACTATCTCTCCTTCTTTGAAATGCCTCGATGGGTTATCCAGAGAATTGATCGGACCCAAAAATGTTTCTTATGGAAAGGGGCGGACCCGGACCGTGGAGGATATCACCTCATCAGATGGGAGAAGGCGTGCATGAAAAAGGTTCATGGGGGGCTAGGTATCATTGATCTTCGATATATGAACCTGGCTCTACTTGGTAAATGGTGGTGGAAAGTGTTCCACCCTAATGGAGAAGGGTGGCAACAATTTGTTCAGGGATATATGCATGAGAATGGAACGAGAAATCATGGCTTCAGGATAGGCCCTCGGGTTTCCTGGTTCTGGAAAGGCATCTCTAAGGCCTACGATCCCTTTAATAGCTGTGTGAAGTCAGCTATTGGCAACGACAGGCTTACCAGATTCTGGTGAGATAAGTGGTGTGCTGATCACACACTCAGAAATTTGTTCCCCGATTTATATGAGCAGGCATCACAACCACACTGCACGATGGCTGCAGCCTGGAAAAGAGACACCTGGAGGCCACCTTTCAAACATACGCTTGACCTAGGATCTCAGCTTAGACTAGCGGAACTCTAGTCCCTCATCACCAATTCTGGAATTGGTTGCTCGCAAGGCCCAGATAAGCAATTCTGAGGACTGGAGAAGAACGGCAAGTTCACAGTCCACTCTATGTACAACCGTATTCACTTTAGGGGATGTATCCCAAAGTGGTCAGCGGTTATCTGGAGAACGAAAGCCCCACTCAAAATCAAAGCTTTCTTATGGCTGGTTTTGAATGATGCGATTCTGACTAGGGAAACCTCGCTAAGCGCCAGCCGAATATGGACTCTCAATGTGGGTTCTGCCACGGTACCATGGAGACTAGAGACCATCTTTTGCTGCAGTGTCCTAGAAGCAAAGAAGTACTCATAGAAGTTCTCAGCGCCCTAGGGACGATTCAGTATCCTAGCATATACGAGGACCTATGGGTAGGTCCTAAGTTCGCTTCGGAGAGGGGGTCTATGAGAGAAGCATGGTATATCGTCATCGCCGCAGCGACATGAGTTCTTTGGCTAGACAAAAATAATCTTTACTTTCGTAGAACATGCAATAGTATTTCTGGAAATTTGACTCACATTATGCATTTTATTTCATTTTGGGCTAATGTAGCCATAGCAGGACTCAAGGGGAGGATCGCGAGCGTCTTTCAGGTGGACGAGTTTGACGATGAGGAGATTGAGATCAGCCTAACGATCGATTGACAGCCAACACTGATGTCCAGGATCATAGTCACCCACCTCCCCAGGGTTTGTTAGGGGGATATGTTGTATTTCTTTGTGGCTGATCTAGTTTGCTTTTGTCCCACCCCCCATGTTTAGGGGGGGAGGTCCTGTTCTTTTTTTTTTTTCTAGGTCTTTGTTGTGAGCCCAGTACTCTGAGTTTGTTTTGTTAATCACTTATTAATGAAACAGGGTGGGCAGATTCCACCTTTTCTTCAAAAATTTTTTTTTTTTCAAGAGAGATTTATTGTGTTTGTGTAATACAGGCTACTGCCTTTACTATACAGGGGAAAAAATTTATGGACATACTGAGAATCAATAATGCCATCTCTATATGAAGATCGTCCAATAGTTGCCGATGAAAGCATCGAAATATATCCGCCAACATGACAAAGAAAAAGTGTGGTCATTCCACGACATTAAGAATTCCTTAGCAGATAATTAAATTTTCTTTAACAACTGTCTTTGTTGGGCTACGACGGTTTTACGACGGTTTTACTACATCATCTACAAGATCATAGCATGCATGATAACAATATAATCAAGTCTAGATCTAAAGTATGATATAAATAAAGCCAAATTTGAAAAAAAAAACTCCTTGAACTATGGCCTTTATGCATAAAACCTCCCTGACCTTTTTTTAATGCAGAAACCCCCTGAACTATTGGTGCAAAAAACCCACCCCGCCAACCTGAGACTTCTGCTAAAGTTGAGGGAGGTTTTTGACAATAACGCATCAAATATATGATGTTTTTTGAAACAACTTACAAAAATGAATGAGGTTATCTGATACAAGTAGAAAAGTTAGATGTGTTTTTTTTGAAATACTTCAGGTTTTTTTTTTGCAACAACCATACTTCAGGGGGGGTTTCTGCATAAAAAAAGGTTAGAGGGTTTTTCTGCATAAAGGCCATAGTTAAAGGTTTTTTTCCTTTCAAATTGAGCCTATAAATAACATGAAGACAACAATTTTAGCATTATACTATTTACGGTGTTATCTTACATTGATGAAAAACATATGCAAAAGCGGAGCGAGACTCGTACCGACTTTCTCTTCACAAACAGGCCTTCGTACGGTAGTGACTCCTACTAGTGAGAATGATACACACTGGCTCCTACTAGTGAGAATGACACACACTGGCCATGCCTTTACAACCTCGAGACGGGATCAAATTGATGGTTGTGAAGGCCCAATGGGAATATGGGAGGAGGAAGAATGAAGATTCTTCTCTTGACTTGTAGAGTATTCTCTATCTCTAGAGTATTTCAAACCTTAACCTCAATCTCTACATACAGAGAGATGCTAGGTTAGATCTTATCTGATGGTTCAATCTATTCCAAATAGATCCAACGACCTTCCTTCGTCCTTCATAAGAGGATGTCAACTTTCCAATAAAGAAGTATCAATCAAGAATCAATTGATTGAGACAATTCCTTTTAGGTAGCCATAACCAAATCTCCTCAGTGTTTGGCCGGCCTACCATATAGAGGAAAGATTACTATGGTCCCAATGGGCACAAACCGACTAACAGTATTGTTTCACTTCTATATGAACATGCTTTTTTTTGACTGGCAAAATGTAGGATTGTCCTACCTCACAGAAAATTTATAGATAGATAAGGAAAGTTGTAAAACTATTACAAAAAACACTGTAGGAGGTTCAGTCGAGCAATGGGTGAGTCAGGGTTCGAGATGACATGCCGTTGGGTCGTAGAGAGGGCATTGGACTGTTGTCGTGCACCTCTACTAGTCCCAAAGACATAATATCATTCCCCTTTCTCACCCTAAGCAAAGCCCGTAACAAAAATAGAAACCTCATTCAGTCGGTAAGAAGAGCATACGGTACTACAAATAAGAGTTTTAACAAAATTATCGGACTAACAGAGTCCCAAAAAATAGAAACAGAAACAGAGAAGCCATATCCATGATTAATTTGGGGAATTGTCCGCACTACCACCACTTCTTGGCCTCATGAGATCACTGTCTCCTATGCCCCTGAGTTCCTCAAGTATTCTTGCTTTCTTCTTGGACTTCCCGCTTGAATCTAGCCAATATGAGAACCAAAATTTTGCATTAGAGACTAGTTTATCCACATTAGTAAGCCTACTGTAAATAACTCTATCATTCCTAGCATTCCATAAACTCCAATAAACAGTTAGTGTAACCAAATGCCATGAGTGCGTGAATTTGTGCTTGTTGTGATCAAAACACCAATATGTGAAACATTCAGAAATAGAAGACGACAAATTTGTGATTTGGAAGCATTGTGTGAAGTGCAGCCAGGTTTGAACAGCCAAAGGGCACTCAAAGAAAATATGATAAGTGGTTTCATTCTGACATGCACAGGAGGTGCATGTTAGATCACCATCCCAACCTCTAGAATGCAACCTTTCTTTGAAGTTTAGCTTTTCCCAACTCAGCATCCAAATGAAAATTTTGCATTTAAGGGGTGCGCAATTCTGCCAACAAGCTCGATAGAAAGGAGAGATGATGCCGGAAATGCTATAGAAATCATAGGCTGATTTGACGGTGTAGCTCCCAGTGCAACAGTGATTCCAGCGAGCAATATCAGAGTACGGGGAAGGCTGAATGTTAGAAAGTGATTGCAGAAGTTTTCTCTTTTCAAGAAGGATGATGGTAGAAGAAGAGGTATGGAGGCTAGGTCTCCAAGTCCAGATGCCTTGGTCTATTGTGCCCTGAGAACGCAGCGAAGCTTCTTTGTTCCATGCAGCTTCAAATAAAGAAGGGAATAAGGTGGCAGTGCTGTTACCCTCCATCCATTTAGAAGTCCAAAACTTGAGCATAGATCCATCACCAAGTTGCCAAGTGATGCCTTGGTCGAATTGCTCTTTCAGCTTGAACAAATTCTTCCAAAAATCTGAGGCCTGGGTCTTGCAGATGAAGTCATTAGTTGTGTTGTTGAAGTAGAGGGACTTGAGAGTTTGAGTGCAAAGGGAATTTTCGGTATATAGTTTCCACCACCATTTCATGAGAAGTGCATTATTGAATTGGTTTAGGTCCAAGACCCCAAGGCCTCCCTGCTTTTTTGGTTGGCAAATACGCTTCCAACTAGTACAAGAGACCCCCGTTGCCTTGGAGTTTCCTCCAACCCAAAAAAATCTACTCCTCATTTGATCGATCCTGGCTATAACCCACTGGGGCAGCTTGAAGAATGAGGCAAAATAGGTTGGCAAGGCATTAAAAATAGAGTTGATTAGAATGAGTCTCCCTCCCATAGATAAGAGACGACCTTTTCACGTGGACAATCTCCTTTCAATTTTAAGGAGAAGAGGTTGCCAGTCCTGCTTCTTGAGCCTGCCTTTTGAAAGTGGCATTCCTAGATATTTGGTGGGCAGGGAGTCTTGTTTGCAGCCTAATATGTGAGCAAATGCGTGAAGCTTGGCCTGAGAGTGCCCAAAGTAAAGGATAAAAGATTTGGTGAGGTTGATATGGAGGCCGGAGACATTCGCAAAGAGATGCAGGAGCACTTTAAGATGGAGCACGTCTTGCTCATTCCCTTTGCAGAAGATTAGTGTGTCATCGGCAAACTGGAGAATGGAGAGGTGAGCTAAGGATCCTTGCAGGTTAAGCTCAGAGAAAGTGCCATTTTCTCTGCCAGTGCGCAACATTTGTGCAAGAACATCAACAACTAGGATGAATAACATCGGAGATAGAGGATCACCTTGCTTGAGACCCCTCCTAGAAACAATGGTCTTACCTCCAATGCCATTGACCAAAATATTGGATTTGGTAGAATGAAGGATGGCTTTGATCCAAGAGCACCAGCGTGGACCAAATCCTCTTGCAGTTAGGAGCTGCTCTAAAAATTCCCAGCTAAGAGTATCGAAAGCCTTGCGGAAATCAATTTTAAGCATTAGAGTATCTGATTTCTTAGAAAAGCACAGGTTGATTGCTTCGTGAGCCACAAGAAAGCAATCTACCGTAGATTTACCTTTGAGGAAGACACTTTGTGAAGAGGATACTAGAGTATGCAGAATAGGGCTCAATCTGTTAGCTAGTATTTTGGTGAATATCTTCATGGAGCAATTGAGCAGGCTAATGGGACGGTAGTCAGATACTGAGGAGGCGCCTTCACATTTAGGAATGAGAACAATGGTAGAGTAGTTGAGTCTACCAATGTTAGCTTCCCTATTTTGGATGGCCAAAAGCATACAACACAGATCATCTTGGTTAGTCTCCCAGTGCTGTTGATAGAAATGCATAGAGAAGCCATCGGGTCCCGGTGCTTTGTCTCCATTCATGCTGAAGATTGCTTGCTTGATTTCTTCCTTACTGAATGGGGCTTCAAGAACAGATGGGTCAGTAGTTGTGGGGGGATATAGAGAGGCCCAATCGACTTTGAAGTCTAGAGTTGAGCTGGTGCCACAAATTTCGTGGAAATGTTGCTCAAAACATGATCTAATTGTAGACTGATCGGTGATGTGGTCACCATTGTGAATGAGGGAGAAAATGAAGTTCTTGCGTTGCCTCCCATTAGCCATAAAGTGGAAGAATTTTGTGTTTGCATCACCCTCTTGGATCCAGGTAATTCGTGATCTTTGTCTCTAGTAAGTGACTTCTGCTCGTACCAATAGTTGATACTCTGCATGGGCAGCGGAGAGCTCAGCAGACTGGGAGGGGTTTAAAGCTTGGGAATCAGCTAGGATGTCGAGGCTGTGAATAACCTCAAGGAGGGACTTCTTACGTTGCGGAATGTGGCCAAATTCCTCATTTTTCCATCGTCTAATCCTTCTCTTCAAAAGTACTAGCTTCTTGGCAAATATGTCTACCTTTGATACTGCGAAGCTGAAGCTCGACCACCAAATGAAGATGTTATGATTGACGTTCTTGTGGGAGCCCCACACTTTCTTAAATTTGAAGTAATGAACTTTGTTCTGAATAGCTTGGGAGTCAAGAATAATAGGGAAGTGATCTGAAGCAATGCGGGGGAGGGAGTGCTGAATACAAGCGGTGAATGATTGATCAAATTGATTGGAGATCAAGAATCTGTTTAATCGTGCAAATGAAGGATAATCTCTTAGGTTAGATCAGGTGAACTTCCGACCTGCTAGCGGAAGATCAATGGGTTGTAGTTGCTCAATCCAATTGCGAAAGTTTTTCATATCTCTGCTAGAGCCAGAACCTCTATTTCTTTCTTGATTGGAAATAGTCACATTGAAGTCCCTACAGACTACCCAAGCATCACAAAGTAGTCTTCTTTGGTGTAAGATTTCATGAAAGCAGAGGTCTCTGTCATCAAGTTCAAATGGGGCATAGACGGAGGTTAAGGACCATTCCAAGCCAGATGACCTGATGCGGAAGGAAAGGGAAATTGAGAAGATGTCGATTGCACAATAAAGGCAGTCTAGGACATTGTCATTCCAACCAATTAGAATACCGCCACGACTATCAATGGCATCTAAGGATCTCCAATTGGTGATTACATTGCCTCCAATAGTAGAGAGTTTGCGGGAAGAGGGCTTGGATAACTTGGATTCTTGCAGACAGGACACAGTGATTTGAGCGTTGCGAAGGCCATCTTTGATTAGGGCAAATTTGTAGGGGTTGCCTAACTCCCGAACATTCCAACTGCCGATCTTCATTGAAAAAAAGACTAACACACAACAAAAAACAATAGCAAGCTAGGGTGCCAATAATCTCAGGCAACTAGTTGAGTTGTTTCTGTTGATATGGGGGATCAACTGCAACCTCTACAACCTGCTTGAGTTTGTCGACTGAGTGTGGCCCAGCAGCCTCCACTCCTACTGATTCATCTACCTCAATGATATCCTCGTTAGAAAGCACAGCGAAAGTATTACGGCATGCATTAGTAACTGAAAGCTTAGAAGAGGAGGTACCTGCATATTTGCGAAGGGACGCAGCCTTAACAGAGGATCAAAGATGTTGCAAAATGGCCTAGACGAAGAGATTTTGGTGGCAGATCTGCTGCGCTTGCTGGCTCCTTCTTCAAAACTCGGGGGGGGGGGGGGGGGGGCAGAGCCTGAGCAAGAGGAGAAGACATTGTAGCGACACCTAGGGATGAGGGATTTGGTCTTGAAGCTGGCTGCTCTTGCTCCCCTGGTGCCTGAGCTGAATTGGAAGGTCTTTGGGGCCTCAAGTTTGGTAACGCGCTTGGTGACCACTGCCTCAAGTGCCGACTCCACTGCAGGTTGAATTTCTAGGAATAGGGACTGAGGAATATTGACAATCTTGCCTTTCCACTCCACCTGGCACACGTCTTCTTCAGGTATGATATCGTGCGAACTGGCAGAGCTGTCGGGGTGGGTTTGAGATGTAGCAGTAGAAATTTCCAAATTACACTTGGGAGAATCAGATTGAATCTCAATGATAGGGGGAGCGTTGACGACCAAGTCAGTGCTAGGTTTTCCTCAACTGGCACCGCTATTTGCTGAGGATGTTGGGGAGGGACCACTTTTGGAACTTTCTCACTTAATTCTGCCATACCAGAAATATTCAAAAATTGATTTGCAAAAAAGGAAAGATTTTGTGGCGGCGGTGACTGTGCCGTGAATCCCTTAACCGAACGATCTGCCTCCTAGATCTTTGCCTTTTCTTTCTGATTTCCGATGATTCCTTGATTTCCTTCCGAAATATGTGGGGGATTAATTGCCATGTGCTGCTCCGGCGGCGCTTCCCTCCGACGCTAGAAACTAGTGGATGAGCCAGTGTTTGGAGAAAAAAGTTGCACCTTACCGTTGGCAACATCAGCAGATGGGATGGGGTTACCGAGGATAAGCACAGGTACCTCATGAATTTGAAGCTCCTTGGTCCAAGGCACTTGATAGTGGATGAGGATGTTCTTCGGAATGTGGCCAACATCTTCTACTTCAATTAGAATAAGAGCTTGATCACGAGAAACCACATTTTTCATATCGCCGCTCATGGCAACATACTTGCCGAAAAGCCGAATGATCTGCTTAATGGAGCTTTGGTTCCACATGTGAAAAGGCAACATAAGAATGTTGATCCAAATGTAACTTGGCTTCGGCTTCATCTTGGCTCCATACTCCATCGACCATGGAGAGAAAGTTGCATTAAAGTCAGAGAACTAGAAGACACCGTCAGCAATCGCCCTTTTGGCCTCTTCCTCCGATGGAAATTGAACGTGGAAAACTCCATTACTAACCCTCTTAACCTCCCACCATCCTCCTTGTCACTTCCAAGCGAAGTTTAGAGCGCTCTCAACAGTTGCCGAATCTGGGCGGGAGCGAGGGTTAATCAGATGAAGAAAAGCGCTTGCATACAGCGCAGGAAGGGCGGATGCTATTTCTGAGTTATGGGCTATCTCAATGGCCATGGATTCTCGCCTGTTAAAGATCAGACAATCGTGAACACGATGGCCGAATTTCTGGCTGTTAAAACAGTGAATCCCGCCTCTGCGGCAGTCTACCGCTAGGTGATCAGTGTCTCCACATCGCATGCAGCGAGTCTCTATTTTTTTCCGACGATTTTGGTGATGAGGCTTGAAACGGTTAGGGGGTAGGGATTTGGGGGGAATGAGGTTTTGGGGAGAAGAGGGGGATTTTTTTTGGTTGGGAAGAGAGTGGGATAGAATGCAGGAAGGGTGGGCGGTGAAATCGAGGGCGATAATGATGAGGAGCAGGGGCCATTAGAACCTGAGCATAAGATCTTCTCTTGTTTCAAGGCAGCCATGTTTGCTCCTCTCTCCTCTCTCCTCTCTCCTCTCTCATTTTTATTTTTTATTTTATTTATTTTTATTTTTTATTTTTTAAGAAGAAGAAGAGAAGGAAGAAGGATTGTTGTTTACTTTTTCCACTCTCAAAAAAATGTGGCTCTATATGAACAAGCTTTTAAAAAGATGTAGTATTTTATCTGCTTGCAAACTACCTACCCCGAGCTACCAAATTTACTATTTGTGACAGTAATTTACTGTTTACTTTTCTGTTTCACTATGCATAAAAATTGTGTTGGATATATAGGTATATTCTCAATATAATAGAATATTATTGTGTATAATGTTCTATGGGGCAACACGTGCTTTGCACGTGTTATCTGTTTAATTGTTGGACCGGGTTGAGTGGGCATAAAGCCCAGTACCCTAAACCCAGTTCATCTCATATAAAAGCTGGTCTAGAGGTAGTGCTCTGTGATATTCCAATACTGATAAGCAGGGTATAATATCTTAAGATTGTTAGAGATCAAGATGAGTAATTAGGGTAGAGTTTATCTCATAGCCGCTTAAGATATTATACCCTGCTTATCAGTATTGGAATATCATAGAGCACTACCTCTAGCTTTTATATGAGATGAACTGGGTTTAGGGTACTGGGCTTTATGCCCACTCAACCTGGTCCAACAATTAAACAGATAACACGTGCAAAGCACGTGTTGCCCCATAGAATATTATACACAATAATATTCTATTATATTGAGAATATACCTATATATCCAACAAATTGAACATTTTTTCTTTTCTTGTGTCAAGGTGAAAGTTCTTGAAAGTTAAGGAAACACTTCACTGTACCCACTAAAGAAAACTGGTCATAATCGTACTGTGTGTTGAAGTGCAACCGCTATCGTTTTGTATTCTCATTGCTAAAGATAGCATTTAGAAATAGCAATAGAAGGAGCACGCTGCAGTCGTCCAAATGTTTAAAAGCAGAAACGACGGATGATGTTCATCTGTCTTTGTATTTTTATTTTAATTTTTATTATAGGTATTCGGTGATTTTAAACGAAAAAAAAGTCAAAAAAGTCAAAAACTGACCAAACGGATGAAGATCACCCGTTTGGTGAGTTTTGACTTTTTTTTAATTTTTTTTTAAAAAAAATATCATAAAAAATCACCAAAAAAAAATCAAAAACTAACCAAACGGATGAAGATCATCCGTTTGGTGAGTTTTGATTTTTTTTTTTTTTTTGTTTAAAATCATTAAAAAATTAAAAAAAATCAAAAAAATTAAAATAAAAACACCAACCGGATGAAGATCACCCGTTTGGGTTTTTTTCAGTGATTATTATTTTTTTAAAAATTGTTTTCAACGAAGAGACGGAGGATCTTCATCCGTTTCTCGGTTTTTTTAACTAGACGGATGATGTTCATCCGTCCCTTTCGTCAAACGGATGAACATCTTCCGTCTCCTATATTTAGCAATTGCCTAAACCCTCTCCTAACTTTAGCAGGGTACTGTGTGCTCCTATTCTAAATTTTGAGTTTTTAGCAAACGACTGCGTAGCATTTTTCTAATCCTATTTCTAATTTTTGAGTTTTTAGCCAACGACAGTGGATGCTCTAACAAGACGAAAAATGGCTTTCCATTTTTAAAAACAATTGAAACCCAAAGTGCAATACTGCAATTTCATATACAGAAGAAGATAGCTTACAGTCCACAGCAACATGGAACATATAGTTGAAGCAATTTAAGCTCATGTAACATATCTCAACCATATCATGGCAAAATAGTAAATATTAAATAGCAAAAGGGGCGTTTGCTACACTGGTAGTGTGCCATAACACAACAAATTTAAAAAAAAACCCTCCCCTTCCCCTCCGATGCTGCTGGACTTCTTCTCCGACGCTTCCTCCAGCCCATCTCTCTTCCTTCTCCGATAACAACGAACGCTGCATTCTCTCCCCCATCCCACTGTCACACACAGCAGGATGACTAGCAAGCTCCCCCCCATCATCCTTCTTCTAATTCGCCTTCTTCATGCTATCGGAGCTAGAACTCAGTGGGTGCGGGCCTAATGAGAAGGTCTGTCATCCACCGGCACCACCAACGCCTGAAACAACCCCAATGGCACCACTGCTATATGAAACAACATCTGCGCACCCTCCACCGCAGCATCCTCAACCACCACAGTCAATCATCTTAATACCCAACCATTCTCCTCTCCCTACTGCAGTTGCTCCACCCACAGCTATCCCGTCTTCCTCTCCTAACCTGGCCAACTCCCTTGAAGAGAGAGTTGCTCAGGGGCTCAGACACACTCGCTCTCCGACATGTGCACACCGAAGTGCGCATCAGCGTCATGAGGAGGGGAGATGGAATCATCATCACCATAGAGAAGAGGCTCCCAGGGGCTATAGGCATCATCGCTATGAAGTGGAGTCCCATGAGGGAAGGGCCCAAAGAGGGGGTCCTCGTATCGACCACGACGGGCGTAAGAGAACTTGCCCCTCAGGCCAGCATCCCCACAGGGTGTACAACCATGATCATCGTCCTCAGTTTCACCTCCGTCCCAATACAAGCCACACTTGCAACACAAAGTCTCAGAGCAACACCCCAAGGGTGCAAGCTGTTCCCATCACAACAACCACAGAGCATACCAATCACCTACTCGTGCCCCTTCGTCCAAGCCCCCCCAACCAAACACTCACCACTACCCTAACCCACCACCCCACGAGAACTCCACGCTTAAATCCAGCGTCGAGAGAGCCCATGAGGGGGCCCTGCAAGAAGGGATTACAGCAATGGAGAACTCGGGAGAAGGGGAAGGGGGGACCGTGGATACAAGTGCTAGGTAAAAGAAGCAAAAGACAGAGCGTTTCACCCAACCAACAAATCGAACAACACCAACACACAAAGAAGCAAAGGAGGGGGAGAAAGAAGCCTGTACTGTGCTTCAACTGTGGAGATTTAGGCCACTACAGGAGCGAATGCACTAAAGAGGTTTGTTGTCTAAAGTGTATGAAGTGGGGGCACTTGTCTTATGTTTTTACCAACGTGGTTGAAACTCACACCGACGACGATAGACCGGTGAGCCGAGGAAGGTCACCAAAGAACCCCACTTTCATTCGCCTCGCAAACAGCTTAGAGACGATCAAGAACGAGGAGAGATGGCTTCGTGAATGGTGTGCAATCGCCAAGGTTACAACGGAGAGCCCTTCAGAAGTACATCTACTCCAAGCCCTCAATGAAAAATGGCCAATGAAAGCACATAGAGACTGGGTAGCAAACAAATTGTGCCACTTACAGTTCTTGGTCTCTTTCCCATTGCCGGCGAAGGTTATTGATGTGATTGGGTTGGGGAATATCGACTTCGGCCACTTTAGAGTCGAATTCAAAGCATGGACACCTAGCTTCGGAGCAGAGCTACCTCAAGGGGACTTTTACTGGATTTGGATCCATAATGTTCCACTTCACTTTTGGAAGAGAGAGGCTCTCCAAGAGATCGTCATCGAGTTTGGGTCTATAGTAGAGATTGACGAGAAGACGGTGCGAAGACCAGAGATAGTCTCGGCTAGGATGCTCATAAGGAGCACCGACATAGCGCTGATGCCTCGCTTCGCCAAAATCTTCTCTTTTGAAGACTCATATCTCGTCAGGTTCGTCCTCGACAAGCGAGTGGAACCAACATCAGAGCAGCCGGCCATCATCTCTCATGCTCCTGCATTGTCGCTCAGAGATAACAGATCATACAGGCAAGTGGTGGTGCCACAGTGGGATCTCACCATTGATGGAGCTCACGAAGTGGAAAGGACTCACAGAGAGCTCATCAAAGCGGTGAGAGGGCAGGAGCGAAGCCAAGGAGGCGTGGCAGAAGGATCAGAACCGGGGAGTTGCACTAATCTCAAAGATGGTTGAGGAAGAGCCACGACCATCAGATCCAATGACCCAAGACTCCCAGGGGCGTCTACATCATCAGATCCGACGGTGGCTCAGAGCAATAGGCCAGATTTGGAAAGTCTCCCTGCGCAGAGAAGTAACCTGCGACAGGAGGACCAAGGCAAAGCTCAAAGTGGCAGTCTTCACATGGGATTTGGTGGGAAAAAGGCCAGACTGGAGAAGATAATGGATTCTGGTCGTGCTAAAGCGAAAAAGAGCAAAAGCGACCCACCGAACGACATACAAGACAGGCAGAGCAGTCTCCAAAAGGGGCAAGAGTGGTTAGCGGTGGGTAGAAACTCGACAGAGCAGACTTCCATTCCGGGGAAGAAGACGAAGCTCGAAAGCGCCTCTAAAAGAGTTCTCACCCAAAAGGAGAGCGACCACAGAGAAGGGGCTCTCGATTTGGCAAAAGAACAAGCTCTGAGTGCTAAGAGAGCTGGTAATGGCAGCAGAGAAGAAGGGAGGAAAGTGAAAGAGAAGGGAGCAGGTGAAGAATGCAGTGAGAAGAAGAGTTCTGAGACTCTATTAATAACGCCCTCGACCACAGATCCCACTTATCAGCTTGTGCCACGTGGAGGTGGTGACAGAAGCGAGGAGGCGCGCAGAGCACGTGCAACGTTAGAGACTGCAGCAGATGGCGGGGGTTTTGAGAAGAGGGGTCTATTCCTCCGCGGAGGAATAGAAGACGTAAATGAGTCTGGCGGTGAAGCGGAGAATAGAAGGAGGGGTATTTATATAAGTGTTAGTAGGCCCAAAGACGGACCCAAACACAATCAAAAACAGCTACAGATGAGTAGTGGACCCATTGAGGGGTCCGCGACTGGAAGCACTACTATTCTGACAAAAGCATCTACAATTAGCGGGCTCATTGAGGAGTCCGCGACGAGAGAGATTCCTTTACAACTGGATACTCAGCAGGCTGATAGTGATGAGGACTTAGCAGAGCGCTTAAATTTAGACCAAGAATTCTCATTTTCGGAGGAGGAATCAGAGGATCTTGAGTTTGTAGCCGCTACGCAGTGTGAGATCTCTCCAGAGATAGTATTATCCACCTTCCCAGCACCTGACTTGGGTCGTAGAGCACCTAGCAGAATAGTGGGATTCAGGGTACAACGGTCGCCTAAGAGGGCTCATGCGGAGTCCCTAGAGGACTACCTAGAGGTTGCCGCGGCAGCCAAAGCAGCAATATTCGATGATGGAGGTATGAGATGTTTTTTAGCTTATGTTTTAAATTTCATGTCAGATTCAGAAGTTTTTTTCGTAGCTCATACCTGTGGTTTAAAAGTTTGTGACAGAGAGCGTAATGCTCTTATGATCAACAAAATTAGAGGGTGGGAAATGAATCGGGCTAAGACGAACTCTCAGATAGACACACAGTCTACCTCTGACTCGATGGAGGTTGGGAAGGAAGACACCCGCCCCATACCCACGATTAACCTTAACACAGTCACCCAATGAATACACTGTTCTGGAATGTTAGGGGGCTGGGGGATAGGGAGAAGAGAGATATGGTTAGGGACGTTATTAAAAGTTCCAAGGCGGATGTAGTTGGATTACAGGAGACCAAACTGACGAATGGGTTTAAACTCAAAAGAGTTGGGGGCAGCAGGATCAAGGAATGGGTGCTACGCCCGTCTGCAGGGGCATCGGGGGGATTGCTATTAGGTTCAACCCGGATGTCTTCACCTGTTCTGAGGAGCACTGCAGAATGTTTTCCCTAACTATCCGACTAAAGCGACGATCTGATAATTGGATGCAGACTATCACGGTCGTCCATGGGCCGAATGTGGCCGCAGATCGTGAAGTCCTCTGGCAAGAACTTATCGGTATTCGCCAACATTGGCAGGGAGCGTGGATAGTCGGGGGGGACTTCAATATCACCATATTTGCTTTTAAGCACAAGGGAAGAGGGTCCAGCGACAGGCACAGAGAAGAGTTCAATAGGGTGATTGCGGAACTAAAACTAATCGATATCCCTATCAATGACAGACTATTTACATGGTCCAACATGCAAGCAACCCCGATTATGGCCAAATTGGATAGAATTCTTGTGTCGATGGATTGGGAGGCTAAATTCCCATTAGCAAGTGCTAAATCTATTCCTAGACCGACGTCAGATCACACTTCGGTCCTACTTGATGCCGGGGTACATGGATCTCAAAGGCCAAGGAGATTCAGATTCGAGAAGGCTTGGCTGGAAATTCAAGGATTTCATCACATGGTTATGGAAAATTGGGCGCTACCAACCACTGGTACTGATGCAGCATCCCGATGGTGTGAAAAGTCCGCAGATTGAGAAAGCAGCTGCGTAGGTGGAACCGGTCTAGATTTTCGACCATTTGGCATTCAAAAGACTCCTTTTTGGAAGGCATTGACGAACTACAAAGGCTGGAGGAAACAAGTGTCCTATCACAAGATGAAAGAAATAGGCTGCTAGACCTACAAGAAAATATCGCCAATCTTTATAAGCTGGAAAAGATCAAATGGCAGCAAAGGTCGAGGCTTATGTGGCTCAAAGAGGGAGACGCGAACACGGCCTACTTCCACCGAGTGGCAAGCGCAAGACGCAGGTCCAATCTAAGCTTGTCACTACAAATGGATACGGGAACCTCGCAAGACGAAGCTATGATTTCCAAAATCTTTCAAGATTACTACAAGGGCCTCTTTGGGAAGAAGAACGATTTCAGGGTCCCGCTCAGGGATGACTTCTGGCAGGACTGTCAGAACGAGTCAGCGCAAACGCTCTCTAACTTGGAAATTCCTTTCTCGGAAATGGAAGTGGAAAATGCCATCAAACAAATGGGAGCAAACAAGTCACCTGGGCCGGACGGATTCCCAATGTTGTTTTACAAGGTATTCTGGGAGGAAATAAAAGGGAACATTATGCCGTTGATGGATGAATTCTTCCATAACAATCTCAGATTGGGCATGTTCAACTTTGCAAAAGTTGTGCTGATCCCTAAGAGAGCGGAATCTTCAAGGGTGGGGGATTTTAGACCGATCAACCTCATAAACTGCTCAGCTAAGATCATCACAAAGGTCCTGGACATCCGCCTGGGAAGCTTAATGGACAGTTTAATTTTCAAAAATCAGACTGGTTTTATCAAGGGCAGATGTATCCTGGACTGTGTGGCTACTGCAGAACAGGTCATCCACCACTGCCATACGGGCCAATCTAAGAATTTCCTCCTCAAACTAGACTTCGAGAAAGCATATGACTCCGTGGACTGGGAGTGCTTGATGGAAGCTCTCAGAGGGAGAGGCTTCGGGGATAAATGGGTTAGGTGGATCAAACAGTGTTTATACACTGGTAAAACAGCAATCTCGGTTAATGGGCGGTCGGGTCCACTGTTTCCTTGCAAGAAGGGGCTTCGACAGGGGGATCCACTGTCTTCCCTGCTTTTCACCATTGTCTCAGATGTTCTGAGGGCCATGCTAGACAACTGTCGGAGGAATGGTTGGATAACGCCTGTGGGTAGCAGTCACTCTAACCAAGGGTGCACAATTCTCCAATATGCTGATGACACCCTGCTATTTGGTAACGGGAACAGGTCCGAGACAATCTGCTTTAAAGGGCCCATCTACTGCTTTGAAGTATGGTCAGGTCTCAGGATTAATTTCCACAAAAGTGCTTTGATTCCCATTGCACTCTCAGATGTAGAGGCACATGACCATGCGACCATTCTACACTGTATGACAGATGAGTTTCCGATCAAATATTTAGGGCTCCCACTCAAGATAGGAAAGCTTACTAAGTTGGACTAGCTCCCTATCATAGACAGGGTGGAGGACAGGTTGTCGGGATGGAAAGAAAAATCGCTTTCCCTCGGTGGCAGAGTGGTCCTCATCAACTCAGTATTGTCTAATCTGCCCATTTATTGCATGTTATTTTTTGAGCTTCCTAAATGGATAATCCAAAGGATCGACCGAATCCGTAAAAGGTTCCTTTGGAAAGGGGCAGACTCGGATAGGGGAGGATACCACCTGATTAAATGGAGTATGGCTTGCATGAAGAAGAAGCATGGAGGGCTACGCATCATCGACCTTAGAGACATGAACCTTGCCCTTCTGGGAAAATGGTGGTGGAAGGTATTTCACCACAGCGGGGAAGGCTGGCAGGATTTCATTCAACCATACCTTCGGGGAAAAGGTACGAGAAGTTTAGGATTCCGAGTAGGGTCTAGTGTTTCTCGATTTTAGAAAGGAATTACCAAAGCAAGCGGACCGTTCAACTCAGCAGTTACCTCAACTATAGGAAATGGACGGTCTACCAGATTCTGGTGAGACAAATGGTGTGGTGCCCATACACTCAAGGAAACCTTCCAGAACTGTATGAGAAAACGAACCGACCAAATATATCGGTGGCTGAGACCTGGAAGAGGGGCAATTGGAGACCGCCATTTCGAGGAACCCTTACTCCAAAATTACACCAGCAACTGCTTGAATTTCAAGCACACATCACACGGACCGGTGCGAGGTGTGTTCAAGGCCCAGATCAGATGTGCTGGGGACTTGAGTCCAAGGGAGCTTTCACGGTTAGATCTCTGTATCACCGAATTCACTATCGAGGATGCAGACCCAGCTGGGCCCAGGTGTTATGGAAGGCGAAAACCCCCCTTAAAGTCAGGGTCTTCCTCTGGCTAGTGCTCAACAATGCAATCCTCACCAGAGAGAACCTTGCCAAAAGACAACCCCAGATAGCGACCAACTGTGGATTCTACAACATGCATGTGGAGAATTTGAATCACCTCTTTATTCACTGTCCAAGGAGTAAGGCAACTATGGTAGAGGTGTTACGAGCCTTAGGAATAGGTGACTATCCCAACGAATATGAGGATTTGTGGATTGGCCCCAAATTTGCCTCGATTCGCCACGAAATGAAGGATGCGTGGTACATTGCCATTGCGGCAACTACATGAGTGTTATGGCTAGACAAAAATAATTTCTATTTTCGTGCTTCATGTAATAGTATTTCTGGTAATCTTACTTATATCATGCATCTTATCTCTTTTTGGGGTACAGCTGCTGCCGCAGGAGCGAGAGGGAGAATTGCCAGAGTCTTCCATGTGGAAGAATTTGATGATGAGGAGTTAGAGTTTGGGCCGACACTGGATTGAGGGGTTGCGCCCTCCACACTCATCAGAGTTTCATTAGCCGTAGTCTCCGCTACTTGGTTTTTTGTATCGACCTACTGTACTTTTGGGTGTATGATGTATGGATGATTAGACCCACCCCGAGAATTTTGTTGGGAGATTATGTTTTATTTTCTGTACTGTACTTTTGTATTCTTCCGGTACACCGGGTTTGTTTTATTAATCTCTTATTAATGAAACATAGTGACGTTATTCCACTTTTTTTTGTACTGTTCGTTCTTTTGCCCCTTTTTTTTTATAGTTATAATTTTATTTATTTTGCTTTTTCTTAGTTCTTTCGTTATTTTGATATGTTTTGTTATTTTTGAGTTTGATGAAATTGCTCTGACACAATTGATCAAACGTGGCAAATTCAGCAGCATGTACTACTATAACTCGGCTTTATTTGAATTGAAGTTAAATCTCACTTATTGCGCTTCTGCTGTTTTCATCCTTTTCAATGATCTTTATTTTAAATAGAGCTAGTATCGGGTTCTATTGGGTCGGGTTCTCAACTATCCTGATTCGGATCCGGTACCTCACGGATTCAAAAATTGAACCTTGACCCAGACTTGCGAGAACCAGGTCCGGGTTAAAAAAATCTAACCATCGAATTTGGTAGCGAGAAATAAATATTTACACTTAAGTATTTTACACCCGATATCCTACGGTTCCAACAATTTTTGTACTTAAGTACTTAAATAAATATTATATTTACACATTTATCTTTAAACATACTACTTACATGTATATTTCTATAACTCTATTATTCAAATTTCATATTTTTGAGGTATTTTTAACGGCGGATCCGGACCCGGACTCGGCATCGGGTCTTATTTTAGGATCCGGATCCGGACCCGGACCCGGATCTGAACCTGTATAGATCGGGTCAGTTCCGGTTCAATATCGGGTTCGGATCGGGTCCGGGTAACGGATAAATATGACAGTACTAGTTTTAAACCTACTAATTGTCTCCTTGTTTATTGGATTTTACTCAACTGTACTAATTTAATCTCAGATTTACTACTATACCTCCAAATAAGCTGTTTGGAGAACTGAAAGCAAGAGGTTGAGAGGAATTGGAGGTGAGAGAAATTGCAAAGTAGGGGTTACGAAAATATCCTTACAATCTGGGCCTCATCCTCCGGTGTCCCTCTTGGGCTCTTAAAGAGAAAAATGGAATGAATAGACTGTAAATTATGATATTTTGAGGATGGAAGAAAGAAAGAAGTAGATTGAGACCACGTGCTCTACGAGAAGAATAAGGGTAGTTTAGGGATTTGATGAATACTGTCATATATCTCTAATCTTTAATATTATATTTGATGAATACAGTCATATATCTCTAATCTCTAATATTATATTGGGAGAAGGCCTTAGTGTCATTTGTAAATATTTTATAATTCTACCAACCCGTGTAACACACATGCATAACTATTATAAAAGAGATCCTAAGTTCAAATCAAGACTATATCTAAATTTTTATTTTAAAAAATATATTTATTAAAATGTGCATCACACGTGTAAACTACTTGTAATATTATAATGGAAGAGTTGAGGTTGCCATTTATAAACAACATATAATTTGTAGACAATCAACTATCTAATCTCAACAATTTATTTTAAAGTGCGAGTTATATTAACCATTCATTTACTCAACTGTTGTTAGTTACCATAATATCCTCAAAGTTCAAATTTATTTACAGCATAATTATTTACAAAGGTGTCACTCATATGAAATAAAAGTTTGTGCCACTGAGTATGTATGAGTAAAGAGATGTCTCAGGTTCGAGGCCAGATTAAGTCTTATTATTTACTCTAAAAAAAGTTGATCAGCTGCATCGCACGTGCAGATTACTAGTAACTATTATAATGAGAGAGTTGGAGTTGTCGTTTGTAAGTATACCAACTTACGTGTATTGTCTGTGCATAACTAATATATGAGATATTTCAGATTCGAGGCCATACTACGTCAGAGTTTTTACTTAATTTTTTTATTAAGACGTGCATCGCACACGTAAATTACTAGTATAGATTACATTTTAAGAGGTGTAAGATCATCCACACGTTTTTGGCCAAATTTGGCAAAATGAAAAAAAAGGTGAAATGACAATATGTAAGTTTCTTTGCAGTGGTTGTTTGCTAAAATTTGAAAGAAAAAAAATTTCGGACGGATCATGTTGTTCCGTCCAAGAGGCTTTTTGATCATTTTTACATCAATTAAAATGGTATTAGTTATTAAATGGTCATTAGTGATTAAATTAGTCATTAATTTAAGATTAAACTATGATTAAAAAAGAAACTTAATGATTATTCCATTAAATTAATACTTAAACCATAATTTGGGGCTCTTTGTTGGAACGAGACATGTTGTCTCGTCCAAAAATTTTTGGGTGTTGGACGGGACATGTCCCGATGCCTTTTAAAAAAAAAAAAAATTAATTTCATAGTATGGAACAAGTTGTTTCATCTGATAGTTTTTTTTTAATATAAAAAAAAAATTAAACAATCATTGGATGACACAACTTGAATCGTCCTATTGAATTAAAAATAGGGGAACGAAACAACCCTATATTTTGAAAATCCATAAATAGTTTCTCATATTAGAGGCGACACCGTTCTCACTTTCTCATATTTTGGAAAAATGAGAAACCACTGCAGTCCTCATATGAGAGCATCCACACTCGTTTCTTATTTTGCCATTTTTCTCAAAATTTGGCAAATTGAGAGCAGCACTCGTTTCTCATTTTGCCAAATTTTGAGAAAAGTGGGAACAATACCGTTTCAAATATGAGAAACGATTTGAAAATTCTCAAATTATAGAGGACGAAACAAGATGTTCTGTCCCCCCTTTTTAAAAAAAATTCAATCGGACAATACAAGTAGTGTCTTCTAAGATTTTTTAATGTTTTTTATAAAAAAAAATATCGGACGAAACATGTTGTTCCGTACGATAAAAAAAACAAAAAAGTGGAACGGACGGAACAACTTGTTCCATCCTCTCGTTTCTTTTTCTTTTTTGAAAAATTTAATCCAAGTCCAAACCACTTCATAAAAGTACAAGTTATACTCTCTCCAAATTAAAAAAATGCTTTGAAGTCCAAGAGGATAGAAAAATATTTTTTAAATAATAAAAATCTATCAGATGGAACAAGTTGTTCTATCTGTCCATTTTTTTTTCTCAATTACCAAATTTTGTTAAACAACGGCTGCAGATAAACTCTAGTTTTTTCCATTTCTCATTTTGCTAAATTGTTAAATTTGGCAAAAACGAATGTGGATGGATGTTCTAAGAGGTATATTGGGATGTTTTCAAATTCTTTTTTTTGATGAAACGGATAGAGACTTGCGACTCCAGCCAAGCAAACGATAATATAAATCAAAATAAGTACAGAACAAGTTTTACAAGCCGTAAAACCATATAATACAGATGGCGAAAAGAAGAATACCCGAAGACATCACCAAACTAACACCCTACAGCAAAACTGGCAACAACAAAACAGGAAGAAACAAAAAGAAACAGTGAAGAGAGACGATGTCGGGGGTTGCATGCGCGCTAACTGAGATGGCACTTGTACTCCTAGTCAACGCGAGATCGAACGATAGCTAGAGCCCGACTGCCTTAGGAGAGCGCTAACTGAGGCACCCGAGAAGCACCAACTGCACGGTGAGGCAAGAGAGAAGGAGGACCAGGCGACCACAGATAGGCGCCTGATACGAGGACAGAGCCATACTCGACGACTGCTAGACTAGCAGCCAAGCAAAGGGCAAGACCACAGCACAAAAAACCCCAGCCATGGCCTACAACTAGCAAACGATCGCAATGATGCGAACATAGGGGGAATGAAACTAGCTACAGACCACTCCATACCAGACCAGTGGTAAGAATAAAATCATAGGGAAGCGTTATTCAACCAAATGTAACGAGAAGGCTACAGTCACCCAAACGTCGCACAGAAGAGAGGAACAACAAAGAGATTACAAACACACAAAACAGTAAAATGCCTAGAAGCAAATGATAGGCAATCGCAATCAGAGCACCAGATATATAGAAGGCAGCTCCATAGAGCGCTCAAAAGCACCAAACCAACAAAATAACCCCACATCATTTACAGACATGGGACCCGGCCTGGAGCGCCAAGTAAAAATACATCCAGTAAAACATAAACAGCAAGATAGCAAAACCGCCATACATCCCAGAAAAGAACCAAGATAGGCTCTTCATAGCGGAACAAAATGAAGTTATATGAACAAGGAGGAAAAGAGAAAATAGCATCCACTGCGCTACAAGCACCGAATAAAAAATACCAAGCAAGGTGCGCATCAGCGCTGCTACCAAAAGAAGAAATCCCTCACCATCTTCAAACCTGCGATCAATTCGAAGGAAAACCAAGTAAAACCTTAAACAATAGGGATGATCCAATCAGTCGCAGAAATATAGAATAAAAGAAAAGAACTTATAAAGCATTAAGAGTGCAGAGACAACGTAAAGCGTCGTATAGCCAATGACTGAAAAGAGCATCTCTAGCTTCGATATTTAGCGCTGAAGACCAGAAATTAAACAGAAATAAATAATCTTCTATAATGCGAAGTATAGAGGAAGCGCAGTGTGTGAATAGCGTCTTGTTTCTTTCCATCCACGTGATCCAGATGATAGTCTGGACTGATAGAAACCAAGATTTGTGGTACTTTTTGTTCGAGGGAAGAATAGACCAGCAAGAGTAAAGTTTGGGAGGGATAGAATGGCATTCCCATGCTAGCGTGGTGATTTTCCACAGCGGGTGCGAGAACTCACAACCCACAAATAAGTGATCGACGTCTTCAATATTATTAGAACAGAGAGGACACAACTGGCCCCACGCTAAATTCCTTTTGTTGAGTATTTCAACAGTAAGCAGCCTATTGTTGAAAGCAAGCCAGGTGACAATTTTAACTTTAAGAGGAGCACAGGATTGCCAAATGAAGTTAGCGTGAGGGGAGAGTATGCCTCTAAAATTAAGAAAGTGATAAAAGGATTTAACTGAGTAAATTCTCGCTGAGTTCCAATGCTAAGCGATGTCTTCTTTTGGACTCCATTCGAAATTGTTAAGGGAAGAGAGGAGGTTGTTAAAATCAGAAATTAAGTGAGTCGGGAGATTGACAGATAAAGGGATAATCCAATGCCTTTGCGAGTTAATAATGGTGAACGAGTCTGCTACAGAGGCAAGGGGATTGGAAGCCAGGCGGAAGAGATTAGGAAAAGAAGAGGCGAGTTTGGTATTACCAACCCAAAGGTCAGAATAGAACAAGGTCTTGGATCCGTCGCAACAGTCATGGATGATACCGCAATGGAAAGCATCAGCCGTTTTCCAAACTCCCTTCCAGAATTGGGAGGCGTTACGGTGGATACTGGGAGGGAACTCCCACCATCGGCGATTGGAATAGCAGGAAGCTCTAATACTTTGGATCCAAGGTAAATGGTCGAATTTAAAAAACCTCCAAAGCCATTTGCCCAACAAGGCCATATTATGGTGTCTGAGATTCAAAACACCTAAGCCCCCATCCTCTTTTGAAGAGCAGATCAATTTTTAGTTGCTAAGGTGCGAGCCTGGCTTGTGAGTGGAGGAACCTGACCAGAAAAAGTTACTTCTAATTTGGTCTATCCTCTTGATAACCCAAGAGGGAACATAATAGAAAGACATCATATACAGAGGGATAGAAGAGAGGACCGAATTCAGAAGGATGAGTCTGCCTCCACGGGAAAGGAGTTTCCCAGTCCAAATGTTAAGCCTGGATTCTACCTTATCAATCATGGGCGACCAGTCTGATTTATGCAGTTTACCCCATCTCAAAGGGATACCCAAATACGTAATGGGGAAAGAGGCGATAGGACAGTTAAAGAAGTTGGATATCTCAGTCTGGCGGTTTGGAGATCCTCCCAACCAGAGAACCGAAGATTTTTGAAAATTGATCGAAAGACCCGAAGCCAGTTCGAAACAGTAGAGAAGAAGCATAAGGTTACGGAGAGTGTGAGGGTTTGGTTTAGCGAAAATGATAGTATCATCCACGTATTGCAGATTGAGAACACCATGAAAAAGACACGAGTCACCTAGCCCTTCAATGACCTGAGCTTCCCAAGCATTGCGAAGAAGTTTATTAAAAACATCTGCAACGAGGGAGAATAAAAGGGAAGAGAGCGGGTCACCTTGGCGAATGCCACATTTAATTTTGAATTTGTGACCTTCAGATTCATTTATTAAGATGGAAGAGGTTCCAGAGAAAAGACTGGAATTTATCCAAGCGATCCATTTAGGACCAAATCCCCTATTAATAAGAATGTCAAACAGGAAATTCCAGCTGACATTGTCGTAAGATTTTTGAAAATCTAGTTTGAGAAGAATACCTTCGGAGTTAGATCTATGACAATGAGAAATAATTTCTTGGGCCGAAGCAACACTATCAAGGATAAACCGATCCTTGATAAACCCCGATTGGGCAGGATCTATGAGGGGAGGAAGGACTACACTGAGCCTTGCGGAAAGAACTTTCATAATGATTTTGAAAGTGGTGTTGATAAGGCTCATGGGCCTAAAGTTCGATACAGTGTGCGCTCCCAACATTTTAGGGATAAGCACGATGTGCGCATAATTGATACGATCGAAAGAAAAGGATCCCTGGTGAAGTTATGTAAACATACGGAAAAGATCATCTTTAAAACAGTGCCAGGACTTTTGGAAGAAGAAAGCGGTGAAACCGTCCGGTCCTGGCGCCGATTCACTTTTTAAAGAGAAAACCTCTGATTTAATCTCCTCCAAGGAAAAGGGAATTTCAAGGGAAGAGAGGTCCTGAGACAGATGACCGTAAAGATGGTTTCAATCAAGGCTAATGGAATGCTGTTTGGGCGAACCGATAAGATTTTTATAGAAGGAGAGGAAAGTCTGATGGATCTCGTAATCGGAATTAATGCCGACACCGTTGTTAGAGATCGAAGAGATCCGATTACAACGTTGCCTGTGGGAAGCAAAATTATGAAAGAAAGTGGTATTGCCGTCGCCTTCCTTTAACCATCTACATCTGGCTCTTTGAGCCCATTTGATGTGGTCCTGGTAAAGGATATCAGCGTAATCTCGCTTACACGAAAGCCTTTCGGCCCGACCGGAGTCAGAAAGAGGATCCAGCTCCTCCAACTTATCCAAGGACTCAATGGAGGCTAGAAGAAAATTTGTAAGGAAATTAGTGCTATTCTGTCTATCGTTACGCCAAACTTTGCACCCGAATTTGATAGCGTGAAGTTTGAGGAGGATGCTACCTAGACCAGAAGATCCGGTAACTGCGGATAATCATTCCTCAATAAGGTTGACGAACAGTTGATCTTATAACCAGAACTTTTCGAAACGGAATTTATGATGTTGAGGGAAGGGGAAGTTGGAGTAGAGGGCGATGGGAACGTGGTCAGAGGAGGGGTTGGGTAATGCCTTTGTGAAAGTGTTGTGAAACTGGTTTATCCAATTAAGGGAAACTAGAAACCGGTCAAGTCTGGCCATCGTCGGAGATTAACGAAGGTTGGACCAGGTAAACGATCTACCGTTAAGCGGGAGATCGGACAACTGCAGAGAACGAATGCAGTCGTTGAAAATGGAGGAATGACAATCATAGGAGGAGGGGGTCGACCTTTCAGAGGAGAATCTGGTAACATTAAAGTCCCCACAGAGAAAACAAAGACTGTTAGTGTAATTGTGAAGCGATTGGAGTTCCAAAAAAGAGGGCGCCTATCTGAAGTGGAGGGACCATAAACCGAAATAACCGTGAGAGAACAATTGAGAGCCGTCCAGTGCAGTTGGACAATAAGGAAAAAATTAAGTCGTTGAACCTCAATTAGCGAGAAGACCGACTCTTTGAAGCCGAACAGGATACCTCCCCTCACTCCTATCGTGTCTAACGAGATCCATTTGGAGATAATGGAACCGCCGATAGAGTGAAAAATAGTAAGAGAGGGAAAATCGATCTTCAATTTTTGGATAGAGATAATACCACAGTGAGAAAAAATAATTAATTGATAAATAGCCTTTTGTTTAACGGAACAATTGAGTCACCGTATGAAGTTTTCAGATACTTTTTAGGGTTAAAAATTTTCAAATAGGGTTTAGAAAAGTAGTTTGACTTTTCAAAGGAATTAAAAGAAAGAACGTTTCTTCCCAAGACCTAAAATTTCTCCTGACCCCTTTCGCTTTCGCTTTTCAATATATGCTCTTAGTAATTGAACAAGTCTATGCTTTTACTTATTCTAGATTAACAAATAATGAAAGGTCAACGAGAAAGGGTCCATTTAATTAATTAGTAAACAATATTTCATATGTGATACCCTTTCACGTGCTAAAATTAATTAGTCCAATAACTGCATATATACAATTGAATATAAGATTATGTCTTGCGTGTAATCTCAAGGTTGACCACGTTTTAGTTATATATTATGCTTCAAGATATGAGTGATTGTTACTATCTAACCCACTTTCAATAAATATTTATTTCACCGACACACTTTCATAAAATATTACCTCCAACCGAGACTTTGTTAACATAATAATATAAAACAAAATTATTTATATAACCACACTTTAGAAATTATAAACTATAAAATCCCTTATAACCTTATAAAAACTGGACTGGATATTTCGCAGAAATTAAATAAATTAAAATTAAAATATCTTTCAAAATTTAAAATTAGATAAATTGATAGAAGATTAATAGAAAGAACGCATATAACTGACATAGAAATATCAAAATTTTTGTTAATAACAAGTAAAGTAACCGAGAAACTACCTAACGAAATACAAAACGAGATTGCATACAAAGTATTAGATTATAGGAACGAAGAAGCAAGCTGGTATTACCAACAACTATTATCATACAAGATCTTAAACTGTATGAATTAAGTTAGGATGGATAATATTACAAAGAAAGAACTATCAAAACTCTCAGAAATATATATGATAAACATTCAAGAGTTGGAAAAAGATTACAATGATTCAGAATTTATAGAAACTCTAAGAAAAGATGTAAAAATCATAAATAAAACATAAAAGAACTCTGTACGTATATAACAGATGACAATGAAGAAGAATTATGTATAACCGAAGCAAGTCCGAAGGAGTTAGAAGCTATAAAAATCTCAGTATAAATATTTTGGAAATAGAAGATTTAATGGCAAATCCCAATTTTGAGGAAGTAGAAAGCTTTGAGAAATTTAGACATACCAAATGAAGAAGTAAAAATGGATCAAGAAAAAACACAAAATTTTAACAAAACCTACAGAAAATCAAATTAATACATACGAAATCTTAAGACCACCACCTAACAAAATGCCTTATCACCTACCATGGAAATGACAAGACACAAAAAATAATATGTTAGGAAAAGATAAAAAAAAAAATGAAACCCCAAAATATGAACCTACATGCAGAACACTTCGAAAATGGAATAGCAGGAAATGGAGAATGCCTAGATCTAGACCGCGTAAAAGAAGTAGATAAATTAATAGAAGAATGGGTAAATGCTTCCTTAATTGTAGGATTTAGGCAAAACCTTTCAGGAAACTCATTTGAGAAATTTATAGAAGCAACCTTTATAGGAGTAGAAGCAAAATGGTAGAATTAATTAAAGGAAGAAGAAAAAAATACTATCAGAAGAACAAGACCAATTGATGATAAAGGAACAGAAGAAAACCCAGCACAACGAACCTTAGGACTACAAGAAATAATTACAAATTACGAGATAGCAATAAGAACATAATTTAGTGTCCACGATAAAGGAGAAAAACATACTATATACAAAAAAAATTAAGCACGATGGAGATTAAGCAATTTAGAAATATGCGACATGCGTTATTTTGACAACTATGTTTGTGAATTTCGAGAGTACTTTCAAAATAGTTATTATACAAAAGAAGAAATGATTCCAATATGGGACTCCTTTTTTCTAAAACTACTTGATCCATGGATTATAAACATATATAGTGTATACATAGGTGAGAAAGTAAAACTACAAGTAGATACTTTAGGGTACAGAACACAATTTGTAAAATATTATAGGAACAAAGTGTGCTAAGAAGCTAGAGCAACTATAAAATACTATAGATTATATCAACAAAAAATTTGTTGTGAAGATGCAAGACCAAATCATTGGGGATGTAATAATAACTACAATTATATAAAGACGTAAACACAAATTCCAAAAATATAAACCAAAATGTAGAAAAACTTTTAAGAGATATAAGAAACCCTATAAAAGATATTTCAAAAAAATAAATAAAAATAGACAATATCCGAAACAATCTAAAGAAATGTAATTGTCATATATGTGGAGAAGGACATATATCACCAAATTGTCCTAAGAGAATGAAAAAAGAAAATGTAAAATGCGTATAAGAAATTGAAGAGATGAATAACATGAACTATATGAACCCATAAAATATGAGGAAAACTGGTCAGAAATTAGTGAAGATGAAAAAATAATGGTATTGGAAGAAGATAGTGGAAGTAATGAAGATGAAACATAAGAATGTGAAATAAATATGATGATAGAAATAACAATAATAGGAGAACATTTAGAAAAAAGAAGAAAATAATGAAGAAGGAAAAGAATGAGTTTTGACATACAGAATTACGATAAAATAAGATCAACCAAATTAGATATAAACCCAAAAGAGATATTCTAACTTCAATATTTGAAAAATACAATAACTTCATACTAGTATATGTGGATGATATTTTAATAGGATCCGCAAATGAAGAACAACATAAAGATCATTTACTAAAATTCATATAAATAGTAAAAAATGCAGGTATTATATTATCAAAAAAGAAAATGGAATTGTTCAAAACTGAGTTAGAATTTTTATGAACAAAATTGTAATATGAAGGAATAGAACTACAGTAACATATAACATAAGAAATAAAGACATTTCCTAATGTCCTAAAAGAAAAAGATAAGTACAAGAAATAATTGGACTACTAAATCAAACAGAAGGACACATACTGAATTTATCAACAAAAATAAATTGGTTACAACAAAAACTAAAAAAGTTTAAAAGATGAGCATTGACCCCAGAGGATGAAGAAAAACTTAAAATACTAAAACAACAAACTTCAGAATTAAATAAGCTAAGATTACCTGTTAAAGAATGTTCATGGATGATAGAGATAGATGTGTGAAGATAATTGGGGGACAGTACTAAAATTTATTGAAATAGGTGAAAAACATGAAACATTAGCCAGATATACAAGTGGATCATTCACACAGAACTATTAGCAATCTTAAAAGCTATTAAAAAGTTTGAATTATTCATAATACATACATAATTCACATTAAGGACTAATAATACGCAAGCAAAGAGTTGGATTAACAAAATAATAGATCCAACTATAGCAAACAAAATGTTGATAAGATGGCAAATAGAATTTGCACATTATGATTTTATAATACAAAATATAAAAGAAAAAGATAACATTTTAGCTGATTTTCTAACCAGAAATTAAAAGTTTCATTTGTTGCAAAATGGAAAGTAGAATTCAGCAAATAGAATAAGATATAATTTTCCTTAAGAAAACTGTGGAACAAATAAAAAGAGCATTTAATGAACTACAGTTATAAATATGTGGACTCCAAAGTCTATTCCACCAACACGTAAGTCATCTTGTAACCACAAAAAATGTGGTGGACAATACTAGCAAAAAAATTAGTGAGATGGAAGAACCTACTCATTCCTCAAAAGAAGATGCAAATATATCTTCAAATAAAACTACATACAAGGAGACACTCCGCACTGAGAAATCTCCTACTAAAGTATCAAAGAAAATATTATTTTTACAATATATTGAGAAATTATGCAAAGTAACCCAAGTGAACCAGTTCATCAAAACCATCCCACAACAACTTATGAACAAGGCCTTCATTATACCAGGAGCTAATCCAAGAACAACGAGTACACTATTCTAATGAGGACTTATTCATTACATCTATTCGTCCAGAGAATGTGAAGAACTGATCCACTTACCAAGAAAAATTTATAAAGCAGTAAAGAGTTAGTTTGGCCTCACAAAGGCCTAAAAAATATATGTCAAAATGTATTCAATAATCCATGAGTATCTTGAAGAAAATGAAGAGCTTCCAGCATAACACGTTATACAAATATGGATGACTACCCAAGTGATCTATGGAGCATCTAACATTGTATCATATAAAGATGAGGAATTTGAGAAACTAATCCCAGAAACAAGAACAACAGGATTCAGAAACATATATTGTGAGCTAAAAGACATAAAACTAAGAGACAACAATATTTGGATCTATGACAACCCAGATCCAGAGGTAATAACAATGTATATTATAACAAAAATAAAACAGCCACAAGATAAGCATAAGCAGTTTGACAGCTGGCATCAGATACTATTTATAGGAGCAATGACAATGATAGAATAGACAGCTGGATAATACTGTTGTCTGATGAAGACAACACTAATGTGGAGCATGTGATGATGTCGGCCACGAAGAATCTCTTTTTCTAGAGTAATCCATAATGATGTAAGTAGTGACGAATCTATCTCAATTATTTACCTCTGAGGTAAGCCATGATGTAAGCACTCAATAATTGTAATTGATGTAAGGCCATTCATTCCTCCATGAAAAGGGGGCTTGAGTAAGGAAGAAGGCAAAAATTTTTAGAGAGAAAAAATTTCATAAAATCTTGTCAAGGGAGTTGGCTTGTAAGAAGTCTAGAATCAATAAAGACTATCTTTCTTGTTAAGCTATTGTATAATATAAGGTATGAATAATTAGTCACTTACCCCAGTGAGAGTTTTGTAAAGGCTCTGCCTGAAGGATCTTGCAAAAAGTCTGATTTGTAACCTTCTATAGTTAAGTTGTACACCTAGTAAAAGAAAACGAGTTAGGTTGTGGTTGTGTGTACTGAAGTGCTACTAGTTGTTCCGGACGTATCTCTTGGATGAAGCTCCCTTGAAGAACATAGTAGTCCTGAGATGGGAGGAACGTAAAAGGATCACTGAAATTGGGATACATATCAGAGATATTTTATCCACTGGTAGTAACTGGTATAGAGCCGCTCAAAGAAGTTTAATTAAGTCGAAAGCATGATAGGCCATTTTGTTTTGATCTTTATGGTATCCTTAGAATCCATACTCCTGATTTCATATTTGTTGTTTCAAATAAAAAAATCACCAAAAAAAAGGATAACAGTAGTTGCAGTTATGCCTAAAAAATTTATGAATTAATGACTAACTATCAAGGAAGTGATAGAATACTAGTTTTTTATGTTTATTATCCTCATAGAGTAACTAACATGAATGATTTTTGTGAGTTCAAATTATTTTTCTTTAGTGTACCACGAGTAATAATTATAACAATAAATCAAATAAATTCTGGAGAAACTAGCAATGTAAATGTCAAAAAAATTGATGATCTAACTTTTTATGAAAGATTTTTATTATTTTATGAAAATAAAGAATTTGGTAGTTATATCTGGAATCCTACAACAACATATAGAAAATTTCTAGAAGAAAACAAACATATTGAGAAAGGAAATGAACATATGGAAGAACTCGAAGAATCTCCATATGATAGTAGTAGTGAAATATCAGAGACAGAATCAGAAGCTATGAGAGATCTTGAACTTGATTATGCTTGATTAATTTGAGATTGATAATGTACATTATTTTCAAGAATATTATTTTACTGAAAACTATCACTTTTGAAGTTTTTTGATACCCTGTTTATTTCTTTTTACAGGTGATTTCACGCTTCGCATCTGTTGGTATCAGAGCTAGTTCAGAGTAAATAATTTCTACTTAATTTCTATAATTTTTGTAGATTAAAACACCAATTTATAACATGTAGAATAAGAAATTAAAGATTTAATATGAAAAGTAGAAATTATTCTAAAACCTAAAAACTTTTAGAACTTAATAAAATGTTACACATCCTATAGAAAATAATATAGGAAAGGTATTATAGAAATCTAAAAGAAGATTGGATCATAAGTGAAATTATTTTCAGAATTGGATTGTTTTGACAAATATTTCAAAAAACTGGGTCAAATCACTTAATTAGCTCCCAAGATATAGGGGAAAAGTTTCAACGAATCTTTGGCTTTTCAAAAACACTTGTTAGTTTATTAAGGCTGTAGTAGAATATCCATAATCTTCTCGAAGAAGCACTTGTTATGTTTATTAATGCTGTCGTGGAATCTCTATAATCTGCTCGAAATTTTAAAAAAAAATATAAGAAATATGCTTGAAAAGAAGTGCCCCCTTCCATCATTTGGTTTTGCACTAATGTTTCATCCACTACCAATTTCGCTACTATTATCTTCATTAGCTTAAGTGACATATTTCTATTGAAGAGTTTCTCTACATACTCTCTCTTCCCTCATCTATTGGATTATGCCAACTAGGATAGTCAAGGGAAATATAGTGAAATAGATAGTGGATATAGCATTACTCAGAGGCGTGGGTGCAACTTCATTTTCCATGACGAAGTCTGTTTGGTCTGGTTATAACTGTAGGCAAGTTGCTTGTAACTCAAATTGGAAGTTTAAACTTCGAAGTAATTTTCTTGCGCTCTGAAAACAGTTGCAATGAATTTGACTGCAGCTCCAATTGCTACGTACCAATCGAATGTGGAAACATATAGTATACTATGCCGAGTTTTTTTTCTCTTATGAACATCTTCATAACACGCTGCAAAAAGTCCAAACTCAAAAATGTACCGCTAAACGGTTGACATGTCTTAACTAGCTAACGGCGTATCACCTGATTTCCGGAAAAAAATGTATATTTTTGGGACAATCAGGACAAACTACAGGCAGTCACTCCGTAATTGCAGAACTCACTTTGCAGAACTAGACAACAATCTCACAATAATATATACCGACCGAGATCAGGAATTTGTGAACCGTCAACAATGCTGCAGAATCACAGTTTATTTATTTATTTATTTTTTATTTTACTGCATTCTGCATAACTATCGATAGATACAGCTAGCTATATATGAGTGTAAAGGTTGTGGAAGCAATGAAACTTGGGGGCCAGAAAGTATAGACTTCAAAACAAACCACTTTTGGCTTAGAATGATATATTGATTTGTTGACAAAAATCATCAAATGAACATTAACAGTATACATACGCGGCATTAAGTTATTAAAAAAAAAAAATTGCAACTGAATCAACCTACAGTCCAACAAGATTCAGAGCAGTAGTAACACCCCCATCAACAACAAGGTTATGCCCACTCACATACTTAGATTCATCACTCACAAGATACAAAGCAGCTTCAGCGACATCTCTAGCAGTCAACGTAGGCCCTTTGAGATTTGCCAGCCCCCTCACAAACTCCTCCATCTTCCCCACTTGCTCGTTACTCGGAATCCCAATTTCAACACTTCCGTCCACTTCATCATCATCATCATCCCTCCACGCATTCACCAGCATCTGGGTTGCAACTCCAAATGGGGATATGCAATTAACCCTAACCCCGTAAGCCCCAAGTTCGCACGCCGCATTTTTAGTCAAGCCAACAATGGCGTGCTTCGACGCAGTGTAGGCATGAGGCCCGAGCCCTCCTAAAACTCCAGCTACGCTGGCCATGGAAACAATGCACCCAGATCGTTTAGGTTTCATTATACGAGCAGCATGCTTCATGCCAAGTGCAGCCCCACGAACATTGACTCTCAGTACATGGTCGAATTCATCGATATCGAGCTCGGTTAAGGACATATGGGCCTTTGACTGTCGACCGAGCACACCTGCTATGTTGCAGAGGATATCCAGGCGGCCATAGATGGAGTGTGTGCAGTTTACAGCTTGCTCAATATCAGCCTCTTGGCTAACATCGCATTGGATGAATGTGACAGAGGGAGAAAGGGAGGAAGCAAGTGATTCACCGGCTATTGCATCGACATCCAGAATGACAACCTTGGCTCCATGCTTGGCAAAGAGTCGCACAGTGGCTTCTCCGATGCCTTTGGAACCGCCGGTGATTATAGCCACCTTTCCTTCAAGCCTGCATGTGGAGAGCCACTACATAAGAGACTAGCATAGTAACTCTATTCATATATTAATAATATATGTATAGAAGGCAATAGCATAACAGTTTTTGACCCCCAAAAATGAGTTTGTATGTTAATGGACTTGAAGAAGGAGTTTGTAAGTTAACTGGACTTGTGCATGAAAGATGAAGAGTTTAAAACTTACATGAAACCACAATACTGATTTTTCGTATGCTCACATCTCGGAGAACTACTAGTATTATGTGTTCATCGTAATTATTAGTATAAAATGCACATATTCTTTTATGACTGCTTCAATATCCAGTCTGATATATAACTAACTGGCATACATTAAAAAAACCCATCTCCAAACAATTACAAACATTATTTGATCCAGATGAATATAGCAAAAATAATTTGTAGTAAGTCGATGGTTCGAACACAAAACTACAAAACTGCATATACATTCAAATACTTTGTCAATCAAGTAAAAGGAAGACACAAGTACGTAACAATATTGTTATTGTTACCGCTTATTAATGAAACAGGGTGGTTAGACTCCACTTTTTGCTATAAAAAAAAAGTAACAATATTGTTGTGTTCTAAGCATTGAAAATGGGCAAAACTCACCTTTTGTAGAAAGGAGCAACACCACCATCCCTTCCCATGACATAGATCCCTTGGTGGGAATTCCCGGTCATCACTTCAAAGTCAGGCATGGGTCTGTATTTGTGTGTGAGGGAGAAAGAGAGAGAGAGAGAAAGAGAGAGAGAGATGGACAGATGGTTAATGAAGTGATTGGAATCAAAGCATGTGTATATACAGGTCTGGGAGCCTGAGGCCAAATGTACAAATCATTATTTTTGGGCCCCTAATAACAATATAATTTTTAACGATAAAAAAAATAATATAATTTTTTTACGTGCAAAATATGTGGCTATATTTATAAGAAAAATACAAATTTAGAGGCTGCTAAAATTGAAAAAAATCCGAAAGCCTGAGGCACGTGCGTATATATATATATACCGCCTGCCTCGAGGTAGGACCTCTCTCTCTCTCTCTCTCTCTCTCTCTCTCTCTCTCTCTCTCTCTCTCTCTCTCTCTCTATATCTATATATATATATATATATATATATATATATATATATATATATATATATATATATATATATATATATATATATATATATATATACCCCCACCTTGAGGCAGGTGATCTCTCTCTCTCTCTGTCTATATATATATGTGTGTGTGTGTGGGTGTGTGCGTGTCTCTATATATGTGTGTGTGTGTGGAGAGAGAGAGAGAGAGAGAGAGAAGGGGGGGGGGGGGGGGGGGGGGGGGGGGGGGGGGGGGGGGGGGAGGTGCGGGTGTAATATAGTGTTTCCTTCAGGGAATCGTTGTTTGCATTGGGTGGGTGGAGGGTTTGAATGAGTTTGGCATGTGGGATGGCTGGAATCACAAGAAGAACAATCCGTGGCAAGTGGGGTAATATTTATTTAAGAAAAAAATGCCTCCAATACAAGGTAAAATATTATCAAACTAATGAAAACAGATTGTTTATTCAACTAATTAATGAAGTATATAAGCAAAACAGTTATGTAAGTCAGGCAACAAGTGGTTGCATGTACTCCCACATAAGAATGATCTCGGACACAAGTCACACAACCGAATGATTCTGTTCCAAATTTAGAGGGTCGAGTAAATAGTAGTACAAGAAATGCAATGACGTCGGCATTATATGAATGGAGCAATATTTTAATATTTTTGTTGGCCCCTGATAATTTCCATAGTTATTCTACCGAAGTATCGGGAGAAATTTACATAGTCATCTCAAATTTGAGATAGGAATTTCTCAAATTGAAGGTTTCAGATAGTCAATTCGTTAATTAAGAGGTCAAAACCTCTGGGAAGAGCCCCTTGAATTTTACTTCAGCATATCCCCGCCGCCACCCGGTGAAAACCTCTGGGAAGAGCCCCTTGAATTTTACTTCAGCCTATCCCCCCCCCCCCCCTAACAATCTTCTTGGCCAAAGTGAACTTTTGCTTTTTGCAAAAGGTTCAACACAAAGGTTTTGAACAACCCAACCCATCACAGAAAATCAGTGGAAACTAGATTGCTACATTCCTTGTTGATTGGTATATTATTTTCTTCTTGATACAGTGGTTGCACAATTTTAGGTTTCGGGTTTAACAAGTTTTCTGTTATAATAAATCTCTATATGTTGGAGCATCCACAGTCATGTTTTGCTAAAAAAAAAAAAAAAAAACCCATCAGACGGAACTCTAATTTTAATAGAGCAAAAAGAAAATTTTCTGGACATTTTAAAATAATTTATTTGATTATTTTAATAATTTTAATAATTGAAGAAGAGAAAAAAATCAAAAAAATGGTTGGACGGATCTTCCTGAAGAAGCCAAAATGGAAAAAATGTCAAATTTGAGGGACGGAACTTGAAGTTCCGATTGATAATTTTTTTTTTTTATATATATTGGGACGGATCTTCAAGATCCATCAGTCATTCATAATATGCATTTTCTCAAATTTTCTATAGAAAAAAAAAAAGCAATCTACTATAGCGATTTCATCAAAATATGGATAAATCGCAAACGACTGTGCAGACGATTTTTTTTTTCAAAATATGCATAATATGAATATTTAGCTAACGACTGTGGATGCTCTTAGGGCTAGTTTCGACTCGTTCCTGTTGAATTACCACGAAGCATCGGTAATGCTTTGATCGTGGGCTGCAATTTCTCTTTCTGTTAGCTTTGTAAGGCTATATAGCCATATCTTTCTGTTTTGAATAATACAAGTCATTCCCATACAATTTGAGTTCATCTTGAGTAGTGCTACAATACCTAACAATTCTTGAATATCCCAAGAGAAAAAAAACACTATTGGAAAAAGAAAACTTGAAATTTCTGTAAGAACTGGCTTGTACATAGGAATGTGATATGGGATAAAATGAGTGGTGCAATCAGAACCCTCAGATCTCCTCTAATCTCGCTCTTCTGTAATCATCAGGTCAAACAGGTCAAACGGGCTTCATCCCATTCAGGCCCACGGGCAAACGGGTACGATCCAGTCCATGAGGGTCACAGACCCGTTTGTCTTTGCCTATAAATACCAGCTCCCCTCCTCCTCACTTGAAAAGGTAATCAAGCTTTCCCCACCTGAACCCTAGTTACTGTTGCTTTCTCAGTGACTGACTAGATCGTCGGATGGCCTGTTGCCGTGACTTCTTCCGGTGTTTCTAGGCAGTGTGCAAGTACAGAAGGCCGAGCCGAGCACATCATCTGAGCCGAGCTACTCGATCTGAGCCAGGCACCCGGCCTCTACCTCTCTGCTGCTACTCTCGAGCCGGTCCTACTCCCCAGGGTCGGATCGACGTCAGTACCACAGTTTCCCCTTCACAAATTACAAGAACTCACACCTGCTGCCCCCACACCCCAAAATCAAACAACATCAAGTTGGCACCGTCTGTGGGAAACTCAGGTACTGTCGCTCGTCTGAGCCCAGCCAGGGACGTTATCCCAAGTCCGGTCTTTTCCATGGCTCCAAAGTCGGAAGGGTCTTCACATCGGCACGACATCCGGACCCCCCACATCACAGCCGCGCGGACGCCTAGGGTTCCAATCGACCACAGGTCCACGGCGCGGCCGGATGCGGGCCAGTGCTTCTCACTCGAATGCGACCAATTTGCGACGCGTCTGGTCGAATAGACAAGCCAGTCTCACAAAGGGAAGAGGCCGCTTCCAACTCGGTCTCGAACCATCGTAGATGGCCATCCCCAGAGCGCAATCCAGAACACAGCTGCCCACCCCGTGGACCTCCGACCCCGTATGAACCGGTGGGGCAAACCCCCGTCACAAGGGCTGAGTTCCAAAATTTTCGGGACGAGGTCCTCCAAGCAATCCAAGGCGGCTAGGGAACCGAGGTCCGCAACAGCTCTGATCCTCGTTTAGGAGAAAGGGGCGGCGAATCCTACTGATCGGCCTGCCTCCAGGAACAAGTAGACATCGTCCTCCGACAATTACAGGAGATAGAGAATCGCCTAGCCCATCTCGACGAGGGCGGACTAATCTCGGGTCATGGTCATCGGCTGACCGACCCCTATTCTCCCCCCAAATATTGGAAGCCGAGATCCCCCAAAATTTCAGGCCTCCCCAATTCGAGATCTACAACGGGGAGGGTGATCTAGCTGATCACATGAAGGGGTTTAAGACACTCATGATGATTCACAGCGCTGCGGATCCCCTCCTCTGCCGGGCCTTCCCTGCTACCCTTCATGGTCCGGCTTGGGAATGGTTCTCGAAGCTCACTCCCGGCTCAGTCTTCTTGTTCGACCAGTTGGAAGAGAACTTCCTAGCCCACTTCGTGACCAGCAGAAAGGTCAAGAAGACGAGCGCGTTCCTTCTGGACCTCAGGCAAAAGGAAGGGGAGTCACTCTGCGATTTCGTTCGGAGGTTCACCACCGAGGCGAGGTCTGTATCCTCTCTTGATGCGGGCTTCGCTTCAGTGGATTTCTGGCACAACATCAGGCACGGCCAGCTGAAGGCTTCATTGGCGAAAAACCACCATTCGACTTTCCCGATCTACTCAAGAGGATCGAGAAGTACATTCGAGCGGAAGAGGCTCTAAATTCGGAAGGCACCAAAGAAGCCACTGCCAAGGAAAAGCGGAAGGCCAACGACGTCGAGCCCATTAAGAAAACCACAAAAGAGATAGCCAGTTTCAAGAGGGTTCCTCCAGTCCCCCGATTCGAGAGGTACACGCCTCTGACCCAGAACGTCTCGGCAATCCTGATGGAGATCGAGGATAAAGGGTTCGTCCGACTCCCCGACCGAGCAACAACAAGAAGCGAGACCAGAGCTTCTACTGCCGCTTCCACTGAGACAACGGACACGAGACGGACAACTGCCGGGCCCTTAAGGATGAGATCGAGGTCCTCATCCAGTGAGGGTACTTGAGAGAGTTCACCTGGGATAATCCGAGGGACCAGAGGTGTAATCCCCGTTCCCGTTAATACGTATTTTTCATGTATTTTTTCGTATTTCAAATTTTTAGTATCTTGTAACTAATTCTTCTTAAATGATTATCGATTTTCAACCTGAATTGTATTTCATTCTATGATTTTTGATATGATACCCAAATGTTGGATCTTTTATTTTAATTACTTAAACCAATTTATTTATTCGATTACTTGTTACATTCTATAATTATATATATCTCCTTTTTATTTAATTATAGCTTGAAGCCTAGGCCCAGTTTAATATTAATATTATTATTCAAACTATTTTATGAAGCCCAATATTCAATTATTTAATTATTTAAATATTTAATTCGAAGCCCATTTGTTTAACTATTTATTATAAGCCCAATTTCATATTTTAATTTTATTATTTATTAATATCTAAATCTGAGCCCAAAGTTTAGTCCAATCCTATGACTAATTTATTTAAATGTTTGAGCCCATGAACCAAGCCCAAATCCAAAACCTAGTACCCATATGTGTTTGTACAGATCAATCATATATGCTTACCCGTATACAAATCACTTCACGTTCCCCTATTTTACACGTTCCCCTAACTACAACCCCCACTATCTCCAACTAACCACTATTAATATTATGGAAGAATGACCTATTGGCACCTAAAGTTTATAGAAATTACCTACACACACCTAAAGTTTCCATAATACCCCAATAGCACCCAAACTTCTAATATTTGGACCTAAAGACCCCCGCCATTAATTTCTCAGTGAAGTTAATGGAATATTCCTGGAATATGCTCCTTAACGGGTTTATTTCCGTTAAGAGGCACGTGAAAAGACCAAAATACCCTCCAAAATAATTTTAATGACTCCCTATCTCTCTCACTTAAACATAGACAGAAAGAGTTAGAGAGAGATAGAGACAGAGAATGAGAGGGAGAGAGAGAGCGCTAAAGAGAGAGAGAGAGGGGAAAACAGAGAGAGGGAGATAACGAGAGTGAGAGAGAGATGGTTACAGTGAGGCTCGACAGCAAGGAGGAGGAGGCGGGGAGTGGTCGACGAGGAGGCAATCATGAGCTCGAAGGTGGCAGTGGTGGCGAGAGTGGATTGGTATGGTCGGAAGCTCGAGGGGGAGGAGAGTGGTGGAGTTCGAGAGCTCAAAGGGAACTTAGTGGCGGTGTTGACGGCAGCGAGGAGGAGAAGAGGTCCTTCAAAGGTTGGCGGTAGCGACGGAAGGGATCTCGAGTGTGACGACGATGGCAAGGAGGAGTTTCAAAGGAGGTTTAAGGTGGTGACAGAGTTGTGGCGAGGCGCTCGTCAACTGTGATGGAGCTTGGGGTGCTTTGGTGGTGTTCGTCGAGGGCAGTGAGCGGTGGTGGTGGTGGAGGAGAGCAGCGGAGGAGGTGTGCGGTGGAGTCGAGGGTGGTGGCGAAGGTAATGGAGATGGCGAGGAGGTGCTTCGAGTGGAGGAGAGGTGGTCGGAGACAGAGCTCGGTGGCGATGGTGGAAAGGAGGTGTGGCATTGGGGGGTCGGGCTTTTGGGTTGTCTTCGAAGGGGAAGAGGAATAAACAGAGAATGGAGAAGAAAGAAGGTGGGGGTGGGGGTAAAAAAGTAATTTCACCCCCTAATTGTTAAAAAACTAACGGAATTGGATGCCAGGTGCCTATAGGTCCAATTTTGAAAAGTTCAGGTGTGTTTAGGTTATTACCATCACTTCAGGTGTGTTTAGGGGGTATTAGGATAAACTTTAGGTGCCTATAGGTCCTTCCCCCTAATATTATAGTATATTATTACTTTAATAACCCATCTCCCCCCCGCAAACTCCGAGAACCCGTCGAGACCTCGTCGTCCACTATCGCCAATGCCTCCGTTCGAACCCATCCTCGTTGCCCAAGCTTCGTCGTCTCCCTCTGGCTCCCTGTCTCCCCGCCGTCACTGCTAGAGCTCGAACCCACTGCCTACTCATGACCGCTACCTCCTCGTTGAGCCGCTAGTCGCCATTCGAGCCCTGTCGAACACCTCGATGCACTGATCCTCCACTCCACAACTCCCGCCATTGCTGCCATTTTGAAGCCACCACTACTGTGCTCGTCGCCATTGCTGCCGTCGCTCCCCTCCATCCTCTTTGCAAGTTGACCACCTTCATCAGTCGCCCTTGCCTCCTCGTGAGCGCTCCCCATTGCCGCAGCGTCACATCACCAGCCACCGTGGTCGCTGAAGTCTCTCCCGCTCTCTCCTTCTCTCTCTGTCGAAGTGGGGGAAGAAGAAGCACAGTGAGAGCAATTGGTGTTTGCTGTTCGTATGTAGGGGATCAGTTTTGCTGTCCGCTGTTGTGGGGTAGAGTTTTTGTTTGCCGTTTTGCTGTTGTGAATCCCGTATTTTGCCGTTTGGTGTTTTGGCCAAGTTGCTGATTACTGTGTGGCCCTCTTGCTGTTTTGGGATCTGTTGGTGTGTGATTGGGTTATTTTTTGTTGGTCTTGTTGCTGTTGCTCTTGCTGCTGTGGATTTGTTGCACGTGTGTTGCACGTATTACAGTGTACGTGTGTGAGTGCGCGTGTCACCGTCGGGATTCTTATCTCGTTATTCTCTTCATATTTAGAATTGTCTCCTAACAGGCAAGCGTCTCTTGAACTTATTTTTATTGTTTCTAGTTCAAGAAAACACTCCTTGAAATCCGGCAAGTAGTAACCAAATTGAATATCATATCTAATTGAACTCCATTGCTTATTTATTGTACAATGTTATTGATTTATAGTCTTCTTGTCATGCTATTATTGTTGGCTTCAATCCCAAACTAGAAATTTATTGTACTAGTGAACATTCACAGATACTACCTTGTCATTTGCTTGATTTTTGTACTGAGATTTCGATCCGGTTCCTGATGCAGAAACTTAAAACATTGTACATAGAAATTGTAGTACAAGGAGTCCATATATTGTTATGTTTTGCATATAAACTGTGTTTTCCATATTTAATGAATTGGACCATGTGTATTTCATGTATTTTATAGTCTTGATATCATCTTTGTTGATTCTTGATTTTGATGACTACAACACAATACAAAGTTTGTCTATCATATATCTCTTGCAGAGTGTATCACAATCAATACCATGGTGAAATACACAAAGGCAAAATAATCCAATGAAGCTTTCAAGAGTAATTGATCAAGCCACAAAGATCTAAGCTCAAGCCACATTGATCAAGCAAGCTTCAAGACAAAAAAAAAAACAAAGGCTCAAGCTCAAGTTAAAGACTCAAGCTCAAAACAAGATTCAAGTGCTTCAAATGTTTTGTAAAAAGTGTCTTGTAATATTTTAATTTTCATTCTTTGAGTCTTAGAATCTTGTAATAGCCTTGTCACACACACACTCACACATACTTTAAATAATCTGAGTGTTTTAAAAAAATTAAAAGGTCAAAACAAGCTTGAAATAAGTTCAGCTGTTGAGTACCAGTCGACCATTCCTTGGAACCAGTTGACTGTCATAGTACGAAACTATTTGAACTCATACAAGCTCTGGCTAGTTGACTCATTTTGGTAACCCAGTCGACTGTTCAAGCCGTTTCGACAGTTTACTGATTTTAAAACTTGTTTTTCAAAATCAAATCTTTTTACTGCCATTGTATGGCAGTTGGGATTCAACCTCTCAACGTTCAAACGTCTCTAACTCTATAAAAAGAGTATAGCGGTCATTTGGCAAAGTTCAATAAGATTTCCAAGCATTTCTTTAAGTTTCAAGCCTTTTGTTTTCAACAAGAACAAGTCTTTCAAAAGCATACAAACTCTAAGTCTTAGTTCTCTAAAATCCAGTCTAGTATAACATCGAATTCATTTTAGACTGATTTCAGAAGTTAACCTAAAAGCCACTATACAAAAGCACAAATCACAAACAAGGCCATAAGTTATTGTAAACTCCTTTTGTTGTTGTTTTTTCACTCTAAGGTTGTGAGAGTGGTCCTCTCGGTTTGAGAGTAGGGCTCTTGGATGTAGAGTCGGTTTTTCACTCTTGGGTGTAGAGTGGGTTTTCTCTTTCTAGTGGTGAGAGAGGTCTACAGGTTTGGCATAGTTATTATCAAGATGCTGTAGGGTATTCTTGTATTTTTTTCAAGAATAGTGGAAAATCTCAAGTGGGTTGCTTGGGGACTGAATGTAGGTCGGGAGGACCGAACCAGGATACATCGTTATGTACTCTGTGATTGACTCTCTGTGGTTGTATTATCTCAACTTGCAATTTCAAATTTTCTGTGTTTTATTTCAAAAACTTGTTTGGTAAGTTGACTGTATTTCCGCGCTAAGTTGACTGATCAGACTAGTAACTCTTCAATAAGATACTCTTCTACTCTGACGCAACAGTTGACTGCATCTCTTTTTTCAGTCGACTGAACAGTACGAAAAGTTCAAGTTTTGATTTAATTTTTATACAACACTATTCACCCCCCCCCCCCCCTCCCTCTAGTGTTATTTGCCTTGCCTACAGGATCCTACAATCTTGAAATTGTACTAGTGCTATTGGTCTCATCGATTGTAATTGTTGCATGAGTATTGATACCATCATCCACATTGATCACATGCATGTTCATAAATGATTGTTAATAAAAATATTAAACAAGTCGGGCTTAACAAGTGTTGACTTAGTAGTGGATAATCTCAGAACATGTACTCGATAAGGCCTTATTGTTATATCGTATTTTCATGGAAGGAGGAGTATCGATTGTGAAGTATTGATTGTCAATTGTCAATTGTAAATTATTGTTATCGATGCCGAGTACACGTTTTGTAGATCTCACCACAAAGTCTAAAACGAACACTGTTTTGTATGTACCAAACCTGTGGTATGGGATGCAGTAGTACGTGCATTAGTTAGGATTTGATAATAGACTTATAGATATAAATGAACACTGAACAGTGACACTAGTACTGAATACTAGTTATTAAACACTGATTCCTGATTTCTGAATTATTGATTATGAACTTTTGATTTTGTTATCGTTTATCATTTATTGACTTCGATATCGTTCCAATTTCTGTTTAGTTATATAGTCATTTATTTTCTATTTTACTGCTTTCTACTACTTGTCGCTCATAGCTTGCTCTAACGGGTGCTCTTCTTTTTTCTTTTGAGTTATGTTGTACAGGTACAGTGATGGGTAACTGAAAGGAACTCGTCGAACTGTTACTGCATTGCATATTCTCGAGCTATTTGGTAAGTTCCTATATCCCAGATTTGGTTAGAGCATCCACAGTCATTTGCTTTATTGCCATTTTTGCCATTTTTTTCCTACTGTAGCGCTCACAGTCGTTTGCTATTTTGCCATTTTTTGGCAAAAGCGCTACAGTAGATACGGAGAAATAGCAATCGAAATAGCAATATGCATATTATAGCGGACGAAACATGATGTTTCGTCTGGATTATTTTATTATATTCTTAATTGATCGGACGAAACATGATGTTTCGTCCGAAGTTAAAAAAAAAAAACGAATAAAATAACCTTTAAACGTGGGAATGAACATGATGTTTCGTCTCAATTCGAGACGAAACATCATGCTTCGTCCCAATCCGAATTTCAAAAAAAATTGTAAATTTTAAATTTTTTTTGTAATTTTTTTAATTGATTTTGCAATTTTTTAAATTGTTTTTGCAAAAAAAATTACAATTTGTATAAAAAATTCTTTTTGCAATTTTTTTTTTAAAAAAATTTTTCGAAAAATCTGGACGAAGCACCATGCTTCGTCCAGAATCTGGGCCATTTTTTGGAAATTTTTGTAATTTTTTTAATTGTTTTTGCAAATTTTTTTTAATTGTTTTTGCAAATATTATTTACGAATATTTTTAAAATTTGTTTTTTGCAATTTTTTTTTGCAAAAAAAAACCTTTATTTTTTTCCAATTTTTGGGACGAAACATCATGTTTCGTTCCGCCATTTTTTTGCCAATTTTTTGCCAATCGACGACTGTGGATGCTCATCGAATTGGATTGCTAAAAAATGCATTTTGCCATTTTTTACATCGAACGACTGTGGATGCTCTTATTAGATCTTATTTTGTTTATGTGATTATATTTATCTGTGTGGTTATGATTATTTCTTTCATGTTGTTGAGTTAAGACTGGTACAACTTATGGATGATGTTAATGTCATTCGTTGGGCCTTCGTCACGGGCTCGCATTCCCGTATTTTGGGAAGCGGGGCATGACAGGAGGGATCCGAGGAATCCGAGGCCTTCGCCTCCTCCTCAAACGATCAACCGTTGGCCCGAGCGGGACCCCGAGCCCGAGGAGACCGGAGGACAGGCCATACTACACTGCGTCCATGTGGGACCCATGGGAGGGGGATCCAACACCTCCCATAAGGCCTTCGTCCGAGAAGTTAACTCTGTCCCAGACCATCCCTCCCTGCAGATTCAGCAGCGATCGATATCCTTTTCTGGGGAAGACCTCGAGGGAGTCTGGCTCCTGCACTGCGATGCCCTCATCATCAGCCTCATCATGGCGAATTTCGAAGTCCGCCAAATTCTAGTGGACAACGGGAGCTCAGTCAACATCCTCTTCTCGGAAGCATTTGAGAACCTCAAGCTCCCCCGAGATAAGCTGAAATCGGCCGGATAGACCCTGCATGGGTTCTCGGGCATCCCAGTACAAATTCAAGGGATTTTGACATTGGATTTAACGGCTGGCACGACCCCTATCTCGCGGACAGAGTCAATGGATTTTATGGTGGTCAATGTCAAGGCCGCGTATAATTTCATCCTCGGCCTACCCGGCCTCTGCTCGCTCCAGGTAGTCCCCTCTGCCTACCACTTGAAGCTGAAATTCTCCACTGACCTCAGGGTCGGCGTCGTTAGAGGAAATCAGGAGTCTGCCTGATCGTGTTGCATGACTGTGGTCGGGGGCAGGGTGTTCCCCCTCGATGTAGTCGAACATCCACCTGAAAGAAGCCAGCCTGAGTCGGAACCTGTAGACAAATTGGAAGAGGTCTCCTTCGAAGCGGAAGATAAGTCCAAGTGGTTCCGTGTGAGCCGCACCCTTTTCGTCGACCTGAAACTCGTTCTAATTGATTGTGTTCGCTGCAATATCGACCTTTTCGCCTGGACCCGTCCGACATGCCCAGGATTTTCGAGGACCTAATCATGCACAGACTGGGTGTCGCCCTGGGCTCCAAGACAATCCATCAGAAGCGGCGTAAGTTCACCTCGGAGAGGCAACAAGTTGTAAAAGCGGAGGTAGACAAGCTGTTTTCCACCCAGTTCATTCAGGAGGTCAGCTACCTCGAGTGGCTGGCTAACGTCGTGATGGTCAAGAAGGCCAGCGGGAGCTGGAAAATCTGCATAGACTTCACGGTTCTCAACAGGGCGCGCCCCAAAGATCCTTTTCCCCTCCCGAGCATCGACGCCCTGACCAACGCAACGTCGGGTCACGAGCTCTTAAACTTTATGGATGCTTTTTCAGGCTACAATCATATCCGGATGTTCCATCCGTACATCGCCAAAAATGTCCTTCATTACCGACCAGGGCCTCTACTGCTACCCGGTCATGCCCTTCGGGCTCAAGAATGCCGGGGCCACCCACCAAAGACTTGTCAATTGACTCTTCAAAGATCAGATCGGGCACAATATGGAAGTATATGTCGATGACATGCTCGTCAAGAGCTGGCGGGGGCAGTATCATGTCACTGACCTCGAGGAAGCTTTTGGCGTCTTCTGGTCTCACAACATGAGGCTCAATCTCGCCAAGTGCGCCTTCGGCGTCTCTTCGGAAAAATTTCTTGAGTTTGCCGTTGGCCAGCGCAAAATAGCGTCCAACCCAGAGAAGATCCAGACCATAATCGACATGGCCTCTCCCTGAAATGTTAAGGAGGTTCAACAGCTTACAGGAAGACTGGCGGCCATCGACTGCTTCCTCTCCAAGTCAGGAGAGAAGTCCCTCCCCTTCTTTAAGGCACTGCGGGGGGCAAAAGGCTTCGAATGGGGTGACCCCCAGCAACAAGCCTTCGACCAGTTAAAGTCTTTCCTCTCCACCCCCTGCTCCTGAGCAAACCCGAACCGGGCAAAACCCTCTTCATGTACCTTTCAGCCTCAGAAAGTACGCTCAGCGCCATGCTCATCCGAGAAGAAGACAGTGTTCAGAAACCTATCTACTATGTGAGCAAAGTTTTGCTCCCGGTCGAGACCAGATATGCAAAAATGGAAAATATGGCGTACGCACTGATAAAGGCCGCACGAAAACTCCGTCCTTACTTCCAGGCCCACTCTGTTCAGGTCCTCACGGGCCAGCCTCTGAAGACCGTCCTCCACAAGCCTGAGAGCTCCGACCTCTTAGTCAAGTGGTCGATCGAACTAAGCCAGTACGACATCAACTACTAGCCCAGGACAACCATTAAGGGATATGCCCTCGCCGAATTCATCACAGAGTGCACTATCTCCCAGCCATCCGACTCTCAGGAGGCAGATCCAATCTGGAAAGTTTATGTCGATGGATCGTCTTGCGAGGTGGGAAGCGACGTGGGCGTCATCCTCAAAGCCCTCGACAACTTCACCCTCCAGTATTCTCTTCGCCTGAACTTTCCTACCTCTAACAATGAGGTCGAATATGAGGCTATGATCGCAGGGCTCACCCTGGCATACAAGGCAGGGGCCAGAAAACTCAGGTCCTTTAGCGACTCCCAGCTCGTGGTCAACTAGATCACGGGGAAGTACGAGGCTCATGACACTCAGATGGTCCGATACTTGGCGATAGTCCAACAGCTCTTAGTGACCTTTGATTTCTCCTCAGTGGAATGAATCCCCAGGGAGCAGAACGCTCAGGCTGAATCATTATCCGAACTCGCCTCCTCATCCTTCGAGGGCCTCGATCGCACAGTCTCGATCGAAGTCCTCCTGAAGACCAGCATCGACCTCCCTGAAACCCTCTGCCTCACCACTGAACCTCCACCAGATGACTGGATGACTCCCATCAGTAAGTTCCTGGCAGAGGGCGAGCTTCCTCAGGATTGGGTCGAGGCGAGAAGGATCAGGGTCCGTTCAGAAAGGTTCACCATAATCAACAAAACTGTCTTCAAGCGCTCGTACACAACTATCGACGGAAGGCCCTACCTCTGCTGCCTGGCCCCCGACGAGGTCAAATACGCCCTGAAGGAACTGCATGAAGGGGTAGGGGGATGCAGCATGGGGAGCAGGTCGCTCGCCAGAATGCCCTAAATCACGGATACTACTGGCGGACCATGTTGCAAGACACCCAAGACCTCGTCAAAAGGTGCGGCCCTTGCCAAAGGTTCTCCTCGGTAAAAAGGCTTCCACAAGCCAACCTCCACTCCTTGTTCAGACCAACCCCCTTTGCTATGTGGGGGATGGACTTGGTCGGTCCTTTTCCGAAAGCGACGGGCCAGAGGAAGTTCCTGGTGGTGGCCATTGACTACTTCACCAAATGGATCAAGGCAGAGCCCCTGGCCACAATCACGGAGCACCAAAATCAGCAATTTTTTCTGGAAGCACAACATCTGTCGGTTCGGGATCCCGCAGGGCAAAGATGATCGCAGCCAACTCCAGATCATGAGTCGGGTAATTCTTCTCATGCGGTCGTAGTTGCCTAGACCCATAAGCGATTACTCTTCCCTCTTGCATTAAGACACAACCAAGCCCACGATGTGAAGCATCGCTGTAAACATCATACTCAACACCTGCTCTAGGCAAAGCCAAAATAGGTGCAGTAGTCAGCTTCACTTTCAACTCCTGAAAGCTCGCCTCACATTGCTCAGTCCACTTGAAATTCACATTCTTCTTGGTCAAACTAGTAAGCGGTACGGCTAACTGAGCATAGCCTTGAATGAATCTCCTGTAGTATCCAGTTAATCCAAGAAAACTTCTGACTTCCTTCACTGTAGTAGGCTTAGCCCAATCTCTCACCGCCTCTATCTTCTGAGGGTCAGTTGCCACTTCCTCCTTAGAAAGAATGTGACCTAGGAATGCCACTTCAGATTTTTAGAAATTACACTTGGATAGCTTGGCATACAACTCCTGCTCTTCCAGCTTCTTCAAAACTGCTGCCAGATGCTCGGTGTGCTCCTCTTCTGACTTGGAGTACACGAGGATATCGTCGATAAACACCACAACGAAAGAACCAATGAACAGCCTCAGAACTCTGTTCATCAAATCCATGAAGATTGCAGGTGCATTTGTTACTCAAAATGGCATAACTAAGAATTCGTAATGCCCATGTCGAGTTCTAAATGCAGTTTTGTGCACATCTTCAGCTTTCACTCGAACTTGGTGATATCCTGATCGAAGATCTATTTTGGAGAAAACTGATGCTCCTTGTAGACGATCGAACAAGTTATCAATTTGGGGAATAGGATACTTATTCTGAACAGTGAACTTATTCAGCTCTCGGTAATCGATACACATTCTCATCGATCCATTCTTCTTCTTTACCAAAAGCACTGGTGCTCCCCAAGGTGACGCACTAGGTCGAATAAAGCCTTTCTCCAATAGTTCCTCAATCTGCCGTTTCACCTTATCCTGTTCCACTGGAGCCATCCTATATGGTGCCTTAGAAATAGGTGCACTTCCCGGTTGAACAGTGATGCTGAACTCTACATCACGATGCGGGGGTAACCCAGGAAAATCATCCAAGAACACAGTCGGATAGTCCCGAACCACAGGAATCCCTTGCACTTCCATAGGAATCTCTTCCTTGCGGATAGCTGCCACCAGCCTGGAACACTTCTTCTTCCCTTGGAAAGTGACTTCAGGTCTACCTGGAGCCTTCACTGTTACCGTCTTGGTCTTACACTCGATGCTTGCACTGTACACCGACATCCAATCAATGCCACTGATAACATCGACTCCCATGATAGTCAGCTCGATTAGATCAATTCCGAAGATTCTGTCCCCAATCACAATCTCGCAATTTGCATAGTACCGATCAGTGGTTAAAGTTTCCCCTGATGGAGTAGCTACTGCTAAGATCTTACCTGGAAAAAACTTCGGTTCAACTCCTAACACTTTAGCAAATTTAGGAGACACAAAAGTATGAGAGGATCTAGTATCGAACAAAACAACAGCTTTCATTCCATTCAAATAAAGTTCTTCTGTTACATAATACACACTCATTACATAACAGTTCACTAAATAAATGGGAAAAGAAACAACGGTCTAACTCCTATGGTTCCTCTTCGCTTCTCGAAGTTCTCCCCGTAGTTCTTTAACTTCTTCCTTCAGCACATCGGTCATATTCTTCATCTTCTCGAGTTCCCATACACGATGACTGAGAACTGCAAAGTCGTCCTTACGCTTTGCCAACTGAGCCTCCAATAGTCCAACTCTTTCCCGCAGTGTTTCTACCTGCCTCTGAAGAGATATCACAAGACTACTTGGAACTGGTTCTTCTTCTTCGTCAGAAGAGTCATCAGATGAATCCGGAGGTGGGGTGATCTCTCGGGATTCAGGCCATTCTTTTTCGTCAGAATTTTCTTGCCCTGGGTAGTACTCTTCCTCGGAATCTGCTTGTCCAGGATAGTAATCTTCCTTTATGATATGCCAATTGTCGTCTCCAGCAGGGTCGAAGTGATGAGCCATCTTAGAAATAGGGAGGAAAAAGCATAAGTCATAGAGCAACACAAATGTAAGTAACTTACATTTAAATCTCTAGACTCAAACACACACTCTAATGTCCACTTCTAGGGTGTCGTTCCTTATAAATTTGTACAAGTGTGAAGCGTGACTCTGATACCACTCTGTAACGCCCTGAATTCCAAAAATACACTGAATTCGAGATTCCAAAGGATCTTTACACTTCTTTCGTACAATTTTACAAGGAAATTAAAACTTTTCACTTTACATCAGAGTTTACATGAAACTTTACACTTTACATTTAACAGCGGAAGCAAATTTACAACATTTAAATAAAAGTACATCAATATTTGAATAATCTCTAAGCATCTGTTCTTCTTTAATCTTTATCATGTCATTTACCCTGCATACAAAACTGTGGGTACGTCAGTTTATTCAACCAACGAACATTATACACGGCCATCATCTCTATGCCGGAAATAGTATAACTAATTTTTCATATTTAACCAACACAAACTTGTCCCATATCAAACTAAAGGGAATACCCTAATGATGTCGTGTTGTGATTGTGCACTTAGTCCTTAATGCAATTATTTATATTACATGACATTAAAGCACACTTGTTCGGATTCTATGCATCCCATACTACATAGATCCGAGGGCAAGCCTCTTAATCGTTCTTCATCTTGTAGGGTTCAATCCCTCGTCATGAATTAATCTACTACTGTAACTACGGTAAGTATCCTAGATGATCTATGAGTACAAGCTCATGTACAGAAAACCTGGAGGGGATCCCACGCCATGTCTTGACTCATCAAGCATGCATTCTGTGGCAATTCAGCCTCCTTCATGACACACGATCCTCTTGCAGTCACCAAACATCCCACAAGCGTCGCCAAGGTCCGATCATTCTGAGTAGTGCCCACGCCATATCTTGACGCATCAAGCATGCATTCTGTGGCTCACACCCGCATCGTAAACTCGAAGCTCTCATACTTGTGTTTTTCTCTCACTTTCATCACCTCTTCACTATGTACTAAATCCTTAAATTTAATGAAATTATGAACAAAATCAATCTCTTAGAGTTAGCCCCCTCACTACTACCGGTCTTATTTCTTTCATTTCACAATGACCCAAACTGGTCTTTTCAATTTCAATAATCATAATTCATCACTTTCACTTGCCAGTGTGAGTTTTGGCTACACTCTAATTTTCAATTTCAATTCATAATTCATATGTTTGAGTTTTCATACTCGATAACATTTCTCTTTTCCAATCACATGATTTCTAAATAATTCATGAGTCTATAACCATACATAGAATTCAATTATTCATCAAGTAATTCCCCAATATTTATTTCCACATCTTAAAATCATATCAAAATTTAGCAATATCCACAACTCATTATTGTCACACTATTCTTCAATAAGAATAATACGCATCACTTCACGTCATATATTTTCCCTCTTATTCATATTTCTTTTCTAATATTTTATTTCAACTTCTTTTACAAAGTGCAACATTCACAAAAATACAAGTGTAGAACCATAGTTTCAATTACACTTTTGTTCTCAAAAATATATTTTATTTTGATAACTCCCAATTTATTTTTCATAAGTCCCACACAATTTTAGGATAATAATAATATTTTTTTCATAATTTTTAACTATAAAAAACCACCCCAAAAAATATTTTTTCCCACAATTTAAACCTTGGTCGAGACCGAGTTTCGAACCAACAACCACAGGGAACCAAGCCGCAAGCACTGACCACTAGGTCGATCGCGCCAAGCGGTATAAAAGGGGGCTGAGAGCTATACATGCTCTCGGCTGTAGCTTTATTATTTTTTAAATGTACAAAACAAAATATATGATGCCAACGGGAATCGAACCGTCGACCTTTGAGACCCACCGCACAACACTGTAGCGATTAGGAGCCTCCCGACCACTTGAGCTATAGGCTCAGGTTGTCATAATACAACTCGAACTCTAATTAAATCAATTCTTTTTGTTTAATAGAACATTTCGATGTTCAAAAAGCTCTCATTTGATTTTGCTTTAACTAAACTTACTGTAAATTTCCAGAATAATCATTCCAATAATAATTTATACTCCAGTATATTAAAAATAATTTTTTCCCAATAATTAACACATATTTTTCATACAATTTGGTTAAATTATAAGCTACTACTACCACATTTCTTTTTCGACAATTCTTATCCAATCGTGATCTCAATAATCTCTATCTCAGTTCTCTGTTTTTATTCATTTTACAAACCCACAAATTGTATTTTAAGTCATTCATTTCAACATTATCACAAAAGTCCATTTAAGCATATAAAGCAACATTGTCATCCACTAACTTTTGCATATAGTTCTTGATGCTAGTAATGAATTTTTCTTCAAACAATCCATAGCTATAATTAATTCACTCACGACTTAAATTAAATGATGGAAACACATACAAGCTATTCATTAACATTCCAATCAATTAATAAGCCATTTTCCCAATTAAAATGTACTCTTATTAATCTTTTTCATGCATCATCATTTCAATTTAATTCTAGCATGATTTCTAATTAGAAATGTGGAAAATAACCCACCTTAATTGGAGAGAAGTACAATTTGCAACACCTCCTAAACAAAAATCCTTGCCAAGAGAGCGATCCTCCTCCTCCTCGATGTGCACACGAGATCCAAGATGTCAACCCGAGCTCCTTTGATTGCCGGCATCTCCTTCCTTGGTGCAAACACAAACTCCTCACACACAACTCTCAATCTTTTAACTCACTTGCTATATTACTAATAATGTATTTTATACTATAGGTCTTGGAGAATTAAAGAGTACAAAAATAACTAGGCTAGGGGGGGTATTTATACTAAAATTTGGAGTGAATGGAAGGCTAGGATCAAACTAGGAGTTAGAAACAAAAGGCTAGGATTCAAGGAGGAGTTACAATAACCAACCATGATCAAGTAACTACCACCCATGACTCCACTTGAATTTTTTTCATTTCCCTCCAATGTAAAAACCGGCCATACAACATGTGGTGCATTTGCACGTGTACGTGCAATGCACATGCATGCATTTGTCTCCATTAATAAAAGTTGTACATTATATTTTCCATAAAAATAATCTTTAAAATATGTTCTACATTACAAGTTGTATTTAAAATAAAAATAACTCATGGGCTTTAGTTTATGGGCCAAAATAATAGTTATACAAAATAATAAATAAATTAGATTTGGGCTTAAAAGGAAAGGATTATGTTTATTTGAAAAAGGCCTTTATATAAAAATAATTAAAGAGCACATATACATTTATCTATACTCATCATGGAAGAAATAAAATTTAATATTACCAAAAATATTGCATGTGCACACTACGTGCAAAATAAATAATAAATTTTCATAAATGAAAATCGGGGCATTACACTTAAGAAGCGATTGGACAATTCACCCAAGGGGCTATGAGTCGACGAATTGCCAAGTGTACTCTGAGTGCACCGGACGACGAAGAGAATCCCCACGAGCGAGTCACCGTTCAACCTAACCTATGGTACCAAGGCTGTTATCCCCTTAGAGATCAGTCTCCCTTCGCCCAGGATCATGGCCTTCGATGAGGAGAACAACTCAACGGACCTTAGAGCCAATTTGGATCTAATCGACGAGGTCAGGGAAAAATCCGCCATCAGAAGAAGCATATACCAACAACGGGGCGAGAAGTTTTAGAATAAGAAGGTCCGTCCCACCGACATCAAGCAAGGTGCCCTCGTCCTCAGAAAATTGGTGGTATCTGAACCCAACAAAAAGAGGAAGTTGGCCCCTAATTGGGAGGGCCCATATAAGGTCTCTGAAGTGGTACGCCCCAGCACATACCGACTCACAGACCTAGGAGGCAACATTATAAAGAAGCTCTGGAATGTGGAGTACCTCATCAAGTATCTCGAAGGGGAGGACTAAATTTCTTATGTAACTGATCCCTTATAATTGGCATTACATGCCACTACTTTTTGCATGAAAAAATTAAAGAAAATGGGCTTATTTCTTTCCAGTTCTCATCTCAAATTCTCTTCTTTTCACTCAAAGCCTCGACACCCTGCAATGATCTCGAGCATATGGGTAGCTTTCTCAAGGCTAAGGTAACTAAGCTCGTTGCCCTGTACCAATCCTCAAGCCTTGACACCTCACGGTTATCTCGAGCACATGGGTAGCTTTCTCAAGCTAAGGCACTTGAGCACGATGCTCTGAGCCGACCCCCAAGCCTCGACACCTAACGGTGATCTCGAGCACATGGGTACCTTTTCCAAGCTAAGGCACATGAGCCCGACGCTCTGTGCTGACCCCCAAGCCTCGACACCTGACGGTGATCTCGAGCACATGGATAGCTTTGTCAAGCTAAGGCACTTGAGCTCGACGCTCTGTGCCGACCCCCAAGCCTCGACACCCTACGGTGATCTCAAGCATATGGGTAGCTTTATCAAGGCTAGGGCAACTAAGCTCGACACTCTGAGCCGAACCCCAAGCCTCGACACCTCACGGTGATCTCGAGCACATGGGTAGCTTTCTCAAGCTAAGGTGCCTGAGCTCGACGCTCTGAGTTGACGCCCAAGCCTCGACACCTGACAGTAATCTCGGGCACATGGGTAGCTTTCTCAAGCTAAAATGCCTGAGCCCGATGCTCTGTACCGACCCCCTAGCCTTAACACCTAACGGTGATCTTGTGCACATGGGTAGCTTTCTCAAGGCTGAGGCAACTAAGCTCGACGCTTTGAGCCAACCCCCAAGCCTCGACACCTTACGATGATTTCGAGCACATGGGTAGCTTTACCAAGCTAAGGTGCCTGAGCTCGACGCTCTGAGCTGAACCCAAAGCCTCGACACCTGATGGTGATTTCGAGCACATGGATAGCTTTCTCAAGTTAAGGCACTTGAGCCCGACGCTTTGTGCTGACCCCCAAGCCACGATACCTAACGGTGATCTCGTGCACATGGGTAGCCTTCTCAAGCTAAGGCGCTTGAGCTCATCGGTCTGTGCCGACCCCTAAGCCTCAACACCTGATGGTGATCTCGAGCACATGGGTAGCTTTCTAAAGCTATGGTGCCTGAGCTCGATGCTCTGTGCCGACCCCCAAGCCTCGACACTTCACAGTGATCTTGAGCACATGGGTTTCTTCAATCCCTCACGTCCTCGTCGCTCGGCTTGGACTCCGAGCATCTAAAGGGGTTTAATCAAAACAAACAAGTCTTAAACCTTCGGCTGGGACTTCAGCTAACCCATCTACCCAAAATTTTCATTAAGATTTACGGACCTCGCCCACAGCGAGAACCATCGAGCCCCGAACCATGGATTGACCCACCTTTCACCCGCTGGCAATTGGGGATAAACATCACTCATAGACGTTACCCCCAATTGTCAAGGGTGGCAGGAGAGCCACTGATCTAGGACTCTTGGACAAAAGTTTCATTTAGGGCACTCGCCTTCGGCAATCACCCCGAGCCCTGTACTCTAAGATCGACCCACCTTTCACCTGCTAGCAACTAGGGATAAATAGCACTCATAGCCATTACCCCCAATTTTCAGAGGGTGGCAAGAGAGCCACCGGCGACGAGAACTCACAGTGAAGTGAGAAAAATTCTGATGAGGGGGTGCGAGTTATATAGCCCTCAGGAAATGCGCATTTATGATATGGGAAGTCGAAACGTTTGATATCCATTAATGACATTTGAAGACGAAACGTCCTCCATTACCAGGCTTTCAGGATCCTTCATCCTCGTCATCACCCTTCCACTCGAACAACTCCCTCGGCCCAGCCGTCGAGGACCTGTCCTCAGAAATTAGAAGTCCTAGCTTTCTCACAAGCTGAAGGGGCTCGGTTCCAGAGCCAAACGGGGCTTTTTTAGACCCACGTGCTCGGCACTAGGTAGGGACTGTGAGCGAAAAATGAAAAATTTCTCAATCTCCCAAGTCCTTGACCCTCGGCTCGGCTCCTGAGCCAAACAGGGATCCTCCCCACGCCCTCGCTACTCAATGGGGACTACATGTGACAGACGGGAGATTTTTCAATCCCTCGTCCTCCTCTAAGCCCTTAACGCTCTTTCTCAAAAATAAGTTTAGGCAAATCGAAAAGATCATTTTTTATTATAATGCCTTGGGGGGCCATAATACAATAAGATTTATTACAATGACTATCACCTCGACCTAAACTATCCTCAGAGCCCCTCCGAACTAGCACGGGCTAACTCAAACCCCGCCGATCGGCTTGGATCCATGGCCTGCCCAGCAGAATCCATAGGATAGCCAAGGTAGACACATCGGCCACAGAGCTTTGACCATTGCCTGGCCTCACATATTCCAACTGTCGAATCGGAGACGGCTTGCGGCCTGAGAAGCGCCAACCCCTTGAAGAGACCTACAGCCCCAACATCGTCTTGTAATGCTGAATCTTGATCTCTTTCTACACAATAATCTCGCTTAGGAGCAACTCCGATGTATGCCTTTGAACTGAGACACTCGACATGGAAAATCCAAGGCCAAGACCTCCCAGATCATGGTCGACTATCGCCTTCGCACTCAGCTCCTTCGACTTATTTCAGAGGTAATGGAAAGCGGCATCGTGATCACGAGCTTCCTTCCGATATCGACCAAGGTTGGACTCTAATACCTTGATCTTGCTCCGAAGCCATATCACCTCGGATCATCGGGGATTCGACTCAAGGAGGGATGCCGGCATCTGACAGAAGTGAAACAAAAAATCATTCTGAGGCCCACTAACTTCTAATCTAAAAATGATACGCAAGTCAAAAGGGTCGGGCAGGCAAAGAAGGTCATCCCAAAATCAAGGCAAAAGTCGGAGTCAAAACACTTGGCCAAACAAAAAACCCCCCTTGTCATAAATTAAAAGAATTTACAAAATACTGCGGTGTTCAGTCCGCCTTCGACAAATACAATTTCAAAAACAAAAGTAAAAGAAAAAGAAAGAACTACTGCATATGGCCAACCTCTCCCTTGGCGTCGGCAGCGACGATGGAGTCAACCACTAGCTCGGCACCGGCATCTCCGGCACTGGTCTTCCCTTCAATAGGAGCATCTCCCTCGGGGGGTCCTCGGTGGCTCGTTGATCTCCATATCAAAATCAAAGCCTATCAGGTCCAGGGTCGAATAGAAGTGTTTGACGAGGGTCAGTGCCTTATCATACACCTCGTTCTGGGCCTCGATGCCCATGTCTTGGTCCTTTAAGGTGAGCAACCCCCTCTCCACTTCAAATGCCTTCTTCAGCACCGTCTCCTTCCTCAGTCTATCGTCGACCATCGAGGCCATGTCAGCCTTCAGGGCCTGCTCTCGCTTCATCGATGCATCCAGAGCGAGCTTCAGGTCCATCATCTCGCGCTTGAAGCGGTTGGCCTAGTTCCACTCGTACTTCAGCTCCTGGTCATGGAGCCTCATCACCTGAGCGCCGGACAGACAAGCCTACAGCCGAGGTAAAAACACTTGAGTGAAAAACAAATGCGTTAAAACTGAAGTACAAAGCCTCGAAATTTACCTGCACGCTCGCTTGAGCCCACCTCATGTAAGCGGACTCGAAGGTGTCGGCACTCATGCTCTGTCGATCTCGAGGTGTGGCCATCTTGTCCACGAACTCAACGGCATTGGGACCCTTGGTTAGGGTGTCCCCCTTGCAGATGGCCCAGCTAGGGGCCCAAGGCTGAAGCCCCTCTTCTCTGACTATGGTTTGGGCATCGGCACGAAGAGGTGGGACACCCTCGTGCACGACCTCCGTTACCTTCAAGGTGCTGGAGCTCGGCACGAGCGTAGTCTCCCTCACCTGAATAGACCGCACCCTCTTTGCCTTCGGCTCGAGCCGGCCCTCGGGAGTTGCTTTGTAAGAAGCCCCTGCTTGTTTCCCTTTCTCATATTGCTCCGCCTTTTGCCTCTTTAGGGCGAGCCTCCTCTCCTTGATCGCTTTAGGTTCCATCTCTACACGAAAACCCATTGAAGAGTGATGAGCACAAAAGATAATTACACGAAGGAAAAATGAACGAAAGACATACGAGATGGGGCGGGACTCAGTTCGACGAGTCATGTGACTCTCAGTCACCTTCGGCCAACTTATGCTGTTACTCTTCCGGAGGCGCTCTACAAAGCCCTACTCCTCGGCCGAAAGTTCACTTTTCTTGGGGCCCTTGAAGTTAGGCTTGTAGAAGTTCCAATGCATCTCAATTTTCCATGGCTCCTCGCTTCTGATGAAAAAATATTTCTTTTTCCACTCCTTGATTGAGTTGGGGTGGCCATGCACGACCTTGTCCCCGCTCCGAGGCAATACGTAAAAAATTTCCTCAAACTCGCCAGACGAGCTAACACCCAACATCGCTCGGAAGATATTCAGCCACAACAGCACCTTTCTCTCCTCGCACAGCAAGACGAAGCTCACCATCTGCTTCCACGAGTTCGGACCGTACTGCATCGGGCATAATGAGGCCCAATTCAGTTCCTCACGGATGAAGGGGTGGATTGAAAACCACAGTTCCGAGGAGAACGCATCCATAGGGAAGATGCAATACCACGGTGCCCGAGGGTCGGTAGGTTTAAGACCGGCACTGGGGACCATTAGTTCGAACTCCCTCCCAATGAAGTATCTCGTGCGAATCACTGACAGGTCCTCCCCTTTCAGAATAGTGGGGGTACCGTCCATCTTGATCTTCACACGGCTCGGCGAGGAGGGCTGTACCCTGTAATGGACCAAGTCTCCGACATCGTACGGGTAATTCCTGATCGACAATGGCTGCTATAAGAAAGGGACCTCTAAATTTTGGGGAGCTATCGCCTTATTCGGACTGCTGGGCATGGTCCACTTCATCTTCGTCTTCCGAGTCTTAGGAGTCTTCTCAGGCGTTGGAGTCACCAGCAGCTCGAGGACGGAGGCCCTTAAGGAGGAGCCCATCCCCTCGGCCTGTTCACACTCCGCTCTGGCACCTTCGGTAGAGCGCACTACCTCGGCAGGGGACCCTTCAGGAGATTCCACCTCCTCGTCCTCGTCATCGATGTCCTCGATAGGACGCTCATCCTCATCCGAATTTCTGCTCTCCAACACAAATGGCTTGCAGGTGCGTAGCGGTTGCACGGCGTACACGTTCTAGTTCGTGTCCCAAGAAGAGGAATCCAACAGTCCTGTGCGAGCACCACTACCGTGGGTAGAGGCTAAAGAGCCAGACTGAGCCCTAGACATATTAAAATTACTAACCTGAGTGAAGCTCGCTGAAGATCGCAGGAAAATTCGTCGACGATGATGGAAAACATCTATAGAGAGAAGCTCTGGGATCTAGAGAGAGAGTGAAAGTGAGAAATGAGAAAGGGGGTGTGGGATGCGTATATATAGAGGATTTGCGACTCCTCAATTTTCGCAAAAACAGTTACTGTAACTTCTCCTCGATTCTCACAAAAATGGTTCCTATAACGGCTCCTAAAATTCCAGCCATAACAAATCTCCCCAGCCTCAATGCTCGACTGTGATCTCGAGCACAGAGGTAGCTTCCACAAGCCAAGTCGCTTGGGCTCGTCACTCCGTGCCAACCCCCTAAGCCCTCGACACTTGACTCTGATTTCGAGCACAGGGGTAGCTTCCACAAGCTAAGTCGCTTGGGTTCGTTACTCCGGGCCGACTCCCTAAGCCTCCATGCTCGACTGTGATCTCGAGCACAGGGTTGCTTCCACAAGCCAAGTCGCTTGGGCTCGTCGCTCCGTGCCGACCCCCTAATCCCTTAATGCTCGAATCTGATCTCGAGCACAAGGGTAGCTTCCACAAGCAAAGTCGCTTAGGCTCGTCACTCTGTGTCGACCCCCTATGCCCTCGATGCTCGACCCTGATCTCGAGCATAGGGGTAGCTTCCACAAGCTAATTTGCTTGGGCTCATCGCTCCGTGCTGACCCCCTAAGCCTCGATGCTCGATTGTGATCTCGAGTGTAGAGGTAGCTTCACATGCTAAGTTGCTTGGGTTCGTCGCTCTATGCCGACCACCTAAGCCCTCGACGCTCGACTATAATCTTGAGCACAAGGGTAGCTTCCACAAGCCAAGTTGCTTGGGTTCGTCGCTCCATGCTGACCCCCTAAGCCTTGATGCTCGACTGTAATCTCGAGCATAGGAGTAGCTTCCACAAGCTAAGTCGCTTGGGCTCGTCACTCCGTGCCGACCCCCAAAGCCCTCGATGCTCGACTCTGATCTCGAGCACAGGGGTAGCTTCCACAGGCTAAGTCACTTGGGTTCGTTGCTCCATGCCAACCCCTTAAGCCCCCGATGCTCAACTGTGATCTCAAGCATAGGGGTAGCTTCCACAAGCTAAGTCGCTTGGGTTCATCACTCCGTGTCGACCCCCTAAGCCCCCGACACTCGAATCTGATCTCGAGCACAGGGGTAGCTTCCACAAGACAAGTCGCTTAGGCTCGTCACTTCGTGCAAACTCCCTAAGCCCTCGATGCTCGACTGTGATCTCGACCACAGGAGTAGCTTCCACAAGCTAAGTCGCTTGGATTCGTTGCTTTATGCCGACCCCCTAAGCCTTGATGCTCGACTGTGATCTCGAGCACAGGGGTAGCTTCCACAAGCTAAGTCGCTTGGGTTCGTCGCTCTGTGCCGACCACCTAAGCCCTCAATGCTCGACTATGATCTCAAGCACAAGGGGAGCTTCCACAAGCCAATTCTCTTGGGTTCGTTGCTCCGTGCCGACCCCCTAAGCCCTCGACACTCGATTGTGATTTCGAGCATAGGGGTAGCTTCCATAAGCTAAGTCACTTGGGCTTGTCACTCCGTGCCGACCCCCTAAGCCCTCGACACTCGACTCTGATCTCAAGCACAGGGGTAGCTTCCACAAGCTAAGTCACTTGGTTTCGTTGCTCCGTGTCGACCCCCTAAGCCTCGATGCCCGACTGTGATCTTGAGCACAGGGGTAGCTTTCACAATCTGAGTCACTTGGGCTCGTTGCTTTGTGCTGAACCCCTAAGCCTTGATGCTCGATTTTGATCTCGAGCACAGGGGTAGCTTCCACAAGCCAAGTCGCTTAGGCTCATCGCTCCGTGCCGACCCCCTAAGCCCTCGATGCTCGACTGTGATCTCGAGCATAGGAGTAGCTTCCACAAGCTAAGTCGCTTGAGCTCGTCGCTCTGTGCCGACCCCCTAAGCCTCGACGCTCGACTGTGATCTCGAGCACAGGGGTAGCTTCCACAAGCCAAGTCGCTTGGGCTCGTTGCTCTGTTCCAACCCCCTAAGTCCTCGACGCTCGACTGTTATCTCGAGCACAGAGGTAGCTTCCACCAGCTAAGTCGCTTGGGCTCGTCGCTCCGTGCCGACCCCTAAGCCTCGATGCTCGACTGTGATCTCGAGCACAGGGGTAGCTTTCACAAGCTAAGTCGCTTGGGCTCGTTGCTCCGTGCCGACCCCCTTAGTCGCTTGGGTTCGTCGCTCCGTGCCGACCCCCTTAGCCTCGACGCTCGACGGTGATTTCGAGCACAGGAGAAACTTCCACAAAGCCGAGTCACTATGGGCTCGACGATCCAAGCCGACCCCTAAGCCTCGATGCTCGACTGTGATCTCGAGGACAGGGGTAGCTTTCACAAGCTAAGTCGCTTGGGCTCGTCGCTCCGTGCCGACCCTCTAAGCCTCAAAGCTCGACTGTAATCTCGAGCAAAGGGGTAGCTTTCATAAGCTAAGTTGCTTGGACTCGTCGCTCCGTGCCAATCCCCTAAACCTCGATGCTCGACTGTGATCTCGAGCAAAGGGGTAGCTTTTATAAGCTAAGTTGCTTGGGCTCGTCGCTCCGTGCTGACCCCCTTAGCCTCGACGCTCGATAATGATTTCGAGCACAGGGGTAGCTTCCATAAAGCCGAGTCTCTATGGGCTCAATGATCCGAGCTGACCCCCTAAGCCTCGACCCTCGATGGTGATTTTGAGTGTAGGGCAGCTATCAAAAGCCAAGGTCGCCATTGGACTCGACAACCTAAAAACTGACCTAGACAATCTCCGACAGCCTCGGCACCCCGAGTCGACCCCTTTGCCTTGGTGACTGGGGGATCATTAGGGCTTGGTCGTCCACACTTGCGGAAGCACCGGCTGCTCGGCCGATAGGACTCACCTCGGTTCGGCGCTGACCCCAAGAAGACCCCAGGAAACTCTCTTTGCCACTCTTTCTGTAGAATCCAGACTACTCCTCTACACCGCCCTGCAGGAGTGGGGAGCTTTTGATATGGAATAAAATGAGTGGCGCAATCAGGACCCTCAGATCTCTTCTAATCTCGCTCCCTGTGATCATCATGTAAAACAGGTCAAACGGGCTTCAGCCCATTCAGGCCCATGGGCAAACGGGTACGACCTGGTCCGTTAGGGTCACAGACCCATTTGCCTCTGCCTATAAATATCAGCCCCCCTCCTTACTTTAAAAGGTAATCAAGCTTTCCCCACCAGAACCTTAGTTACTGTTGCTTTCTCAGTGACTGATTAGATCGTCGGAGGGTTTATCGTCGGAACTTCTCCCGGTATTTCCAGGCAGTGTGCAGGTACAGAAGGTCGAGCTGAGCTACTCGATCCGAGCCAAGCACCCGGCCTCTACCTCTCTAGTGCTACTCCCGAGCCGGTCCTACTCCCCATGGTCGGATCGATGCTAGTACCACAGTTTCCTCTTCACAAATTACAAGAACTCACACCTTATGCCACCACACCCCAAAAACAAACAACATCAAAATGCATATTAGGAAGAAACAGCTCAAGAATGCATTCTTTCTCAACTGTAAGAAAATGGATCAAGGATCGCAAATATATATAAAGATCCAGTCTTTCCCTATTAATGTTACAAAAGGCAGTGTGCAGCAATATGTGATTCCTTGCTGCATACTGCATAGGAAATCGAATATGTGCTATATATATATATATATATATATATATATATATATATATATATATATATATATATATATGCTGTTGGGAATTTTTTAAAATAAAATCCACCAGAATATAGGAAAAAGTCATAAAAATTGAGGAAGGGGGGGGGGGGAGGAAGAATAATTTAAAAGAACGAACATTTGTAACAATAGCGGAATGCATAATATAATTAAAGAAATATACAAAGAAACTGTTAAAAGAAATTACGTTGCAACATTCATAAATTAAACAAAGATGTAAAGTATCTACTAAAATTAGTTTGCAACATATTTAAACATAGACATAAACTAGTTTGCAAAGTTAAGTGAACGAAGACATAAAGCATAAAAGAAATGTGCCTAGTTCATCACAGAGAAAGAGATACAGAGAGAGAAACGAAGGAAAAAAGAGAAGTCGTTGGACATAATTAGGGACGACAACCAGGTCAGGTTGACCCATGACCCGCCTGTGACCCGCCCACTCGGAGCCGGCCCACAATTAGGTGGTTCGGGTCCGGGTCAAACCCACAGGTTAATCCGAGCCCACTCGAATCCGGCCCACAATTAGGTGGTTCGGGTGTGGGTTGAACCCACGGGTCGACCCGGGTCACCAATTTCGTAAACCAGCCTGCTCGACCCATGTCATGCCTTGCTTCCCAAAAAGGAATACGGAATACGAATACGCGACGAAGTCCAGCGAATGGCTTTTACCAGCTGTAAGGATCTTTTCTACAATACATAGGAATAAACAAGAAATAAGCAGAGAATAATCAACCACGCATGCATGAATAAATTTCTAAATCAACAGAATTTACTTGAAATAAAATACTTAATCTCAAATAAACCAAATCTAGAAACAACAAGTAATAAGTTCTAGGACAAAAATACCCAATACAAGATCCAAGTAGTAATAAATACAATTTATTCAAAATAGGAAATAAACTCAAGCAGGAACTCTAGCCAAGCCTAGAACACTTGGACACTTACTCCCTTGAGCAGTTGATCACCGAAATCTGCAAATTTGATAATTTGCAGGAAAAGAAAAACAGAAAACAATACGCCCATTAGTGCAAGTTACGGGCTACATGTAGTGCAGACAACAAGTACGAAAAATAGATAAACAAAATACAGAGTAGAAACAAGAAGCAAGTACCGAATATGCATGGAAGGAAGGTGACAGTAAAATGGAGCAATTAACTCTTAAACCAAGAAACAGAATCCAGTGACAGGATTAGGTACAGGTAACATATAACAGGTATCAAGTAGCATGCAAGCAGATAAACAAGTATCAGGTGTCGGGTAACATGTAAAGGTAATCATGTAACAGGAATGTGCAAGTGATCAGATATTTACAGGTCTTGTATTTAATCCTATCTAGGTAGCATTTCATGCGTCCCAAATTTTACCACATAGTTACTACATTCAAACAAGTTGCATTTATATTTCGTAGTGGATTATATAGGACCGTGTACTCAGGTATCAGGTAAACAGGTAAACATGATCATATATTATGTAATCATATAATCATATAACAGGTAATCAGGTATCAGGTAGGACCTACGGGTCCCCTTCTGAGTACACCTTCCTATAGGAAAGTATATAGCAGGTACAGGTAATCAGGATCATGTATCATGTAATCATGTAACATGTAACAGGTGGGAAACATGGGCCCCCTTCTAAGTACACATTCTATATTTTCCATTACTAGATCTTTTCCTTAACCCCGGCTTGATTATTTGTCATTATTATTAAAGCAGGCATATGCATGCACAAACAGGTCAAGAAAAGCATGGCAAGGAACAAGTAACAAGCTCAAGTTGGATGGAAGCCATGATCGGGTTGCAAACAACTTATAATAGTTAGGACAATGAGACTTTCAATTCTGAACAACAAGACATTACTGCACCAAATCTGAGATTTCCGTTACCACAGGAATGCAAATATGAACCATCATAAAATTTAGAAACTACACTTTCAACCGAATCCAATGCATATACACAAGTCATATAACAACTACAGAAACAGGGCTCAAGACACATTTTATACAGAATTCATGTTCAGCCAAAAATCGCAAAGTTTTATTTATAAGCATGAAAATGGCATAAAAACACACTAATTAATTCTAGGAAAAATCTGGAAGGTTCCACAGCATGTCTAGTATCAGCATATAAAACTTCATAAAATTCCATTACAGATAGTGTGGTCAAACTAATTTGGAAAATAGAATGATGCAGCAAATTTATGAATCTGAAATTTTAGATACAACAGTACCAAAACAGCGATAGATCACAAAATACAATAATTCAAATCTGTCAAAAGTTTTGTAAAATAGACATACTAGGCTATATTTTATGTTCACAAAGTTTTAATCAAAAGTGACTGGAATCAGGTTGGAAACAGTGTTCTTTACTGAACAACGTGCAGTTTAGAAATTATATGATTGGTTTCACAAGCATGAAATAAGTTATAGAAATCATTAAAAAATCCCCTAAAAGTTAGGTGTTCATCCCAGTCGTTTCTATACATACCCAAAAAAATATTAAGTCCAAAATTTACTTTTAGTATAAGTTTTAAAATGATGAAGCATGCAACGACCTTATAAATCAGAATCTGGAAATTTTGACATAGCTGCAGTAAAACAACGATAACTCACACATCAAAAATCGAAATTGAGATCCGTCAAAAGTTATGAAAAATAGACATCGAGGCCTACGAATCATATTCACAAGATAATTTATTTTATTAATTTTAACAGGGTCTAAATTGCTGTACTAAAATAGGGCAGCAGAAAAAAACGAAATTCTCTCCTGCATTTAATCAAACAACTCATCTATGATAGATTCAAATTAGAATGTAATGCAAAACATGATATATTGGTCATTCAAATCAACATGGCATGGTATTAGCAAGTCCACAAAAAGATAACACATCTAGCATATCAATCATGTAACAAGAATCCACAACATACAATAGATCACGAACAAGGATATATATATATATACATCAAGAAATTTATCTAGATCTAATTATTTTCATGTAGTGTGTGTGTGACAACTTCTTCCGGTTGATCATGACTACGAATGGATCAAACGAATGAGATCAAGATTTATCAAGAGATCATCATGAGAATGAATACAAAAACGAGAGCAAGACTACATGCGATATTTGTACTTGTATACGAACAAAAATAATATACAAGTTACTTGCCTTGGGTGAAGATGACGAATCCGACAAAAAAGAATAACGGGAATGGATCTCGGGCGACGAACACAACACAACGACCACGAACAACGGGGAAGCTTGTGGGATTAGAATTCGACGGCACAATCGGTGGTGAACGGGATGGTGGACGGCGATGGGAGCACGACGACGTTGGCGAGGTGACGAGGTCGACGGGGCTCGGTCAGGAAGTCGACAACGGCGGAAGTGGGGGTCGCGGCTGTGGGAGGAAGAGGGGTTACGGGATAGGATGAAGGCCGAGAAGGGGGTGTTTCTGGCGTGGGCAACACAGGGCGGCTATACGTCAGGGCGGCGGTGCGAGGAGGTGTGATGGTGGTTGACTGCTAGGAGGGGAGGCGGTCGACGGGGGAGTTGGGTTGACGGCACAGTGAGAGGGAGAAGGAGGTGAGTTGGAGAGAGAAAGAAAGAGAGATGTTGATTAGGGATTGATTAGAAGATAATGACTGTAGGGAAAGGAGAACAAATTTGGTTGTGATTATAATGGGATTTTGGTAAGTTAAGATTAAGGAATCAAGGGGAGATAAAGGGGGAACAAGATCTGTTTGTAAGACATATATGGAGAACGTGAGGGAGAGATTTAAGGGAGACTGGGTGAAAGAGGGTATTGGGTAGCGGGTTGAGGATCCAATAAGGCGGATTATAGGGTTTGGGTCCAAATAGGATAGATTGGGTTAGAATTTGGATCCAACAGGGTAGGAATCAAATAATAATTAATTAGGCCATGAATTAAATAAATTTAGAATTAAACAATTCTTCTTGGGATTAACAATTGGCAGAACAATTTGAATCAAGAAGATTGAAAAATCATAGAACCGAATTGACGACAAAATAGATGGATTTTATTGAGAACGAAGAAACAATTACACGGTTCAGAATGAATAAAAGAATACAATCAGAATAAATACTCAGGAAAAATAAATACATACCAAAATACAAGAAACGGAATACAAGGGTTACAACCCGACCTGCGAACCCGTTAACCAGATCAAACCCGCCTGCAACCCGTCCGCTCGACCCGCAGGTTTGGACTCGTTTGACCTTCACGGGTCAAACGTTCGACCCGTGGGTCGAACGGTCTGAAACTCAGAAACAGAGCCGTTGGCTCTATTTTGGACCTGTTTTTTTGTTTTTTGTTTTTTGTTTTTTGTTTTTTGTTTTGTTTTGGGTTTTTTCCCGATAAATATTTCACCTATAAATATTCCCTTAATTCAATCTAAAAATTTCCACACCTTATTCTTTTACTCTTTCTACTACTACTACTACTCAATTCAATCTCAATTCCATCTCAATTTCAATCAAGTTTTTTCAACAAATAAGCAAGCAACAAAGAAGTCAAAAATTTTGACTGTATCGAATTGTGTTGATTCAACTCTCAACTATGTCCACTTCAACTCTCTCAACAAAGAAGCTCTCTCTCTCTCTCTCATTCAACGACTACTGGACTATGTGGCTACGTCTACTATATTTCTCATTCGATTGCGTCTACTTCTACTTTTATTTTCTCTCTCATTTCTGTATACGATTATCCGTGATGGGCATAACTTGTCATTGGATAGATAGTGATTGGATGATTCAAAAGGAGATCATATCACTTGCGTCCTTTGCCGTATCCCCATAGTGGTTTAGTAATTGCACATCGTATTTTAGATGTTTGTGATATCTTTCATATTCGTGATAATTTTTTTGTAATCTAACAACAATGTTTTGATTAGTATATTAAAAACACAGTTAGCTCTGCCGTATTTAGAAATATTTCACGTTAGATGTGCATGTCATATTTTAAATTTATGTGTTCAAGTTGCATTAAAAATAGCTGAACTATTTGTGCAAAATATTAAAAATTGTGTACATTTTATTGCTTTAAGTGGCTCTATGCTTCAACAATTTAAAGAATGGTGTAAGCTTAAGGTGTATATTTTAGAAAATTTTCTAAGGATGTTAAACACCGATGGAACTCTACTTTTGATTTATTAAATGTTGTTACTCAATATAAAGATTGTATAAATGATTTATGTCTAGCAAAAAATATGGAAATTTTCAAATGAATGAATAATCATGGTATTATGTAGAATCTTTGTTACGATTTTTAGAACCCTTTAAAACCGCAACTTTAAAAATTTTAAAATCTTATGATTCTACATCTAGTAGTATTTTTATTTCACTAATTACTATGATGCAAAGTTTTCAAGAAATGATTGATGACATTTACATTGGTCATATTGTTAAACACACATACACTAAAATTTTGAAGTATTTTAGTTCTCCTCATATGTTGTATTTACTTGCTAATTTTATGAATCCTCGTATAGGGGTACGAGGAGTTTGACTGTAATGTATTTTACTTTACTTGGAGATGAATCTGAAATTGATTGCGATAAATTTTTAGCTAGCTTTGAATCGACATTGAATAACTTGTATGATTATGTAACACCCTAGATTTGATTTATGAAATTTTTATGATTTTACATGTTTTGCACATATGATTTCATTTGTATAATTTTTCGTATAAAATATTTTTATAGTATTTGTTCTCCCTTATTTTTCCAAAATTATTTTCTTTTAAACCCTAATTAAAACCTAAAGCCCAAATTGTCTTTTAAACCCACTTTATTAATTAATTGTTTTAATTATTTAAACCTATGGTTAAATTGGCCGATTAGTGAGCCCATTTAACTTATTTCTCTTTTAAAACAATTTAACTTGTATTGCAGACTCTTTTCATGAACATATAAATTTTTATGCACATGTACACTTGTAAGGAGGGGGTACTAGTTGGCACGTGCAAGCACTAGGGTGTGCATTGCACACCTTTACCTAGGCCGGATTGTGATGGATGGATGTGGAAGAGATGGAAGTGGTGGAGAGGTGGTTGTGTATCATGGGTAGTTTTTATAACTCGCTAGTTCATCTAGACCATTGATCTTTAACCATTTGATCACATCCTAGCCCTACATTCACCCCAAAAAATTGTATCAATACCCCTCCCTATACTCTTCATTCTCACACTTAGAATTTTTGAAAGTAAAGAATAGAAAGAAAAGAAAGAGAAGTAATTTGAGTGAGACAAAAGATTGAGGAGTTGTGAGATTGTGTGCTATTTAATTTGTTCTTCATCCAAGGAGGAGGCCAGACTACACTAGGGAGCAAGGCTCGGGTTGTGGCATCATTAGGAGGAGAAGCTTTTGGTGGCTTGATTTAGGAGGAGACGAATTCGCTCGATCGTTGTAGGAGATCATTAGGAGTTTGTTTGTTTTTCTCTCCATCAAAGGTGGGTGATTTTCTTACACTCCTAACTAGGTTCATGCTAGAGTATGATTGATGCATTTGAAAAGAGACATAGTTATTCTAGCCATATGTTATAAGAATAAGACAAATTAGAATGCTTGATTGTGTGTGAAAAGAATGATAATTAGTTGCAAATTTTGATAGTTTAATTTTGACATTTCTACCATGCTTTAATTGATGGTTTGTGCTATACCAAGGAGACATGATTGTATGCTTAATTGGATTGAAATGTTAATCATGCTTAGTGGTGAATTTGCTATTTCAATGGTTAAAAATGAGAAAAAAATGATTTCTGTTACTGAAATAATTAAGTAATATTAATAGTCATAATAAAAAGGAAATGCAATAAGTTTGAATGCCAATTTACAAAAGAAACGACTTTGGTTGTACATTTTTGAAATTATAGACAAACTTGTAGTCAAATAGAAAAGTGATATTTTTATGTCAAAAATCAAGATTTAATTTACTGATATGTTAGAAATGTATAAGAGTTGTGTTCTGGAATTTTTGAAAGAAAATGGAGAAGAAACGAAATTAAAATTAGTTATTTTTTTATAAAAGTTCAATGAACCGAAACTAAGATCAAACCCCCTAAAAACCCAATTCATATCAGTTGGCCACTTAGCCTAATTGGTTAGTGGGTGTGTTGGGCGCGCTTACTGTAGCGTGGGTTCTGGCCTTGGTCTCAGGTTTGAAACCGAACAAGAGACTTTTTTATTTTATTTTTTTTTGGAAAAATCCGAACTTGAGATTGGACTCAAATGAATCTGAACCATCTTTGTGATGTGGTTGCGCTCTATCCCTTTGGTTAGTGCGTGTGCTGGCTTTTTCTGTGGTTGCTGGTTCGAAACCCGAACTCAGCAAATTGAAAACTTTTGCTCCTTTTAAGTATTTTTGTTGATTTGTGACTTTAAAAATTCAGGAAAAAAAATCCTATAATTGTTATAAAAATATGTAGACTTCATGAAAAATAATTGTACACTATTTCGACTTGATTTAAATAGTGTGGGAGGAAAAATTGAGTAGAACCTTATAAAAATCGATATTTTGCACAAGTACAAGTATAAAAGTGACTTTTTGAGTTATGCTAGATTTATAAAAGGGGATTTTGTGTAAAAAGAACTTGAAGTGTGTTTCATTATGAATTTTGTTATTATTTTGGGTAATGTGTGCTTTGAAAAGTAAATGAGAAATATGATTTTGAAATTTGGAGAAAAGAATTAATAGTACGGAAACTAAGACTTATTTTGGTTGAATGAGAATGTTATGAATTGAATTGGAACATTGAATTATTGGAAAGAATGGAAATCATGTAAATTGTGAAAATGAACTATATGAGTATGAGAACTCAAATATTGTGATTATGAATTGAAATTGAGAACTAGAGTGTAGCTAAGCATCATACCGGCATCGAAAAGAAATATATTGAAATGAAATGACCAAGATTTGGGCCATGTGATATAAATGGTTGAGACTGGTATATTAGAAGGGCTAACTCTAGAGAATTGATTTTGTTCATGATTCAAATAACTAAGGACTAGATACATAGTGAAGACGTGATGAAAATAAGAGAGAAACACGAGTATGAGGGTCTCGGAGCTACGGTGTGAGAGTATCACACGCTGTCTTCACGATGCGTCGTGACATGACGTGGATATGTCTCCAGGAGTCCGTACCGCAGGCGACGTTCGTTGGGTGTTTGGTGACTGCAGGTGGTGTCATGTCCCATGGCGGAGGCTGAATTGTCCATAGGTTCTTCACGATGCGTCATGACATGACGTGGAATTCCCCTCCAAGCTGTCTGGACATGAGCTCGTACTCAAAGAACATCTAGGATATTTATCGTAGTTACTGAAATAGTTTAAGTCATGGTGAGAGATTGAACCCTACAAGATGAAGAACGGTTAAGGGCTTACCCTCAAACCTATGTAGTATGGGATGCATAGAATCAGAACAAGTGCGCATTAGTGTCATGTAATATACATAACTGCAATAAGTACTAAGTGCACCGCACTACATGACATATATAGGATAACCCCTTGTAGTTCTGTTTGTGATCAAGTTTGTGATTGTTTAAGTATTTAAGAATCTTTATACTGTTTTCGGCATAGAGATGATAGCCGTGTATAATATTTCGTCGGTTGTAAGTAACTGACGCACCCACAGTTTCTATGCAGGATAAAGTGGTTAACAAGACTAAAGAATGCATGCTGATTAAAGAATGATTCAAGTGTTATACATTTCAATTTATGTAAATTATTGTAATTTGCTTCCGCTGTAAATATGTAATGTAATTGTAAACTCTGATGTAACAAAAGTTCTTTATTTCCTTGTAAAATTGTACGAAAGAAGTGTAAAGATCCTGTGGAACTTCGAATTCAGTTGTGTTTTGAAATTCGGGGTGTTACAGATTATTATGATAGAGCTTTTGCATCTAACAGTACAACTAATATAGTTACTTCTTCTTCTTCTACTACTTCTAGAGGTAAGGGTAAGGGTAAATTAGACGATATCACTTTTAATTTACTTGCTCAAATTCAATCAAAAAAACCTAGGACTAATCAACTGAATGAATTAAATTTGTATAATCAACAAGATATTGAGTTTTAATGCTAAGATTGATGTGCAACAATGGTGGAAAGAACTTAAATATATGGCTAAAGATCTACTAACTCCTCCTGTCTCTACAATTGCTTCAGAAAGTGCACTTTCTGCAAGTGGCAGGATTTTAACAGATTAAAGGAATCACCTGAAGCCCCAATCGTTGGAGATGCTCGTGTGCACGAAATATTGGAAGAAGGCTGAAGATATGACTCAAGAAATCGGGGTCACACGTCTACAAGTGGAAGTAATTCGCCCAAAGAATAATAACAATAGTAGGGACCAACAACAACATCATAGATTTGATTATCCCCTCAAATATGTAATTCAAAACATATTCTATGCTCTTTTTATAGTTTCTAACTTTCAAGGCTATTACTTGTATTATCTCTACTATATTAATGGGAGAGCTGGGGTTCAAAAAAACAAACAATTTATTATTATTTTTTTGTCACCAAACTAATCCGTGCGTCGCATGCACACCTCCATGTCCATTTATTAACACGTGTATCACATGTGTAAATCAAACTTTTCAAACATTTCATACGAACAAACATTTTAAAATATTTTTTTCACCAATTAAACCCGTGCATTGCACGCGCACCTCCATATCCATTTATCTATATTTATTAACACGTACATTACACGTGCAAATCAAAGTTTTCAAAGTTTTTATTTAAACTTTTTTGGAATTACGTGTATCACCCGTTTAACTCCAATTTTTTCAAATAAAACACCACTTTCTCATCAAACAAACCTGGACACCATACGTACAACTTCAACTATATTTATTAACTTGTGCATCACACGTGCAAATCAAAATTTTTTCGTCAACATCCTTTAAAACTTAAGAGTATCCCCCATTCAACTCCCAACTTTTTTAAAATTAAAACATTCATCACGCGTGCTAATTACTACCAACTTACGTATATCGCACGTTTAACTCCAAGTCTTTATTAAAACGTGCATCGCACGTGAAACTTGCTAGTACAAGTAATAGAAAGTGTTCTAGTTGTATTTGTATGTAGAAAATTGTAAAAAAATCATAAAAGTTTAATTAAATAATATATACAATTTTTATTCATACTTTCACAGTTTCACTCATATATATTTATTAGTTTTACTTGTAATTTTTTTCTTCATTAAAAAAAAATCTCACTCATCCTCAACCCGAATGCCAACCCGTGACCCGACCTGAACCCAAACGAGTTCGACCCGAATAGGTTAACAGGTCGAACGGGTTGACATTTGGGTTTTTCAACCTGACCCGACCCGCTTAACACCCCAACCCAACCTGAACCCGCCCACAATTGGGTCTGACCTGGGCGGGTCTAATCCAACCTGGCTCGGTTGACCCGAATGCCACCACTAGATATAATAGTACCATTTAGATTTAATTAATTGGAAGGAAAGGTACATATATGTAATGGTCCCAATCATTTACCTATAATTTCATTAAGAAAATATTCCATCCATTTCGAAATATAAGACGATCTATTTTTTTAATTTTTTTTTAAAGGTTTTTTATGCAAATGTCTTATTATTTTTAAATATCCATCAAGTACTGTTTTATAAGATTTTCATTTTCACCATTATCTTTTTTTTATAAAGGAGTACTTTTTGTCAATTTTATATTTTTTTCTTAATAAATATGTAGAAATTTTCATCAAAAAATAAATATGTAGAAATATAGAATAACAGTATAATTTTAAAAGGGAGGGAGTACAAAAAAAGAGCTGTCGTAGTAGCTAGTTGTCAAACTGCCTTGAAAAATGTACCATCTACTCCATTAACAAGTACCGACTATGACGATTGACCTTTTAAAAATCACAATCTATATACTATAATGGTGATAGCATTGAATATAGTTCTGTGGATCTACGTTAAAATAGGACAACCGACAACTACAATTTTTTCCCCTGACCAACCTTTTGAAAATATTGATCGATCTGACCTACTATTAAAAATATTTACCCAATTAACATAGTTTTGGACACGTCAACATCAACCGTTATTGAAAATAATGACATATGTTCATACTATGCCGTTCTTCCAAAAAAGACATCAGTTTAAATTTTTTTAGTATGTCGTTGTTTGGAAAAATGACATCAGTACATTTCTTATAGAAGTGTGAACCTTCTGACATGAAAAAAATTTCAAGTACTGAAACAACTTATAAATTATGCCGTTATCCTCAAAAATGACATTAACATTACTGATGCCGTTGTTTGAGATAATGACATCAGTTATAATACTCATTAAACCCCCTTCCTCCACAATCGTTTTTCCAAACAATGACATGAGATAACTATTACCGTTCTTAGAAACAACGACAACAGTTCACAGAAATAGATTAGCCAAGTATAAGTAATAAAATGAACTGTTGTCGCTGTTCCAAACAATGAATATTGTAACTGATGTCGCTATTCTTAACAACGGCATCGTAATGCTGTTGCTGCTGTTTCAAATAACGACATTAGTTATAGAATTTTTTCACACTTACATTTTTTTCTAAGTCAGACAGAGTACGTGATTGGAAATAAGTTAATTGATGTCGTTACTCCAAACAGCGGCATGTGAGATTTTCTTTTAACAGATGCCTCTATTGAAAACAACGGCATATAAATAATTTATGCCGTTATTTTCAATAATGGTTTATGCTGACGTTTCCAAAACTGAAACAGGTGGGTCAATATTTTTAAAAGTGGGTCAGATCGCTCGATATTTTCAAAAAGTGGGTCAGTAGGGCAAAAAATAAAAAAATCGATATGACTGTACTAGTACTGTAAATTTAGTCATATGCCATGTTTTCGTTTGTAAAAATTTGTAGATTTTACTCTCTCTCAACCATAACCACCATTAAAAATATTGTTATATGTCAACCTTTCCTTTGTACTAGTAATTTATTGATTCTACTCTCTTATTAGGCAAGGAGCAAAACACAAGCATCGACCGTGGAATCAGGATAGTTGTATTTTTCAGTTAGATTAGGTTTACCAATATGATTAAGGTTTAGGTTAAGAGTTTATTTTTGAGCATGGCACCACTGTGCAAGATTCATAATCATCAAGAGAGCATATACTAGTATAAACACAATAATGCATATACCTAAGCAGTAGGTAGGGGCCATGGACAAGACAAAATGTCATTATGTTACTGTTGTTGTCATTACTAGTATAAATACTAGTATTATACACGTGCATTGCACGTGGGAAAAATTGGTAGGAGTGAATGAAATGGACAAAAAAAAATCTAGTATTATACACGTGCGCTGCACATGGAGAAAATGGGGAAGGGGGAATGAAAGAGAATGAAAAGGACAAAAAAAAAAATCTACCACGTGTTGACAAATGACAAATATTTACAAATGACACTAAGTCCTTCTCCCATTATAATATTAGAGATTAGAGATGTAGTCTTTTAGAAATCTGTCAAATTCAAATAAATCTATATAGGTGTTAGCTACAATACTTCAAAATCACCCTGATTTTATGAGAATTCTACTATCCTAGAATTAATCCGATATGACAAACAGGTGTCAAATCCTTGTTCTAACTCAAACTTTTTATCCCTTCAAGCTAAAATCCATCTTCTCCTTTTCCATCTTCTACATCTCTCTCCTCTTGAACCATCAGCTAAGCCACCTTCGACATGGTTTCGCCACATCTTTGGTCAGCTCAATTAATAAAAAATAGGCTAAGTATAATAAAACCTCACCCAACTATTTGTGCATTTTTAAAAAAACTACTCCAAACATTTTCTTAAAAAAAACCTCATTCAACTATTTTTTCTAAGTATGGGTGAGTGTATTTTTTTTTTTTTAAATTGTGTTAAAAATATAGTTGGGTGAGGTTTTTTTGTAATAAAAAAAGTTGAGTATGGTTTTTTTAAAATGCACAATAGTTGGGTGAGGTTTTTTTATATTTACCCTAAAAAATATTCAGTCATCTAAAACATGTTACTCATATATATATATATATATATATATATATATATATATATACATACATACTAGGTTTGCCTGTTGACACGTGCCTACGACACATCTTCGAAACGGTGCACCTTGTTCGATTATATAAAATAGTTTTGGAGATTCAGCAAATTAATTTAAGTAGCAAACATATTATATGAGGAAGCAGCATATTTACCTTTAAGCTCAACCATCGTCTTCTTTATCATTAGCTTGAATTTATCTGTAATGCATATAGTTTGTTAGAAACACTGCATAGAGTTTTTTTTTTACTTCAGCATCACTTTTAGACGCTTGTAATCGTTATGCAAGAACATTATCGTATAGGTTTTATAGAGCCTACTTTAATCCCATAACCACTATGAGCATGTCTAAATATAATGGTAACGCAAGTGCAGGTATGAAGGTATCTACAATACAAATAATCTAAACATTTGTTTGTCTGAGACTCAGTTAGCAATTAAAATATCTCTTATTATTATTTCAACCAAAATGAAATACATGAAGTTCTCCAAACTCTAATCCAAGCTAATCATTTCTTTTATCTCCACTTTGTCTCCCCATTGCACCTTTATAAAAAAAATCAAAATGGATAAATAAAAAATTTACTTTAGCTGTTTTTCTTAAGTGGAGAATTTGCACCCTTTACTGGTAAACTCCAGTCATACCAATCTTATATATCCAAACACACTAAAAGTTCTTATATGTTATATTATCCATGGTTTCTAATAACTAGCGAAGGGAACACTTCACGATAGTATTTTTTTTTGTAGTAAAAAAATTAATGTTGCATATTTGCCAAGTTATTTTAGGTTGCTTGTCAGCTTACCGGTCCTGCTTTAGTTTGGAAGCCCAAATTGAAGCCACCAAATAATACATCTCTCACTTGCATACACCTTAAATCAAAACCAATAAAAAACTCATCAAATAAATCACTAAATTAAACTTTTTTTAACCCAAAAATAAAACAATCATACATCTCTAAACTTAGATACCATCACACACAAAATTCGAGCCAGCAAAAAACTGAGTAATCCCATGCACACACAAAATTAAAAATTAGAATTAGAATTCGGTTAATGAAATGAAATTAGAGTCGTCGCATCGCATATAGAGGCTCTCGATTCGATTATGGGGAGTTGCCGATACGGAGTCACTTGATATTCGTACTCGATTTGGTGGAGGGGTGTCACCGATACGGAATCAGCAGCGGATCAAATATCGATAACGACCTCTTGATTGAGATTCGACATTGGATTTGCTTTGAGATTTTTAAAATTTCAAAAGTTTCAAACTTACAAAAAATGTCAAAATTTCAAAATTTTAAATTTTTAAAATTGTTTTTAAAAAATTTATTTTAAATTATTAATTTTAAATTTTAAATTTTAAAATTTTTTTATTTTTTTTTTACATTTTTTACATTTTAAAATTTTAAAATATTTAAAATATTTTTAATTTTTTGAAAATTTTTAAATTTTTTATAAGTTTTTGATATTTTTTATTTTTTCGAATTATTTTTAAATTTTTAATTTTTTTTTTGTTTTTCAGTTTTTTTATTTTTTTATTTTTTTATTTTTTAAAAATTTTTGTTTTCTTAATTTTTTGAATAGGGGAGAGAGAGAGAGAGAGAGAGAGAGAGAGAGAGAGAGAGTTATTTTTAAATTTTTTAAATTTTTTAGTTTTTTAGTTTTTTTAAATTTTTATTTTCTATTTTTTAAAAATCTTTATTTTCTTAATTTTTTGAATAGGAGAGAGAGAGAGAGAGAGGGAGAGAGATAAAGAAATAATTAAATAAATAAAGGAATTGTTTTGAGTGGAAAGATTTGAATTTGAGTTTTAGGGGAAAACTTTTGGGAGGGAAAATGTGTTTTGTAAAATTAGATCTGGGCCTTTGATTTTGGGAGATTGAAGGAGTGCCACTTGATAACTCTGTTTGTGTTTTATTATATACTAGGTTTGCCCGTTGATACGTGCCTACAGCACGTCTTCGGAATGGTGCACCTTGTTTGATCATATAAAATAGTTTTGGAGGTCTAGCAAATTAATTGAAGTAGCAAACATAGAGCAAAAACATATTATATGATTTTTTAAAAAAGTTTTTAAATTTTTAATTTTTTTAGTTTTTTATTTTTTTATTTTTAAATTTTTTTTATTTTATTTATTTTTTTGAACAGAAGAGGGAGGGGGAGAGAGAGAATTTTTTTAAAAAAAAATAAATATATGAGTTGTTTTGGGTGGGAGATTTTAATTTGAGTTTTGGGAAAAACTTTTGGGAGAAAAATATGTTTTGCAAGGTTAGATCTGGGTCTTTAATTTTTAGGGGATTGAAGAAGAGCCACTTGATAGCTTTCTTTGTGTTTTATTATATAGATATATATAGGAAAATCTTCCATTATGCACCACCCCTCCGTGTGCACTCGACCTTCCCACCTTCGTATGGACGATCCGAACCGTTCACATTGATCTACACATCTAAATTAGTCTAAATATGTAAAATCAAATTATTTGAAATTCATTTGCTCATCCATCATGTGACTATAAAAAATAATGATTTTCAGCCATACAATTTTGTAACACTTTAAAGTCTTCCGTTCCCAATAGCGAGTTTTGTGTAAATGTCTTCGTCATTGGGAACAACGAGTCTGCTTTGAAAATTTTAAACTAAACTCGCTGTTACCAACAACGAGCCTAGTATAAATGTTTTCACCGTTGGCAACAGCAAGTCTTCTTTGAAAATTTCCAACTAAAAATCAGCACTAAACTCACTGTTTTCCAATAGCGAGGATTAAAACAACTAAACTTGCTGTTGGGACGACGAGTTTAATTGTTGAGTCCATGAGCACAAATACTTGGGCAACTGTTCTCTTTCTGCAAATATTTTCGAAAAATGTCTTATAAAAAAATTAATTCCATATAAAAAAATACTTCTCTTTTTTTTTGGTCTACATTTGAATATAAATAAATGCAACCGTATATTTATGTAGAGTCATCTAATTTTCAAGTCAAGATATGTTATTACTAATACAATAATATAATTCTAAAATGTTATTATTTTATATTAATTATCATATTACTATTGTTATTATTATGAAGTTACTTTAGGCATATGCAACAACACAAAAATGACAATTTTACAAAGCAAAAAAAATAAAATAATAATCTTTACTATTTTAATGGGAGAGTTGGGGTTTGTAACTAAACAAATCCTAATTTTGTAACTAAACAAATCCGTGCAATATACATTCAAACTAAATTCAATAATATATATTTGCACTGCATGTGTCACCCAAATCAAACCATTCAAAAATAAATAATTTCTTTTTTTATTCGATACATATTCATTTAATTTAATGACTATACTTTTAACAGGCGTGCATCACAGTAATAATAATGACAGTAAAGTATATTAAAAGTTGGTCCAAGTAAGACAACACAATAATGACAATTTTACCCCGAAAAAATAATAATAATAATGACAATGAAGTATAATAAATCCAAGTTGGAGACTTCAAAGTCGCTATGGGAGTGTATTAATTTAGTCAAGTACGACTCACATGCATTTTGAAAGTCACTCTAATCTGTTTTTTGAAATCAGCTTAATTATAAAAACACACTTCGTTTTCAATTTCCCTCCCCTCCCCTCCCTCCCTCCCTCCCCGCCCAAAAAAAAATACAAACACAGACACCCACAGACCCCACACCAAACCCCCAAACAACCCCCTTGTGCGTTAAGTTTACGGTTGGCAAATGGGTCTGGCAGGTCAGGTCGGATTGAACCCGTCCGGGTTTGCACCCAACTTGGACGGGTTCGGATCGGGTCGATGAGCTAAACGGACCGAACCGGACCAGGTCGAATATGTAATACCTCACAAAATAGCATATGGATATTTTGTATCGTAATCTGTGCGCAATTGAGAATTGTACGCGATTATATATTTTTCTAATAACAATTGATTTTAATTGAGAAATATCAAATTTATTGTCTACTTTATTTTATAATTTTGAAGAATTAATATGAGATAATTTTGAAGTATTTTGTATTGTTTATATTATTAAAGTAGAGATTTGGGGCTTATTTGATATATTTTAGAGATTTAGGTGTTTATATGCAAATCTTTCTTTAAAAATGTTTTTATTATATTTTTATTTTATAAAAATCCCTCCCCCCAACCTTTTCTCTTCCTTCCTTTCCCCGCCTTTCTGTTTTCCCTACCGGCCAAATCAAAACCCTCCGAAAACCCACCTTTCGGCCGATCACTCCCCCGCCCAAATCCACCCGAATACTTCGTGTTTTTCAAATTAAATTGAGGGATAGGCTAATTGGAGGTACTCTAGCTCGTGGTAGCGTCGGTTTTTGGAGAGGGCTTCGGGAAGGTATACCCTATTTTATTTTATTGTATAAAATTAAGTATGGTTAATTTCTATTGAGTAGGAGTATTATGGTAGGAAGATTAAGAAATATTGGGAATGGTAGATGCGAGAAATTAGCAGATTATTAGAGTGTTTGCAAGTTGTTAATAAATTAGGATTTTGGGTTTGTAAAAGAAAATTAAATATGTAAGAATTAGTTCTCGTATGGTAGTAAAAATTTTAGTTGAACTACTAGAATAATTTGGGGGTGATTTTAGTAATTGCATGGGGATAAAAATCCCGTAGGAATTTGAATATTACATGAATCACATGTTTGTATCTCAGGCGTTCAATAAAACGCCTTTATGATATTTGGATTAGTGTTATTAGCTTCCGTGATTGGTTTGGATGATTTGAGCCTTAACTGCTTTGAAATTTGATAATAGGATATATTAGCACTTTGGATGCGGGGTGGCATGGTGGCGCTCCGAGTCTTCGTGGGATATTTGGTGAGTATGATCTCTTTATTTTACGTACATGGTGTGTTGTGAAAATTCTAAATTACGAGTTGCTGTGTATTTTCGATTTCGTATCTCAGTGTAGCCTGGGTATTTGAGCTGAAAATTTTTGTGGACACTCTTGTATGTGTCTACAACTATAATCTAAATTTCATAAGTTTTCGAGGTCGTTTGATACCTCAAAAATTGTAGAGTGCAGCTGGTCTGAAAGGTCTGAGCCGAAGCTGATTGCTTTTGGACTGAAGTCCGAAAGCTCATAACCAGTTGTGTATGTATGATCTTGCTATGAAATTTTGGGAGTAGCTTTTGGTATGAGTCTATTTGATGATTCTCAAATTTTAGAATTTTTAGAGGTCATTTGATGGGGTTTCTAAAATAATTAGCGAAGGGTAGTAAATACCCTGTTGAAAAGCAGCTGAAATTTGTGCTTGTTTAAGGTGTCATAACTCATTGTGTGATATGAATCTTAGTACAAATTTTGGACACAATGAAATGGCACATGTGTGGATTAAGAATCTCAAATTTTATGAGCAAGTTTTTATGATATCGGAAGGGTGCAGCGAGCTTGTAAAGGGATATACTATTGAGAGTATATGATGTTTTTATAGTATCAAGATGATTGAATTAAGGAAATGGTTAGCTGGAGAGTTGTAGACTAGGGCTTTATCTTTCCAGTGTGGATAGTATCAAGTAATTCTGTATTGTGTGTGGGAAGTTATGGATGTTGCAAGTTGGCAACCTGTTGTTTAGACCAACTTCAAGCTTAAGTTGACTTGGGGACTTGAGTTCTATAAGAAATTGAGGGAGTCGTCCACTAAGGGGTTGCAGTGGATCTCCCTACCCTTTTAGAAATTCTGAGTGTGTTGGATTCCGATGAGCGTAACTTGGGTTACAGCTACTTCTTTTTCTTGAACTATTTCATCGGACAATTGATGAGGAACCCTCTGCATACCGCAGTGTGGTGATCATGAGCTATCGGATTTTTAATGATGTTTTAGCATTTAATTTGGAACTTAGATAAGTTCCTGTGCTTAGTACTCATGGTGGACATGAGTGAGTTGGATATAGCTCTGGTCGGTTTGTGTTTGGTGTCTCAATGCCTAAGTCTGTCAATGGTTGATAATTGATGGTTATGTGTGCGCTTACCTTCATTTGATTTGTAGTGCATCCTTGGGGCGCCGTTGGACCACTCGCTGAGGGTCAAGGGCCGGGATTATTTGGTCGCTGACCTGTAAAGGTATTGGAAATCAGTGGATGTGATTCCTGTGATGATTGTTGTTTGACAGACCGGACAGGCTCGATATTATTGATCAACACCGAGTGTGATTTGGAAAACAGCTTGTCTTCAGTAAGCTGCATTGATTAGGTTTTCCCTTATTGTTTCGCTCGAAGACCGAATTGGTGTTAGGGGTGATTCCCTATAATCCAACTCATTCTAAGAGTTAGCACTAGGAGGTGATACAATAGGGTTGTCTCTTCCTGTTATTAGGGATACGTGCTACGGTGCGTATCTTGCACTGTTGATTCCTGAAGTACCGTGGTAAGGACGGGATGGGATTTCCTGGCGGATAGGGGGATTAAACCTTCAAGGCCATCAAATCCATGCTGGTGGTCACGAACGGGTCGTATGGGCTGCGGTCCTATGAAATACGGCGCCATAGGTATGCTGCGGTATATCTTTAAGTTCGTCACGGCTGTTGAATGGGGTCTGGGCACATGCTGGTGGACACGAACGGGTCGTATGGCCCGCGGTCCTGTGAAATATGGCACCATAGGTATGCTGCAGTATATCTTTAAGTTCGTTACGGCTGTTGAATGAGATCCGGACATATGCTGGTGGACATGAACGGGTCGTATAGGCTGCGGTCCTGTGAAATATGGCGCCATAGGTATATTGCGGTATATCTTTAAGTTTGTCACAACTTTCGAGGAGGGTCCGATGTGACAATTATGGATGAAAACGGGGTAGCGCCCCGAATTATGACTTTTATTTACACCTCCTCAATCATGTCATACTATCAGGAACAGGAAGTGGACCGAATTAGAATGCATTGCATAACGAGGGTTCAAATTCTTGAAACTGGAGAAATGGCTTGATCTGGGGCACATGTAGTATGGGATGCATGTGTGTCCAGAGTCTTGCTAACATTAGATTAAGTGCATCTATTCTGTACTCTGTATTTTGTATTAGACTTCAAGTCATGGCATATACGAACATTAGGAAATCAGGATACACGTTTATTTTCCATTCAAGATGAATTGTGACTGTGATAGTTGAAGTGTATAATGAGTGTGAAAGTGATGTATTGCGAGACGTGATGATATATGTTGTAAGAAATGAATAAATGCGATGTTATGTGATATGAGATTGAGAAAGAACATGTTTATGAATGGAGATGAGTACAAAAGAATATAAGTCGCGAGTCTGTAAATACAAATGAATGGTAAATGAGGTGCAGTTTATGTAAAAGTAGAGTCATTTGTGAATGTAAAGCTTTATGGAAAAATAAAGCTATAGGAATGCTTGTATAAGGCATAAAGTGATGGACGTTAAGCGACTAATTTGTGAATGATTTCCAAACTAAAGATAAGTATGTTGTGAGCGGGTATGGATATGCATACAGGTGATGACTCAGAGAGTATTTAATGTGAAATCCCATTTATGATGTTTACATGTTCAGATTTCAAGTAAAGTTTGATTATCTTGGTATTCGTAAGTTCGTTCTGTTTTTACTTATAAAGTTTAATTTATTTGCTTAATTAGTAGATTATACTCACACCAGAAATGGCTAACCCCTTAGTGTTTGGGGGGTTAGGGAGTCTCTGGACTACCCTAGATCCCCTACTGTTACAGGTCCTCAGCAGTGCAGAGGTGAGGTATAGATTCTGTGGAGTGAAGCTTTTATTTTAAAATTGTTGTTTAAGTTTAATTATGCGAATAGTGAAATTTATGATTTAAATCATATTTTAGATGTATAAGTATGTGAATGATGATGATGAGTATAGTGTGGAGTGGCATGATACGTTTTTGACCCGTACCCATCTCGTTGTGGAGTACCGGGCCCTGTGGTATGTTTTATAAGTTATTTTCTAAAAACTTTACTACGTTTTCAAAGGAATTTGTGGGTTTTAATTGATAATTGATATCCTATTATGAGTTTGGCCCCCAGAGCATGATATTTATGTTGCCTGTATGATTCTGCTCATTTTGGCCTGGGGAGCCCATTATATTATTGCCTATGATGTGAGCTACGGAATTTTGAGCAGAATTCCGTAAGCTTTTTGTGTTTCGGGGCAGAAATTTCAGGGGAAACTCTGCAAAATTTTCTTTGAAATATAAATATCTTAGTTTATGTTTAAAGTGATATAGAAATTGAAAGAATTGAATTTTGAAGTCAAAGGAAAAAGGACAGAGGTGTTACAGTTTGATATGACAAATTGATATTTGTAATTTTGATGAAATAACTCTGATGACAATAAAAGTGTTTAAATTTCCGTGTTATTTACTGTGTTGAGATGCATTTGAAGGCAAATACTCTGGTTGTGTCATAGATGTCCGATAACGGAGATCCGGGGCGCTACAGAATACGTGAATTCGCGACTCGCCCACCCGTGAACCCTTTCGGGTCCAACCCGAGTCGGCTTGGGTCGGGTCGGGGTTGGCCCGGCTAAAGTTAACCTTTTTTTTACTTAAAAAAAATCTAATTTTAATAATAAACATAAAATTTTTTAATAATAATAATGAGATTGAAAGCGTGAAATTGCCAAAAAAAAATGATATATTATTCATATGATTTCAACTTATACAAGTTTCACAATTTGTAATAAGAAATAAAGATTTTCTACAAATTTGTTTTATACAATAACAAATTTCTTATATACAATTTCAATTTACTTCAATTTTCCTAATTTTAAATAGCAAGCAAAGATTTAATACAGTTTTTTACCTATTTAAAATTGTCTTCAATTTGATGGCCTTCAATTTGTTGTTGTTTTGACTTGTTGTTGTTGGTCTTGAATTCTTCATTTTGGTTGCTATTGTTGTTGTTGTTGTTGTTCTTCCGATGAGGTACTCCCACTTGTGGACGTCGATAATGCTTTTCTTTGGGTCATATCTTCAGCCTTCAGTCAGTCTTCTGTGCAGACGAGCATCTCTAATTATTGGGGCTTCAAGCGATTCCTGTAATCGGTTAGAATCCTGCCACTTGTAGAAAATGCACTTTCAAAAGTAACTGTAGAGATATGAGGAGTTAGTAGATCTTTAGCCATATATTTAAGAATACTATAAGTGTGTTCATGGTCTTTCCACCATTATAAAATATCTAGTGAAGAGCTAAAAGACTCAGAATCTTATTGGTTATACCAATTTAATTCATTTGGTTGATTAGTCCTAGGTTTTTTTGATTGAATTCATGCAAGTAAATTAAATGTTCTATCATCAAATTTACTATTACCCTTACCTTTAGAAGTAGCAGAAGAAGAACTAACTAAAGAAGTTGTACTACTAGAAGCAAAACATCTATCATAATAATCATACAAGTTATTTAATGTCGATTCAAATTTAATTAAAAAAAGAAGCGCAATCAATTTCTTTATCATCCTCCCCAAGTAAATTAAAAAACATTTCAATTAAACTCTTTGTACCTTCTAATTTGATACGAGGATCCATCACAGTAGCAACACAATACAACATAGGAGGAGGATTAAAATACTTCAAAATTTTTTTTGTATGGAGGTTTTACAATATCACCAACAAAAGCATCATCGATCATTTCTTTAAAAGCTTGCATCATAGTAACTGATGTGGCTAAAAATGGGGTTAAATCGGAACCATCCAAATCAGGAACGAATCTTAAAGCCTAGGAGTAAAATGGTAATTTCACCTACTAACGGGTCTGAAATGGGAATCTTCAAGACCCAATAATCCACGAACGGATCCACCTCAACTGGGTACGGGTCCCAACCCGAAATAAATTCGGTCCAGCAGGATAGAATTAGGGTTTCTGATTAGTCCTAGTCAACAGCCCTGATTCACATCTATCATTTCACTGGGAATTAGGGATTACATTCCTAATCTGATCACAGGGATTACATTCCTTATCTGATCACAGGGATTACATTCCTAATCTGATCCCAACGGCGACTATAAATACCCTCCATCCACCACCATTAAGAGGTAATCAATCTTTTGCCAATTTACGCTCTTTCATAATCATTCCTGATTACTGACTTGAGCGTTGGAGGGTGCGTCGCCGGGATCGACCCCGGTGTCTCGCACTTTTTGCAGGTGAACGGCGGGAGTCAGCGGTCAAACTCCGGCGGAACAGGTTCAGGTTTGCTATTCAAGTTTTCCAAGAATCCACAAATACTATCTGTTTACCCCCACACCAGATTTAGCGGTAACAGATTGATGCCGTCTGTGGGAAACACCACGAATAGCAGCCTTCCTCTTCCCGTAGGTCAGACCTTCCCCCGTCATGCCTCCAAGGAAACTCAGATCCAGGGGATCCAACCGTGGGCCTACCCCTCCTCAACCATAACAGGAGGTCCCCCTCCAACCCGTTCAGCAGCAGGGGCAACTTCCTCCTCAGGCAGAAGACCCCCTGCGGCTGGACCAACTCCCTCCTCAGAATCTTCACCCCCCCGGGATCCAACCGGGCCTCAGAATGCCGGTGCGGGGGGCTTACGTCCCAATCCTCAGAAGCAACCTCTCCAACAGGACCGCATCCCTAGACACAACCCCTCTTCCGACTCTATGGCATCCCATAATCCCCGAGCTTCCGACCTTTGAAAGACCATCCTCAATCGGCAGAAGGAAGAGGATCTTCGCCACCGTTTGGATGAAAGGCGGGCCCGAGAGGGAGCCTCCCGCCAACAACGTCCAAATGAGTGATCTCCTCATCGCCGAGACTACAGAAGGTCCCCTACTCGAAGAGGGCGAAGGGAGTCCCCTCAGCGTCATCGGTGGAGAACTCATTCTCCAGTAAGCCGAGCCACACATAGGGACCGCCAAGCTGGAGAGGCATCAGTCACAAGGGCAGATCTTCAAGACTTCCAAGCGACAGTCTTACGGGCCCTCAATATCACCCCCAAAAAACGACCAGAGGCCACCTACTCATGAGCCAATTAGGAGCCATCGCCTTCACACTCTCAGTCCTTGTCCATCTCCAAGCTACCATCGCCGCAGCCCCAGTCCACCCTCGTACGAAGATGAGTCCCGGGGCTCGGCAAGGTATGATCAAAGAGAAGACTCGGTCTACCGCCGTCTCCACGAGATGGAGAGGCGCCTCGGCCGAATTGACAGGGAAGAAGAGCAACGAGCGATAAACCTCCGCCCAAGCAGATCTTCATTCTCCCGCACCATCATGGAGGCCCCCATCCCAGAGAACTTCAAGTCGCCTCACTTCGAGTCGTATACCGGGGAGTCAGACCCTGCGGATCACATAGAGAGTTTCAAAACTCTCATGATGATCCACAATGCTTCAGATGCCCTCCTCTGAAAGATCTTTCCTGCCATTTTGAAGGGGCCTGCAAGAGAATGGAACTCTCAACTCGCCCCGACCTCCATCTTTTCATTCGATCAGTTCGAAGGGCTCTTTCTTACTCATTTCGTGGGTAGCCGTCGGGCTGAGAAAACAAGTGTATCCCTGGTGACCCTCGACCAAGAAAAGGGAGAACGCCTAAGGGATTACCTTCGACGCTTCACCGCCGAAGCCCAGTCCATTCCCTCCCTCAACCAATCAGTAGCCTCTGCAGCGTTCGAGCGCAACGTCACTAATGCCAACCTCAGGGTGTCCCTTGCCAAGAAGCCTCCTCGGGACTTCTCAGAACTCCTACTTAGGGTGGAGAAGTACATACCAGCAGAAGAGGCTCTCAACCCCCTTACTCTTGAGGAGATATCTTCTGGGAACAAACGGAAGAACACAAGCGAAGAGGGGTCCCAAAAATCCCAGAAGGACGGCAATGGCCAGCGCCACCCGACTCCTCATTTTGAAAAGTTCACCCCCCTCGTTGCTAATATATCAGAAGTTTTTATGGAGGTGGACAAGGAAGGGCTACTTCGTGCTCCCCCTAGAATGAATACACCTGGCAAGAAGAGGAACAAGGATAAGTGGTGCCGCTTTCACAGGGACCACGGCCACAACACGGATGATTATCGGGCTCTCAAGGAGGAGATCGAAGAACTCATACAGCGGGGGCACCTGACCAAGTTCGTCCAAAAAGAGGGAGCCGAACTTTCCCCCTGAGGAGCCTACAAACGAACGGAAAGGCCCGCCGAGCTTCAAGACTCAGAACCTCCCAGCTCCTCCCAAAAGGTCTTCACCTTATCGAAGAAGTAGGATTTTGATAAGGCCGATGCTTGTAACCCGGTCAATAGCATCTAATAATGGTTCGCCCTATTGAAGCAGCCACTTAGTTTATTTCAATAAAACTTTACGTTTTTTCATTGGAAATTGTTGCTCTTGCTTCATCTCAATCTCTCCGAGTCACGACTCGCTAAATGGTGAGTTCGGAGTCCAGCTTCTTCTACATGGCTGCTCCCGCAACTTACTAAGCTCTAACGACGAGCTCGGAGTCCAACACTTGGCTCGATTCCGCTTCAAATAACTTGCACTTAAGCGAGTTAGAAGTGGTTCGCCATTCGTAGGGGTGGCAAACGGGCCCAGCGGGCCGGGCCGGGCCCAACCCGCGCGGGTTGGCACGTTTGACTGTGCGGGCCGGGCCGGGTTGGGGTCTTATGCGGGCCGGGCCGGGCCGGGTCAGATTATGATTTGGGTGGCCCGCCCAACCCGTGAACCCATTAGGGCTCAACCCGGGTTGGGCCGGGTCGACCCGCGGGTTGGCCCGTTTAATATATAATTTTTTTATTTTTTATTTTTTTAATTTTTTTTTGGGTATCTTAAATGAATAAATCGAACTAATAATAATAATAATTTTACAAATGATGTATACAATTATACAAACAACCATATTTTTGTTTGATGAATATTACATTTTTTAAAAAATTATAATACTAAGTAAGTAATACTACTAGTCTACTAATAAGTAATAAATTATACAATTCTTCAAATATCCCCAAATGATGTTTAATTATAATACTAAGTCTAAGTATGTAATTCAGTAATAATACTACAATTCTTAAAATTGAATCAAATATCCCCAAATGATGTTTAATTATAATACTAAGTAAGTAATAATACTAATAAACAAAAAAAATCGTAATAATAATAATAAGATTGAAAGAGTGAAATTGACAACAAATTTTGAAATTTTATTCATATGAATTTAAGTTGTACAATTTGAACAATTTATAACGAAATGAAGAATTCAATTCACAAATAAGTTTTATACAATAACATATTTCTTAATTCTTATGTACAATTTTAATTGACTACAATTTTTCTAATTTAACATAACAAGAAAAGCTATTGTTGTTGTTGTTGTTGTTGTTGTTGTTGTTGTTCTTCAGGCGAGTTGCTCCCACTTGTGGAACTCGATAGTGCTTTCCCTTGCGTCCTATCTTCAGCCTTCAGCCAGTCTTCTGTGCATACGAGCATCTCTAATGTCTCGGGCTTCATCCGATTCCTGTAATCTGATAGAACCCTGCCACTTGTAGAAAATGCACTCTCAGAAGCAACTGTAGAGACAGGAGGAGTTAGTAAATCTTTAGCCATAATTGATAGAATACTAAAAGTGTGTTCATGTTCTTTCCACCACTGTAAAATATCTAGTGCAGAAGTAAAAGGCTCAGCATCTTGTTGGTTATACCAATTTAATTCATTTGGTTGATTAGTCCTAGGTTTTTTAGATTGAATTTTTTCAAGTAAACTAAATGTTCTATCACCAATTCTACTTTTACCTTTAGAACCACCAGAAGAAGAACTAACTACAGAAGTTGTACTACTAGAAGCAAAACGTCTATCATAATAATCATACAAGTTATTTAACGTGGATTCAAATTTAACTAAAAAACTAGCGCAATCAATTGTTAATTCTACAATGTTATCTAAATATCCAAAAAATATTTCTATCAAATTCTTCGTACCTTCAAATTTGATACGAGGATCCATAACAGTAGCAACACAAATCAACATAGGAGGAGGAAAATAATACTTCAAAAATTTAGTAAATGCAGGTTTTACAATGTCACTAATATAGGTATCATTTAACATTTCGTTAAATGTTTGAACCATGCTAACTAATTCAATAAAAATGCTACTAGAAGTAGATTCATATGTTTTTGAAAATTTTAAAGTTGCGGTTTTAAAAGGTTCTAAAAATTTCAACAAAGATTCACTAAAAAACCAATCGGCGGCAGTCATTTGAAAATTAGGCATATTTTGTGCGATACAAAAATCATTTACAACTGCTTTATATTCGGTGACAACATTTAGTAAATCAAAAGTAGAATTCCATCGGTGTCTAACATCCTTTGGAAATTTTCTAAAAGGAACATGTCTAGCTCTACACCAAGCTTTCCATTCTTGTAGAATGCTTGGTTTTAATGCAATAAAATGTACACAATCTCTAATTTTAATTATATATGGATCAGCTATAGCTAATGCATCTTGAACACATAAATTTATAATATGACATGCACACCTAACATGAAAAATATTGTCAGATGGAGGGTTTAATATTCTTTTTAAAGTATTAATTGCTACATTGTTGTTAGATGCATTATCAAAACTAATAGCCATAATTTTATCGCGAATATGAAAAACATCACAAATTTCTAAAATACGGTTTGCTATTTCAGCGCCACTATGGGGATACGGCAACGACACAAGTGATATGATTCTTTTATTAAGAATCCAATCATTGTCGATCCAATGACAGGTTATTCCCATCGTTGGAATATTGTTGACACCCGTCCAACAATCCGAAGTTAAACTAACCTTACAAGTTAAACTATATAAAATTGCAATCAACGCGTCCTTCATTTCCATGTACACTTTAAAACAATCCGATTTGCAAGTATTTCTCGGAATTCTTTTAAAATGAGGGTTTAAGGCCGTTTGATTAAAATTTTCCAAGTTCCTACTCTCGGAATAGGTAAAGGGTAACTCATCCTTAATTACTAATCGGGCCATTTCCCGACGAACAAGTTCGGGATCATAAGGGTGGCTATCTACTTGACCGGTCCTAGGGTTTATTCTTTGTTGGCCTTGTAGTTGATCAAGAAGATCTTTATGATTATTTAGGATGTGCCTACTAAGTGTACCAGTTCCGTCACCCTTCTTGAATTTGTATAGTTTATCACATGATTTACACGCTTTCACACCTACACCCGGAGTTTCTGCGTCCGGGATATAATGATAAAACTTATGTCAATCGCTAGTTTCTCCTCTACTTTTCCTACTACTACGGGGTTGTGTGGTGTCGGTTTGTTGTTGTTGTTCTTCTTCTAATTGTTCATGTCCAACATCATCGTGTGTACCCCATTGTTCCATAGTAGGATCAATGTAATCTTGGGCGGGCTCAGTAATTGGGACAATTGGTGGCCTACGTGAAGATGAGGAAGAATCTTGTCCACTACGACCGCTACCGCGTGATCTAGACATAGTGTAGTAATGTGGTATGTAAAAAAAAATCTACAATGTAGGGGCGGACGAGCGGTGAATTATACAAAAAAAACTAAAAAACAAGAGGGTTGAGATAGAGAAGTTCAAAAAAAGAACAATAATTTTAACTACAACGCAAAAAAAATAATAACAAGAGAAAAGAGATAGAGATATTTTGATACCGTTCACCGTGGAATACGCGTATAAAATAAAACCGTGAAAATTAGAATATAATAGAAAAGATGGAGGAGGGCTTTGCCGATTTCGCAATTGAAGAGTTGAAGTAGATTTGAGTCGATGGTTGAAGAGAGTTGAAGACGTTGAATTTTGTTTTCCGATACGACCGAAATTTGATCGTGTATACGCCTCCTTGTACACTTGTTTGATGATTGCTACAATTGTTCAATTTTTTTTTTTTTTGATGTATAATAGTAGAGAGAGTAAGAGAGGGAGGTGTGATTTTTTTGGAGATTTGTTGGGGCTATTTATAGACTTAGAATTGGGAAAAAACAAAAAAAAAAAAAAAAAAAAACCTATCTAACGGCAGCAGCAGCAACGGCTCTAAGAGCCGTTGGCTGCACGCTGTGAAGCCCAACGGCACGCGCCCAACGGTCAGCCCAGCCTCGAACCGCGGGTTTCGACTCGTTCGACCCGCGGGTCGAACGGTCGACCCGCCACGGGTCGGTAGGTCGAAATTCGCGGGTCGACCCGCGGGTTGGCGGGTCCAATTCGCGGGTTGACCGGGTTCGTGGGCCGGGTTTGGCGAATCGAATTCGGGAAAAAAGCGACCCGGGTCGACCCGGTCCTATTCACCGGGTTCGACCCGAACCCGTGAAATCCTTAGGCGGGCCGGGTTCGTGGGCCGGGTCGCGGGTGGGTCGCCGGTTGACCCGGCCCAGTTGCCACCCCTAGCCATTCGGAATTGCTCCCACAACCGTTGAACAAACTCTAACGATGAGTTCAGAGTCCAACACCTGGCTCGATTCCGCTTCAAATAACTTGCTCTTAAGCGAGTTAGAAGTGGCTCGCCATTCGGAATTGCTCCCACAACCGTTGAACAAACTTTAACGACGAGTTCGGAGTCCAACACTTGGCTCGATTCCGCTTCAAATAACTTGATCTTAAGCGAGTTAGAAGTGGTTCGCCATTCGGAATTGCTCCCACAACCGTTGAACAAACTCTAGCGACGAGTTCGGAGTCCAACACTTGGCTCGATTCCACTTCAAATAACTTGTTCTTAAGCGAGTTAGAAGTGGTGCACCATTCGGAATTGCTCCCACAACCATTGAACAAACTCTAACGACGAGTTCGGAGTCCAACACTTGGCTCGACACTGCTTCGCAAGCTCGCTCTTAAGCGAGCTAGAAGTTGTTCGCCATTCAAAATTGCTCCCACCACCGTTGAACAAACTCTAACGACGAGTTCGGAGTCCAACACTTGGCTCGATTCCATTTCAAATAACTTGCTCGTAAGTGAGTTAGAAGTGGTTCGCCATTCGGAACTGCTCTCACAACCGTTGATTCTCTCACTTAAACAGCGAGTTTGGGGCACAACTCTCTCCTAGAGTTCCTCCTCACGCTCATCTCTCAAATGGCTCTCCCTTAGAGCCAAGCCCTTCGCACCGCTCACCTCCAAGGCGGAGCTCTTCTTAACGAGTTCGGAGCATAACTCACTCCTAGAGTTCCTCCTCAAACTCGTCTCCCAAATGGCTTTCTCCTAGAGTCAAGCGCTTCGCTCCGCTCATCTCCAAAGCGGACCTTTTCTCAACGAGTTCGAAGCACAATTCTCTCCTAGAGTTCTTCCCCACACTCGTCTCACAAATGGCCCTCTCCTAGAGTCGAGCTCTTCACTCCGCTCACTTCCAAGGCGGACCTCTTCTCAATGAGTTCGAAGCACAACTCTCTCCTAGAGTTCTTCACCCTCGTCTCACAAATGGCTCTCTCCCGGAGCCGAGCTCTTCACTCCGCTCGCCTCCAAGGCGGACCACCTCTCAACGAGTTCGAAGCACAACTCTCTCCTAGAGTTCTTCCCCACACTCGTCTCACAAATGGCTCATTCCCAGAGCCGAGCTCTTCACTCCGCTCACCTCCAAGGCGGACCTCTTCTCAACGAGTTCTAAGCACAACTCTCTCCTAGAGTTCTTCCCCACACTCGTCTCACAAATGGCTTTCTCCCAGAGCCGAGCTCTTCACTCCGCTCATCTCCAAAGCGGACCTCTTCTCAACAAGTTCGGAGCACAACTCTCTCCTAGAGTTCCCCCTCAAACTCATCTCCCAAATGGATCTCTCCTAGAGTCAATTTTTTCGCTCTGCTCACCTCTAAAGCGGACCTCCTCTCAACGAGTTCGGAGCTCACAACTCTCTCCTAGAGTTGCTCCTCAAACTCGTATCCCAAATGACTCTCCACGTCCCTCGAAACCAAAATCCGAGTGACAGGCGATCCGAACTCAACAACCAAGAGGATAGCTCGGATTCTGAGCAAGTGCCAATCCGAGCTACGAATTGGAGAAAAACGACTTTCCCCTCAAAATTCGCGTAAGATTTCGATCGGACGGTCCAGATCGTGCCAGCACCACTAAACGACAATATAGTGTTTTCTTGGGAACTGAGCCAGCCTCGAGATCTGTGCCATCATCCAATGGCTCCGATCGCCCCACGTCCCTCGGAACCAAAATCCGAGCGACAGGCGATCCGACCTCAACGACCAAGAGAATAGCTCAGATTCCGAGCAAGTGCCAATCTGAGCTACGAATTGGAGAAAAACGACTTTCCCCTCAAAATTCGCGTAAGATTTCGATCGGACGGCTCAGATCGTGCCAGCGCCACTACATGACAAGATAGTGTTTTCTTGGGAACTGTGCCCGCCTCGAGATTCGTGCCAAGATCTGACGGCTCAGATCGCTCCACGACGTTCGGCAGTCCGAGCTGAGCAACTGGCCATCCGAGCCAACAGTTTGGCCGCCCAGCTATACGCTCGGTCCCAAGCTAAAAGTTCGGCCACCGAGCAATACGCTCGGCCACCGAGCTATACGCTCGGCTACTGAGCTAACAGTTCGGCCACCGAGCTATACGATCGGCTACCGAGCCACTTCGCTCGGATTCCGCGCAAGTGCCAATCCGACCCGCAAAAGTGAAGAAAAAAGCTGCCGAGCGTCTCCAACCGTTGGATCGTTGCGAAAATCGCGCCTGAGATGATGGATGGTCCAGAGTACGCCACGTCCACTAAACAACAAGATAGCGTTTTCTTGGGAACCAAGCCTACCTCGAGATCCGCGCTGAGATCCGACGGCTCAGATCGCTCCACGTCGCTCGGAATTTCGAGCCAAGCGACTAGCAATCCGAGCCACTCGCGCCAGGAAAAAACCGAGCCACTTCGCTCGGATTCCGAGCAAGTGCCCATCTGACCCGCTAAAGCGGAGAAATTGCTGCTGAGTGACCCTGTCCATCCAATCTTTCAGAAATTCGCACCCACACAAGATCAAAGGTCCAGATCGCGCCACGCCATAATTCGGTATTTTAATTATTAAAATCGTTTTATTTATTTAAAAAATTGCAAAAAAATGATTAAAAATTCAGGAAAATTAATTTAAAATACTAGAAAATAATTATAAAGTCGGAAAAATATTTTTGATCCCCCGAGTAAGTAATTATCGCCTAGGACAATTTATTAAGACCCCCGAACGACGAATCGACATTTCGCAAAATTAAGTAAATATTCCGAAAAAATAGATAAAAATCACCAAATGTCCAGAGGAGCTCAAGAACAACTCAGAGCACGCAACTAACTTAGAAAATCACCATACTGCCTCCTGCAAAGATTCGAAACCTTCTATTTGGACTTCGATACAACTCCGCCAGCCATTAAAACAGTAAAACTACTCCACAAAGGCTGATCAAGCTCTGTCTTCAGGAGTGGGGGGGGCTCGTGATATGGCTAAAAATGGGGTTAAATCGGAACTGTCCAAATCGGGAACGAAACTTAAAGCCTAGGGGTAAAATGGTAATTTGACCTACTAACGGGTCTGAAATGGGAACTGGATCTTTCTTCAAGACCCAATAACCCACGAACGGATCCACCTCAACTAGGTACGGGTTCCAACCCGAAATGAATACGGTCCAGCAGGATAGAATTAGGGTTTCTGATTAGTCCTAGTCAACAGCCCTGTTTCACATCTATCCAATCACTGGGAATTAGGGATTACATTCCTAATCGGATCACAGGGATTACATTCCTTATCTGATTACAGGGATTACATTCCTAATCTGATCCCAACGGCGACTATAAATACCCCCCATCCACCACCATTAAGAGGTAATCAATCTTTTGCCAATTTACGCTCTTTCATAATCATTCCTGATTACTGACTTGAGCGTCGGAGGGTGCATCGCCGGGATCAACCCCGGTGTCTTGCACTTTTTGCAGGTGAACGGCGGGAGTCAGCGGTCAAACTCCGGCGGAACAGGTTCAGGTCTGCTATTCAAGTTTTCCAAGAATCCACAAATACTATCTGTTTACCCCCACACCAGATTTAGCGGTAACAGATTGACGCCGTCTGTGGGAAACACCACGAATAGCAGCCTTCCTCTTCCCGTAGGTCAGACCTTCCCCCGTCATGCCTCCAAGGAAACTCAGATCCAGGGGATCCAACCGTGGGCCTACCCCTCCTCAACCATAACAGGAGGTCCCCCTCCAACCCGTTCAGCAGCAGGGGCAACTTCCTCCTCAGGCAGAAGACCCCCTGCGGCTGGACCAACTCCCTCCTCAGAATCTTCAACCCTCCCAGGATCCAACCGGGCCTCAGAATGCCAGTGCGGGGGGCTCGCGTCCCAATCCTCAGAAGCAACCTCTCCAACAGGACCGCATCCCAAGACACAACCCCTCTTCCGACTCTATGGTATCCCATAATCCCCGAGCTTCCGACCTTTGAAATACCATCCTCAATCGGAAGAAGGAAGAAGATCTTCACTGCCGTTTGGATGAAAGGCGGGCCCGAGAGGGAGCCTCCCGCCAACAACGTCCAAATGAGCGATCTCCTCATCGCCGAGACTACAGAAGGTCCCCTACTCGAAGAGGGCGAAGGGAGTCCCCTCAGCGTCATCGGCGGAGAACTCATTCTCCAGTAAGCCGAGCCACACATAGGGACCGCCAAGCTGGAGAGGCACCAGTCACAAGGACAGATCTTCAAGACTTCCAAGCGACAGTCGTACGGGCCCTCAATATCACCCCAAAGAACGACCAGAGTCCACCTACTCATGAGCCAACTAGGAGCCATCGCCTTCACACTCTCAGTCCTCGTCCATCTCCAAGCTACCATCGCCGCAGCCCCAGTCCACCCTCGTACGAAGATGAGTCCCGGGGCTCGGCAAGGTATGATCAAAGAGAAGAGTCGGTCTACCGCCGTATCCACGAGATGGAGAGGCGCCTCGGCCGAATTGACAGGGAAGAATTCGGAATGCCTAAGGGATTACTTTCGATGCTACACCGCTGAAGCCCGGTCCATTCCCTCCCTCAACCAATCAGTGGCCTCTGCAGCATTCGAGCGTAACGTCACTAATTCCAACCTCAGGACATCCCTTGCCAAGAAGCCTCCTCGGGACTTCTCAGAACTCCTACTTAGGGTGGAGAAGTACATACGAGCGGAAGAGGCTCTTAATCCCCTTACTCTGGAGGAGACATCTTTCGGGAACAAACGGAAGAACACAAGCGAAGAGGGGTCCCAAAAATCCCAGAAGGACGACAACGGCCATCGCCGCCCGACTCCTCCTTTTGAAAAGTTCACCCCCCTCATTGCCAATATATCAGAAGTTCTTTTGGAGGTGGACAAGGAAGGGCTACTCCGTGCTCCCCCTAGAATGGATACACCTGGCAAGAAGAGGAACAAGGATAAGTGGTGCCGCTTTCACATGGACCACGGCCACGACACGGATGTTTGTCGGGCTCTCAAGGAGGAGATCGAAGAACTCATACAGCGGGGGCACCTGACCAAGTTCGTCCAAAAAGAGGGAGCCGAACTTTCCCCCTGAGGAGCCTACAAACGAACGGAAAGACCCGCCGAGCTTCAAGACTCAGAACCTCCCAGCTCCTCCCAAGAGGTCTTCACCTTATCGAAGAAGTAGGATTTTGATAAGGCCGATGCTTGTAACCCGGCCAATAGCATGTAATAATGGCTCGCTCTATTGAAGCAGCCACTTAGTTTATTTCAATAAAACTTTACGTTTTTTTATTGGAAATTGTTGCTCTTGCTTCATCTTAATCTCTCCGAGTCATGACTCGCTAAATGGTGAGTTCGGAGTCCAGCTTCTTCTACATGGCTGCTCCCGCAACTTACTAAGCTCTAACGACGAGCTCGGAGTCCAACACTTGGCTCGATTCCGCTTCAAATAACTTGCTCTTAAGCAAGTTAGAAGTGGTTCGCCATTCGGAATTGCTCCCACAACCGTTGAACAAATCTAACGACGAGTTCGGAGTCCAACACTTGGCTCGATTCTGCTTTAAATAACTTGCTCTTAAGCGAGTTAGAAGTGGTTCGCCAATCGGAACTGCTCCCACAACCGTTGAACAAACTCTAACGACGAGTTCGGAGTCCAACACTTAGCTCGATTCCGCTTCAAATAACTTGCTCTTAAGCGAGTTAAAAGTGGTTCGCCATTCGGAATTGCTCCCACAACCGTTGAACAAACTCTAACGATGAGTTCGGAGTCCAACACTTGGCTCGACTCTGCTTCGCGAGCTCACTCTTAAGCGAGCTAGAAGTGGTTCGTCATTCGGAATTGCTCCCACCACCGTTGAAAAAACTTTAACGAAGAGTTCGGAGTACAACACTTGGCTCGATTCCGCTTCAAATAACTTGCTCGTAAACGAGTTAGAAGTAGTTCGCCATTCGAAACTACTCCCACAACCATTGATTCTCTCACTTAAACAGCGAGTTCGGGGCATAACTCTCTCCTAGAGTTCCTTCTCACGCTCGTCTCTCAAATGGCTCTCCCTTAGAGCCAAGCCCTTCGCTCCGGTCACCTCCAAGGTGGACCTCTTCTCAATGAGTTCGGAGCACAACTCTCTCCTAGAGTTCCTCCTCAAACTCGTCTCTAAAATGGCTCTCTCCTAGAGTCAAGCACTTCGCTCCGCTCATCTCCAAAGCGGACCTCTTCTCAACGAGTTTGAAGCACAACTCTCTCCTAGAGTTCTTCCCCACACTCGTCTCACAAATGGCTCTCTCTCAGAGCCGAGCTCTTCGCTCCGCTCACCTCCAAGGGGACCTCTTCTCAACAAGTTCGAAGCACAACTCTCTCCTAGAGTTCTTCCCCACACTCGTCTCACAAATGGCACTCTCCCAGAGCCGAGCTCTTCACTCCGCTCATCTCCAAAGCGGACCTCTTCTCAACGAGTTCGGAGCACAACTCTCTCCTAGAGTTCCCCCTCAAACTCGTCTCCCAAATGGCTCTCTCCTAGAGTCAAGTTTTTCGCTCCGCTCACCTCCAAGGCAGACCTCCTCTCAACGAGGTCGGAGCTCACAACTCTCTCCTAGAGTTGCTCCTCAAACTCATCTCCCAAATGACTCTCCACGTCCCTCGAAACCAAAATCCGAGCGACAGGCGATTCAACCTCAAAAGCCAAGAAGATAGCTCGGATTCCGAGCAAGTGCCAATCCGAGCTACGAATTGGAGAAAAACGACTTTCCCCTCAAAATTCGCGTAAGATTTCGATCGGACGGCCCAGATCGTGCCAGCACCACTAAACGACAAGATAGTGTTTTCTTGTGAACTGAGCTAGCCTCGAGATCTGTGCCATCATCCAACGGCTCCGATCGCCCCACGTCCCTCGGAACCAAAATCTGAGCGATAGGCGATCCGACCTCAATGACCAAGAGAATCGCTCGGATTCCGAGCAAGTGCCAATCCGAGCTACGAATTGGAGAAAAATGACTTTCTCCTCAAAATTTGCGTAAGATTTCGATCGGACGGCTCAGATCGTGCCAGCGCCACTACACGACAAGATAGTGTTTTCTTGGAGACTGTGCCCTCCTCGAGATTTGCACCAAGATCCGACGGCTCAGATCCCTCCACGACGTTCGGCAGTCCGAGCCGAGCAACTGGCGATCCGAGCCAACAGTTCGGCCGCCGAGCTATACGCTCGGTCCCAAGCTAACAGTTCGGCCACCGAGCTAACAGTTCGGCCACCAAGCTAACAGTTCGGCCACCGAGCTATACGATCAGCTACCGAGCCACTTCGCTCGGATTCCGAGCAAGTGCCAATCCGACACGCAAAAGTGAAGAAAAAAGCTGCCGAGCGTCTCCAACCGTTGGATCGTTGCGAAAATTGCGCATGAGATGATGGAAGGTCCAGAGTATGCCACGTCCACTAAACGACAAGATAGCATTTTCTTGGGAACTGAGCCTACCTCGAGATTCACGCTGAGATCCGACGGCTCAGATCGCTCCACGTCGCTCGGAATTCCGAGCCGAGCGACTAGCGATCCGAGCCACTCGTGCCAGGGAAAAACCGAGCCACTTCGCTCGAATTCCGAGCAAGTGCCCATCCGACCCGCTAAAGCGGAGAAATTGCTGCCGAGCGACCCTGTTCATCCGATCTTTCAGAAATTCGTGCCCGCACAAGATCAACGGTCCAGATCGCACCACGCCATAATTCGGTATTTTAATTATTAAAATCGTTTTATTTATTTAAAATTTGCAAAAAAAAATGATTAATAATTCGGGAAAATTAATTAAAAATCCTAGAAAATAATTATAAAAATGGGGAAATATTTTTGATCCCCCGAGTAAGTAATTATCGCCTAGGACAATTTATTAAGACCCCCGAACGACGAATCGACACTTCGCGAAATTAAGTAAATATTCCGAAAAAATATATAAAAATCACCAAATGTCCAGAAGAGCTCAAGAACAACTCAGAGCATGCAACTAACTTAGAAAATCACCATACTGCCTCCTGCAAAGATTCAAAATCTTCCATTTGGACTCCGATACAACTCCGCCAGCCTTTAAAACAGTAAAACTACTCCTCAAAGGCTGATCAAGCTCAGTCTTCGAGAGTGGGGGGCTCGTGATATGGATAAAAATGGGGTTAAATCGGAACCGTTCAAATCAGGAACGAATCTTAAAGCCTAGGGGTAAAATGGTAATTTTACCTACTAACAGGTCTGAAATGGGAACTGGATCTTTCTTCAAGACCCAATAACCCACGAACGGATCCACCTCAACTGGATACGGGTCCCAACCCGAAATGAATCCGATCCAGCAGGATAGAATTAGGGTTTCTGATTAGTCCTAGTCAACAGCCCTGATTCACATCTATTTTTTCACTCGGAATTAGGGATTACATTCCTAATCTGATCACAGGGATTACATTCCTTATATGATCACAGGGATTACATTCCTAATCTGATCCCAACGGCGACTATAAATACCCCCCATCCACCACCATTAAGAGGTAATCAATCTTTTGCCAATTTACGCTCTTTCATAATCATTCCTGATTACTGACTTGAGCGTCGGAGGGTGCGTCGCCGGGATCAACCCCAGTGTCTCGCACTTTTTGCAGGTGAACGGCGGGAGTCAGCGGTCAAACTAGAACAGGTTCAGGTTTGCCATTCAAGTTTTCCAAAAATCCACAAATACTATCTGTTTACCCCCACACCAGATTTAGCGGTAACAGTAACTATTGAAATAAAAAAGCTACTAGAAGTCGATTCATAAGATTTTGAAAATTTGAAAGTTGCGGTTTTAAAAGGTTCTAAAAATTTCAACAAAGATTCGGCATAAAACCAATCGACAGAAGTCATTTCAAAATTTTTCATATTTTTTGCAATACAAAAATTATTTATACATGCTTTATATTCAGTAACAACATGTAGCAAATCAAAAGAAGAGTTTCATCGGTGTTTAACATCCTTTGGAAATTTTCTAAAAGATACATTTTAAAGCCTACACCAAGCTTTCCAATCTTGAAATATGGTGCCACTTAATGCAATAAAATGTACACAATTTCTAATTTTAAGTATATATGGTTCAGCTATTTTCAGTGCATCTTGAACACATAAATTTAAAATATGACATGCACATCTAACATGAAAAATATTGTCAGATGGAGGATTTAATGCGGTTTTTAAAATACTAATTGATGCATTGTTGTTAGATGCATTATCAAAACTTATACACATAATTTTATCGCGAATATGAAAAACATCACAAATTTCTAAAATATGGTTTGTAATTTCATTGCCACTATAGGGATAGGACAACGCGGCAAGTGATATGATTCTTTTTTGAAGAATCCAATCACTTTCGATCCAATGACAGGTTATTCCCATCATTGGAATATTGTTGCAACCCGTCCAACAATCGGAAGTTAAACTAACTCTAAAAGTTAAACTCCATAAAATTGCAATCAAAGCTTCCCTTATTTCATTGTACATTTTAAAACAATCCGATTTGCAAGTATTTCTAGGGATTCTTTTAAAATGAGGGTTTAAGGCGGTTTGATTAAAAATTTCTAAATCCCTACTCTCGGGATAGGAAAATGGTAACTCTTCCTTGATTACTAATCCGACCATTTCCCGACGAACAAGTTCGGAATCATAAGGATGGCTATCAACTAGACCGGTCCTAGGATAAATTTTTTGCTGGCCGGGTAGGTCAACAAGAAGTTCTTTATGCATATTTAGGATGTGTCGCTTAATTGTACCCGTGACCTCACCCATCTTCCATTTGTATGGCTTTGAACATGTTTTACATACTTTTAAACCGACACCCGGTATTTTTTCGTCCAAAATATAATCATAAAATTTGTGTCAACCACTACTTTTCCCTCTAGTTTTTCTACTAGTAGCCGGTTGTGTTGTTTCAGTGGCTTGTTGTTGTAGTTCTTCTTCTAATTCTATGTCTCCTACAAACTCATGGTATGTATCCCATTGTTGGAGAGGAGGATTATGGTAGTATTTGGTAGGGTCATTTTGTGGGACAATTGGAGGCTTACGAGAAGTGTCGGTAGAATCTTGTCCACTTTGGCTACGGCCGCTACCGCGTGATCTAGACATATTGATATGTAGTAGTGTATGTAAAAAAATTAAACATAATGTAGGCACGATAAGTTACAAAAAAAAATCTAGAAACAAGAGGGTTGTGAGAGAGAAGATCAAAAAACCAACAAACAAATATGATAAAAAGATTATAACTATAAAAGAAATAAAAATAGAAGAAGAAGGACATGAAATTTTGATACCGTTCACCGTGGATACTCGTATATAAAAAACCCGTAAAAATAAGAATAGAAGTAGAAGTAGAAATCCGGAATTGAAGACATGAAGAGAGCTTAGAGGAGAGTTGAAGACTTGATCACTTGGAGGAGAGTTGAAGACTTGAAGACGTAGTTAAATTTTGAGTTCGATACGATCAGAATTTGTCGTTTGATCGTGTATGTCTTGCTACCTTGTTTGTTGAATTGTTCACAAATTGAAATGAATTGAGTAATAATAGTAGACAGAATAAGAGAGTAAGGTGTGAATTTTTTGTTTGGGTTTTAGCGGTATTTATAGGGGGGAAATACAAAAAAAAAACAAAAAGGAAACAAAAAAAACCAAAAAAAAGGGCTAAAAGAGCTGTTAAAGGCTCTCGGGTTGGGGGATCAGCCCGTTGGACCCGCGGGTCGAATGTTCGACCCATACGGGTCAAACGGTTCGCAACCCGCGGGTCGACTTGTGGGTTCACGGGCGGGTCGAGTACTGTACATCCGGGTTAACGGGCCGGGTTTATCGGGTTAAATCTCTATTTTACGACCCGGGTCGACCTGTTACTATTAACGGGTTTGACCCGAACCCGACCGAAATTTCACGGGCCGGGTTAAACGAGCGGGTCGTGGGCGGGTCGCGGGTCGACCCGGCCCGTTTGCCATCCCTACCCCCTTCCCAAGTTCCCCAACACACACACACACACACACACACACACACACACACACCCCAAATCCCCGAACTGTTGAAGAATTTACCCCACAACTTGTAGTGCTAATAGCGAAAATACACCACAAGCAATAGAAACTCTCAAGGCTTAGATGAACCAAGAACAAGCCACCACAATATATGCAAGATCTCACAAGAATACAATCAATATGTAAAGGAAACCAATACTTCTTATTCCCCAAGAATTACAAAGATTACAAAAGAGATTACAACTCTCAATCTCTCTTTCACCTTTGAAACACTCGGCACAATCCCCTCTTGAAGTTGAACAATGATAACGGCTCATCTCTTGATTACACAAATTAATTCTAACCCTAGACTTTACGGCCATATATATAGCCCCCAAGTAAACCCTAAAAGATAAACACAAATCTAGCAATTGGGCCTCAAACTCGTAAGCCCAAAAACAATCAGCCGCCGAAGTCGGTCGACCGCACCCTCAAGGTCAGTCGATTGCAACATGTAGAACCAAACCCGAGACTCGACCGGTCGACTGCACCCCCAAGGTCGGTCGACCGTCCCCTCCTCTGTTGGACCTTTACACTCGAAGAATTCTCAGCAGCTAGGATCAGTCGACCGCACCCCAAGATCGGTCGACCGCAACTCTCCAGACTGCATTCTTCTACTCGCTACTTGTCTTCTCTTGCGTCTTTGTCTCATCCTCTTCTTCTCCAACTTCAAGTACTCAGTGCCTATGTGTATTTGAGGCCAAAACCCTAACACAAACAACTCCCATCCCAACTTCTTTCTAAGAGAAATTTATAAATAATACAGGAAGCAAAAGAAAATTCATTGAATAGTTTCATCAGTGATCTTTATGTTTGTAAAAGTCTCTCCCATTAGTCTAAAACATCAAAGTAACCGAAGGATTGAAAAAAATGCACTTGTACCTCCTTAGGTCGAGGTCCCTTTTTTTTATTTGGCCAAAAAAATGAGATAAATAGATTTGGATGTGCGCAATAAAATCTATTCATCTTTTTTTTATTCTAAATTTTGAAATAAATAAATGCACCCAACAAGACTCGAAGTTTCAGTGCTCTGATACTAGTGAAAGTTCCTACCACTAAGCTAAAACTTTAAAATTATATAAGAGTTGAGAAAAATTGCATTTGTATTCTAACAATGTTATAGTAGTTATTTATTCAATTGTTTGAATCAAAATGTCAACATGCAATTGAAATGATAATCTTGAGTTTCTTTTGTGAGCGTTAAAAGTGGAGTTTTCTAGCATTGCTTCCACCGATGATTAGAAAGATAGGCATTAATAGCCGAGTCGGTGTGTTAAGATCGACGTATCTTATTACTGTTAATTAGGATATAGTATATGTATATCCCTTTAGCAGATTGTCAAGTTAAAAAAAGTTGAGGTACTTAACAGTGGTTGTATCAACCTATTCCTATCATCATTGACCTCATTTTATATATGGTTGTTATTACTCTACCTTAAATTTTATCTTAATCATATTTCAACTACTACAGGACAAATAAAAAATAATTAAAATATTATTTAAATCTTATTTTTTTAGTGATTGAGATATCTTTGAAGTAAAATATAAGGTATGTTCTCCTTTACTCAGATAGCTAACTTAAAAAAATCAAAGTGCAGCACTCAAAATAAATTATGATCGCTACGGCAATTTTTTTGAAGAACTTTTTGATAGTGTACAAAAAATTCCAGAGCAGGTACATGCTGTGAGCGAATATAATAGTGTTGTAGGCTAAAACAATTGAACTAAATTGTAAATGCAGGTCTAAGATGCCTCCATAAAGAGCCTAGTACAAATCTGCAACCAACTCAATAGGATGACTACTCATAATAAAAAATAAAATAAAATAAAATAAAATAAAAAAAGAATACAGTTCAACAGGATATAATTTTTTAAAGGAAAAAAGTTATATCGTCACCGCTTCATTAATAAATAAATTAACGAAACAAGTAATATATAAAAAATACATCTAACTGTTCCTAAAACAGAATAGTAGAGAACAATTACAAAGCTAAGCTTGCATCCCTCGCTAGCCCCCCCTTAGTTAAACATATAGACGAGACATCTGCACCATTTTTTTCCACCCACTTCTTCCCATGGAATTTGAATTGCAAAAAAACACTTTGAAATTCAAAGTCCATCTTAATCAGTCTCCACCCCAGAGACTCTCTCCACCTTCCCTCAAACGTTCACCCTGTTAACAACCACAACCAGCATCGTTTGCTGGCATGCTAACTCCTGTCCCAACGACGTTGCCATCGTGGATCCGCTAAACCAACCCCACCGCGACGCCATCTTCCGATTGCGTCAATCTAGCCCTCAACAGTAGCTGTTGTTATAAACCAACAGGCCGATACTGCTGACGAACCCCGCCAACAAACACCACCGCCTATCAATGAGACGCTTGCCCTCACCGAATGCTCCACACTCTTCGATGCAACAATGAATGATGCGCCGTCACATAGCCTGTCCATTTCTTCTTTTCCTATTCCACCAGCCAGTTAAGCTCCTTGGAGGGATCATCTGGTGTGACGTGCTCCGCTTCGCTTTCGAGTAAGTCGAAGCACCCTCTCGCTTCTGCTTCATCCACAACTTTACACTGTTCCTCCACGTATTCAAAATTATTTTATTCCCCTTAATTTGTGCACTTGCCTCGAAAGCTTGGAAAGCTTCTCCGCCTCTTCTCCCTTACCATCTCTGTACCTCCCCTGCCGCCCTTTGTACCCAAGCACCTCATTTCCTGCATCTCCACCATTTCTTGTCCTTTGAAATGTTGGCTTTCCTCCATTCGAAGGCCCAAAATCCCGAGCCTCCACCTCCATGGCTTCTAATATTCTGGCATCTGCTGTTGTGCACTGATAACTTGTGCCCTGGCATCTTGTGTCCAGGCAATTTGAATTTCAACCCATAATTTAAAATTCAAATAACAAAACTCAACTCCATCCCCTAAATTCATCCCCGACCCAATCCGTCCATAGCCGCTTAAGATATTATACCCTGCTTATCAGTATTGGAATATCACAGAGCACTACCTCTAGATCAGCTTTTATATGAGATGAACTGGGTTTAGGATACTGGGCTTTATGCCCACTCAACACGGTCCAGTAATTAAACAGATAACACGTGCTTTGCACGGGTTTTCCCATAGAACATTATACACAATAATATTCTATTATATTGAGAATATACCTATATATCCAACAATATCCTCCTATATTCTCAATATATTAGGCAATGCCCCGTTAAATCATTGGCTCACAAAATAATACAGTTCATAGACTAAATCAATTATAACTCGAATAGTTCAAATGAGACTAAACCAAAATAATCAAATAGATCAAAGACCATATCAAAACAGAATAGTTCACAATGACTAAACCAACCAGAAAAACCTGTCATAGTTTCAAAATCAACCAAAGCAGATAAACTTCGAGAACAAAATATGAGTTTTAAGCTCATGAACACAAGAGTCTTAAACTCAACAGAAGTTTTATCAAGCAAGTGACAAAGTTATTCTTCAGAGAAATAAACCAAAACTGTATCCTTGCAAACTACTTTATGTTTACTCTTCCATTTTGAGCAAATCATTATTCTGAGATCTATGTTGACAGATTCAACTCCTCCATCTTTGCTAGCTTATTGAAAGCAAGAATATCAAGAGACACATCTCTAAGAATTCTAGCAAATTTCATAAAGTATCTGGTTCTACTAAAGAACTTAGTACCCTTCAACGATAGCTTAGCAAAATGTAACGCAAGCATCACAATCAAGTTTCTTTAACAAAATAAAGAACAAGAACTATATAGTTTCTGCACAAGAACTATACTATGTTTCATATTGGAATGATTGAACAGTCAAATCAATTATGGTTAATTCTGAATCATCAAAATTGGAATGAAACATGAATCTATAAAAGAGTTATATCATCAAAATTGGAATGATATAACAACCATTCTAAACATTGGAAACACATCGACAAGTTTTCATGCTTTCTTTTGGAATAATGAGATGATTCTAAGTAAATTATGAGAAAATATAGTATCATCAAAATTGGAATGAAGTTATATATTAACAGAATTTACATAGAACTTTTCAAATTATCTAAAGCATGCCAATTGCCTAAAATTGATGCTTCAGTTTGAACTTCTCTATGGCTCCAATTGGATTCTAAATCTCAAAACAACTTGGATGTTAAAGCTTTTGACTCAATAGCTTTTAACTCCATTTTCTCCATAGTTTTGATAATTAGATCACTTTCAAGTCTCTTAGCAAGAGCATTAGCCATACTTGTCGCAATTGCACTTAATCTATGAGAAAGTTCAACTAGGCTTCTTTCAGCCTTAATATACTCCTCTTACTATTATAGAGTGAGTTATGAGCTACAGTGCATTATAGCTTGATAGTCACATAACAGAATTAGAGAATTTACTTTAAATTCTCAATCGATGATTAGCAATAAGTCATTCAATCCACTCAGCCTCTTCCCCTACAGAGGATAGCACATAGAGGTCTGATTTCTTGGATGAGAACACAATGCTTGTTTGCCTTTTAATCTCCATAATTTTTTTTCTGCTCCTCCTAGTGTGAACACATATTCACTAGTTGTTGACTTTCACTAAACTTTGAGTAGCACAAAGCAAACTCTTGAGTACCACTCAGGTATCTCATTAGCCTCTTAAGGGCACTCAAATGTGTATGGGATTATTAGTGAATCTGCAGATCATACCTACCTCAAAGGCTATGTCTATTCTAGTGCAAATCTTTGTACACACGAGATTTTCAATTCTTTTATAACGATCTACATGTCTTTTAGTTGTACCATCATTAGGTGTCAACCTTTTATCATATTCATAAGGTGTTTCAAAATACACTTTCAATCACTATATCCTCACTTTTGAAACACATTATTGATTTATCGAGTTTGACTAAGGGTTATCCCTTGCCAACCAAAACTCACCCTTATACATAATATGGTGACCAAAACACTTAGGTGTTTCATGCTAAATTTATTTGGATAGCACAATTTAACTCCATTTATAATAGAGATGTCACTTCCAATCAACAAGTATGTCAATAAAACCAAGTAAATAATTTGACGCATCACAAAGTTAAAGGCACTGATCAGAATTACTTAATTCATATACTAGGTTCTTTGATAAATTTGCCAAATTATTTATACGATAGCTATATTACATGTTTTAAAGCATACGATGATTTTACTAAATTGTAAATCTTGTTCACTAAACATATTAGTTCAAAACTTTTCAGTACAAAACTGTTCAGTACAAAACTTTTAAATATCCTTTATGAATGACAAAATTTTCAATAGATGTAAGGATAAGAAGAATACTTATTGTAGCAATATGACAAACATGTGAGTAGACATCAAACAAATCTATCCCATTTTTCTCAGTTAATTTGTTAGCTACTAAAAAACATTAAAATTGCTACTGAACAATCAAAATTAAGTTTCTTCTACAAAACTCCACTTACTTACTATAGTTTTAGCCCTTTTCGGCAGATCAACTAATTTAAAGTATTATTGTATGACACAAAATTATCTCATTGTCTACTAAAGACTCTTCTTAGCTCATTTGTCATTCAAGTTTAAGTGTCAGTAAGACTGGTTCTTGATTCAAACTGTGAATCATTGACCGTAACAGTAGGACTGATAATTTCATAGATTTGTCTTTGATAAACACATCGTCAAAGAACTTTGCAAGTCCAGAATCTACTAACCCAAATTAGATAGATCCAAAACTGTCTATAGAACACATTCTGCACTTTCTAAGTATACACAAATATTTGTTATAGGTCCTACTTTAGGCCTTTTGGGATTATGTACTTTAAGAAATGTATCATACCACATTTTTCACTTTAACAAAATTATTTGTGTTTTTATACTGTTAATCTACAAGGTGTAAGTAACTCAGAGTGTGGTAACAAATTAGAAATATGATTGATAATGTAACATCACTCATAATTACTCAAAGTCAAACTAACAGTCAATAACATATAATTCAACATCTCACTGAATGTTTGATTCTAAATTTATTAATACTGTTTGACAATGGTAAATATAGTTCACTAGCACTACAAAAGATACTCGATTTACCGGCGAATCTTCCCCGGCGTTTTACTAGTAGCGCCGGGGTAGGGAGCGAATAGAAATTGGGCGCCAGATGGGAAGGTTATACACCGGCGGCCGTTTTAAACCGCCGGGCAATATTCGTATTCACCGGCGTTTTTTTTAAAAACGCCGGTGAAGTGTATTATGCACCGGCGTTTTAATAATAAACGCCGGTGAATATACCGATACATTCACCGGCGTGTCTAATTGAAACGCCGGTGAATAACCTTCGATAAATCCCGCGAACCCTAATCTTTCGCTCGCCATTTTCCGAAATCCCAAAAAAAAAGGGGGGGGGGGGGCGCTTCGTTTTTTCTCCTTCCTCGCTCTACTTCCCGCGCGTTTGCCTCCGCCGCTTCGTCCTCTTCGACAGCCTTCGACCTTTCGTCATCGTCCCTTCTTCCCTTCGTCATTTTCGATTTCCCTCTTCCCTCTCTCTATTTGGAGGTGAATCGGCGATCGGAAACCACCGTGTCGCCCCGCTCTCTCTCTATCTCCTAGGCCCCCACGCTCGTCGCCCCGCTCTCTCTCTCTCTCTTCGGTATCATCTCTTGATTTCCCTTATTTTTCAAAAAAAGCATGTTTTTTCAGATTATGCATCTTGATTTCCTTAACATGAATGGTTTAGTTGGGATGAAGAATGAATAGAAAAATTTATGCTTAGATACTGGAAATTTTCATCTTCTTTTACTATTAATGAAGCTTATTTCATGCATCTGATTGTCATCTTGGCATGTTTTTTTGACCAAAATGGGTTCACTGTGAACTGAGGATGGTATAGCTGTATGCCAAAATCCTCCGGATATGTACAACAATTGGGTTTTAGATTTGGTTGGGCTAAAGAATTAGTAGAGCAACATATATGCTCAGATAATGGAAATTTTCATTTTTAGATACTGTTAATGAAGTTGATTGCCATCCTTGGCATGATTTTTTAACAAAAAATGGGTACACTTCCAAACTAAGTATGCTGCTAGCATCCTCATCTTCTTTTACTGTTAATGAAGCTTATTTTCATGCATCTGATTGTCATCTTGGCATGTTTTTTTGACCAAAATGGGTTCACTGTGAACTGAGGATGGTATAGTTGTATGCCAAAATCCTCCGGATATGCACAACAATTGGGTTTTAGATTTAGTTGGGCTAAAGAATTAGTAGAGCAACATATATGCTCAGATAATGGGTATTTTCATTTTCAGATACTGTTAGATAAGCTGATTGCCATCTTAGGCATGATTTTGTAACAAAAAATGGGTTCACTTCCAAACTAAGTATGCTGCTAGCATCCTCATCTTCTTTTACTGTTAGTGAAGCTTATTTTCATGCATCTGATTGTCATCTTGGCATGTTTTTTTGACCAAAATGGGTTCACTGTGAACTGAGGATGCTATAGGTACGTATGCCAACATCCTCCGGATATGCACAACAATTGGGTTTTAGATTTAGTTGGGCTAAAGAATTAGTAGAGCAACATATATGCTCAGATAATGGATATTTTCATTTTCAGATACTGTTAGAGAAACTGATTGCCATCTTAGGCATGATTTTTTAACATAAAATGGGTACACTTCCAAACTAAGTATGCTGCTAGCATCCTCTTCTTCTTTTACTGTTAGTGAAGCTTATTTTCATGCATCTGATTGTCATATTGGCATGTTTTTTTGACCAAAATGGGTTCGCTGTGAACTGAGGATGCTATAGCTGTATGCCAAAATTCTCCGGATATGTACAACAATTGGGTTTTAGATTTAGTTGGGCTAAAGAATTAGTAGAGCAACATATATGCTCAGATAATGGATATTTTCATTTTCAGATACTGTTAGAGAAACTGATTGCCATCTTAGACATGATTTTTTAACATAAAATGGGTTCACTTCCAAACTAAGTATGCTGCTAGCATCCTCATCTTCTTTTACTGTTAGTGAAGCTTATTTTCATGCATCTGATTATCATCTTGGCATGTTTTTTTGACCAAAATGGGTTCACTGTGAACTGAGGATGCTATAGGTACGTACGTATGCCAGAATCCTCTGGATATGTACAACAATTGGGTTTTAGATTTAGTTGGGCTGAAGAATTAGTCGAGCAACATATATGCTCAGATAATGGATATTTTCATTTTCAGATACTGTTAGATAAACTGATTGCCATCTTAGGCATGATTTTTTAACAAAAAATGGGTGCACTTCCAAACTAAGTATGCTGCTAGCATCCTCATTTTTTTTTACTGTTAGTGAAGCTTATCCCATGCATCTGATTGTCAGCTTGGCATGTTTTTTTGACCAAAATGGGTTCACTGTGAACTGAGGATGCTATAGGTACGTATGCCAAAATCCTCCGGATATGCACAACAATTGGTTCACTGTGAAAAATATATGCTTACATACTGGACATTATCATTTTTCTTTTACTGTTAATGAAGCTGATTTCATGCATCTGATTGGCATCTTGGCATGTTTTTTACCAAAATCCTCCAAATCTGTACAAGAATTGGGCTGAACAAACCTTGTGCAGGTTTCTTTTGGCGCTACAAATATCAATGATTTAGTTGGGATGAAGAATTATTTTAGAAAAACTTATTAGTAGCCATATTAGTTTCTTTTGTTTATTATTATTATTATTATTATTATTATTATTATTATTATTATTATTATTATTATTATTATTATGAGATAAGTAAGTGATTATTAGTAGCCATGAACAGAATAGTTCGTGAGTCATCAGATCTTCTTGTTACCGTAGTTACAGCACGACGCGCTCATTATTCGGCCAATTCCTCTTCATCAGCAAAATACCCTTCACCATCATCATCTCCTTGAACGGAAAGCCAAATACAGGGGAGACTATAGCCGAGTTTTTTCTACACTCGAACACAGGGTGTGCGATAAAATACCACTAAGGTGGTTGTGATAATTTCCACAAAAGGTAGTTTAGGGTTAGGTGAATAGAGTCGATTGTGTTAAGATTTAATTTTTTTTTGTACATTTTTTTGAAACCACAATTTCTTTATTTTACAGTTAAAGATTATATCGTTTATTTATTTGCAGTTAGGGATGGTTTTCAAAAAGGTGAAATTTAATATACAAAATGCCTTTTACTGTTATTACTATTTAATATATCAAATTTTAATTTCAGATTGTGTGCTATTGTTATAATGGATAGAAGTTGGATTAGTAAACCACGATTATCCAAGGAGTACCGTTATGGTATTAAAGATTTTATTATCTTTGCCAAACGACATTCCCGTGATCCCAACCTAATCCTTTGTCCATGCCTCCGGTGTACAAATTGTAATTTGAGGACATGTGACGTAGTACATACACACTTGGTTGTCAACGGTTTTCTTCAAGGGTACACAAGGTGGTTTTGTCATGGAGAGGATCATACGTCAGCTCCTGTTCGTCCGGTTGTATTAGAAAATGAAGATGTGCCCTTAGTGAACGAAGACTTAAGCGTTTCCGATGAGATGCATGCTTTGTTGCAAGATGCCATGGGGATTCATAATGTTCCTTTCCACACCAATAACCCAACAACCCAAGTTCACAATGAGTCAACAGAAACAAACCAGATTGGTGGTGGGGTGGACGAGGAAATGTCTGGCCCCGCCCCTGAAAATAATAAGCAGCAAGAATCCTTCGCTAAGTTACTTGAAGATGCTAGTACTCCATTGTACCGCGATTGCACCAAATTCTCTAAATTCTCATTCATTGTCAGACTATTTCAGATTAAATGTTTAAACGGGTGGTCTGCTAAGTCCTTCACTATGCTACTTGAATTGTTGAATGAAGCATTTCCTGAAATCTGTATTCCAAACTCAACCTATAAAATCAAAAAATTCCTAAGTTCTTTCGATCTAGGGTGTGAGAAGATAGCAGCATGTCCAAATGACTGTATGCTTTTCACGAGTAGTAAGGAAAGTCTGGAGAATTGCGAAGTGTGTGGTTCTTTGAAATGGAAAGAAAGACCAAATCAAGACGAGGGAGCCAGTGGATCTACTAAGCGAAGTAGGAAAAAGAAGCCTGCCAAAATACTGCGTTACTTTTCTCTGATTCCTAGGCTACAAAGGTTGTTTATGTCTACGAAAACTTCTTCTGATATGAAATGGCATGCTGAAGGTCGCACTAATGATGGGATTCTTAGACATCCTGCTGATTCTCAATCTTGAAAAAAATTTGATGAAAGATATCCTGATTTTGCGGAAGATCCTCGGAATGTGAGACTTGGACTAGCTAGTGATGGTTTCAACCCTTTCAGGCAAATGAGTAGTACATACAGCATATGGCCGGTTGTGTTAATACCATACAATTTGCCACCTTGGAAATGCATGAAGCAGTCCTCATTTATTTTGTCCATGATAGTTCCTGGACCGAAAGGTCCTGGAAATGATATAGATGTGTACCTACAACCGTTAATAGATGAACTTCAGAAGTTGTGGGTGGGTGTTCCAACCTATGATGCTGTGGCTAAAGAAACATTTTCTCTTCGGGCCGTGTTGTCTTGGACAATCAATGATTTTCCAGCATATGCAAATTTATCTGAATATAGTACTAAAGGACGTTATGCATGTCCATGTTGTGCTGACCAAACTAGTTCAAGGTGGTTGTACAATGACAAAAAGTTTTGCTATATGGGTCATAGGAGATGGTTGCCTGACACACATATATTTCGGGCAGAGACAGCGACATTTGATGGTACCGACGAGTGGGAACATGCTCCTGGGTCTTCTTCTGGTTCAGATATTTTGAGGCAGGTAGATGGTCATCAATTCAAATATGGAAAAGAACCAGAAGTCAGGACAAAGGGCAAGAAAAGGGCAAGGCCGGAGCAAGGTGAGGAGACCGATCTATATGGCGAAGATGAGGATCAAAACATGACGAGTTTAGGTGCATGGAAGAAAAAGAGTATTTTCTTCAAGTTGCCGTATTGGGAATTCAACTTATTGCGACATAATTTAGATGTGATGCATATCGGAAAAAATATTGGTGAAAATTGTATAGGAACAGTTATGGGAGATGACCGGAAGACAAAGGACAATCTCAAGAGCCGACTTGATTTGAAGTCAATGAGCATCCGACATGATTTGCACCCAGAAGAATTACCGAACGGGAAAGTACTCCTACCTCCTGCAATCTATTCAATGTCAAAATCGGAGTTGGAATTGTTTTGCAAAGTACTACTGGAACTTAAAGTTCCTGATGGCTATTCTTCTAACATGCAAAGATGTGTCAACTTTAAAGAGAAGAGGCTTCAGGGTCTAAAGTCACACGAATACCACATCCTAATGCAGGATCTCCTTCCTGTGGCCCTAAGGTCTTCAATGTGTGAGCAAGTCACTACTGTCCTGAAAGATCTTTGTAGCATATATAAAGGTATTTGCTCAAGAATGCTTCGTGTTGAAGATATTGACCAATTGAAGCTGCAGGCGGCATTGACACTTAGTAAAATGTAGATGATATTTCCTCCATCGTTCTTCACTATAATGATTCACTTGATAATCCACCTTGCTGGTGAAGCCAGAATCGGCGGTCCTGTTCACTATCGGTGGATGTACCCCATTGAGAGGTAAAAGAATTCATTCATCTTACAAAATTGAATTTTCAAAAGCTCATTTCTTTTAATCCCCTAATCCGCTCTAATTCATTAATTGTACATGTTCAGGTACCTATACCGGCTAAAGGGTTATGTGAAAAATAAAGCATATCCTGAAGGGTCAATAGCTCAGGGATATCTATCAGAGGAGTGCTCCCATTTTTTTTCCAGGTATTTGTCGGGTGTGGAGACATCTTCGAGTAGACCACGTACAAATCCAGACATTTCCAACCTTGATGGTGCTCAATATCTTTTTGATACTGCTGGCACTACTGTTGGTAAAGTTGATGCATTTGAGCTCGATAGCTTAGCGTGGGAATAGGCACATCGATATGTACTAGACCACCATGCATCAGTGGAACCATTTCGAAAGTAAGTTGCTTTTGAATTTCAATCGAATACAGTGAAAACCGCGGAGTTCGATATTAACTTACTTTTGTTATTCCTAATTTCAATTGCTTATTTTTTAGCGAATTTGTCAGGGACATCAAACGAAGGGCTAGACCAAGAAGACTACCACCACGTGAACAAAACAAGTTGATGAATGAAAAATTTCATAAGTGGTTTGAATCTCATGTAGGTGAATTACAGTTATGCAAGTTAATCTTTATTATATCTACATTTTCTATGGTGCTGATACGATTTGCGCAAAACTAATAGGTACATTCTTTGGGTCCTGAAGGTGCGTCATCTGAAATACAAGTACTTGCCAAAGGTCCCTATCAGATGGTCAAAAAATACGGAGGATACATATTCAATGGTTTTAGATTTCGTACTAAGGATCGTGAATGTAATTTGAAGTCTCAAAATAGTGGAATGGTAGTGACGTCTAAGACTAGAAGTTATGCTTCCAAATCGGACACGAGGCCTGTAGATGGAGATCTCGACTACTATGGAGTGCTCACGGATATCATTGAGTTGAATTATTTTGGTCATTTCCGTGTTGTCTTATTTCGTGATGATTGGACTGAGTTTGATAGGAATTTTGCTAACAACAAGGATAAGCTTGGCTTCACAGTTGTAAACTTCTCAAAATTGATTCACATCGGTACACACATTAGCCATGAGCCATTTTTGTTTCCATCCCAAGTGCAACAAGTGTTCTACATTGAAGATCCAACCCTGCCAAAATCGTATGTGGCTCTCCCAATGCAACCAAGAGATGTATTCCAACTGGGTGATACTTCAGAAGATGAAGACGGTGAAGACATGAACAGTTACATTGCTTCTGAGTTTCCTGTGTTTGATGTAAACACAACCGACGTTGAAATTTACGGGACTTGGCTCCGCAGGGATGGAGAAGAGGGCGATGTATTGGAAGATGTCGTATTGTAGTTTACTTGATTTTCAATCTCAATATTATATGTCTGTAATTTTCGTGTCTTAAATCTTGTTGTAATATTATGTCTGTAATTCCGAACATGTTCATTGTGAATTTAATACACTGGTTTAATTATCTTTCTAGTCACTACTGCTTGGTATTATTTACATTAAACTATGCTTAGTGTCATTTGAACCAAACTATCATTGTAATTTAATTTGTTACAAATCTTATTTTTTTAATTTTTTTATAATTATGTTGGTTTGTTAATCCTACTAAAGTACAAATTTTATGATAGTTATTATAAACATGTTATTAATTAAATTTGTATCTCTAAGAAAGTTATTGAATCCTTGACAGGTACAACATGCCGAGGCGTGGAAAGAGGGTAAATATAAATGATGGCAACGAGAGCCATGGGGATGAACAGCCACTAAATAATAGTGGCAGTCAAACATATGAGGGTGAGGGTAGCACGCCGCCCACTGTCAAAAAACATCGGTAAGTCTTTAAATTGGTATTTTTAAAGAGATTATGGTCTTGAATGCATGAAAGACACGTACTAGTGTTTGTGAGTCTGCATTGTGGCTGTCGTCTATAAGCATTTTGTCTATATTTCTTAAGTGGGCTGTGATTAGAAAGAAAGGCCTGGAGTGGAGATCTGGAAACCCAAATAGAGACATCTCGTTTATTATAATCTATACTTATTGTTGGACCAACCCCCTCTTGCTGTTGTTGCTGATGTCTCTTTGTGTGCGTGTGTTGAAGAGAATGAAGGGATGAGAGAGAGTTGAGGAAAATGCCGCTATGTTAGTCTGGTGTATCCTCATTCTCTACCATCCCTCTTTCTGGCTCCATATATGGCTTCTATATTAAATTGGTTTCCTTCCACGATGACAGTCCGTAATACTACACTTGATATGAGCCCTGTTCATAGCTGCACCCTATTGCATACTCACAAACAACTAATACGTGTCGTTCATGCATTGTATGACCAACCCCACTTTGGCACATAATATGGTATAGATGACATTGTATGACCTGCAAACAAGGTTTGTTCAGTCGTGTTGTTGTACTGATTTGGAGGATTTTGGTATGCTAGCAGCATACTTAGTTTGGAAGTGAACCCATTTTGGTTAAAAAATCATGCCAAAGATGGCAATCAGATGCATGAAATCAGCTTCTTTAACAGTATCTGAAAATGAAAATTTCCATTATCTGAGCATATATGTTTCTTTAACAGTGACCGTGAACAATTGTTCTTAATTGGGCTGTGATTAGAAAGAGACGAGTTGGAGTGGAGATCTGGAAACTCATATAGAGACATCTTGTTCATAATAAATTATTATTATTGTTGTTCTTGTCGCTCTTGCTGTTGTTGCTGATGTCTCTATGTGTTCGTGTGCTGAAGGGAAAGAAAGGATGAGAGAGAGATGAGGAAAATGCCGCTATGTTAGCCTGGTGTATCCTCATTCTCTACCATTCCTCTTTTTGGCTTCTATATTTGGTTTCCTTCCATGATGGCAATTCCTTAAAACTACACTTGATATGAGCCCTATTCTTATTTTTCTTCAATGAAGAATTGATCTATGACTACAATCTCCATTCAAAACCCAATTGTTCTATATTTGGTTCCCTCTTGCTGTTGTTGCTGTTGTTGCTGATGTCTCATCTTCTTTTACTGTTAGTGAAGCTTATCTCATGCATCTGATTGTCATCTTGGCATTTTTTTTGACCAAAATGGGTTCACTGTGAACTGAGGATGCTATAGGTACGTATGCCAAAATCCTCCGGATATGCACAACAATTGGGTTTTAGATTTAGTTGGGCTAAAGAATCAGTAGAGCAACATATATGCTCAGATAATGGATATTATCATTTTCAGATACTGTTAGAGAAGCTGATTGCCATCTTAGGCATGATTTTGTAACAAAAAATGGGTACACTTCCAAACTAAGTATGCTGCTAGCATCCTCATCTTCTTTTACTGTTAGTGAAGCTTATTTTCATGCATCTGATTGTCATCTTGGCATGTTTTTTTGACCAAAATGGGTTCAGTGTGAACTGAGGATGGTATAGGTACGTATGCCAAAATCCTCCGAATATGCACAACAATTGGGTTTTAGATTTAGTTGGGCTAAAGAATTAGTAGAGCAACATATATGCTCAGATAATGGGTATTTTCATTTTCAGATACTGTTAGATAAGCTGATTGCCATCTTAGGCATGATTTTGTCACAAAAAATGGGCTCACTTCCAAACTAAGTATGCTGCTAGCATCCTCATCTTCTTTTACTGTTAGTGAAGCTTATTTTCATGCATCTGATTGTCATCTTGGCATGTTTTTTTGACCAAAATGGGTTCAGTGTGAACTGAGGATGGTATAGGTACGTATGCCAAAATCCTCCGAATATGCACAACAATTGGGTTTTAGATTTAGTTGGGCTAAAGAATTAGTAGAGCAACATATATGCTCAGATAATGGGTATTTTCATTTTCAGATACTGTTAGATAAGCTGATTGCCATCTTAGGCATGATTTTGTAACAAAAAATGGGTTCACTTCCAAACTAAGTATGCTGCTAGCATCCTCATCTTCTTTTACTGTTAGTGAAGCTTATTTTCATGCATCTGATTGTCATCTTGGCATGTTTTTTTGACCAAAATGGGTTCACTGTGAACTGAGGATGGTATAGGTACGTATGCCAAAATCCTTCGGATATGCACAACAATTGGGTTTTAGATTTAGTTGGGCTAAAGAATTAGTAGAGCAACATATATGCTCAGATAATGGGTATTTTTATTTTCAGATACTGTTAGATAAGCTGATTGCCATCTTAGGCATGATTTTGTAACAAAAAATGGGCTCACTTCCAAACTAAGTATGCTGCTAGCATCCTCATCTTCTTTTACTGTTAGTGAAGCTTATTTTCATGCATCTGATTGTCATCTTGGCATGTTTTTTTGACCAAAATGGGTTTACTGTGAACTGAGGATGGTATAGGTACGTATGCCAAAATCCTCCGGATATGCACAACAATTGGGTTTTAGATTTAGTTGGGCTAAAGAATCAGTAGAGCAACATATATGCTCAGATAATGGGTATTTTCATTTTCAGATATTGTTAGATAAGCTGATTGCCATCTTAGGCATGATTTTGTAACAAAAAATGGGTTCACTTCCAAACTAAGTATGCTGCTAGCATCCTCATCTTCTTTTACTGTTAGTGAAGCTTATTTTCATGCTTCTGATTGTCATCTTGGCATGTTTTTTTGACCAAAATGGGTTCACTGTGAACTGAGGATGCTATAGGAACGTATGCCAAAATCCTCCGGATATGCACAACAATTGGGTTTTAGATTTAGTTGGGCTAAAGAATCAGTAGAGCAACATATATGCTTACATAATGGATATTATCATTTTCAGATACTGTTACAGAAGCTGATTGCCATCTTAGGCATGATTTTGTAACAAAAAATGGGTACACTTCCAAACTAAGTATGCTACTAGCATCCTCATCTTCTTTTACTGTTAGTGAAGCTTATTTTCATGCATCTGATTGTCATCTTGGCATGTTTTTTTGACCAAAATGGGTTCACTGTGAACTGAGGATGGTATAGGTACGTATACCAAAATCCTCCGGATATGTACAACCATTGGGTTTTAGATTTAGTTGGGCTAAAGAATAAGAAGTCTCAACATATATGCTTAGATAATGGATATTTTCATTTTCAGATGCTGTTAATGAAGCTGATTGCCATCTTTGGCAAATTTTGATTGGGCTGTGATTGGATTGTTTAGTGGCTGTTGTCTATGTTCTTAATTGGGCTGTGATTAGAAAGCGAGGGCTCGAGTGGAGATCTGGAAACCCATATAGAGATATCTTGTTCATAATAATTTATTATTTTTGTTGTTCTTGTCGCTCTTACTGTTGTTGCTGATGTCTCTTTGTGTTCGTGTGCTGAAGGGAAGCAAGGGATGAGAGAGAGATGAGGAAAATGCCGCTATGTTAGCCTGGTGTATCTAAACTCTCTACCATTCTTCTTTTTGTTTCCATTTCTGGCTTCTATATTTGGTTTCCTTCCACGATGACAGTTCCCTAAAAATACACTTGATATGAGCCCTATCTTATTTTTTCTTATTTTTCTTATATTTGGTTTGCTTCCACGATGACAGTTTCATGGATTGGCTGAACAATCCATGAAAGACATGCTTAGATATTGAATTTTCATTTGTTTTACTGTTTTAGATAGTGGATATTCCCAATCAGAGGAGAATATTAAGGTTTCAAGTTAAATACTGAATTTTCATTTGTTTTGTTGTTTTAGATATATTTAAAAACAAAATTAAGTACTAGATTTTTAGCATTGCAATGTAATTATTTTACCTCTGTATATATCATTAACAATTCTATTTGCAATTGGCACTTTGATCTTATAATTTAAGATACAGGTAGATCTTTTTGCAAGTTCAAAAAATATGTATATTCTGTATTGTGGTCTACTGTTGAATTAAACTATTATTTTTTTTTCACAGAGCGGTCGCCCAGATGAAGAAAATTCTGATGATCATAACTGAAGCTACTCGAGGGGTATGAATCTGCGGTCCTCCTTGTTGTTCTTATGTCCTCCTTGCTGTATGGTTGTTGTTCTTATGTCCTCCTCCTTGCTGTTTTTATGTCAGACTGGTTTTTTTTTTATGAGAGTTATGTCAGACTTTTAATTTGGGATATTTGTCAGACTGGTTTGTTTGGATATTTGGGATGTTAGTCCCTATATTAATTTGTTACTTATGACACTGTTAATTAATCAATGAATTTGGACGTTGATATGACACGTGTGAAACTTTATTATCTTTAATTATTCTTGTTTTTGGTTGTGATTTGCGCAGTAATATGCAACGAAATTGGTTGAATCAGTTGTGAATTAGTTTACAGGTTTTGTAAATGAAACTGTGAATTGAAATCGAACGGAAAATCGGAGTATCGAAAATAAACGGGCATAGCTAGACCGGCGTTTCAAAAAACTCCGGTCTATCTAATCAATTTGTTGGAGTGTGCGTTATACCGGCGTTCCCACACACGCCGGTGTATGTCGTCAGCTGTAACGACACCGAGGAACACCGGCATTTTACAAACGCCGGTGTACCTAACTACACCGGCGTTTTTTGGTCGCGCCGGTGATTGTAAGCAGGGAAAACCGGGCACTCATAAACGCACATACACCGGCGGTCTATGACCGCTGGTATACTTTCATTCTACACCGGCGTTTATGGAAGCGCCGGTGAATGGATAAATACTGGCGGTTTACGGCCGCCGGTGAATGTATATAGGGTGTAAAAGAACGGCACTCAGAGACCCCCATACACCGGCGTTTGCCGACCGCCGGTGTAGTTTTAACATTTACCGGCGTCCAGTAAAACCGCCGGTGTATACCCCTTCCTTTCCGCGACGCTCGCTTCGGCGTCATTTGGACCGGCGCTATTATAAACGCCGGTGTAAGTTTCACCGGCGTAAAAAAACGCCGGTAAAGACCTAAAAAAATGCCGAGAAATCGAGTATCTTTTGTAGTAGAGATTATGCCAAATGCAAATTACTCTAAAATTATTAAACATATTCACCACCTCTATCAACACCAAACCCTTGATTTTTAGCATTTAACTAGATTTTAATTTATCACAATAGCGAGTGTTACATCCTCCATATATGTATGACAAATATTCAATAATCATCTACATAGGTGATTAAATACTTCTGACTAATTATCGTCTCATCTAGTCACAAAGCTACTGAGATCACAAATATCAGAATGTATTGACTGAAGAAGTTGTGTGCTCCTAGAGACCATACTAAATGATTTTCTACTGATCATAATCTGAGCACAACTTTCATATTTATCATATTTAATAGAGTGTCATTTAGAAGAGTTATGAGTTTTAACAAGAACAAACAATTTAATCTATAGTTCTCAAATACTAGCCAATTTGCTATGTTCAGGAACAATACACAATTATAACTATTATTATTAATTGTCTCATTTGTTAAACTCAACTTATACATGCGGTTGACAATATATGCACATTATAAGAGTTAAAACAAAATTACTCCATCACATTTTACAAAATTGTTTACTTTCTCTAGTGATTCTAATAATGTCCACTTGTTCAAACAAATTGAGCTATATTTTCCTTCATTCGTTCTTCATCATCTTCGAAAATGCTAAACGAGATAATGAACAATATTTTATAATTTAATTTTGCACACACAGTACAATGAACGAGAAAGAATAAAACGTAACTAATTGAGTCATATACTGTATTAAAAAATGCTCTTATCTAAGTTACGGATATTTGTTACAGATCTTATGCATCATTTATTTATTTTAATGAGAGAAGCAAATATATAATCTCACACAAACTGCAGACAATGGATTTGTCAAAATATCTATACACATAGTATGATAAAACACTTAACAACCCTAAACATGCTAGTTTTCCAAAGCGAGAGTAACTATGATCTAAAACTCTCAATCATATGATCAAACGCACAAAACGTTAACAGATTCATCACATGAAAATACTAAGAAAGATTAGAGTAGATCATACCGAAGCTTCAAGTTAGAAGTATTTTCCAAATTCGATGGAGAAACGTGCGTAGTGCAGACTTATTCAACCGTGATGCATATCCATCATCTCCAACACACCCAATTTGTAAGTAACTTTGAAGTTTCTACATCATCAAATTGTTAAAATTAGTCAATTAAACAAATTATTAGCACTTATATTCTAACAATAATTTAATTGGAGATACAAATTTACAGTCAAAATCTATAATTTAACTTATCAAAAGGGATATTCGATCCTTAGCGCAAAGCTAAAACAATTATTCAAACTTGTGTTTAATTAAACAATGATTAACACGGTTTTTGTACTTTAGCACATAGCGACAACAAATAATTAAAATATATATGCAGGTAAAGAACTTATCTTTAATTTTAGATCTGATCCAGTCTAATCATACTTGGATCTAGTCCAACCAGCATCCCCATTGCTCGCACTATCTCTAGCAATTTAATCAACATCTCTTATTGAGATTTTCACTTTCCAACTGTTAAATTCAGCACTTCTGAATACCTCTCATTTAGGAACCTCGTACGGACGATTATGTTTTTCCATTGCAAAAGAATAAACAATAAATTCCAAGCAATAGAAGATTCTTTCTGAATAATTACTACTTAAGTAATTTGGTAAAGTGATGGGTTTTTTGTAAAACTGCTTAATTAACAATGAATCAGAGAAAAGCAAATAACTTGAGTTTAGAATAAACCAAATCTGAAGAATTAGATGCACACAGCAGCGAATCCCGTAGTCTTTGCACTAGATCCCGACCTTGCTCCAAGAACAGAACAGAAAACAAATTTCCATGGAACCCAAGAACACAACGATCTTCTTCTCAATCAGATCCAATCGATGGAAGAAGCCAACCAGATCTGATCCCGATCAGTGCCCCCCACATCAACAGCAACCGATCGATGAGAGAGCCACTCTATCTGATCCCGATCACGACCTCAAACACACTGACAGCGACCGGTCAAGGGGAGGAAGACGACCGGAAAGCGACGACCTGGATCTGGCGGCGCTCGACTTCGAGAACATGGGGGGAGATCTTCACTGGTGACGGTGGACCTTCGATCTGCCAGGACAGTGGCGATGCTAATGTCGTCGATGCCGACAGAGGCGTCTACAATCACAGATGGCTGCGATGACTGCGACTACAGTCGCGATCGGTGACGGCGACGATGATCTGCGACGACTGCGACTACAGTGGCGATCGATGACAGCAGCGATGATGCTGACATCTTCAACGGTTGCAGATGTGGTCATTGACGGCAGCAACCAATCTCATCAGAGGTGGTGTTATAATATCTTAAGATTGTTAGAGATCAAATGAATAATTAGGGTTAGGATTTGTATCTCATAGCCGTCTAAGATATTATACCCTGCTTATCAGTATTGGAATATCACAGAGCACTATCTTTAGACCAGATTTTATATGAGATGAACTGGGTTAGGGTACTGGGCTTTATGCCCACTCAACTCGGTCCAACAATTAAACAGATAACACGTGCTTTGCACGTGTTGCCCCATAGAACATTATACACAATAATATTCTATTATATTGAGAATATACCTATATATCCAACACTTTTTCCACCCACTTCTTCCCGATGGAATTTGAATTGCAAAAAAACACTTTGAAATTCAAAATCCATCTTAATCAGTCTCCATCCTAGAGACTCTCTCCACCTTCCCTCAAACGTTCACCCTGTCAACAACCACGACCAGCATCATTTGCTGGCATGCTAATTCCTGTCCCAATGATGTTGCCATTGCGGATTCGCCAAACCAACCCCACCGCGATGCCATCTTCTGATTGCGTCAATCTAGCCCTCAACAGTAGCCGTTGTTATCAACCAACAGGCTCATACTGCTGACGAACCCCGCCAACAAACACCACCGCCTATCAATGAGATGCTTGCCCTCACCGAACGCTCCACACTCTTCGATACAACAATGAATGATGCGCCGTCACATAGCCTGTCCATTTCTTCTTTTCCTGTTCCACCAGCCAGTTGAGCTCCTTGGAGGGATCATCTGGTGTGACGTGCTCCGCTTCACTTTCGAGTAAGTCGAAGCACCCTCTCGCTTCTGCTTCATCCACAACCATACACAACTTTACACTGTTCCTCCACGTATTCAAAATTATTTTATTCCCCTTAATTTGTGCACTTGCCTCGAAAGCTTGGAAAGCTTCTCCGCCTCTTCTCCCTTACCATCTCTGTACCTCCCCTGCCTCCCTTTGTACCCAAGCACCTCATTTCCTGCATCTCCACCATTTCTTGTCCTTTGAAATGTTGGCTTTCCTCCATTCGAAGGCCCAAAATCCCGAGCCTCCACCTCCATGGCTTCTAATATTCTGGCATCTGCTGTTGTGCACTGATAACTTGTGCCCTAGCATCTTGTGTCCAGGCAATTTGAATTTCAACCCATAATTTAAAACTCAAATAACAAGACTCAACTCCATCCCGTAAATTCATCCCCGACCCAATCCGTCCACCGTCGCCTGCCACCGTCGACCACCTCCACATCTTAATGAAGTACAGTTAGCCTTCAAACCTCAATTAGTAGCCCTCACCGACTGCCATCCATGCCTCCGCCGAGGGTCGATGCTTGAAACGAGGCCTAAGCCCATCACCGTCGAACCCATCTCCTCTCCTATGAAATCGAGGCCAAAGCCATGAACGCTTCTCCTCGCCCTCGTAAGCCTATCACCATCAACTCTTCTCTTCTCCATCGAACCTTTCTCTTCTCCCTCAAAAAATGGGGTCGATGGACGCCCATCACCGTCGAGCGCCCATCACCGTTAGAACCATGTCCTCACCCTCGAAACACGATCGAAGCCTTGAATGAGGCAGAAACAATCAACCAAACCTCCCCTCCTATAGTTCAGTATGATGATTACTTGTGTTAAGAAGTAGGATGATTAACTGTGTTAAGAAGTACGTATAGAATTAAGATACGGCTATTGAAGGAAAAACTGCTGTATATATTTGTCTCACCAAGATTATAAATGACAATCAGGCAGCTGGGATTCACAACAAGTGTCACAATGTCCACCCCTATCAATTTCATAAAGCTTTTTACTTTATGTATCCATGTCAGTGCTAATAACCGATAGGAAAATTATATTTTCATGACGTACTTTTATCGAAAAGTAATTTATACTCCATCTTAGTTGAAATGTTTTTTTCTTCTTTTTTTTTTGAAGGAAAAGGTGGAATATGGCCACCCTGTCTCATTACTTAGAGGTTAACAAAATAAATAAAGAGTACTAAGCTATAGTACAAACTACAAACAGTAAATAAAACATGAAGCGACATGACCCGTACATACAATCAGAGATCCCTCCAACACCAATGGAGGTTGGGCCAACAAACAAATAGTCCATAACCCACAGTTGGATAGGTCAAATCGGTCACAGTTTGGCCCCAAACTCCACCATTATTGTAATGGACCCCATCTTGGGCCCAATCACAAAGAAAAGACCATCAAATTGTATTACGTCATATTAGCTTCGTGTACCACCTCCACGGCATGCACACACCCACCTGAAGCATTTCACGTGGAATTTAGACAACTGCCGAACCCATCATTATCCTCCCCTACTCCCATATACTCACCAACAACATTCTCACACTCACCCCAACCAAAGCCACAACCAACGAGAGAGCCGTGAAGAGGATACCTTCACCTCTCTCACGTTCTTACTCTCTTAGGCGATTTTTCACCAAACAATATTGTAACTCATCCCAATCAAAGCCACAGTCAAAGATAGAGCCGTACAGAGGATACATTCGCCCCTCTCATGCTCTTGCTCTCTAAAGTGATTTCTCACACACACACAAACATACACCAACATAGAATAGTTAGGAGCAACATCTTCACTCTCTCACTCTCACACACACTCTCTCTCAAGAAAAAAAACCTAAAACAAATCATAAAAAAATGAAGCACCACCTTCTCCTCTCGCCACAACGGGAAGTGGCGTTGTAGATGTTAGGTTCAGTGATGAGGGCGTAGTAGCGGTGCTGCCGCAAAGATTGTGGCCATTTGGTGAAGGAGCATGACTACTCCCGCTGCTTCCACGAGCTCCACATGGGCCAAATGTAAAACCATGATAAAGAAGTGAGACCACTCTTCTCCAATCTCATCTCACAAATGCCAAACCCACTAGTACTCGTCCTCAATCCTTAACACTCTCACACTCCCAAACAAATTCCATAGAGAGAGCGATGAAGAACTATCTTTTACTTTCTCTCAGTCACTCCCAAACAAATTCCATAGCCATCCGCAACCCAAGAATAACTGTGAAGAAATTACCTTCACAATAGCGAACTCGTCGGCGGCATAGTGGCGGAGGCGTAGATCCGCTCCGGAGGAGCGACACTTGGGCAGAACAGCCGCCGCTCCTGCAGCGACGTGAGCGGCGGTGAGAGGAGGTATCCTGTGGGGGACGGAGATGGAGCTAGAATGGGCGGCTAAGGTGGGGGAGTAGTTGGCAGGAAAAGCATCACTGAGAGGAGGAGGAGGGAGGGAATTCGACGGTGGAAGAGGTGATGGCCGGAGGAGCCACCGTTGTCGAAAATGGAGTGGGTTGAGGATGAGAAGCGGCAAAGGGAGTTGGATTGGCGGGAGGAGTGGCGTCGGTGGGGAGGGGGACGGCGAGCCATAGTCGCTGCCCTCTCCAACTTTGCTCAGATCAAGAGTTTTTCAATTTTTTTGCTCGATCACTTGCTAGGTTATCTTAGTTGAAATGTTCGAAATGAGTAGCACATTACTTTTAAAAAGAGTAATGATACACCCACAACCTTTTTTACAACGTTTTTTTTCTCAACTTAGGTGGCACAATACTATTGGAGATTTCTCCTGCATACTCTACACCTTCTTTACATAAAGTGTATTTTTACATAGACACACACCAAATCTTTTTTATTTCAACAATCCCATCTGGAAACTTTATATTTTCATATTGTCACCCGAAATCAATATACTGATTCAAAAAACACACTTGATGCATAACAAGATAAATTGAAGGTAAATGTTTGATTTTTTTTTATTTTTTTTTCATTTTTGATTAGATAATAATAATGAAGTGATAATAGATACATGATAACTTTTAGCACCATTAAATAGGCAGACTAAACTTACGAAGAAATAAATAAACTATCATAATCTCAAAGAAAAGAAATAATTGAAATTGTAACCCCTATTTTCATAAATAAATATTTCTTGTATATTTTATTTATTTCGAATAATCGTATATTTTAACGCTAATTTCTATTTCTATATGATCGACTATTTATAATATATATTGTTTGGATTATTTTGATAAATTTGTTAAACTCGAATCCCATCCTGATATATATATTATTTTATTTACTGTTATTGTTATTATCGTTATTATTAATGTTATTATTATTATTATTATTATTATTATTATTATTATCATTAAAATTTTTGGTTTATTAATTTTAGAAATCCTGTAGATCGTAATCTATATTTTGTGATTATTGGAATATGGATTTGCATACATTTTGATTTAATTAAATTAATTACTTTTTAATATATTTTAGCCCAAATTAATCATGATTTTATTTATTCCGTGAATCCGTATGTTCTATTGTATTATTAGTATTTGAGTATTAACCTAATGTATATACTATTTGATTCATTGTACTATTGTACTACTATTTATTTATTTAATAATTTGTTTTTATTGTAAAAACCATTATTCATACCCAAAATCCATAACCTATTTTCTTATTGGATAATCCAATACCCTATAACCCTTCAACCAACACCCTGTTACACCCTAATACCCAATACCGAAAACCCTACCCTATATAACCTAACCTATTACCTCCCCTGTGAAAGCCTTATTTACCCCCAGCCGTCTTCACCTTCTCAACTTCATCCCCTACCTTTCGTTCTCCCAACTCCCGATCTCACCTCCCGTCTCCCTCTCTCTCTCCTGCCTCTTCTTCAGCCCTCTTTCGATGATGGCCAGCGGCGACCCCGCAACCACAACAAACTCCTAGCTAGCCAACAGCGTACTGTGCTTTTCTCCCTGATTCCGACCAGCATCCCTTGTCGCCTTCAGCCCTTGCGCCTCCCCACAGTGCCGTGCTATGCCTCCAGCCAGTCGCGACGCCAGATGTGCACATCCCTGCCTCCTCCCTGCTCGCGACCACAGTAGCGACGGCACCATCGCGCTGCCCCCCGGTCTGTCCTCCACGATGCAACAGCAACATCAGCACGTCGCCGCAGTGGTCCCCCCTGTGTGCTCATCCGTTGACGCGCAACAGCAACTGGACGATAGCGACGCACATCGGTGCACCGCCCTGCCCTCCTCCTAAGCGCCGCCTGTTCACAACCACAGCACTAACAGCCACCCTTGTGCGCTGTTCTCCTCCGACGGCAGGCAGCCACCCAGCATCGCCACCCCGTGGTCGAGCTACCCTCGATCAGCCGTTGCCTTTCTGTCATTGTCTTCCAGTCGAGTTGTTGCCGTGCTGCCGTAGTGCACCGCCTGCCCTCCGTTGCCGTCCTCGCAGTGCACCGCCTGTCCGCCGTGTCGCCCGTCGTCAAAGACAGCAACAGCGAGTAGCCAGAGCCAAAACCTTCATGATTGTGATCACCTTGATCATGGACCGTCGATCATCACATCATCACCATCATCAGCATCTTTTGATCACAACCGTCCGATCTCCATCATCTTGATCATTAGATCTGATCTCAGCCATTCGTTCATCTTGATCTTGATCGCCATCATGATCCATGTCGGGATCCTTTCCCGTTATTCTTTCGTTAGATTCATCATCTAAACCCTAAGGCAAGTATCTTCTTGTACATTAGTTTTCTAATACAAGCTTTTCCTTGAAAATACTGCAAGTAGATTATAAATGTGATTCCTCTTTGTTTATCGTTGATGATCTCATGTTTCGCCTTATCTATTATATGATCTAAGATTCATAACCCTTCATTGTAAACTTGTTCACAACTAGTATAATTATGATATATTTCATGCAAAAAAAGTCTTATTTGGTTTCTGTCCTGTCTTGGCTTGCTGTTTCGACCCCGATTAAATCAGAATCTGAACTTGAGTCCTAAATATGAAACTTGGTCCCGTTTGTCTAGTTTACCACCCTTTCAATAGAATTAAATTCTGAGTTACAGTTTAGGAGATATCGCAGTTTTACTACTGCTGTGTCTGTAATCACAGATTCAGAAAAACTATCGCACCACTTTGGTTTATAATTATTATAATTATGCTAACAGTAAGTAAATAAATTGAAATTTTGCGTTCTGATACTGGAAACCCTAGAGAACATCCCCTAATTTTCTTGAAATTAATTATTGACGTTTCAACCCTATTTCATATGTATAAACTCAGTTTTACAAATTCTAGCTGAACACAAATCATGTGTAGTTTGCTGTTTTGACATCATTTGCTATAACTTTTATGTGTCTTAATTATATGCGTTGGAACCGGATAGGAGTCTAGTTTCTAGAACTTCTAATGGATCCATATTTGCATTCTTGTAGCGACGGGAATCGCAGTTTTGGTGCCGCAACGTCATGCTGTCCAGATTTGGAATTCTCGTCGTTCTTGATATTTTGATTTGTTTTGACCCTCGAACATGTATCCTACCTAGCCTAGACTTGTTTTCTATTTTTGATCATGTATACTTGACCTGTTTCGCACAATTTCATGCTTGGTTAATAATAATAATAAATAACAAGCCGGGGTTTAAGGGAAAGACCATAGTAGTTGACAATATAGGTAAGTGTACTCGAAAGGGGGCCCGTGTTTTCCAGTACTTGGTTCATGTACTTATTGTATCTTGAGCGTATTCATGAACCTATTACTTGGTTCATGAACTTGTTGTGCATTCATGAACCCACGGTTGATTCTTAAACTTGTTAGTGCATTCACGAACTTGGTTCGTGAACTTGTTACATTATTTTTGTATTCATGAACCATGCTTGCTTGATACTTGATGCCTGTGTACACCACCCTATAAAATCCACCACTAGGCCTAAACGTAACTGATTGTATGTAGCAACCATGTAGTAAATGTATGGATGCATGAAGTGCTACCTAGATAGAATTAAACAATAAACTTAAGATTAACTAGTCACTTGTACACACTTGATACCTTACTTGAGACTTGTTACTTGAGACTTGTTACTTGTTACTTGACACTTGTACGTGATACATGTTACTTGATACTTGATACCATTACATGTTCACTTGCCATTTGTTCTACTACTAGTACTTGTTACCCAATTTTGTCACTTAAGTTGTCTTTCTTGCTAGCTAGTTTCTTGAATTCCACTACTTGTTGCATCACTATTATATTATGTTATACATTCTTGATTCCAAATCTTGTTCCATATTTCTTGCACTTATTTTCATACTCTTGTTTGTACTACTTGCAGTCTTAACTTGCAATAAGGACGTTTATCTTATTTTATCTATTTTTTCCTTTTTTATATTTATATATACAGACTTTGGAGACGAATTGCCTGTTGGAATTGGTGAACTGACATTCTAAGCTTCGCTTGGATAAAAGATTTGCTTTAAATAATTCATTTTTGAGTTATTTATTTCTTTTGTTACTTGAATCTTGTAACGGGCTTATAATCCCGAGTTTTTATCTTTTGATCCAGATTTGAAAACTATTTGCGATATTATTATTTTCTTTCAATTGTTTCTGTTGATTAATAAATTATTCATGCATTCTTGGTTGTGTATATCTTGTTATATTTCTTATTATGATGCTGAGTCGATCCTACAGCTTATGAATGATGAAAATCATTCGCTGAGCTTTATCACGCGCTCGTATTCCGTATTTTTGGGAAGCGGGGCGTGACAGAAATTATCCATAAACTATCAAAGTAATAAAAATTTACATAGTAATGTATTAAAAGATACTGAATTTCGGCCAGAAAGACGGGAAAAATACCAAGATCCATCATGGCGGTCGACTGCCTCAGAGGCAGATGCCCGCAAATTGACCCTGCCGATCTAGGAGCTCCCGACCTTGATTGTGGTTGACATTGGACCCTGTTAGAATTTCTATTGAGTTATTCATTGCAATCAACACAAACCACCAAGCACGTAGAGATCACACCCAACACACCCAACACACCAAACCACACAAATTTGTCCCAGTTGGGGTTTTTGCCTTAATCCTGGAGAGAAGAAATCCGAGATGTTATTCAACTAGAGAAGATACAAGAATATTACAATTCTCACCACGACCTTCTCAAGTCTCACGAGAAAGTACAAGTTGTTTACAATTGGAGAAACTCTCAAACTCTCTTTCAATGAAGTACTCTCTCTCTCTCTTGGCTCTCATGGAGGCTAATAATAATAATATATAGAGATCTAGAGAAATCCTAGTTTGATACCTTGATACAATAGCCGTTAGATATTACTGAAGAGATAACCCAATGACAAGAGCTACATGAACTAACTTGAAGAGCAAGTTGGGCTTCTCACGAATAAGCCAGATCCGAGCCCAAAACTCATCAGCACTGCGAACAGTCGACCGTCCAACAAGAACGATTGACTGTCCTCCTTGCAGAAAGACCCTGTACAGGGGATGGTCGACCGCACCCCAAGGTCGGTCGACCGCTATCTGCTACTACTGCTACTGCTGATAATGCTGACAATTTCCTTCTCACTCCCACTCCGTCTCCAATCGTCTCGATCCCTCCATCGTCTCATTGTCTTCGTGTCCAACATAGTATGCAAGACATAAACCCAACAATCTCCACCTTAGATTGCATACTCATGAATCCACACCGTGTGATTTAAAATATTCTAGCCTCTTTTATTCTCCTCTTGCAAACAGCTCGGCTATGTGGCTTCCTCTACTAGTTGAATCTATTTCCACCTGTTTTTCTCATGCTGTATGCCCCCCTCAACGACACACCCCAGTAGATGTAATAATGGAGGTGCCACCCTCCACACGAACTCCACCTACATCAAGGTTCTCTCCACCTTCCGACGATATTTGAATGTCACATTCTCGGTTGGATGAGTCTAGTGAAGACATACTAGATAATGCTTTAGGAATGTAGGACTTCAAAACACCTGCGCAGACTTTCCCATTCCTGCAAAGCTTGTAAAGGTTGTACTCAAAACCCTTCTTTCCCTTCACCACCTCACGAAACTTTCCAAACTGATCGAACTCCACCTGGATCTGTGTACCTGCAGTACTATGCTTCTAGAGTTCTCATGGATATAAGGCTCCTCTTCAACAAATGAATATACATGTCCTCCTCTAGCGTGCGTCCCCTTCTTTCTGTCATCTTTGACTCATTTGTTTTCTCACCCCTTACTTCAAAAATCTTATCAACCTTTGTTCTCACACAATGACTTGATGCAAACTTGTAAGTGAGAATCATTACTTCACAAATCTTATTAACCTACGTTCTCCTACAACGACAGGATGCAAAATTGTAAGTAGAATCCATCTCCCCCTCGGAGCAATCTTGAGAAGAATTAAGTGAATCAAAAGAACAACCAGAATTCACATCTATAGAACTTAAAATAAAAGCACTGTTTAAGCCATCACCTAATTCAGCAACACTGGATTTGGTGCCCCTCTGACTCAACTGCTTGCAACAGTCTCTCATGTAATACCCGATCCCTTTGCACTGGTGGCCACGGACCTTACCCCTACATACACTTTCCCTTCTGTTCGAAGTACCATCCCCCTCCAAGCAACTCACAGAAGTTGATGCTAATTTCTGAATCTCCTTCCTAAGTGCATCCTTCTCGATCATACTTGCTATGAAAAATTTCTCTTTGGTAGATTTCTCGTCTAGCATGGTTATCATGTTGGATGGATTTGGAGGTGAATATATTGAGTTGGAAAGTTTTAGATCATTTGCGTTGAACACCCTCAGTTCAAATAACTCCATATTGAACTCCACCATATGATCTAGAAAAGCGATTGTAACGCTCCTGCCCCGAGCTCGGACAATTTATAAATTTAGAAGACAAATTAATTATAGTATAGTACAACTGCCCACCACAGGCTGCCTCTCAAAAGATGGTTAACCGAATTGGTGACTCTTGATCATAGGCATTATTATTTTAATATTATTTTGTTCATGTTGAAATCCGATATGGGACTAAATCCCATACTCCTCCCGTTCTCTCTCCTAGCGAAATGCATAGCGGAACACTTTCAAGTGGCCCTTACGGAAACCCCCTCCACGTCATCATGTGAAGGAGTAATTCAAACAGCACAAACTTTGCTGTTTTTTTCAATAATGTGGGCCCCTCCCTACTCCATACTATTCACCATATTTACAAGAATGCCATCAACTCATATTACACACATATATATCTTTTATACTATATATTATACTCTTTTGAAAATTACGGGGTGTTACATACACCCCCCTTTCAAAAATCAGCGTCCTCGCTGAGCACGGGACATGCACAATCTAGTGTAGGATCTCCTTTCTAGCCGATGTGGAGCATCTGCTCTCCTATCAGTCTGACTAATCATGATCTTGGTATCCATCGCCCGATCAATCATAGTCCCGGATTTAATGAGCTGCTATCCTATCCGCCCGATTAATCATGATCCCGGAATCCACCGCCCGATTAATCATAATCCCGAATTTAATTGAGGCATCACAGTCCCGAAATCCTCCGGTCTATATGCCCAACACTCGGTGTCGAAAGTCGGCTCTGATACCATTTGTAACACCTCTGCCCCGAGCTCGAAAAATTTATACAATTTAGAAGACAAATTAATTATAGTATAGTACAACTGCCCACCACAGGCTACCTCTCAAAAGGTGGTTAACCGAATTGGTAACTCTTGATCATAGGCATTATCATTTTAATATTATTTTATTCATGTTGAAATCCGATATGGGACTAAATCCCATACTCCTCCCGTTCTCTCTCCTGGCGAAATGCACAGCAGAACACTTGCAGGTGGCCTCTACGGAAACCCCCTCCATGTCATCATGTGAAAGAGTAATTCAAACAGCACAAACTTTGCTGTTTTTTTCAATAACGTAGGCCCTTCCCTACTCCATACTATTCACCATATTTACAAGAATGCCATCAACTCATATTACACACATATATATCTATTATACTATATATTATACTCTTTTTGAAAATTATGGGGTGTTAAAGCGGTACTTTTCTTCATTGAGAAATTCCATAACTTTCCTTTCTGGTGCATCCGACCTTGTAATAATGACCTCGAGTTGTCAATTCTGAATCTTGCCCAAAGACTCGCCGCGCTTCTCCTATTTGTTCATCGAAGAAATACGGATTAAACCCAAAGCTTCTGAATAAATTCATCCCAATTCTCCTACTTTGTGCCGATTCCCTTTATCTCCTTCTAGGACTAGATCCTAGTCCTGTTGAACCAATGCTTCATGCATGTCCTTCTTCAAGAGATCAAAGTTGATCTTACCCTTGAACTGTTTGATCTATGTGATTTGATTTGCTATCTTCTCCAAGGAACCCGAACAAACCCACGAACCTGATAGCTCTGATACCAATTGTTAAAATTTCTTAGGATCTTATTGAGTTATTCGATGCAATCAACCCAAACCACCAAGCACACAGAGATCACACCAAACACACCAAAGAACACAAGTTGTTCCGGTTGGGGCTTTCGCCTTAATCCGGGGGAGAAGAAACCTGAGATGCTATTCAACTAGAGAAGATATAAGAATATTATAATTCTCACCACGACCCTCTTTCAAGTCTCACCAACATGTACTAGTTGTTTACAATTGGAGAAACACTCAAACTCTTTTTCAATGAAGTACTATCTCTCTTGGCTCTCAATGGAGGCCAATAACATCAGTATACAGAGATCTAGAGAAACCCTAGTTTGATATGTTGATATAATAGTCGTTAGATATTACTGAATAGATGACCCTACGATAAGAGCCACACGCTCTATCTTGAAGAGCAAGTTGGGCTTCTCACGAATCATCCAGATCCGAGAACAAAATCCATCAGCACCGCGAACGGTCGACCGTCCCTTAAGACCGGTCGACCGTCCTCCTTGCGGAAAGACCCTGTATAGGGGATGGTCGACCGGACGCCAAGGTCGGTCGACCACAACCTTCTACTACTGCTACTGCTAACTGTTTCCTTCTCGCTCCCACTTTGTCTCCAATCATCTCGATCCCTCCATCGTCTCATCGTCTTCGTATTCAACACAATATGCAAGACATAAACCCAACAGACCCCACTTGGGGTCGGCTGAATTGATTGTGGTGAACTGCTAGGTTGCTTGCTGTAAACTTTTGTGCTCCACATCAGTGTCTTTTTTCTTAAGTTCTACTTTTCTCCTAGAACTAAATTATCCACCGAAGAAAAACTGCGGATCAAGGTGCAAACTACAATTCATAAGCTTATTTAAACCTAGGTGGCTAACTAGCTAGGTTCTATGATTTTCTAAATAACATGATCAGATCATTATCGATCGTTTGTGAACTAATATAGACTTCAGTATTTATGCATTTCACTAATGTTACATATTAGATATAAGATGAAGATGTCTCACGTTAAATACATCTTAGAAAGTTTCACTATAAGTATATTATTTTCTCAATAATTTTCATTATAAGAATATGTTAGGAATTGTGGCCTCAAATACACGTAGGCACTGAGTACTTAAAGTTGGAGAAGAAGAGGATGAGACAAAGAAATAAGAGAAGACAAGCAGCGAGTAGAGGAATGCAGCCTGGAGAGTTACGGTCGACCGACCTAGTCTGCTGAGAGTTCTTCGAGTGTACAGGTCCAACAGAGGAGGGGACGGTCGATCGACCTTGGGGGTAAAGTCGACCGGTCAGCTCTCGGGTCTGGACTTACACGTTGTGGTCGACCGATCTTGGGGGTGCGATCGACCGACTTCGGCGGCTGATTATTTTTGGGCTTACGAGTTTATAGGCCCAATTGCTTGATTTGTGTTTATCTTTTAGGTTTTACTTGTGGGCTATATATATGACCGTAGACTCTAAGGTTTAGATATCTTTGATGATCCAAAGAGAGAGATTTGGTGAGACGTTATCATTGTTTAACTTTAAAAGGGGATTGTGCCGAGTGTTTCAAAGGTGAGAGAGAGATTGAGAGTTGTAATCTCTTTTGTAATCTTTATATTTCTTGGGGATTAAGAAGTATTGGTTATCTGTGCATATTGATTGTGTTCTTGTGAGATCTTGTCGATATTGTGGTGGCTTGTTCTTGGTTTATCTAAATCTTGGAAGTTTCTATTGCTTGTGGTATGTTTCCGCTATTAGCACTACGAGTTGTGGGGTAGATCCTCTGACAAGTGGTATCAGAGCAGTTGGTTCGAGATGACCGATAATAAGATGAAGATCGAGAGATTCGATGGGAGTGATTTCGCGATGTGGAATATTTAGATGATAGCATATCTTCGTCAGAAAGATCTTGATGGTTCGTTATTTGATGAGAAGCTGGTAGGTGCAGACAAGGATGCGAAGGTCTTGGCAGATTGGAATTGTTTGGATCAGAAGGCGCTGGCGCAGATTCAGTTGGGGCTGAGTAGGAAGGCATGATTTCATATCTCGAAGGCAAAGACCACAAGGGAGGATATAAAGATTCTTACGGATATGTATGAGAAACCGTCGGCATCTAATCAAATTCTTCATATGAAGAAATTAGTTAATATGAAGTTAATGGAAGGGATTTCAGTAGCAGAGCATGTGAACAATTACTGTATGGTTTACATCCAGATGGAAGATGCAGGTTTGAAGTTTTTCGAGAGGAGGCAGTCATTGTTACTTCTATCTACTTTACCTGATAGTTATGGTACGGTGGAACAGACTATTACAGGCGCTATAACAGATTCGACGACTCTACAGGATGTGGTAACATTCTAAATGAGAAGGTGAGAAGGTAAGAATGGTGAGAAATGGGGAATATCCATCATCATCTTCTAGAAATTTCGCCATGTACGTTGAGAAGAGACGTGGGAGATCTAAGAGCAGTCGAAGAAGAAAGGATCACAGTAGTTCATCTGAGAGGGTCTGATAACAGCGATGGGGGACATGGGCCTGAGTGCTGGTTTGTCACAAGAAGGGTCACATGATGCGCAATTGCAAGGCTTATATGAAGAAGAAGCAGAAGAAACCGAAGAAAGATACCCCAAAGGAAGTTCAAGTGGGGCTTGTTGAGGATCTATGCTTATCAGCTCAGGAGAAGTTGGACACTCAAGATTGGTGTATTGATTCAGGAGTTTCTTTTCATTACACTCCGAGAAGAGAGGTATTTGATGAATACGAGGAGGGTTCTTTTGGAGATATGATTGTAGGAAATGGTCACCGGTGTCCTGTACGTGGGGTTGGTACTGTTCGCGTGAACACCATTGATGATCAAAGTGTTGTCTTGCAGGAGACAAGACATGTTCCAGACTTGAAGGAAAATCTTATCTCGATTGGAAGGGTAGATAAGGAGGGATTGTCTACTACAGTTGGTAGTGGGGAGTGGTGTATAGCTACAGGTTCAAGGGTGATGGCAAAAGGGAAGCGTGAGGGAACACTGTAATTGCTTAGAGACGTGAGAGGCGTTTTTCCTGTAACACCCCATGTTAAAAAATAGAATATATATATATATATATATATATATATATATATATATGAGAAAAGTGAGCCTCATATTTGTATGAGGAAATTTCCTCATACAAAGTGAGGTGTCAAAATAAGAGCCCTTAGATCATTGTTTTAATCAAAGGGCTCATTTGCAAAAATAAAATTAACAATTATTGATTAAATTTCTAAAATAATTGATTTTCTCTCTCCAACCCCTCCTCCTCCACATTGTTTTCCCCTTCCCTTCCTCTTTCTCACGCTGCTTTCCCTCTTCCTCCACATTGTATGTTCTGTGTGATGTGGGTGTGTATGTACTCTTATGTGTTCCGTTCCTTCAAGCATCTTTTAACATTGAAGTTTGATTAATTGAAGTTTGATTAGAGGAAGATGAATTGAAAAAAAATCAATAAGTATTAATCATATTGGTAATGAGTGCACACATAGTTGGTGAGATTTTGGTGAGACTCTAACGTCAAAATGACAAAGTAGATGAAGTAGGTCATTTTTATTTCTGTTGTGATGGGTTTAGTTAGTTTTTTTCTTTGTTTTTTTGGGTGTGGAGGAAACTTGCTGTTTGCTAGGCCGAGGAGGGCGGCGTTGGTTGTGAGGGAGGAGGGAGGCAACGTGCGGCGTGGGTTTTGAGGGAAGAGGGAGGCGGCATGAGAAAGAGGAAGGGAAGGGAAAAATGATGTGGAGGAAGAGGGAAAGCAGCGTGAGAAAGAGGAAGGGAAGGGGAAAACAATGTGGAGGAGGAGGGATTGGAGAGAGAAAATCAATTATTTTAGAAATTTAATCAATAATTGTCAATTTTATTTTTGCAAATGAGCCATTTGATTAAAACAATGATCTAAGGACTCTTATTTTGACACCTCACTTTGTATGAGGAAATTTCCTCATACAAATATGGGCTCACTTTTCTCTCTCTCTCTCTCTATATATATATATGTTGAAAGTATAAAGTATATATGGCTGTTTGGTTATAAAAATATAATGAGATGGTGGCTGTTGGCCCATAAGACTTCTCCATAGGAGGGTTGTATGGGATTCGGCAGCAGGAGAGGGGGGGGGGGGGGCACGTTGAGGAGCACAGCAGATGAGTGCTGTGGTTGCTTGGTCTTCAGCTGATGACGTGGCTTTGGTAATTGAGCCCCACCAAGTGGATTTTAGAGGGAAATAAAATGGAGCTCTCTGTTGATTTCGGAGAGAGAGGTAAGTATAAATAATCCCACATCGGGAGTAAATTTGAATATAATATAATATAAATATAATAATCTATGATCAAGAATTACAAATCTGGTTAACCACCTTTTGAGAGGTAGCTTGTGGTGGGTTGTTATACTACATAGTATCTAATTTGTCTTATAAATTGTATAAATTGTCTAGTGCAACCGAGTTCTTGCATGTATTTTGGTGGCTTGTTCTTGGTTCATCTAAATCTTGGAGTTTTTATTGCCTGTAGTGTATTTTCGCTATTAGCACTACGAGTTGTCGGGTAGATCCTCCGACAACATATATATATTTAATTGTCAAAATAGCTTTGCTGCTCCACATCATTTTTTGTATAAATTGATTCTTAATTTTTATTTTGACGAGTCTCAATTTCAATATGAAGCAGTTATTCTTGCATCTTGGTCCATATTTCTTCATTACAAATTTTTGGTGCTCTTGGATGCTGACCTTTTTTCTAAGATCTTGGGTAGAGCTTTGGATGCAAAATTAATAGAAAGCCAACAGATTGAGAAGACAATCTGCCAAACTTTTTTTGAATGCAAGAGGTTTGAATTAAAAATTTTGAGGATTAGTTTATATCCCGATATACAGGTTGTATAAAACTGGATGTAGTACTTTTCAGGATGTAGTACTTTTCAGGAATAGATTAGTTTTCTATATCGCTAACAAGGAAAGAAACCCTGCATTTCTATGAACCTTGTTCAGTTTGAAGTCATTGCTGTAATAATTGAATCTGACTTGTATTGTGTATAAATTTTCATAAAGAATTTGAATTCTTTATAGCACTGGTGGTATGAAATGCTAATGCCTGTGCCTTTGCATCTCATGAAAAATAAAAATAAATTCGACGTAGAGATCACACTTTTAGACTAGGGGATCAAAGGGACCGGCCCCTCTAGGCATTTCAAATGGAATCAATGGTTAAATATTCATTCTTAAATTTAAATTCAATCACTATATGTAACTAAAGGACACCCTATATTTTATGATAACCCAACTTTATTAGTAGGACTTTTTCGATTATGATGATGACAACTCATAGTTCGAAGTTATTGACTGTCATTAGTTTAATAGAGAAAAGATTAGTCGGTACCTGTTTTTTTGTATTCTCAAAGTTGGAACATTTGACAATTGCAATTGACATAAAGAAGATATAATGTCAGGGATGTTGGGAGCCCATCTTCCTTTTGAAGTCATTCAGAATATCGAACGAAAGGCTTCAGATGAAATTTATTTTCACGTATGATTATGTGAGATATATTGCATAAGAAAAAGAATAACAAAGTATAAGTGAGTAGTTTTCCAAAATCTGGTGTACTTTGTTCGCATGGTAATGAAAACTGCTAGTCATATTGTAAAGATTGAAAGAAACCCTGTAAATGAGATCGAGTGAACTGATGCATGATAGCTAGTACCACATAAGATGATCATATCACTACGCTAAAACTTTAAAGTTGTGCAAGAGATCGAGGATTTTATATGTTATAAGATGCGAGTGACTTTAAAGATCGGGGAATTAAATATTAAAAATCATATAGGGAGATGGAAGAATCGTCCAATTTCTTATCCCCTGCAGAATCATGATCTTCTCAAAAATTCAAATAATTATGCACGAGGCACAAATTTTGGGAATATCCAACGATCTCTTTATGAATATCGATCTCTTTATGAATATCTTGTACTTCAGCAGGTGTTCATTATCTAACGCCTTCAGTATTTCTTGTTTCTTTTTGTGATTCATTTTATTTTATTTTATTTTATTTTATTGCTAAGCGAGAGAGGCCAGGGCTAAGCGAAGTGACTCCCCTAGCCCCAGTCATTTATTGATGAAAGATTAAAACATCAGCAAATGTAGGTTAGTCTCCTTACATCTGCCTCAAGTACAAGCCTTTAACTCAGACTCGAAATTTATACTTCCTCGTTTACAAAATATAAGTCATTCAGGTTTCTACACGAATGGTAAGAAAAAATCTGGACCTACAAAAAATATTAATATTCTTGAATTTTGAAACTCATAAATGAGAAATCAATTATAAAATGTACAATTTGTCATCTTCTATAATTTTAGTATTACTCAATTTATTAAAAAGAAGGTAATATTTTTTGTGATTATTACATCCATGATCCATGAAATAAATAGCGATCCCATTTCACATAGATTTATTGGGCGCCTGTTGTTGCTTAGTCTTCTCTTCACAATTTAGTTGAGTTCATAAAAAAATGAGGGGTCTGGGCTGGACCTTAATTAATAACCTATGTTTATCTTACAGATTGGACCACTATAAGAGTTGGCCAAATTTTCTTATTATGCTGAAAAATTTCCCTTTTTTCATTCAGAAAAAATATAATAGCGCGCTTCCCGAAGATACCATAATAAATTGAAGCAAGCAAGTATCAGTGTGCTCCACTGGAAAGCCTCTTCCCTAGTGAGCAAGAAGTCATAAAGTTCGATGTTGAGTTTATGCCTTGCATACTAAGTTTCATGTGAAGAGAATAGAGCGAAGTGAGAAAAAGTTCAAAGCAAGGACAGACTAGAGAAGGAGTTTTTGTTTCTGGCTGGTAGGATGGTGACAGTTGACTGCTTTATTAGCAGTCGACTACCACAAAGTAACGAGTGCTCGACTCCAAGTGCAGTCGACAGTTTTTTGAGCAGTTGTCTGCAAGCGGCAGCAACAGCTATTTGACATGGTCTTGGTGGATCTGTTTAAACCCAATTTCTCCTCAAAGTAAAATTGTACGACTCCTATCGTGTGGCTTACTCTAACTACAATAAAAATGCCCTACCCCGACATATCTATTCCGGCGTTTGGGTAGAAATGCCGTAGTAGTGACAGTGCAAAAATGATGAGATAAAAAGACCCTTCCTACCCCGGGGTATGGTGGGCCCTATCTCGGCGTTTATGTTAGAAAACGCCGGGGTAGGATGCAGAATAAAATATCCTGCATCCCTCCCCAAATTTTCAGTTCCCCCAAAATTTTTTCACTTTCTCTCTCTCACCCGCTCAAACCCTCGCCTCGACCAATAGTTGTCGCCGTCCCCTACCGTCATTGACCACCGCCCTACTTCGCCATGCCCTCCCCCATGACGTCGTGCCCCGGCCTTCGTAGCCCCTACGTCTCTCTCTCTCCCGCTCAAACCCGAGCCCCGACCAGTCGATGTCGCCGTCGTCGACCGCCGCCCTGTGTCACCGTGCCCACCCCCACGATGCCGTTTCCCGACCTTCCTAGCCCCAATGTCTCTCTCACGAACCCCCACGTCTCTCAATGTCACAACAGAGGTAACAACTTCCTTCCTAGCTTCTAGGTTTTGTAATCTTCATTCCAATGTAGGGTTAGATTAGATTGAGCTGAGTTGGGATTCGACACAGGTATTGAATCGGATCGTGATTATTTTGTTAGGGTTTTACATCAGACTTGAAACTTGATGTTAATTTGTTAAGTTCTTGGGGATGTTTCCCTTTGATTGGGTAGTGAGTAAATATATTGATAAGTCAAGAGAATCAAAGTAATGCATATACTGATATGAATTATCATTTTCCCTTATTGTTAGTAAATGCTTGTACATTGTGGCAGATAATTCTTATCATGGTCTAACATAAGTTGCACTTGAATGTAATACTCTAGTATGAATTTTCCTGACTATATGAAATATTGCTTAGTCTTAAATTGTGCAATGTTGTGTTTCGAGTTTTCAACTTATATATTTGCTAAACACCAATAGATCAATCTAATTGGATCATAATCACTAATAAAAAACAGTTAATTAGGCTATTGATATGTTATGGTTACAACAATTAGTTAAATTGTCGTAACTTATGTAGTGATCCTAGATAGGTTGATTGCTTCAAATTTTTTTGTATTTGCACATATTTTTTTTATTCAACAGACTCATGTTTTCTTCCATACAGATGGTACGGGGAGTAGCATATTACAATAGATTGATAGACTACATGATAAAACAAGGTATATAAATTCATCTCTATTTTAGTTATGAATTGATGATTGAATTGTTAAAAATACCATGAGAAGTATCAGGTATATGAATATCCTTGAAACTAACAATTTTAATTACTTAGGAAGTTATCTTTCATTATGGTAAATTTATCATAAATTGATAGTTATCAATTGATTGCATTCAGTTTATTAATTTTTACTTACAAATATCACAAGTACAGTTCAAGACACGAATGCTTTGTTTGTCAAATGTTGGTTATATAGTGATCCTTGACCTTTTTTCCTTTTAGGCTACGCAAAAAGGGAGGATAGGAATTCTATTGGATTTTGTTTGGTATGAAGTGCTCTCTAACTCAACAGCTCAACGACCAAGAGACATCGATGGTAAAGCTCAATTTCTTATAGTTAAGTATAATGATTTAGACATATTTAGACATATTTTTCTGCATTTGGTTGTTATGGAATGGCAAAGGAAGAAACTTACTGGTGAAATTAATAAGATCTTAAAATATAATGTCTAATTAACTTGTGGGTTCATTCTCTTAGTTTTGCTAAAAGTTGGTATAAAAATAGTTTGACACATTAAATTCAGTTAATTTTGATCTTAACTGATAATCATCTTGTTTGTTTTGTTTCCCCCAATTTACTTTAAATATGTACTTATGTTCGTGTGCGCCTAACTATCTTGTTTCTTTAGTTTCCCCATTCTACTTGTTGTGATCGAGATTTTTTGACATTACCTAGATCCCATTGAGTAGTGACCTTAAACATATAGCATGAATTTTATTAATCTATCTATTGATATATAAGCTATTTATTGTTAAATTTTTTTCCTTTCAACTGTAAAAGAGTAAATGACTTAAATTCTTCATTCTGCCTCTTGCGTAATCATTTCTAAATCTAAAAAAAGGTTTAGCTTTAGTTTCAAAATCTAACATTGTAAAGGTCCCTTGAGATCCAATCGTGGAGTTAATAGAGTACGTTGCAATGCCAGTTCAAGTTTGCGAATAGAAATAGCTCATTTTAGCTCATATTGCGTGGATTCTTCGATAGCTAATGAAAGGTCTTAGATTCGAAACTCCTACATATAATATAACGATAAGATCATTTTTAGCAAGGATTACAAGATGCATATCAGTTTTAGAATAATTAAAAATTTCAGATATGAATATTTGAGAGAAATACATGAACTTTAAGGTCATACATACTTTTGAAATGACACGTATACAGCTACTTTGGTATAAATTAGGTCATTAGAATTTATTGTAAATCCTAATGACCTATGAAGCATAAATACGGCTACACTCACATTCAAAATTTTCATTACACAGAATGGTTAAAGAATTCCATCTCATTCAAGTCGTGCAAATCCAAGGGATACTTCCGATGAAAATGGAATCAACACCACCGGAAGGTGGGGTACGTAGACGGTCAAGTTTTCTTTTGTGGTGGTTTATATGGTTTGTTGTAACAAGTACTTTTATATTGTTTTAAAAATGTTTATTTGAAGAATATGTAATTTCTGAATATTTTGAATCTTTGGATAATTAATGAAATGTATGTTGCTTTACTATGCTTACTTATTGTGTTTGGTTGAAAATTTTGCCGAAATGCCCCTGTTTTTGAAAATAATTAGCGAACTACCCTTGTTTCGAAAACATTTAGCCATTTGCCCTTGTCTGTGACACGTCAGCAACAAACGTTATTGGGAATCACGGCATCAGCTAATTGTATGCCGTTATTCCCAATAACGGCATCTGTATATGAAAAAAATTACGTGCCGTTATTCCCAATAACGGCATTGGTTAATTTTAGTATAGATCTCTACTTTATTAATCTTGACTCGAGATTAATTCCAAATTTGAAATAAACTGATGCCGTTATTCTGGAGAACGACATCGTTTATAACTGATGCCGTTTTTCAGAATAACGGCATCAGTTATAAACTTTTTGCACTAATCCCTATACTCGAAAAAACCCTTCCTCTTCCCCCTTTCTCTTCCGCTCGTTCCTTCTTCATTTCCAAACAGAAAACCCTAGACGAAAACCCTAGACGATCTTAAAAAAAAATCCTTCATCCAGATTTATTGACTTCTATTTCGGAGTAGACTCTTCAATCCTTCATCCAGAGTTCTTTCTCATTCCGAATCCGAAATCTTTGTAAGTAACCAAAAACCCCTAATTTTCGGTATAAAAAATGAGAGCATGAGCAGTCTTAGGAGTAGTAATTAAGTGTATTAGAAAACGGGAAAACATATAATATACAAAACTTAACATCTTATCAATTGTTTGAAGACATTGGACTGGTTTACTTGGTAGTAATTAAGTGTATTAGGACCTTCAAAACCCCTACTTCAAAATAAAGTACTTCAATATTTCTGCATTTGTGCTTCTCAAAAATTCAACTCATAGTAAACCCTACTTCGATAACAATACTTTCAAAATTACTACTTCAATAACCCTATTCTACAATATTAGTACTATACTACATAATAAAACAGTCAAAATCAACTATACAAAATACAAATTAGGGGTTTTTGGTTACTTACAAAGATTTCGGATTCGGAATGAGAATGAACTCTGGATGAAGGATTGAAGAGTCTACTCCGAAATAGAAGTCAATAAATCTGGATGAAGGATTTTTTTTAAGATCGTCTAGGGTTTTCGTCTAGGGTTTTCAGTTTGGAAATGAAGAAGGAACGAGCGGAAGAGAAAGGGGGAAGAGGAAGGGTTTTTTCGAGTATAGGGATTAGTGCAAAAAGTTTATAACTGATGCCGTTATTCTGAAAAACGGCATCAGTTATAAACGATGCCGTTCTCCAGAATAACGGCATCAGTTTATTTCAAATTTGGAATTAATCTCGAGTCAAGATTAATAAAGTAGAGATCTATACTAAAATTAACCAATGCCGTTATTGGGAATAACGGCACGTAATTTTTTTCATATACAGATGCCGTTATTGGGAATAACGACATACAATTAGCTGATGCCGTGATTCCCAATAACGTTTGTTGCTGACGTGTCACAGACAAGGGCAAATGGCTAAATGTTTTCGAAACAAAGGTAGTTCTCTAATTATTTTCAAAAACAGGGGCATTTCGGCAAAATTTTCTGTTTGGTTGTGAATTATATTATTATACCTGATAAGCCTACAAAATTTGTGGAATTGAGTATAAATTATATGACAGGTTGTTGAGCTAATATTGTGAATTGAATTGTATTATTATTATTTTTTTTGAAAAATTTAAAAATCTACCCCGACGTTTTAGTTATTATAAAAAAAATAGATTCAAAATGACCATACCCCTTCGCCAGCGTTTTCCAAACGTCGGGGTAGCTAATAAACCTATGCTAGCGTTCTACAACCGCCGGGGTAGGATTAAAAATTATATCCAAAACACCTCTACCCCGACGTTTTGAAAATGCCAAAACGCCGGGGTAGGTATTTATATATACCGAAATTTTGTAAAACGCCGGTCTAGACTCCTACTCTACTGCGGCACTCAATTCGCCGGCGTATGTACCGGTGTTTTCAAAAATGCCGGTAGGGGCCACACCGGCATTTATAAACATCGGGGAAGCAAAAAAAACAACTGGGGAAGACAATTAGTGTTGTAGTGTCTTCAGGATATATCAGACGGTTTTGGATCAAGACTACAAACCTAGTATTTCTCCAGATCTCTATATGACAATATAATGGCCTCCATTGAAAGGTTGTACTTTCATCTTAGAGTGTTCTATATTGTAAAAAATAGAGTATCTTCTAGTGAGCCTCGAGAGATATATAGGTTCTTGGTGAGAGTGTTGTAACTTTTATATTTTCTCCAGTTGAATAATATATTAGTTATTTATCCTCTAGATTAGATTCATCAAACCGGGATAAATCTTGTGTGCTTGGTGTGGTCTACTTGCTCGGTTGTTCATAGTGATCAGTTGTTGCATAACTCATTGTTTCTCACTATAATCCTCACAATTTTTTAATCCCCATTTCGGAGGTTACTCGAGTTCCTTGGTGAAGATGATAAATCAGAGTTTCATGAAGATCAAGTAGTTCGATGGTAAGATCAACTTTAATCTCAAGAATGTGGATATGTACGACGTATTGGTTTAAAAATGCTCATCTTTCTCTAGAAGGAGACAAAGGGTAGCCAACCGACATGAAGCAGAAAAAGTGAGATGATATTTATTTAAAAGCCTTCAGTTTAAACCAACTATCATTGGCAGAAGAAATGAAGTGCAATTTCCTTGAGGAAGAAAGCCTTGCGAGTCTGTGGGTTAGACTCAAAATTGACTACTAGGATCATCGTTACTGGATCGGATGTACTGGACGAGAAAACTGTTTCATTTCTCAATTGAGGAAGGTATCACTCTTTAAGATCATATAATGAAATTCAATAAGGTGTTATCTGAATCGAGGGTAATAAACACAGATGATCTAAGCGAAGAGGATAAAGTTTTCAACTTGATATATTCACTGCCAAATTCATACGAGCATTTGATAACAACCAAGTTGCACGAAAAAACTGCTAAAGAGAAGCTCTCAGTGGCTGTTGTGATCAAGGGCTTCTATAAGTTAGGAATGAGGATGAACTTAGGAAAGAGACTCAGAAATCAGCCTCTACTTCTATAAGTTGCATGGCGGGGAGGGAACTTCAATTGGAAGAGAAAGTACGCTTAATGATGGGATCCGTTGCCACCATTGCAGGGTGATTAGGCACTACAAGAGAGATTGTTGCAAGTTATTAAATCAGAGGGGTGAAAACATAGCCATTGCTGCTGAATCATGTGATAACTTAGACTGTCTTCTTGTTTCAAGTTCTATAGATGTGCATTCTGGCTAGTTTTTTGATTCAGATAGTTCTTCTCATATTTTATCTGAGAGAGATATATTTTCTACTTACAAGTCTACAACAGATTATTGTGTGAGGACGAAGACAAATAATATTTATGACGTAGTGTGTGAGGGAACAATTGAGTTAGAGTTTCCAGATGGAAAGTGGTTCACATTAGAGAAAGTCATGCATATTCCTCTGTTGAAACATAACCTAATATCCTTGGGGACTCTAGAAGCACGGGGTTGCATGTACACAGCTCGAGGTAGAGTTCTATCAGTTTGTAAATATCGTCATAGGGTGATGAGGGGAAGAAGGGGTGTTCATCACAACCTCTACAATCTTTGTGGGAATGAAAAATCTTGTACAAGTGATTTGAAGCCTAACGTTCCTAAAGTATCATCTAGTTCGCCGCTACTAGAATCACCAAAGCGAGATTACGATGTTCGAATATCATTTAGAGGTGGAGGATGTCTCGATGTAGGTGGGGTTCGTGCAGAGGGTGGCGCTTCCTTATTGAAGCCTACTTGAGTATGCTCTGGAAGGGCCATACGATTAGAGAAATAATACGTGGAGGTAAATTCAACTAGCAGAAGAATCCATTGAATCACGTCGTTTTAAGAAGAGTAAAGAAAGAATCTAAAGGCAATTAATCATACCTGTAAGGATGCATATGTATGCAATCTAAGATGAAGATTGTTGGATTTAAGTCTTGCATACTAGATTCGATGTGAAGATAATAGAGTGAAGCGTGAAAAGGTTTGAAGTGAAGACTAAGTAGAGACGGATTTGTTGTTTGTTGCTGGCAGGATGGTAACAGTCCACTGCTATATTAGCAATCGATTGCTCTTTTGAGCAGTTGATCTCAAGCGGCAGAAACAGCTATTTGGGCATGATCTTGGTGGACTTGTTTGAGTCCAATTTCTTCTTCAAATAAGATCATACATCTCCTATTTTTTGGCTTGCTCGTCAGTGTATATCGGATGGTGTTGGATCAATACTACAAACCTATAATTTTTTTAGATCTCTATATAACAATGTAATGATATCCATTGAGAGGGCATAATTCATTTGAGAGTGCTCTATTGTAAACAAGAAATTATTTTCTAGTGAGTTGAGAGATAGATATGTTCTTGATGAGAGTGATTGTAACTCTTGTATCTTGTCTAGTTGAATAATATATCGTTCTCCCCCGAATTAGGTTCGCCAAATCTGAATAATTCTTGTGTGCTTGGTGTGGTCTACTTATTTGTTTGTTCATGGTGATCGGTCGTCGCATAACTTAGCGCATCTCACTATAATCTTTACATTCGAATCCTGCATGCAAAAAAAATCTTCAATCAATTAATATTTATTCGTCATAAAATGTGGGTGCGTGTCAAAAAAAAAAAAAAAAATTGAAGCAGCGGGTGGCAATGTCAGATTCTTGTTGGGGTGAGGGTTATCCACCAGACAATTCAATTCGAAACCATGGAGATGGTCGGCCGTGGGAGGGGGAGTCCGGCCACTTCAAGAAGGCCTGCCAGTTCTGTTTCTCATCATAAATGATTCTCATTGATGAATTTTTTGAAAAAAATTCATTGTTAACTTTTGGACCAATGAGATGGTATTTGGATGAATTTGAAGCAAAAAGAACGAAAAAAAAGACATCTAGATGTACAGGAAAGAAGTAGATGAAATTAGGATAGTGACGTATTAGAGCATCCACAGTGGTGTTTCTTATTTGCCAAAAAATGGCAACAACAGTAATAGCAAATAAGGGATATCGCTGCAATGGTCGTTTGCTAAAAAATTGTCAAAAATTTCAAAAATTGAGCTGTCTCAACTTTAAAAATTAATTAAAAAAATTAATTACTTATTAACTATTAAACCTAATTAATTAACTAAATTAAATAATATAATATTAACTAAACCTAATTATATCACTACCTAACCTAATAACTAATCCTAAACCATCCACTCAGCATTAATTAACTACATAACCTAATAACTAATCCTAAATTCAAGGACGGGATATGATATCCCGTCCGAGAATTTTTCTTTTTTCTTTTTTTTTTTCTAATCAATGAATCCTGACCCTTCATCTATTTTTTTAAAAAAAAGAAAAAGACAAAAAAAAACTCACAGACGGGACATCATTTCCCGTCTGGCTCAAACGGGAAAAGATATCCCGTCTGAGGAGTTTTTTTTTAAAAAAAAATTAAAAAAAAGTAGAGACGGTATATGATGTACCGTCTGAAAGGATTAGAATATATTAAAATAGATCAGACGGGATATGATATCCCGTCCTCTATAATTTGAGAATCGCTATTCTGTTTCTCAAATATGAGAAACGAATATAGGTCGTTTGCTAAAAAATGGCAAAATGAGAAACCGTTGCAGCTCTACGTTTGCTATAATATGACAAATTGAGAATTATAGCAAACCACTGGGGATGCTCTTAGTTATTACATTAGAATTTTTTTCCAAATTGTCCCACTTTTTGAAAGTTTTTTTTTCAAACTGTCATATATATTTTTTAAATTTTCCAAACTGCCTCACTCGCTTTCTGAAAAAGCGAGTGTAGTTAAAACCTCATCGCTTTTTCAGAAAGCGAGTGTGAGGCTTTTGATTTTCAAAAGTCTAGACTCGCTTTCTGAAAAAACGATTGAGTTTTATCCAAACTCGCTTTTTCAAAAAACAAGTACATCATTTTGATGAATACTTTTGAAAATGGGCCAGTTTGGTAAATGCTTTCAAAAAGTACAAGTTGTTTATTTTGTGCATAACATTGATCTCTAAGCCTGAGGGAAACTGCAACTAAAAGTACGTGAACAACGAAGATGAAACACTCAACATGAATCTCCAACTACATTTAAAATGTCTTATTTCTGAAGTTGAACTTGAACTTGACTATTGACACCAATACTACTTATGCTACTTCACTAGCACAATATGTTTTTGGAAGCATGGCCATTAAATTAATCCAAGTTCTAAACGACCCAACTTCTGCAACAATCCGCTTAGGCTATGCTAAACAATAAAAGAAATCGAATTGAAGAAGCAAACTAACCCACCACACCACACCGGAACCAAACCCTAGATCTAAAAAAATTCGAGGGGCGGCGGCGGCCACCCTCCACGCCGCCGCCCCACCCGTCGTCCCCTCCCGGCCCTCTCCTCCCTTCACCCCCCCCCCCCCCCCCTCCCCCTAAGTTTGCGGTTTGCGGGAGTAAGGCAATAGTAGAGCACCAAACAGAACGCCTAAAAGAGTTCCTCCCGTTCTCGAAAAAACCTAGGGGCGGCAGCGGCCACCCTCCACGCCACCGCCCCACCCGTCGTCCCCTCCCGGCCCTCTCCTCTCTTCATGACGACCCTTCGAAGCTACCTCCACCACGGGCAAAGTTCCGAGATACTGCGAAGCTTCCATCCAGCGCCTAAGCTGCGATGCTCGCTGCCCTTCGAGTGGATCTTGGCCATGTCACAGATGGGGATGTCGCAGATGTCATGCGACTTCCGCCGTCGCCGCATCCTCCCTCGAGAATAGGGAAGAAGACGGGCCTGCGAGCTCCTACGACGACCTCCTCGCATCGACTGGTGCCCCCCCCCCCCCCCCCCCCCACACACACACACATCGACGGCGACTCCTTCTGGTCGTCTGGTGTCTTTTGTGGAATTCGCGCCAGTTAGGGTATGGTGGGGTCTCTTCTTGTTTGTGTCTTGTTCATTCCTTGTTGTGGACTATGTTTGGTATAAGGGAATGGGGTTATGAAGACCCATTGGTGGGTCTTGAATTTGGGGTCTTGTGTTTTCGGGGTGGTTGTTTATTTGGCTACGGTAGTCGGTTTGGGGAGTGGGGAGGAAGTAGAAGGAGGTGGTGTGCTAGTGAACCTTTTTTTTTGGATGGTGGGAGTGTTGTGGTCCCCCCTCGAGGGCGACTGGAGCAGCTGGCGCGGTGTTGGTGTTGGTCTTGCGTGAGAGGTGTGGAGTGTGTTGTATTGCACGATTGTGGGGCTTGGGCTCGAGATGGGGTCCCTCCATGATGTGCGCTCACTTGTTCAACCTCAGCCAAAGCAACGCCGCCATAGCGCCAGTGATCCAGATTGATATTTAACTCCACTGCCCCCACACCCTCTCTTAGATCTGTCAGAGCATTAAGTTGTCTTGCACGATTGTGGAGCTTGGGCCCAAAGATGGGGTCCCTCCGTCAAGTGCGCTCACTTGTGAATGCGAAGAAGAGAGAGAGTTAGTGTGATGATAGTACCGGAGTTAGAGACGGCAGCAGGTTCAGTTTGTGTGGGGGGGGGGGGGGTGGAGGAGGTGCCTGGGATCGGTGTTGCACGGTTACGGGGCTAGGGCCCGAAGACGGGGTCCCCCCATAGATGCGCACCTTTACAGCACTAAGTGGGGCTTGGGCCCGCAGACGAGGTCCCTCCATGAGGTGTCCTATAGAAATTGTTGAGGTGGAGATGTATCTATTTTTTATCGGTAGTGGGATAGTCGCACCATGAATTCGACACCCGTTAATCAACGGCCACAGGTTTCGCAACAGCGCCACCACTACGCCCTCATCAATAAACTTGCAATCTACAACGTCCACCGCCCGTAGGGGCGAGAGGGAAAGGCGATGCTTCTGTTAGTTGTGATTGTTTTGGATTTTGCATGAGAGAGAGAGTGAGAGAGTAAAGATGTTGCTTCTCACTACTCTGTGCTGGTGTCTTTTAGTGTTTGTGAGATATCGCTTGAGAGAGTAGATGCGTGGGAGAGGTGAAGGTATCCTCTTCACAGTTCTCTCCTTGTCGGCGTTCGTGGCTAGGGTGACCGAGTGTACCCTCTCCACGGCTCTCCTTTTGGGTGCGACTCCGATTGGGCCATGTGTGAAGTTGCTTTGGTGAGGTAGAAGGATGGGAGCGGCAAATTTTTAAATCCCGCTTGATTCACTTCAGGTGGGTGTGCGCGTGCCGTGGAGGTGGGTGCTCGAAGCTTGCTTGAGGGACATACAATTAGTTGGTCCTCGTAGTTTAGAGTGAGAGATGATTATATGTACTGGTCATGTCGCTTCATTTTTTTTTTCTGTCTGTAGGTTGTAACTTATCCCAGTATGCTGTAGTTGTTTTGTTAACTTCTTATTAATGAAACAGGGTGACCTTATTCCACCTTTTCCCTCAAAAAAAAAGAAAAAAAAAATCAGCTTAGGCTTTTGCTTTAGAGCATCTATAGTTGTTGATTCTCAAATTTCCGGTTTGGCAAATAGGAATAGAAATTTTGGGTTTCGGCTATAATTATTTAAGTCTAAATTTTGGGTTTTCATTTAATGCTTTTTAAATTGACGATCGATAGATGATTTCTCGCCGCACAAAAAAAAATTGTTGTTTTAAAAATGTGTCGGACGATGAATGATTTTTCGTCCAAATTTTTCTCTCCAAATTAACTCATAAATTAATCCTAATCAACTATTAATTTAATCATAATTAAATCTTAAATCTTAATTATATTTCAATTAATACATAATATATCACCATAATCATTTATATAGACCTACTTCACTAAAAAAATATGACCAAAAGTGTTTGGACGGTCCGGTCCGTCCTTCCGATAGGTTTTACAAAAAAAAATCAAGCGACAAAATGATCTTCCGTTCGATCGACCGGACGAAAAATCATTTTTCGTCGGCTATTTTTTCAAATTTCTATTTCATTTGCCAAATTTGACAGACGGCTGTTCATCTAAAACCTAAAATTTTAATTTTTAGGCAACATGCAGCACAAAAAAAACCATTTTAAAAAATTTTTGACAAAATAGACAAAGACTACCTATTTATGAATTTTAATTTATTTTAAACAGAATCGCTCTCAAATATACAATGGCCTTTTGGCTTTTGAGAAGGAAAAACCTTATAGAACCGTGGCCCATAATTGAAGATGTGGGGCCACCATCCAGTTGTTGAAGAGTATTTAGAGCATCTGTAGTCGTTTGAGGGGAAAATATGCATATATGCATAAATAGAAATAGCAATCGAAATTTTTCTGCAGTCGTCAAAAGCTATTTTTTAGCTTTTTATACTAAAATAATAAGCGACGACACTTCATGTGCCGTCGGAGCGAATTTTTTTTTTTTTAAAATTTAATTGGAGCGACGACACTCGAAGTGCCGTCGGAGGAATAAAAAACAAAAAAAATTAAAGCGGAAGGGAGGGACGGCACTCGAAGTGCCGTCCAACATAGATGGAAAAAATCGTTCTCAAAGTGCAAATAAAAATTACAAAAAAATATTAAAAATTATAAAAACATTTTCAAAATTACGAAAAAATTACAAAATTTACAAAATTTACAAAAACATTACAGAATTTACAAAAAAATACAAAAAATTAAAAAAAAAATTCATAAATTGCAAAAACAAATACAAAATTGCAAAAAAACGCCGAACGTCCGACAAAATGGGGGCAAGGGACGGCACTCGAAGTGCCGTCCGAGGGTTTTCATGGATTTTGGGGGGATTTTTAATTTAAAAAATTAATTTTTTTTCAAGCGACGGCACTTGAAGTGCCGTCGGACGATAAAAAAATTAATTTTTTTTGTTAGATGGCACTCGAAGTGCCGTCTCTCATATATGAATAAATCTCAAATCTTCTCTCATTTATGGCAATCGACTGTCCCGTTTTGAGCCAAATATGCATATTATGCATATTTGGCAAACGACTACAGATGCTCTTAAGACTTGACACCTCTTTTTACAGGAACTTGTTACCAAAATGACCCACTTTTTGAAAATATTTACCAAACTGACCCACTTTGAAAGTATTTATCAAAACGATACACTCGCTTTTTGAAAAAACGAGTTTGGTTAAATACCCAACTGCTTTTTCAGAAAGCGAGTCTAGACTTTTGAAAATCAAAATCCTCACTCTCTTTCTGTAAAAACGATGAGGTTTTAACCACACTTATTTTTTTAGAAAGCGAGTGAGACAGTTTGTGAATCTTTAAAAAATTAGGACAACTTGGTAAAAACTTTCAAAAAGTGGGACAGTTTGGAAAAAAATTCATTACATTAACCCCTCTTATATAAAAATTTTCGTGCTACTTTACAAAAGCAGATAAACGTTAGTTTAGTCGAGTTATGGATGTCCCATGTCTCAAATATCTTAGTGGATGCAATATTAATATAAATCTCTCAAATTCTAAACGACTATGCAATCGATCAGTTAATTCTATGCAATATTCGGCACTTCGGGGCAGTTGAATCCAAACATGCAATGCCCACTTAGCGCTTCCAACGTAGAAGCCACTGCCACTAGGTAACCACTCTCATTTTTAAACTGCAGTTGCATCACATAAAAGAGCACCTAATTGTAAACAACTCTGCGGACATAGTTGAGTCCTAGGGACCATCGGGGATTTGGAGAGTTGGATTTATTACAAGAGACATGAACACTTGGGACATGACCGTAGCTGTTCTTCTTTGGGCAATATAGATCGAGAGAAATAACTGTTGACTTAAATCTTGCTGCTCATAGCACTGTCACATTTACCCGATATCCGGATCCGACCTAGATCCGACATTGGACCGGAACCGACCCGATCTATATGGGTCCGGATCCGGATCTTAAATAAGATCCGATGCACTTTTGGATCCGGGTCTGCTCAAAATAGAACCGACCCGGATCCTGACCAGGACCCGTTAAAAAATACCCCCAAAAATATGAAATTTAAATAACAGGGTTATAAGGATATACATATAAAAGTAATTGTTGCAGATAGATGTGTAAATATAATATTTATTCATGTACTTAAGTGCAAAAATTGTTGGAACTGTAGGGGATCAGGTGCAAAAAATATTTAAGTGCAAAAATTTATTTCCCGTTACCGAACCCAATGGGTAGATTCGCTTAACTAGGACCCAGACCCGGATCCGGACCCGGACCAGATTTTTGCAAGTCTGGGTCTGAGTTCAATTTTTGGACCCGTGAGGTACCAGGTCCGGGTAGTGGAGGACCCGACCCGATAGGACCCGATACCAGCTTTTGCTGCTCATGTTGCTAAGCAAATGCTTTCGAGATCTTCTTCTGAGCGAGCATGGTGTTGAGCAGGAAGAGGCTGCGAGAGGGGGAGATGCATAGGAGGCTGGGCTACAGAAAGCGAGGGAGGATGTGAAGTTGCACTGTAGTGGATGCAGCAAGCAAGGGCCTATTGGGGGCCTAAACTTTAGAGGGTGAGTTCAGAGAGTAACTTCCCAAAAAACCCCAAAAAAAGAAGAAACCCTAGATTTGAAGTTAGAGGGGGAGGCGGCGGCTAGGGTTCTTCGCCCCCTTCCCGTTGCCATTGATCTGTTCTCCTCCCTCTTTCGCCACTCCTCCTGCCGTTCCTCCATGCGCTACCTCTCTCACACCCCATCACCCACCCCAGCCCAGTCACCGCCTAACATCGGCTTCCTCCTCAAGCGCATTGCTCACTTCGTCGCTTCGGCAACAGTTACTCCAGATCCAGCGAAATCCCTCCGCCGCGCTGCTCCTGACTTGAGTGGGAAGGTCACTGACGAGCTCACGGGCACCGGCTAGATCGGGCAGGTGTGCTAGGAGGTTCGACTATGGGTTGCCGCCTATCTTTTCGGCGCTCAAGTTTTAGGATAACCCGATCGGGTTGGTTCTTGAAGGCCCAACATCTCGGTGATAAATTGGGGAGGACGATCACTATGGATGGGACCGAGGGACTCCGCTTCCCGACCGTGACCTCCTTGGGTTTTCCATGCCCCCAATCGTGACCACGTACTTCGACTCCCGTGCCACTACTGCTCCAACCAGCTCACCCTTGCCGCCACTAACGACACCAACCTTTGGTTGTTTGAGAGAGAGATGAGAAGGTATCTTCACTGCTCTCTCTTTTTTTGTTTTGATTGTGTGTGAAAGTATTGATTGTGAGGGGGTGAGAGAGTGTGCGAGTGAGAGAGAGAGAAGTTATGTTCCTCACTGGTCACTCTTAGATTGTGAGTATGTTGATTGAGAAGGAGGAGAGGAGTAGATTGGGTTTGGCATTTGGATCGGAATGGAGTGAAAAGGGAGAGGGAAAGATTGAGTCTATATTTTGGATTCGAGTTAGAGGGTAGAGAAGTTCTGGAAGATGAAGGCACTTTCCGGCTGTTCTCCTTAGAGGGAGCAGGCAACGCGGGTGAGCAGGCGGCAGCCGATGCAGCAGGGCTGCTAAGGTTGGGCCCGTCGACGGGGTCCTCCCACCCCAACGTCTTCGATGTTGCCCATGATTCCTTCTTGGGAGATGCATTTCTGTTGTGAGTGGATTTTTTGAATTTCGAAACGGTTGGGCACCAAAAATTCCACCTGATTCACTTCAAGTGGGTGTGCGCATACCTCAAGAGCGGTGCACGAAGCTAATATCACGTACATACATCTCTATTAGGCCAAGCATTGTGACTGAGACAAGAAGGGGTTTAATACAATTATAGAGGAAATTTCTTTGGGCCTAGATTGGGTCCAGTACGGTTGAGGTTATCTTTTGGGCTCAAAAAGGAGTCCGAATTGTCCTCTGCACTAGCGTGATGACTTAGAAATCACTTGCTAAGTGTGATGTATCTTTCGGGTCAATGGCCCATCCTCCATGGTTTTGTTGGAGGGACCGCATGTTGTCTGTATTAGTCATGTTGCTTTATATTCTGTCTATTTTCCCTCCCCCTCATGTATAACTCGAGATACTAGGTTTTATTTTCTGTCTTATAGGTTGTACTTTTGGCCCACTACTTTGGGTTTGTTTAGATAATTTCTTATTAATGAAGCACGGTGGCTTTATTCTATTTTTGTCCTAAAAAAACTTTAGAGGGTGAGTTTGTGAATTTTTACCAAAATGACCCACCTTTTGAAAGTATTTATCAAATTGACCCACTTTCGAAACTAATTACTAAAATAACCCACTCGCTACATCAGTTAGTGAGTTTGGTTAAATACCCTCGCTATCTGAGTCTAAATTTTAAGAAAAAGTCAAAAAATTCTTGATTTAGACTCGCTGTCTCAGACAATGAGTGTCGATTGAGGATTTTTATAAACCCAAACTCGCTGTCTCATTCTTCTCTTCACTTATCTCTCTCTTCACTCTTTGTCCCAACTCCGAAACCCTTGCTTCCAAATTCGTGCTCTCGCCCACAAAAACTCTCCAAATCTCAAGGGATCCTCTTCATCCCCTCACATTCCTCTTTTCTCCCACTCTAAAAATGCTAAACCCATCATCCAATATCCCTAATTAAGTTGAATTCAGGATAGTATAAAGATGATTGGTTTGGAAGAAAGTTCTCTGTGTTGTCTTCTCCACGCTCTAATTTCTCAATCTTCCCGATCATTGATTTAAATGTATGATTTGTATTACATTTTATCGTGTACACTTGGGTTGATTAGATAATGACTCATTTTTGTATAAATATGTATAGGTGTGGATTACGATAGTCCTATTTGAATTTATTTTGGTGGTGAAATTATTCGTGACGCAAAGCTATGTTTTTGTTATAGTGATGTTGATCCTGAAATAATTTGGGCACCCTATACAATTACAATGACAAAACTAGTCGAGAAAATTTATGAGGTTATTAATTGGGCTAGAGATCAATGAAATATTAAAATTTTAGCTCGTTATGCAGCGGAAAAAGGTGAAGGTTAATATTTTTTGTTAAGTAAAGATGGGTAAGCCTGTGTGCACCAAATGAACTTCTGAGAATGGCTCTGGAGTTGATCTGCAACAGGAAGAAAGTTAAAATGGCTCGAGGTGTGGGTTGCACTTTCTTTAAGAAACTATTTGGCCGATTCTGGAGATGAATCGTTGATCACCAAACACTTATCCCGGAATACAACGAGCTTCTGTCTACAGTGCTTCCTAATAATCCAATAGCAGCACGTACCAACTTGCACCACATCGAGTAAAAATTGCTCAACAATTTGGAGAAATGTTTTAGAAGAGATCAAGAATTTGTTTTTCTCTTCTCTGCTTCATCTATGTGACATAACCCATATATTTATATCCAAAATAAAAACGTTTTTCTTTCTTTCAGATTTAATGTCATAACAACCAGACCATAACGTGCCATTAAATGTTTTAATGATTTTACTGGTAAAAAAACTGGCCAGTAAAAAAGGAAATGTTTTTATTTTTAAATAAAGTTGTTTTTTTCTTCAAGAGAATCCAAGACCCCTAAGGCCCTAAGGCCCGGACCGGTCAAAGATATATAAATATATGTATATATATTATGTGGAATGTAGAAACTGAACCCCAACCTCATGTGAACTCAAAACTTTAACCGTTGGGCCATAAGATATTGTTGTCAACAATAGAAGTGTTTTGAATGTATACTCAATTCCAACATTTTATGACTGTACCCATAGTAAATGAAAACGCTCTAAAGTCCTTGATTGCTAGGAAACTTGATCCAAATTATAGTTGGTCCGCATTGAAATTATATATCCAGCAAATCAAAATTACTAATGCCCAGCCACATGCTAATCATAGTTCAAGCTTCGTATAAGAAGTATCGACACATGGAATGAGTTCTAACCTAGTTCAAACATCACATGCAATCCCACCGTCCCCACAAGAAGACGCGTTCACAAATACAACGAGCCCGAATCCTACAGAATTTGAGTTGTCACGTCAATCTAGTTTGGTGATTATGTTCAAACTGACAATGTCTTTGAAATATTTGAAAATTCTACCATTAACAACGAATTATTAAATGATGATGAAGAATAGGAATAAACCAATGATGTAGTTAATGCGAGTGTAGAAAATGATGACGAAGTGGAAGAATATGAATATGTAAATGTCAATATAAATGAGAGAAATGATAACGACATGGACATTAATGATGCCTTCAATAATGTTAATGTTCATGTTACCGAGGCGATGTCACAAAGTGTGAGAGTAAATTAAGTTCCACAAGAGTCGTACAGTTCATAAAATGTAAACGAATTGAACATTGGTCAGGAGTTTCAAAGTAAAGAATTGATCCAGCATGTGGTGAAGCTATGCTCCATAAAAAATATCAGAAATTTGTCACATTGAAATCTACACCGATCCTATATAACGTGAAATGTAAATTGGCACCTAGGAAACATACCCTTAAGGAGATGGTGCAAATCCCACCATGTAAGATCCTACAAAATAGCATATAGCTATTTCGTACATTAGTTCGTGCATAATTCAGAGTCGAACGTATTAATGGACTTTTCTCAATTTTAATTAAGTAAGTATTAGACATATTGTTTAATATGTTTTGAACCCGAAAATGGTAAATTTTTGAACTGGAGTTGGGGTATTTTCTTAACCTAATTGAATACTTATCTCGATTGAAATCTGAAAAAAAAAATATATAAATACTAATAATTATTTTGAAGTAAGAAAATTATTCCTTTTAATTTATATACAAATACTTTTCTCAAATAGATTATATGAATGAATTTGTCTTTTGGAGATATATATATATATATATATATATATATATATATATATATATATATATATATATATATATATATTGTCACGCCCCGCATCCCAAAAATGAATACGGAATACGGGTACGCGACTAAGTCTAGTGAATGGCTTTCACCATTTATAAGCTGTAGGATCGACTCAACATCATAACATGAAATATAACAAAATATATTCAACCACGCATGCATGAATAAATTATTAATCAACAGGAATTCTTTGAACAAATATAAACTTCCCAAATAAATACAAGATCTGGATCAAAAAGTAAAACTTTGGGACAACATGCCCGTTACAAGTTTCAAGTAGCAATATGAATTAAATAAAATCAAATACAAAATAACTAAAGCAAATTTTCCCAAGCGAAGCCTAGAACGTTTGCTCACCAACTCCTTCTAGCAGCTCGTCTCCAAAGTCTGTATGTATCATGCAGAAGAAAAATAGAGAAACAAAGACAGGCGCCTTTAGTGCAAGTTTGGCCGCAAATAGTACATGTAAGGGGTATGAAAACAAGTGCAATAAAATATGAATCAAAGATATGGAATCAAGAATATACCACAGGACATGGCAGGTACGCAACAATTATTAAAGTTCAAAAGACTAGCTAGCAAGCAAGACAAATCAAGTAACAGGATCGGGTAACAAATACAAGTGGTAGGAGTAGGTAACAAGTGAGCATATAGTTGTATCAAGTATCAAGTAACAAGTATCAAGTAATAAGTAGCATGCGAGGCAGGTGTTAAGTGTCTACATGTAAAAAGTTATTCTTAAGCCTATTGTTTAATTCTATCTAGGTAGCACTTCATGTGTTCCATTTATTTACCACATAGTTGCTTCATACAAACAAGTTACGTTTAGATTTCGTAGTGGATCCTATAGGGTTGTGTACTCAGGCATCATGTAGTGGTGCACCATATCAAGTAATCCAAATCATATTAACCAAATCATGACGAGTAACCCAAATTATCCAAATGTAATCCAAATTATTCAAATGTAATCTAAATCATCTAAATGTAATCCAAATAATGTCATGTAACCAAATTAGGTGCCACAATTACGGGAAACACGACCCCCTTCCGAGTACACTTTTTATATTGTCCACTACTAGATCTTTCCCTTAACCTCGGCTTGTTACTTTTTATTAAAAAATAAACATGACCAAGAGATAACGAGAAAAAAATAAAGATAAGACAAGGATGTATCAAGAGCTCATATGATGCAAGGAATATGCAAATATTTAAACATAGCAAAATATCAATTCTAGACAGCAAGATGTTGCTGCACAAAAACTGAGATTCTCGCTACCACAGAAATGCAAATCTGGATTCGTTAGAAAATCTAGAAACTAGACTATCTGCCGAATCCAGCGCATATAAATAAAATACATAAAAGTTGTAGCAACTGGTGTCAAAACAATAAACTACACAGAATTCGTGTTTAGCCATAATTTGTAAAATTGTGTTTATAATTATAAAACAGGTCTGAAACTTCATTAATTCATTCCAGGAAAATTTAGGAAGGTTATCTAGTGTGTCAGGTATCAGCATGAAAAATTACAAGTCATTATCTTACAGGTAGCATAGTCAATTTAATTTGTGAAACGAAGTGACGCAGCAAATTTGTGAATCTGAAATATCTGACATAGCAGCACTGAAACTGCGATAACTCACACATTATAAACCAGATTTGAGATCCGTTGAAAGGGTTGTAAACTAGATATCTGGGGCTACATTTCATGTTTAGGACTCAAGTCCAGATTCTAATGTTATCAGGGTTGAAATAGCAGACAAAAAACAGGACAACAACAAACAAGGATATTTTTGCATGAAATGTATTATAATTATACTAGTTGTGAAACGAATATATATCAACGAAAGATTGTGACTCTTATGATCTTGGAATTGGGAAGCACGAAAACAAATAAAATGAGATCATCAAATGATAAGACAGAGGAGTCACAACTACAATCTACTTGCAGTATTTTCAAATAAAAGCTTGTACTAGAACAACGAATTGTACAAGAAGATACTTGCCTTAGGGAAGATGAAGAAACCGATGAAAAGATGAGAATAAGAGGAATGGTTTTCCAGGCACGAACAAAATACCAACGATCACGAACACAACGAACGGCTCAGATCCTGAAGAAGATGATGATGGCGATCATAATTATCGAATGCATTGGACGGCCCACGTTCCCTTGATCAAAACTTTGATCAAACAGTAAACACTAAGGGGCTTGGCTCTAGTTTTGGCAATTACTGGCGGCGGGAGGACGATGGCGGACAGGCGGCGCGATTGCGAGACTGCAAGAGAGGGAGCTGCTATCGCTGGTGGGGCTGCTATTATCGCTCGCTGGGTGATGATGCTGTCGTGGCTTCAAGAGAGGAAGGGGAGAAGAGGCAGGGGGCTCTGGCATGGTGGCTTGCTGGCATCGGCGACAGGAAGTCATGACACAGGGAGGTTGGCACGGCAGCGGTGCGCGCTGCTGTGGCGTTGCAGCAGGAAGGGGGTAACGATGGGTGGTGACGGGGATGAGGAAGTTGCAGGAGCACAGGGAGGTGGTCGAGGAGTGGTGGGGTGAGGTGCAGCAGGGTCGGAGGGGGTTGATGAAGGTGTAGGACTCAAGCGGCAATGGCGGTAGCAGAAGGCAATGGAGGTGGGTTCCTCGCACGAAATAGAGGATGAGGGAGGCTCGGCAATGAGGTGCAGGGATGTCGAGGGGATGACGGTGATGAGGAGATAGAGTGATGGAGGACGGGATGGACATCAGCGATGATCGGGGTGATGCAGTGGCGGCACGATGAAGGGTGATGAAAGGGTTTCAGGATTCAGAGGTAGGAGAAGGTGAATAGCAGTTGGGGTAGAACAGGTGATTAGGGTTTGGATTAGTAGGGTTAACAGTAGGGATTTATATAGGAGATGAAGTAGGGTTTCAGGGGGGGTAACTGGTATTGGGTATTGAACCAATAAGAGCTATAGGGTATAGGGTTTATTGAGTTTAAATCCAATAGGGAGAAATAGAATAACCAATAAAATTATAATTTACAATAAAATGTAATTTACAGTGCAATATAGAATTTATTTGAAGTAACTACAAATACAGTTAGTATATAGAAATGGATTTTTAATAAACAGTCAAAATTAATAATAATAATAGAAATAATAAGAAATATGATAAAAATAACAATAGTAATAATAATAATAATACGTGTATATCAAAATGCAAATTCGTGTTTAACAGATTATTAAAAGAACCCAAACAATATATAATATAAATAGTCGATTAAATAGAAATAGCAATTAAAGTTAAAATATACCATTATTCGAAATAAATAAAATTTTTGATTAGAAAATATTTTAATTGAGAATACAAAACGAATTTAACACATGGTAAATTATAATTAATCGAAATACAAAATTTTTTCAGAAAATATTTATTTACGGAAACGGGGGTTACAAATCCTATCCACCTTACAACAGAATTTCATCCTCGAAATTCAATTGAGGTGGAACGTAGGACAAAGCAAAGCACCTTGGGGTAACAAAATAGAGAATTGGGAGAAAGGAAAAATGAAATAGTGGCAACAAGAAAATGAGAAGGAAGTTGATGGCGATGATATCAAATAACGGATTGATGCATGGAAGAGTACAAGAATATATAATGCAGGAAAGGACATAAAGCAATTAAATAATAAACCAATAATAGAAAGGAAAACACAATATACCTGCAACAACATCCTCTGTAGGCTCTGCCTCCTCCAAAACTAGGTTATAAGCCTGGCCTCTCCCAGGAACTGCGGTTCCCTGACCATATACTTGCTGTTGTGGTGGGAGCGGTGGCCTGATCTGACCACGGGCTGGTGCTCTGGCTGGCGGGTTATACCTTCTCTGGGAGCAGTCTCGAAGCGTGTGATCCCCTGCTCCACATGCAAAGCATTGACGGTTGGCTATCTTGCAATCCTTGCGTACATGACCAAATCTATGGCAGAATTCGCAGGTCACATCCCTCCTCGGAGGTACAGATGAGTAAGGCATCGATCTTGCAATAGGGACCGGGGTTGCCTCCGAATCGGCCCACCAGAAGGCCTAACAGCAGTAGCAATGGGGTGCTAAACTGTCTGCTAGGGAGGAGTCAGGCTTTAATGAGTTCTATAATGCAGCGCCAAGCAGTTCCTCTTTCTCGGTTCGAGAAGTGCATTGTTGGAACTGGGTTGGAATGCCAAACGGCTCTAGATTCGGGGGTTTCCATTATCGCTGAACGTGAAGGAAAGATCATTTATACTGATACTCGCAAGATCATAGTTTCTAGGAAACTTCTCACTTCAAAAGAATGGAGTTTCAGCAAAAACCTTTATAAGGATGAGAACGGTAGCTCGGGAGTTCTCTCGAATGAAATGGTGTACCAAGGGAGATCCTTCGATCACTCTGTTAGATCCATCCAAGGCACGTCTTCATCAAGCTCTCGATACCTTCACTATCATGAGTACAAATAGTGAGGGTATTAGGAAATAGCCTATTGCTGGTATTTCCTAATACCCTCACTATTTGTACTCATAGTGAAGGTATTTTGCCTAAGTTATCTGGCTGTGACGTCAACTTTGTTCTTTCTTGATTTTCGTATCAAAATCAACGCTATCGTATAATAATCACTGTCTTGCTTGCTTGAAAAAGTGACGATCTCCTGTCACCGTTCAAGTCAGGAATAGAGGCTACGAGTTTCTCTATGTAAAATCGCGATTGGGTGGGTGTTCAGTCTACCGCAACTATTTAATAGATTGATGAATTAGAAAGATATCGAAAAGAATGCATTGGATGGATGCAAAATACCTTCACTATTAGTGCAAATAGTGAGGGTATTAGGAAATACCAGCAATAGGCTATTTCCTAATACCCTCACTATTTGTACTCATAGTGAATGTATTTTTGTTGCGAGCCTACTGCCGAGCGTGAGCTGCCATAAGAGCCTTAGTGTAAGTACGCAAACGGAGGAAAACGAGATGCATCTGAATATCTCGCTCAAGCCCCAGAAGGAATCTCCGAGCTCGATCCTCTTCGTTTGCCACTAGAATGGCTACGAAGCAACTAAGCCTGGTGAACTCTACTGTGTACTCATCCACTGACCTGGCACACTGTTCCAAGAGAGTCTCATGTTACAGTATCGCATGAACAATATGTAACAAAGTTCTAAAAACAGAACAACGACCAACCTGTTTCAGAGCAAGGAACTACTGCTCCATCTCAACCCGAGTGCCGCTGGGAAAGAATTCTCTAAGAAGCTCCTGGTGAACGTGGTCCAAGCAACGGGCCGTTCGGGCCTCTCAGACTCAGGCGTCCACCATATGTGGGCAAGGTTCACCAACTGGATGCTCACCACATCCACACACTCTACATCAGTGATCCTAGTTGCCTGTAGCAGATTCTCCGTCCGGATCAGCCACTGCGCAGCCTCTAGTGGCGTTTCAGTGCCGGAAAATTTGTTAGGGTGCAGCCTCATGAAGTTTGCAATTGTACTTGGATGAGGAGGAAGAGCATCTTATGTGGGCACAACGGGAGTCGGGTTCCGAGCAACCTCCAATGCAACCATCACAAGATTACTGTGATTTTGCTGCATCTGGATCAATCGCTCCAACACATTTATAATAGCCTCAAGCCCAGGCTGTTCCTCTCGAGGATGGAAAATGGAACCTCTGCGAGCCATGGTCTGCACAAAATCCAAAACAATTAGTTTCCAGATCGAGTCGATTACCAACTTTTTATACAATAGCATGGCCTATTAATAGTTGAGTTAATCCTAACTGAGTCAAGCCTGTCTAACTATAAGTCAAACTAACATATTAGCCAAAACTGAGCTCTGATACCACTCAAAACCTTGTCACGCCCCGCTTCCCAAAAAGGAATACGGAATACGAGTACCCGACTAAGTCCAGTGAATGGCTTTCACCATTCATAAGCTGTAGGATCGACTCAACATCATAACATGAAATATAACAAAATATACCCAACCACGCATGCATGAATAAATTATTATTCAACAGAAATTATTTGAACAAGTATAAACTTTCCAAATAAATACAAGATCTGGATCAAAAAGTAAAACTTCGGGGACAACATGTCCGTTACAAGTTTCAAGTAGCAACATAAATTAAATAAACTCAAATACAAAATAACTAAAGCAAATTTTCCCAAGCAAAGCCTAGACCGTTTGCTCACCAACTCCTTCTGGTAGCTCGTCTCCAAAGTCTGTATATATCATGCAAAAGAAAAATAGAGAAACAAAGACATACGCCCTTAGTGCAAGTTCGGACCACAAATAGTACAAGCAAGGGGTATGAAAACAAGTGCAAGAAAATATGAATTAAATATATGGAATCAAGAATATACCACAGGACAAGGCAGGTATGCAACAAGTAATAAAGTTCAAAAGACTAGCTAGCAAGCAAGACAAATCAAGTAACAGGATCAGGTAACAAATACAAGTGGCATGAATAGGTAACAAGTGAGCATATAGTTGTATCAAGTATCAAGTAACAAGTGTCAAGTAACAAGTAGCATGCGAGGTAGGTGTCAAGTGTGTACAAGTATCAGGTTATTCTTAAGTCTATTGTCTAATTCTATCTAGGTAGCACTTCATGCGTCCCATTTATTTACCACATGGTTGCTTCATACAAACAAGTTATGTTTAGATTTCGTAATGTATCCTATATGGCTATGTACTCAGGCATCATGTAGTGGTGCACCGTATCAAGTAATCCAAATCATATTAACCAAATCATGACAGTAACCCAAATTATCCAAATGTAATCCAAATTATCCAAATGTAATCCAAATCATCCAAATGTAAACCAAATTATATCATGTAACCAAATCAGGTGCCACAATTACGGGAAATACTGGCCCCCTTCCGAGTACACTTTTTCTATATTGTCCACTACTAGATCTTTCTCTTAACCATAGCTTGTTACTTTTTATTACAAAATAAATATGATCAAGAGATAAAGAGAAAAAAATCGAGATAAGAAAAGGATGTATCAAGAGCTCATATGATGCAAGGAATATGTTCTAAATCACAAAATACAAGAAACAATATGCAAATATTTAAACATAGCAAAATATCAATTCTGGACAGCAAGATGTTGCTGCACCAAAACTGAGATTCCCGTTATCACAGAAATACAAATCTGGATCCGTCAGTAAATATAGAATCTCTCTGCCGAATCCAGTGCATATAAACAAGATACATAAAAGTTGTAGCAACTGGTGTCAAAACAGAAAACTACATAGAATTCGTGTTCAGCCATAATTTGTAAAATTGTGTTTATAATTATGAAACAGGTCTTAAACTTCATTAATTAATTCCAGGAAAATTAGGAAAGGTTATCTAGTGTTTCGGTAACAACATGAAAATTTATAAGTCATTATCTTACAAGTAGCATAGTCAATTTAATTTGTGAAACGAAGTAACGCAGCAAATTTGTGAATTTGAAATCTCAGACATAGCAGCACTAAAACTGCGATAGCTCACACATCATAAATCAAATTTGAGATCCGTTGAAAGGGTTGTAAAGTAGACATCTGGGGCTATATTTTATGTTTAGAACTCAAGTCCAGACTCTTTATCAGGGTCGAAACAGCAGACCAAAAACAGGACAACAACAAACAAGAATATTTTTGCATAAAATGTGTTATAATTATACTAGTTGTGAAACGAATATATATCAACGAAAGATTGTGACTCTTATAATCATGGAATTGGGAAGCACGGCAATAAGTAAAATGAGATCATCAAATGATAAGACAGGAGAGTCACAACTACAATCTACTTGCGATATTTTTAAATAAAAGCTTGTACTAGAACAATGAATTGTACAAGAAGATACTTGCCTTAGGAAAGATGATGAAACCGATGAAAAGATGAGAATAAGAGGAATGGATTTCCAGGCACGAACTAAATACCAACGGTTACAAACAACCAAGAACAAGATCACGAACACAACGGACGGCTCAGATCTGATCAGATCCTGAAGAAGATGATGATGGCGATCATAATGATCAAATGCATCGGACGGCCCAAGCTCCCCTGATCAAAACTTTGATCAAACAGTAAAAACCAAAGGGCTTGGCTTTGGTTCTGGCGATGACTGGCGGCGGGAGGATGACGGCGGACAGGCGGTGCGATGGCAAGACTGCAAGAGGGGGAGCTGCTGTCGCTGGTGGGGCTGCTATTGTCGCTTGCTGGGTGATGCTGCTATCGTGGATTCGAGAGAGGAATGGGAGAAGAGGCAGTGTAATGCCCCGAATTCCAAATAAGACTGAATTCGAGATTTCACAGGATCTTTACTTCACTTCGTACAAGTTTAAAAGGAAATTAAAAATTTTTAATGATACATCAGAGTTCAATTTACATCTTTATTTTACAAAGCAGAATAATAAAAGATTACAACATTGAAAACAAAATATAATTTGTACAACTTCATCAAATAATTCATCGATTTCATTATAATATCTTCATAGCAATGTCCATTACCTGCATATCAAGTTGTGGGCACGTTAGTTACTTACAACTGACGAAAATATTATACTCAGCTATCTCTATATGCCGTTGATCTCATTACTTTAACAAAATCACGAAAAGATTGAATGAACAAATAAAGTGTTAAATTGTGACTATGCTAAACATGTAAGTGTATGTCATGCCTTAATGCCTAATGCACACATTTTTATACTAGGATGACACTAATCCATACTTGTTCGGATTCTATGCATCCTATACTACATAGGTCCGAGGGCAAACGCCTACGTACTCCCTAATAAAAGGTTCGATCCCTCGCCATGACAACTACCCAGTAATAAGACAAGGTTTAGATCATTCCACGAATTTGAATTCCAGCCTCGGAGTCCACCGCTGAATGTTATAACAGATCCCACATCGTGCGAATCATCCGCAAGTGCCCCTCTAGCCCCGATATACGTATATACATTGGAGTATGACAAACTATCTGCCCGACTACTCAAGATCCCGGAGTCCACCACTGACCCGTCCTCATAGTCCCGGAATTAAAATAAAAGCTCATCTCCCACTTAGCAACCATAATCCACCAACTGGGTCTATAGCCACAGAGATCCACTGCCAACTATATAGAAGCAACCCACTTACGTTTGTCCAGGTTCACTACATCTTCACTTATGTGCCTAATTATTTAGTTCAAGATATGAATAAATTTCCAAACCTAGAATTAGTCTTACCTCCTACCGGATTTAATCAACAAATACGAGATAGCTCCATGGCCATATCTCAAAATATATCTCAACTCTTTTTAATTCAATAGTGCCGGTACCCGAGGTTTCACTAACTCTAAATCACAACTTTTTTATGTACAAGAATCCATGGGTACACATACCCTTTAATAAACATGCCTTAAAATTAGATTATTTTCATTTCAACTTATTCACCAAGATCAAAATCTTATCCACAAAGCAATCTTTTACTTAGTCTTGTCACTTGTCATGATCTATTTATTCATAGCAAATAATAATTCATTTCAAGTACACAATTTCATTACATAAAATCTTATTCACAAATTCAGGCTCATATGATGTCTCAATTTACTTCAAGATATTTCTCAAACAAAAATAAAAATGCAATCTCTTTGAGAGTAAACACTTCACAAAATAATATTTTACCTTTCTTCACTAAAGCAAGTTATATTCTCAAATTTCTAATTTTATACTTCAAGAGAACTCTATACTATCTCTTAATAATTTTCATTTCATTTTTTATTAATACTAGATTTTATTCTATATTTAAAAAGGATCAATTTATGAGGAAAAACCAAAAAAAAATCAAAAGATAGGCCTAGGTGTTGAACCCAGGACCTGCTGATCACATGCAACCAGCACCCAGGCCCCCAACACACTAGCCATAAAGTCCATTTGAACTTTAGTCTTAATCCGAGAATAAAAACCCCTTATACATTCGGTACAGTCAGAAAATTTTATTGAAAGAAACTAGAAATAAAATGTGACTATCAAGTTTTGAACCCAAGACCTCTTACAACAGTACATTATTTTGCAGTGGTTAACCAATAAGTCTATGTGTATTTTTTGTTTAGAAAAGTACAAATGTTATTTTGTTCAACTATCCATAAAGTGTTTCTTTTTCCCATGAAACTTGCTTATCCAAAAGATCAAAAATCTTTCTAAAAATTTTGAAATAAACTTTTCCTTGGTATTAGATCTTAAAAATAGTAAACAATAAATTTTCAATTCATTAAAACACTATTTTCACTTATTTAGATAATTCTCTTTCTTATTTTTTACATATACTTAGGTTTCTTTTTAAAAACTTAAATTTACAAAAGAAAACTAGTGTTCATAACCAATAGTGTTGTTCTCATTTTTTTTAACACAAATTACACTTTTATAATGATACTTGTATATTCACTTGAACAAAGATACTCTTTCATGCGATAGTTTATATTCTTCTCAATTAGGACATACATATGTCAATGCATTACAAAACACTAACTAAGATTTCTTTTTTTCTTCTTTCTTAGTATTCAAAGCATGATGTGGTCAACATATTTCATAAGCACAAAAATTTTACAAACATACTAACATGGTTCATAACATTAAAGAGTTCTTATCATTAATTAGCATGGTATTTATTTCTTAATCACAACAAAAAACTACTTTCATACATATCATACTATACTAATATGAAATTTATAGTCTTCTCATCAAAATTCTTTTTATATTACTCATTTTAGCATGCATATCCTACATTAGAAAATAATGAGATCACCCACCTTATGTGAAGCTTGAACAATAAAAGAAAAGAAAACACCACTTCTAGCTCCAAAGACTTCTAGTAAGACTTCTCTTCCTAGCAATGACTTCTTCTCCTAACAAGCTCTCCTAGCAAGAATTTCCTCCAAGCATTGGAACTCTCTTTCTTTCTTTTCTTTCTTTCTCTTATTTTGTTATTGTTTTTGGTGCAAAGAAGAATGAGAAATGAGGCCACTATTTATAGGATTTTGTGAGGGTTTAAAGTGCAAAAATCTCACCCTAACAACTCTTTCTTTTAATTCATACAACCCTCCATTTTTCTAACTCCTAAAATATCCATCTCTTCACATTTCCACCCTTTCAAAAACTTAACTCCCATAACTCCCTACTCTTCACATCCCCTAACTCCCAACCCTTCAACTAACACGTGCACGTGTTGTGCACTAGTGCACACACATACACAAAAATAAATACAACTCCTATGCTTCTAAAATGTGTATTAAAAGTTATTACATGTCATGTATGATTTCATGCACAACTTAAAAATATGATTTAATTAATGGGCTTGTCCCATGGGCTTTCTTTTTAATTAATCTAATGGGCTAGAATTCAACTTTAGGTCCATGTTTCAAAAGACTGCTAAATAAAATTTTATGCATGCTTAAAATTAGTAAATGATAGTAAGAATTAGAGATGGGGAAAAAATTAGCCCGTGCACATACGTGCAAAATTGAAAAATGCATTTTAATCAAAATAGGGGAAAATAAATTTTCATTTTATAAAACAAGTTCGAACATGTAAAATAAATAATCAATATGCATAGAAATATCACACTTAGTGATGAAAAAATATGTAATTGATACGTGTATCGAAAACACATAAAAAGAACGTAAAATACAGAGATTAAAATATTATATTTTAGTTGACTCAAATAGGATAAACAATATAGGAAATGCATAAATAGTCGGTAATCAAAATACGCAGTGAAAACAAGTTATAAAATCACGTGCGTAACACATGGGAGCAAAATTGTCATTTCCAATTTTGCGGGGTGTTACAGGCAGGGGGCTCTAGCATGGTGGCTGGCTGGTGTCGGCGACAGGAGGTCGCGACACAGGGAGGTCGGCAGGGCAACGGTGAGCACTGCTGCGGCGTTGCGGTAGGAAGGGGGTAGCGACGGGTGGTGACGGGGACGAGGAAGTTGCGGGAGCACACGGAGGTGGTCAAGGAGAGGCGGGGTGAGGTGCAGCAGGGTCGGAGGGGGTTGATAAAGGTGGAGGACTCAAGCAGCAATGGCGGTAGCAGGAGGTGATGGAGGTGGGTTCCTCGAACGAAACAGAGGATGAGGAAGGTTCGGCAATGAGGTGCAGGGATGTCGAGGGGATGATGGTGAGGAGGTAAAGGAGCGACGGAAGACGGGATGGACGTTAGGGACGATCGGGGTGATGCAGTGGAGGCACGATGAAGGGTGAGGAGAGGGTTTTGGGATTCAGAGGTAGGAGAAGGTGAATAGCGGCTGGGGTAGAACAGGTGATTGGGGTTTGGATTAGTAGGGTTAACAATAGGAATTTATATAGGAGATGAAGTAGGGTTTCAGGGGGGGTAACGGGTATTGGGTATTGATATGATATACGGTTTATAGGGTTTAAATCCAATAGGGAGAAATAGAATAACCAATAAAAATTTAATTTACAATAAAATGTAATTTGCAGTGCAATATAGAATTCATTTGAAGTAACTACAAATACAGTTAGTATGTAGAAATGGATTTTTAATAAACAGTCAAAATTAATAATAATAATAATAATAATAATAATAATAATAATAGTAATAATAAGAAATATGATAAAAATAATAATAGTAATAATAATAATAATAATTTGTGTATATTAAAAATGCAAATTCAAGTTTAACAGATTTATTAAAATAACCCAAACAAAATATAATATAAATAGTCGAAATAAATAAAAGTCAAAATATACCATTATTCGAAATAAATAAAATTTTCGATTAGAAAATATTTTAATAAAGAATCCAAAACGAATTTAACATAAGGTAAATTATAATTAATCGAAATACAGAAATTTTTCAGAATATATTTATTTACGGAAATGTGGGTTACATATATATATATATATATATATATATGGATTTGTAAACCTCTCTAATGCTGAAACCCTAAAAAAAAAATCCTAATTAACACTAATCCTAAGTAACTCAAACCATGGGCTAAACCATGAGCTTGGCTCATGAATTTTTTGGGGTGTGGTCCCCCCCCCCCCCCAATTATAAATGCAGATGAGTTCCTCTAAACTCATTTTCCCCATTTTTTCTTCTAACCCTAATTCCTTCTATAACTTCAAATCCCACTTTTTATTCATAAGAATTTCTTCAAACTTCAAATTCTTTCTTCTAGTCTAGGAAGAGAGTGGAGGAGAATCAGCTAAGTGGAGCTAGGAGGGGATCCACACAAGAAGAATCAACAACTACATAGTGGGTGACATATCTAAACTCTATGCATGTTAGGATTTTTTTTCCTTTTGTATGATGAATTAGAAAATTTGTATCTTGTTATTGTCATAAAAATTAGACTTGAAATTTTTACAGTAGATTTTTGATCATGTCTAGATTAACTCCACCAAATTGACATGCTTCAGTGTTGTGTACTAAACTTTGGAGGCAGTTGGGAAAGACATTTACCTTTGGTGGAGTTCTCCTACAACAACAGTTTTCAGATTAGCATTGGGATGGCGCCGTATGAAGCTTTATATGGCAGGAAGTGCAGGATGCCTGTCTGTTGGTTTGAAGTTGGGGAGCATCTGATGTTTGGGCCTGAGATTGTGTAGCAGACCTCTGAAAAAGATTGATCTGATCAGGAAGAGGTTGGTGGAAGCTCAGAGTAGGCAGAAGAGCTATTCAAACAACCGAAGGAGGGACCTTGAGTTTGAGGTTGGTGACTTTGTCTTTCTTAAGGTATCGCCCAGCAAAGGTGTGATCCAATTTGGCAAAGGTGGAAAGTTAGCCCCGAGGTTCATAGGCCCGTATAAGATATTGAAAAGGATCAGAAAAACTGCTTACCAGCTTGAGTTACCGAAAGAGTTGTCTCAGGTGCACAATGTCTTTCATGTGTCTATGCTGAGAGGTTACATTCCAGATCCAAGTCATCATTTGCCCGAAGTGCCAGAGGGTTTGTAGTTAGATCGAGTTACATTGAGCTTCCAGTTGAGATTGTTGATCGTCGGGAGAAATTCTTGAGGAATAAGACGATATGGATGGTCAAGGTAGTCTGGAGAAACCAGTTGGTTGAAGAGGCTACTTGGGAATCTGAGGAGAGGATGATGAAGGATCATCCTGAGCTCTTTGCTTGATTGTATTTTTCTTATTGTGTTTTGTTTTCTCACTCTTTAATTGTAGTTCCGGGAACGGAACCATTCTAAGGAGGGAGTGTTGTAATACCCTAAACTTTCATTTTAATGGAAATGTTGATTTTCACGTGTTGTGCACATGCAAATTTCATGTATATAATTATTTATTTATTTTTATATATGAAGTTTCATTTTATAGGATGAACAGTTATTTTCTTCTTTTATTTTTCTAAAAGCCTATTTTATAAAGTCTAAAACACTATTTTCTTAATTTGAGCCCACTTTAATAAACTATTATTTTAGTATTTTATTATTTGTCCCACAAGCCTAAGCCCACTAATTGTGAAGCCCACAAATTTAATAAATCAATTAAATGGTCACACTTGTCATGTAGGGACAAATGGTGAACATTTTGATTAATTAAAATAGTACAAACTTCTAAATAGGAGTACTAGGTGGCACGTGCAATGCACGTAGTGTGCAATGCACATTCTTTTGAAGCCGGATTGGGTATGAAGAGATCGGGTGTGTAGGTGTGTGTGCATGGGTAGTTTATTTGAGTATGGGTGGTTGCTACAACTTCCTCTCCTATCCTAGCCATTCATTCTATAACCATCCAATAAATTCTAGCCCTCCAATCTATTCTAAAATTAGTATAAATACCCGTATCTATTTATATTCTACACTAATAAACTATTGAAAGAAGAAATTATATAGGAGATATATATTAGTGTGAGTGTGAGTGTGAGTGTGTACCAGTGGAGGCCGTCCATTCATTCCCCCACACTTGGAGCTCTCGGTTTTGGCAAGGAAGCAAGGAGAAGGAGTTTTTGCATCGCAATCTAGGAGGAGAAGGCACTCTCTCACATTCTAGGGGACTCTAGGAGCTTTTAGTTGGCTTTTCTTCAAAGAGGTGGGTGTTTCTCATGACTTCTAAAGTAGAAATCATGCTAGGAATGAAATTGAATTGTTATTATAAAGCCACTAGTTGAAATGAAAAGCATACTGGCCTAATTAGAAGAGAATTGATAAATTAGTAAATGTGTGTTATTTTGATTACTAGATTTATTAATTATGAGTAAAAGTGAATGTTCTCATTGTTTCTAATGTTAGTATGCATGCTAAGTATGTTCTAAATGCAAACTATGTGGATTAACTAGTAAAAAGATTAGAACCATATTTGTTGATTAAAGTATTAAAGTAGAATGTTATGCTAGAGATGAATTGATGATAATTGTTAATTGTTGTAGTAGAATTTTCCATTGTTATATGTGCCATATGAGTATTAGAATAAATGAAAAGATTGTATTTGTGCAAACAAAAGATTGAATGTATTATGTGCAAATTAGTGGATAAAAATATGAGTTTTATTCATTAAGAAAGATGAATTTTTGTGTTCTAAAAACATCGTGAGAAAGAAAACAATTTTTGTAGTGATTTTTGTGGGAATCTATATTTAATTATGAAGAATTATGCTTTAGTTCTCGAATGTCGAAATTATGATCATGGAATACAAACTAGGGCTAAAATGCATGTTTTAAAGAGTTAAAATACTCATAAAAATACTGAGTTGCTGTAATTTTATGTGTGATATAATCCGGAAAGTTATGTTTCAAAAAGAGAAGAAAAAGAACTAAAAAATATTTTTTGAGAAATTGAAAAACCCAATAGCATAGTCGATCGATCACGTGGAAACAGTCGACTGGTCTGAGAAAATGAAAAATATATAGTTCGAATCTTTTACAGAACAGTCAACCGACTTCTGTAACAGTCGACTGCCCTGATTGTTTTATTTTTGAGTTTAAAGGTCATCGCAGAACAGCCGACTGGTCATATGTGACAGTCGACTTCTCTGATTACTTTATTTTCGAGCTTTAGAACCTCGCAGAATAGCCGACTGGCCATGATTAACAGTCGACTGCCCTGAAGTTCAAATAATATCTGTATTTTGTGAGAAAATCTTTATTACCTGTGGCCTTGTATAAGTGAGACCGTTTTTACAAGAATGAACTTATTTTAATTATTAACTTAAATTGTTTTCTCTTGAAGTTCGAATGGATTGTTTAAGAAGTTTAAAATGAGATTTTGGTAATGAGAAATTTGAAAAGTGTGAAGTGTGAACTAAGTGAAATTGTGAATTGTGGAATTAGCATGGATTAAAATAGAATCACGTGGGTTATAAACTAGCGATTGTTGCATGTTGCATTTTTATTGTTATGCATGATATTTTACTTGAGAAATTGAAATAGTTGACATGATGAGTTAGAAAGAGTACCATAAATATGAATACATGAATGTTATGAGTATGAAATGTGAATTGTGATTAATCATTAAAAGATCTTATGAGTATGACACTGTAATTATGAGTTGAAATTGAGAATTAGGGTATAGTCAAACCTTATACCGACAATGAAAGAATTGTGAAATGATATTTTGAAATGAGAAGACCAAAGTTGGGTCATGTGAATTAAATGAATAAGACTGGTATAGTGAGAGTGCTACATTCTAAGGGTTAATTTTATTCATGATTCAATTAAACTAAGGATTAGATACATAGTGAAGATGTGATGAAAGTAAGAGAAAAATATTGAGTATGAGGGCCATTGGATTGGCGGCGTGAGAGTATTCACAGGATGTCCCATGATGAGTCATGATAGGGCATGGATACTGCTCCAGAGTACTGTCCCGGTGGCGATACTCGTGGGGTGTTTGACGACTGTGGGTGCTGTCATGTCTATGGTAGGAGCTGAATTACCACAGTATGCATGCATGATGAGTCATGTATCAGTGCGTTGGGATTCCCTCCAGGGTGCCTAGACATGAGTTTGTAGGTCAGAAAATATCTAGGATACTTACCATAGTTACAGTAGTAGATTAAGTCATGACGAGGGATTGAACCCTACAAGATGAAGAACGGTTAAGGGCTTGCACTCGGACCTATTTAGTATGGGCTGCATAGACTCTGAACAAGTGCGCATTAGTGTCATATAATATAAATAATTGTATTCAGGACTAAGTGCACATCCATAACACGACATCAATAGGATAGTCCCTTTAGCTTTGATTGTGACAAGTTTGTGGTTTGTTAAGTAATGAGAATCGTTATACTATTTCCGGCATAGAGAGGATGGCCGTGTATAATATTTCGTCAGTTGAATGAACTGATGCGCCTACAGTTTTATATGCAGGGTAAAGATACTTGACACAATTGAAGTATACATGCTGCGCAAGACTATTTTAAATGTTGTTTCATATAATTTATTGTAATATTGCTTCCGCTGTGATAATGTATAAGTGTAATGTAATTCTGATAAAAGAAAAGTTTTTATTTCCTTGTAAAATTGTACGGAAGAAGTGTAAAGATCCTTTGGAACTCGAATTCAGTTGTATTTTGGAATTCGGGGTGTTACACATCATGTATATACAACTGTGCAAATTTTAGTTCACCCCTTCAACTGAAAGAAGAGAGCCTCTACGGTGATAATTTGATCAACTTATCTTGAAAGTATATAGACCCCTGCCATCCATGACCCGCAAGTCAATTTTTCCTCCCATCGATGTGAAGGAGAACAGTGAATATAAATTCTAACCAGATCCTTGAATTTTGACTGAGGTGTGTCATATTTTCCGTCAAGAAGCTCCATAATAAGCCGGGGTGATGTTGGCAAGAAAGGTAGAGTAACTAAACCTTCTTTACAACACATTTGAAAGCGTGGACGACTGATTGATGTTGTAGAAGAACGCTCTCCAATCCACATTTGAGCATGACAACTACTACACTCAACATCTTGCTTGCCTAAGTAGGAACTTCGCCCGATATTTGGTTTATACGTTCTCGTCGTACCTATTAAAAAGAATTTCAGTCATTTTATAATTCTATTGTAAAATTATTTAATAGTGTTAAACCATAAATAGATACCGAATATTCTTACTTCTTATGGGCTCTGCATCTTCACCTCTTTCAATTACAATTGCATGACCAATCTGATCGGAACATGTTGCATAACAAATTTTAGAAAGAATTGTAGAAGGGAGATAATTAATAATGTCTTGAATTGTAGGAGAGAGATATCATACTATTAATAGTTTAAGCATTACAGTACAGTATACTGAACTTACCATCATCATGTGTATCTTCATTTTGAATTGTTAGAGATGATGATCTTCCGTTTGATGGCTCGTCTACACACCAATCATTATTACTGCTCAAATCATCTGATAGCAAAGATAGTCTACCCACTATTGATGATTCACCAACACACCAAGCACTGTACGTCGCTGAATTTCTTTTATGTCTCTTATTTGCTGCATCACACACTGTTGACAAGTTTTCTTGATGGACGTTTCTAATTAACTCAGAGCGTTGATCTAAAGTGTTTAGGTTGAAGGTCACCCTCCTTTCAGATGTATGGGTAAGCAAATCATTTGCCATAGTAGTTCGCAAGCGTTTTTGTCTTAACTTTAGAATTCTTATCGAACGTGCAATTTTATGTCGATCTGAAGTCAACAGTGCCCTCATAGGACGATGTCTTTTTCGCTGCAATATTTCAAATCTTCGACGCCGTGCACATGCAAAAATTGCCTTATTAAGTTGGAAAGATGAAATATTATTTTTGTCTTGCATCCTACATTAGTAAGTGTAGTTTTGGACAATTATTTAAATATGAATAATAAATATGTAATCAAACACAATGTAGAAAAATATAATGAAACATTATATATTGAGATAAATAACTATAGGGATTAACTCAAAAGAAAGTATAATAGGAGAGATAGGAGATAAGAACACATATAACATACCTGATGTAATGAAAGAGTCTGATTTCCCTCAATATAATTGGAAATCTCCCACTATCTTTGAATGTTCACACCTACTGCTGAAAACAAAATCAACCATTTTACACTCAATAAAACACATGTAGAAAAATATAATGAAACATTACATATTGAGACAAATAACTATAGGGATTAACTCAAAAGAAAGTATAATAGGAGATAAGAACACATATAACATACCTGATGTAATGAAAGAGTCTGATTTCCCTCAGTATAATTGGAAATCTCCCACTATCTTTGAATGTTCACACCTACTGCTGAAAAACAAAATTAACCACTTTATACTCAATAAAATACTATATTTCACTAAAATTTACATATAATTCTATAAAGAAAAAAATTGTTCACTCTATTTATTAAATTTCTTAATGTTTATACTTATCATCAACATTCAGTGTGGACATGCATTCCAACTTATTTAATAATAATAATAATAATAATAATAATAATAATAATAACAAATAGAGAAATGAGGAATGGGGTATGCCTATTAGCTTAAGATATATAAAAATACAAATTGGAACCACTGAATTTTCTATAGGTTATTGATTGACTTATATGATTTTCTACTAAATCATCAAAAGAAAAAAAATTGATGGTTTGTCTATGCAATAATATACTATTTAAGACCAAAAAAATTTATAAAAAAATATTTTTTTCCTGCCGAAACACAGTTCATTTTTTTCTCTCCTTTGCTAATTTTTTATAATTTCATAGCTGCAGCAAACTAAAGAATTGCTATTTTTATTGTCATTTAACCATTTTTTAGCATACACTGTGGAAGCTCTTACATGTCCCCTTAAAAAATATGAATAAAATACTTATTATCATGTCATGTCCTGCGCAAAAAAATTAAACATATAAGCAAATATAGGCAAGAAAACAACTTGACGGTTAAGGTAAGAACGGAGAATAGGAAGAATGAAGGAAGCAACCACAATACAGGTATGACCTGGAATTCATGTTTGAGCACGATGGAATCAATAAGAAACCACCATAAAGAAATATCAAATTTCTATACTTTCACGCCTTACAAAGCTTTTGCTTCTTCTCATCAACAATAACAATTAATAACTAAATAATATAAAAGTTAAAATCCAATTAAATCCCAAGTTGCCAATAATCTTCAACCAAAAAAAAAAGAAAATAATAAAATAAAGAAATTCTAATCCCGCCGTCACCAAGGTGTGGAACTGTTGAGCCTTATAGAAAGATAGAAAAATCTTAAGTAAAAGGGAAGCTTACGATGGAGGGTAGAGACGGCGGGGTCGGGGCGGGATCGAAGACGGACGACGACGATGGAGGATAGAGACGGGCAGGATCGGGGCGGGGTGGATGGCGGGCGGTGGTAGGGACGGATGGGTGAGGAAATGTGGGTGGGTTTTGGGGTAGGGTGAGTTAGGGTTTGTAGGTTTTTGGGAGATGTGGAAGAGGAAAGATTTTTTTTGGTGTTTTTCTAATTAATTCTATTTTGGCAAATGGTGTGGGCTGCACGTGTCGGTTCCTACTTTTTCTCTCCTTGCTCTATTTCAAAATAGAGAAAGGAGAGATGGGGTAGGCCTATTAGCTTAAGATATATATAAATTCTTGGCTAAATTTTGTATATATGGTGATTTTATGTGTCTAGGACATTCCTACCAAATTTTATAGACTTTTGAGATCATTTGTTGTTTTTAATGAGTTTTATTGCCTGAATGGTTGATACTTCTATCAGTTCTGGAAGTTTTGCATGCTCCTCAGTTTTGGCTATTTTCTTCATCAAAATGATCTATTTTGAGGAAATTCCAACTAAGAAGTTAAATTAGACTTAATGGTCTTTCTAAATAATCCATGAACTTGAAATTTCATTGTGTATGTGATTTATGATGATTTTCCCAAGCTGCACTAGTTGCAGGTTGTATAGCTAAGCTCACTATTTCGGTTGAATGTATTTTTTCATCATGCTGGGGCTTTAGAATGGACTTAGAATAATATTTATCTAAACTTTTGAATCTTGTTTGATCATGTTTTAAGTTGGACTTGTTAGTATCTATTAAATTGAAGTGTGATTGGCTATATATTAGCTTGTAGATTGTCTAGGATAATGATTATCACCCTAAGACTATCAATCCGTTTGACCCTTGATAATTATTGCCCTTGTTACCTTGAGATGCTATGGATGAAGACAGTTTTCCTGCACTGGCAGATTGCAACCCATGGAGGGATTGATCGTGGGATGAGAGATGGGGTCGAGATCCGAGCAAGAGGGTGTTTGGCGATCGACGGAGGTCGAATCGCCAATATCGTTGGGTCAAGTTTGGGCCAAGTTGGGCCAACTCTTGAGCCTGGTCTGCGGGCCGTGTTGGTTTCCCCTAGGGCTTTCTGAAATTGGATAAGAACTAAGTCTATGAACTAGTGGTATTATCCTAAGACCAGAGCATGTCGTTGATTGATAGGGTAGGCACTAGTCGGGTGGTTGTACTTGCCTGTCAAGGGGACACGTGCGGCACTGTCTGACCTGTCTAGGGGCACAGACGACGTATTCTCGTCTATTTATTCTTAGGGTTTATGGGAATGGGATGCTGACATAAGTCGCAAGTCCTGTCTAAACTTATGGGATGAACCCTTAAGCTTATGTCTAAGTTCTAAGCTATTAGCACGAATGTGGAGCAAGTGTTTAACTTTTTGGCCCTTGGCGGGGTAGGAGTGGCCCTACGATTCACCTTATCTTCACGATAACTTTGGGTAGAGGCATAAGTGGAGAAGGACCATGATTTCAGTAGAGCTGCGGTGGAAGCTCAATAATCACCAGCCTGACCGAGAATGGAGAAAGATCATTATCCTGTCAGAGTGGAGAAGGACCATGATTTGAACGAATAGAGTGATCACTATCGTTCAGAGTGGAGGATGACCACAATCCGTTTGCAGTAGGGGGATAGACCACACTAATTGCAGACTCTACCAGTCACTAGATAAATGTCAGGAATAGGAAAGAGTACAAGAGTAGGATGCATCACGAGGAATCGAACCCTACAATTAGGAGAAAATGAACTCTTTCTGAAGTATGTAGTAGGGAATCATACATTTCCATTGAAGTTTTATTTGGAAAAGTATGTAGTATGGGATTCATAGGTTCCAATGGATTACATTAGAGTAAGTGCATTGCGTGTATTTGGCATTGTGCATTGACTCTAGGACATGGCATACATTGACACTTGCAATTGACTGTACATTTTTCTTTGCATCAAATATTGGTTGTTGAGTTTTGGAGAGTCGCTGGTTTTATCAGTATTGGGTCAGTTGCATTCAACTGACATGCCCATAGTGTGTTTAGTTGCAGGACTACTGGATCTTGGAAGAAAAAAACTCGAGCTATGTGGAGCGTCAAGTGGAGATTGTAAATTTTGTACAGTAAATTTATTTGATGAAATTTATGTGAATTCATAATGTAATTCTATGACGAACAAATTTGTACTTGTAATAACTTGGTGGCAATAAAAATTTTTAATTCCCTTTGATTTTTCTGTTTTTGGACTCATTTGAAGGAAAGATTCTAGCTTGAGTCTCAAGTTTCCTGTGTACAAAAACCAGGGCGCTACACACCAGTCGTAAGTGAGGGCGGTTGCCCATAGAGATTTTGTGCAATCGTTCCAAAGGGTGGGACAAATTTTATGGCGAAGAAAATTTTAGGGGCGCATACATGTTTGAATCTCACGTTGATTCAAGACCACTGTAAAGTTGGCGCTAAGCATGTATACAATTTGATTGTGAATGTTGTTAAGGTTGAGATAGGAATAACACCGCGGCCATTATTGAGATAGTTAGACTAAATTTTAATTATCAGATTTTGTATAGGAAAGCTTGGATTGCAAAACAAAAAGCTATTGAGTGGTTGTTCGGTTCCTTTGAAGAAGCATATAGTAAGTTGCCTTATCTACTATCTGCAATACAAACAGCAAATCCAGGAACCGCTGTCCATTGGGATAAGTATGAGTCCGGTCCCGATGAGAAAACATTTAAATGAGTATTTTAGGCATTTGGTGCTTCGATTAAAGGGTTCAAGTCTTGCAGACCTGTTATAAGTCTTGATGGAACACACTTGTATAGAAAATACAAGAGTTGTTTGTTAATTGCCATTTCACCGGACGCGAACGATAGCTTTTTTTTCCTTTTGCCTTTGGAATAATTGATGGAGAGAGTGTATATACTTGGATATGGTTTATGAGCTGCATTCATTTTTTATGTCACTTATAGGTTAGGGTTTTGTTTTATCTCCGATCGTCATGCAAGTAATTTGACCGCCATGGAAATGCAAAACAGAGCATAGAATGAACCAAATGCATAACATCATTATTGTATGCGACGTTTCGCAATGAATTTCTTCACAAAATTTGGTAGTAAAGCTATATGAAAAAGAATCAGTTCATTGACAAGAGTAATGCCAGAATATAGAGCGCACCTTTAAAAGCTAAAGGCTAGGCTTAACGAGACAAGCTTTCTGGCGACTAGCTTCTCCAGTGGGTTAAAATGATAGCATGTCAAAACCAACCCAAAAAATTCTATAGTAAACTCGCTGAGCAGGAAATTGTCAATGTGGAGGGGGCTATTTTGTTGAAAGAGAAACCAGTTGAGAAATAGGCTCTTTATGACAAAGGAGGTCATCGATATGTCATAATGACTATAAACCTATCAGAAGTTTTCAACTCAGTTTTAAAAGGTGTGCGTAGTTTACCTGTAACTGCAATTGTCGAAATGATATTTTATCGTCTCAATTCTTACTTTGTCACCCGTCGCCAATTATCCAAATGCTTATAAGTGAAGGAAAAATTTTCGTTCCAAGAGTTCAGGAGTTGATCGAATTCCGACGTGAGAGAACCAACTTGTATGAGGTCATAATGTTTCATCATCAACCTGTTGTTTTTTCAGTCAAAACAGGTATACGAAGAGTATGTGGGAATTCAAAAGGTGGGAACTTGCACAGCATTAATTTGGCAACTAAAACATGCACTTGTCAGAAATTTCAGCTGTATCATATTCCATGTTCCCATGTGTTGGCGGCTTGTGCATATCGTGCTATTGATTACAAACCGTATGTTGATACATTTTATTCTATTAGTGCCATAGCACAGACATGGGCTCCCACCTTTTATCCGACACTAGATCTGACATATTGGCCTGTTCCTAGTGGACCACGCCTCATAGCTAATACGAGTCTGCGACGTTCTAGGAAAGTGTGGCCGAAGACTACGAGAATTTGTAATGACATGGATGTAAGAGATGGGTCGAGCACTGGTACGGGGATGACTTGTTCCAAATGTGGTGGAAAGATCATAATATGCGCCGATGCCGAAAAACTCAAGCCAAACCTCACAAAGCCGTCAAACTATGTAAATTGGGCATTTATTTTAAACTCATGTTTTGAGCTGTTATGTTATGTATTATTTTGGTTATGAATTTTTTTTAATGTATTTATTTCGTTATCTAAGATATTATATGGTATAATGTATGTGTGTTTAAAGCCGAGTCATTATGTATACACGAAAATTTTGACACTGTTAAATTCTGTGGAAAATAAAATAAATAGAGTCGCTATCTTAGATGGCGAGCTTGGTTGTACTAGGAACGCTATCTGAGATAGCGACTGTGAGAATTGCAAGTTTCCAGAGACTTGAAAGTCTCTAAAAAATCTAAAACTCTCACAGTCGCTATCTCAGATAGCGAGCCTGTTTGTACTAGGGTCGCTATCTGAGATAGTGTGTAACACCCCAGACCTCACTCAAACAAATTCTAACAACTACCTACACATGTTGCCTCTCAAAAGGTGTCATGACTAGTTGGTGCCTCTTAATCATAGGCTTCCTAATATATACACACACAATCCTAACTCACCTTCCATGTGGTACTAAGTCACCACCACCTACCATGAATACCGTGGCCCCATAGTAATTAATTCATTCTTTCTATAAGCTCCATACACACACTACCAAATCTAACCATGAATTAATTACTAAGCCCACCATGAAGAACCACCATGAAAGCCCATCTCATATGGGGTATTACATAGCGGCTGTGAGAATTATCAGTTTCCATATACTTGAAAGTCTCTGGAAAATCTAAAACTCTCACATTCGCTATCTCAGATAGAGAGACTGGTTGTACTTGGGTCGTTATCTGAGATAGCGTCTGTGAGAATTGCCAGTTTCTGGAGACTTGAAAGTCTCTGGAAAATCCAAAACTCTCACAGTTGCTATCTCAGATAGCGAGCTTGGTTGTACTAGGATCGCTATCTGAGATAGCGACTACGAGAAATTGTAATTTTCCAGAGACTTTAAAGTCTCTGGAAACTTGCAATTCTAACACTCGCTATCTCACTATCACAGATATCGAGCATCTTCGAACCATGCTCGCTAGCTGAGATAGCGTGCCTATATATATTGACAACCCAGATTTTTCAACATTCTCAGATCTTCCTTGTATACATGTAATCCATAATCTGTCAAAACAACTCAGATCCCACATCTCATAATCTTTCACACAACTTAGAATCTCATAAATATAATCTCATAATCCCACATCTCGGATCATTAACTCAGATAGCGATCTCATAATTAAGAAACAAACTAACAAAAACACAAACTAAGACAAAATTAAGAGGCAAACTAAATACGACAAACTAAGACAAAACAAAACACAACTTAAAATGAAAATCAAGTTAATCCCTAGGAGCAATCCTAGGAAAACCAAACCTGGAGAAAAAAAAGGAAAAAAATCAAACAAACACAGAAAAAATAACTAAAACTTATACAAAGCCAAATTTATACAATCAACATAACCTATCAAACTAAATAACACTTATACATCAAATGTAGGTGTTCATGGAATGGGGGTGAACAAGTATGGGATCTCCTCATTAGTTTAGAACGCCTTGGAGTTGCTTGAGTAAGTCCTGAAAGAGGAATGTCATCATCATCATCTTATTCTAGCTCATTGACTTACTCCTTGTCTCCTCGTTCTTCTAATACTCTCTGACGATACGGAGATCTTTTTGCCGTTGTCTTTCGTTGACCCGTTCGGTGCACCAGAGCCGACAATATAGCATTCAATCTATTTCCTTCGCCAACAAGGTCTGCTTGTGTTCGTCACAAACTCACCATTTTCTGTGCAAACTTCTTCACTAGTTCGGAAACATTGCTCTTTAACACCTTAGGGCACTCTTTTGCCTGAATCCATGTTTGGGCCATCTACACTCAAACAAATAACATGTATTAAAGGCATAACGTATAATGTCTATGTATATGTGTAATGTAAAATGAATAGATACAAAATAAAACTTACGAGATTCTGAATCAATGTTTCCTTCGGTTGAAACAATGGTAAATGAATGGAATGGTCATCAGCTGGATCAACGGCTCATCTCCGAGTTGGTACTTACACCCTCATAGGCATTTGAGATGTACTAGATATATAAAGCTGGGTCATTCTCCGATACCACATCATATACGGTTCATGTAAATCGACATAGAATGAGGGTATAAACAATCATGTGATCAAAACGATGATTGTTCCATATATCGACGTGCGTATGTAAACAAGCGGCCCAGTCTTGACCCGGCTGTCGACCCATACCGGTAACACCATGCAAATCGGTATTAAATGATTGTGTGTACGAAATATTTTTACGGAGGCCAAATTGTCGAAGTACTCTATTGACAAAATAGGTTTCCATTGTCCCGAAGTTGACAAGAGATGCTCTTATCAACCATAGCTCACGAGTCACCGTGCACACATGTGGCAATCTCGCTAAATGCTCCTCCGTATAAGGCTCCCACTTGACATAGTCAATGTATCAAACTCATCCCTTTAGTATGTCAAGCAGTAATTTGGGTTAGCCTTCCATGTTAGAGATCCAGACAAGTATACACCTTGTGGTGGTTTCTTGTGAGGGTCACCGGGAACATGCAACCACTTTGATGATTACCTATTAATTACGGGTCTCCTAATATGTATGTGTTCCCAACTCCCTACCTGTAGTAACAACATCGGTCCATTCATCTGACTCGCACCAAGAGCGCAGTTGCACAAACTTCGATATAATGTAGCCAATGCTGCACTATCCTAATTGTACTCTCCAATGTGTAACATCCCAGAAAAATAATAATTAAAATTTTCATATTTTTGCACATGCAATGCACGTGAGAGTTTTTATGCAAGTTTCTAAATTTTCGAAAAAGGTAGTATAAATGTTTCTTCTCATTTTAAATTACCACACCTTGTATTATATTATATTTTTTTAAAAGCTCATGGGCCTAAAAATATTTTTAACCCATTAAAGAAATTAATTTTTATTAATGAGCCCATTTGCAATTAAAAAAAATGAAAAAAATGTGGCGTACACAAGCACGTGCATGTGCACACGTGTATTGTGCACACTTAAAGGCTTGCGATGTGAACGTTGAGGCTTTGATCGGGTTTTTGGTGAATGGGGTAGTGGATTGAAATAGTGGGGGTAGTTTTATTACCACTTAATGAGTTTTTATAAATATTCCTAAGCCTAATGTACACTTAACTTTCTCTAATCAAAATTAAATCCAAAAACAAAGTGAAGAACCAGAGAAAGGCTTCGGGTTTGTGTGCAGTGCTTACTGTTTGTTTTCAGTGGCTTGTTGTGTGCTTGCTTTTGGCTTTGGAGAAGGGATTTTGCTATTTAAAGGTGGTTGTTTCTTTATACTCTCTAAATTGTAGATTAAATACATGTGTAGGTGTTTAAAAGTACAATTGTAGATGCAAAATTGCTTATTTATTCTCAGTTTTTATGTGATTGCATGTGATAGGAGAAATTCAATAATTCTGAAAGAAATGCATGTTGATGAAGTAGATTTTACGAAATTAAAATTTAGAAGTTGTGCAAGTTAACATATGAGATGCTTTAATGTGATTAGTTTAGAGTGAGTAGAAATTTTTATAAACAATTCGTGAAAAGAATCATTTTGTGCATAAATTGAATTGATTCGGAAATTTTAGGGGAAAATTCCTTATCTTGTTAATTTCTATTGAAAAGAGGAAAGAAATATATAAATGTGATGTAGAATAATATTTTATTTCAGATGATGTTTGAGACATTCTCAATTCGTGAGAAACTTTTAATTGTGTAGAATTATTTTTATTGCATGACAACTCAGTATGAATTGACCACTGGATAATTAGAATGTGTAGTATGATCAAATAAATCTAATGTGATGAATTGTAGGAGTTGAATATTAATGTTTTAAAGAATGAAATAGGCAGAGACTACTTAATGTTTTTAACCCCATAGAGGTTGTGATCTGAGCTACGGCTCAGTGTGTTGGCGCTTTGTCACCTCGCTGGTTGCGCGGGTTTGAGTGGGGGTGTGCTCTGTTGTTATTCCAATTTTTTTTAAAAAAAGGCTACATGAGAGTGTTGGAGTATTTAATAAACACATAACCTTATATTACTAAGTATTGGTTTGGCCTAGTGGCTGGGCGTTGGGTTTGCTGTCTGCTGGCGCTGGTTCGAGCCAAGGCAGAGGTAATTGAGTTTTCAAAACACATTTTTTGGAATTTGGAGTATTTTTTTAAATGGAAAAATTCATGAAAAATTCCTAAAAAATTATTAGAATAATTTGGTGTTATTTTACACTATTCTAAAGATAATTTTAGAATCAAAAGGGTACATTTTGCTTAATTGTAAAAGTTGGAGTTAAATTTTTAAAATGTGTATGATTGAAGATATTAAAAGTTGATTTTTAAACGAAAGTAAAGTAAAGTTGGAAATTTAAAATAAAGAAGCAAGTTTTGATTGAACTATAAATTAATGTGAAAAGAGTTATGAATATTTGAAAGAGATTAATTTTGAAGAATCGAGTTTTGAGAAAATTTTTGGAAGTGATTGGTTGATTGATTAATAAAAAGTTACTTATAAGAAATTCGATTTGGAAATTATTATGAAATGAGTTGTGAAAGTTGAATACTTCATGAATAAAGAAAATTGATGATTGAAAGTTAAAATATTTATGTTGAGGTTGGTTATAACCTATTTTGATCTCTAGAGTGAGATAGTTGTTGAAATCTAGGCTAGGCGAGACTCTTGGTAACCGGCATTTGTGATTAATGATAATTTGAGAACTAACCAGTGTGGGTTAAGTGTCTCCTGAGAAGTAGCCAGTTTGGGCTTTTTTTCACTTGTGTTGATTTAAGTCCGGTAGGGTAAGCTAACTCTAGGTTATGATGATTTTCTTTAAAACTAAAACTTAAGCAAAGGCACTAAGGGGAGATGTGATGAAGTATGGACAAACATGAGTATGAGGACCTAGATAGTATGGTGGGAGGTGTCTCCAGAATTACCGGGGTTGAGGCTCACGGTGGGGGATATTACTCCAGAATTATTGGATCAAGGCGATGCTCGTGGGGTGTTTGTGTGATGAGATACCGATGACAGTGCGGTGTGGGTATTCGCCTCCAGAATTACTGGGTGTAAGGCAGTGTGTCCAAAATCACTTGAAGTGGGAGTGCGATACCCAAGAATTATCGAGGTCATAGCTCGTGGTATGTGTATTCGTCGCTAGAATTACTGGGTGTGAGGCAGTGTGTCCAAAATCAGTTAAAGTGGGAGTACGATACTCAAGAATTATCGGGGTGGTACTAGATACTCACAGAATATCTAAAACATACATTAGTCACCGTAGTAGAATTCATAGCGAAGGATTAAACCCTATATTGAGGAGTACGATAAGGGCTTGCCCTTAGAACTATGTAGAATGGGACGCATAGAATCCGAACAAGTATGCATTAGTGCATCGTAGTGTAAATCTGCATTAGGCATCTAAGGCATATCATACACTGACATGTTTATCATAGTCACTTTTACACTTTGTTTTACATTCAAGTTTGTGTTGTGGATGCTACAGTATAAAGAACCGTTATATTACAGCATAGTGAGGATCGTCGTTTTATAATATTGTGTCAGTTGTAAGCAATTGACGTGCCCACATTTTTCAGTGTAGGGCTTGGATTGACAAAAAGAACACAAAGATGAATTGGTGTTGAAGATTGCTTTCAGATTTTAGTTGCTTTTGTCCAAGTTGTATTTGTCATGTTGTAATTATTTATTTCTGCAACGTTAATGAAAAAGAACAGTGTTGTATGAAAAAGTTTTAAATTCCTTGTAAAATTGTATGAATTTGAAGTAAAAGATCCTGTTGTGCTACGAATTACCGTGTTTGGTAATTTGGGGTGTTACACAATGGTTCCAAGATCTGCGATTAGGGGTAAGTTCATTAGGGGAACGAAAATACCGGTGGAGTTCGGGAACACTACACCTCCAAAAAATGATATAATATACGACCTGTAATAGCACTGGACTTGGTAGTCGTTTGAATCTTCTTTCAACTTATCGATGAAAGTATCCTTCAATCATTTCATCTGAAGAGACTTCCTGACAATAGCCCTAGGATCTGGCTCAACCCCAAGATATTCTGCAATAAAAAATTATGGATCGAAGTCCATCGTTCCAGTTACGGCATGTCCATTGATGGGAAGACCTGTGATTACTGCAACATCCTATAGTGTGACAGACATCTCCCATACCGGCAAGTAAAAATTGTGCGTTTGAGTACACCAACGTTCGAGAAAGGCGGTTAGAAGAGAACGCTCGACCTTAATTGAACACATTAAAGCGATGTCGTACAACTCGCAATCATTGGCAAAGTGGCATGCCCCCGAAAAGTACACTCCTTTGATTGTCCGTTCCACATGTCGTTTGAATGATGTTGCCCTTGCAAGTTCAAGAGCCTTGGGTAGAGAGGAATGGGACTCACCGGCGGAACATAAGATGATGAAGAAGGGCGCGGATAATTTCGCAAAGAAGACGGGTCCGGCTGATTTGACGAAGACAAAGGGACCGGCTGATTTGGCGAAGAGGATGGACCCGTACACAACAAATAATAATAAACATCAATTACACAATGAATTATTTTATTAAAGCAAAATCAAATTAATCGAATAAAGACAGTCATCTTGCATTTGTGTGTCTTTGTCCACCCCCGCGACCACTAATTGGGGGTCGTCCATAAAAAGTTCGTGCCCCCTGCGGCCTTGGTTACTTGGGGGTCTACTACTCGTTCCTTTTTCATGAATATTTTGCGTTCGTGCCATATCTACTAGCGATGAAAATTCTTCAGTTTTATATGTATTTTCGTATAGTAGAATTGCATACTCTAAAAACAAACAATTTAACACCAATAAAATACACACATATAAATGAAGAATTCAACAATAATATGGAAAAATATCTAATAATCATATTCATATAAAAAACTCTCAACATGCTAGTTTAAAGTTAAATTACATGTCGATAATCCTATTTATATCAAAATTAAATTATATCTCAAAGTAGTATTTCAGTTTTAACTAAATATACAGAAATAAATTCCAAATTTATCGATTAACTAATCATCCCACAGATCATGGGCTCTTAACATTACGTTCAATTTAACGCACAATCAAAATTAACCCAAAATCAAATTGTAAAAGTATGAAGACTTACCGTACGATAGATGGGTGCTTTAGGAGGTAGAGAATAAGGACGAGATGAATGCAGCCGTTTTCGCCCCAATTCTCTTTACCCTTCCCGAAATCAAAAAAATTCGGGATCTTGGATGATGGGTTTAGGGTTTTGAGAGTGGGAGTATAGAGGGTTGTGAGTGATGAAGTGGATCTCAATAGATTTTGGACGAATTTTGTTGGTGAAATGACGAATTTGAGAAACTAGGGTTTTGGGTTTCTTTCAAATTTGGGAGAGAGAATGAAAAGAGAGAAGTGAATAGAGAACTCAAAATAACGAGTCTTGTCTTTAAAAAACTCTCCAATCGACACTCGCTATCTCAGATAGCTAGTGTGGTACAAACACATTCGCTATCTGGGATAGCGAGACTAAACTTGGTGTTTTGTTCAAGTTTTTTGTTTAAGTGGTGGATAAACACCTCAACATACACTAGCTTTCTCAGATAGCGATGATAGCGACTCTAAACTTTCTTCAAGTTTTATACACTCGCTATCTGAGATAGCGATTGAGTGTGGTAAAAACACAATCGCTATGTGTGATAGCGAGTCCAAATTTGATATTTTCTTCAAGTTTTTCTTCAAGTGATGGAGAAACACCTCAACATACATAGGGCTATGGTATTTTAACCAAACTCGCTATCTGTGGATTATTTTGGTAATTAGTTTTGAAAGTGTGTCAGTTTGGTAAATACTTTCAAAAGGTGGGTCATTTTGGTAAAAATATTCGAGTTCGGAGGTTAATGGACTAGCTTGTGTTAGCTGTGTTAGGAACAACTCCCGCAAAATTAGTAGGACATCTAACAGGACCCTTGCATAGGAATGACCGTAAATAGTGGCCACGTCACAGGCAAAATTCTAATATTGTTCATTAATTACAGCAGATCAGACGGCTAAAATCGTTGGAAGCCTATAGAGTAATAATTTGTACAAATTTTTTTTAATCTGATCGAACTTCTCATCAGGAGGAGAGATGAAGAGATTATTTGAGGGCAAGAAGGAGGGACTGTATATAACTTGTACAAGGCATGACAATCCAAACCTAGGCCAAAAAAAGGAGTACAATTGATTGTTAGTTTGAGTTCCTTTCCCCTTTTTTTTTCTCCGATGATCACTTCTCGAATGAGGATGGAAGGAGTTTACCTCTGCCTTCTTCTTTCCGATTGATAAACTAAAATGAAATCCAGTTGATTACGCGCGCATGAAGTGTTAATTAAAACGTCCGCATCCTTCCCCTTGAGTCTGCATGCAATTTTTTTGTTTGGAGGAATGGGAAAAAAAAAAAAAAAAAAAAGTGAAAAGTCAGCTAATGAAATCAACCTTTGAGATCCAGCCTTTTAAGTCAAGCTTGTTGTCTCTAGGGAAAGATGTCCTCCAAAAAAAGGGGTGCCCTTCGCAGACTAAAATCACTTGCTCTAATTCTTTTAAAAAACATAGATGTAAACTATTGGAGAGTCTATTTCATATGATGCAACCATTTTTGCACTAAGATATGAATGTATTATATTCAATTTGATTCTCAACTCGGAGAGACATCTTAGTTTGAAAGTCTGCATACGCTCCAGCAATTGAGACATTGCAAATCAAAATATATAAAAAACGCAAAATGGATCAAGTACCAACCACCAACTCGAACTATTGTCAATTAAGCAACTCATTTTATTCATATCAAAGCAAGCTTCAAACCAAACAAGCAGTCTCCTCATGATAAAATTTCACAAATCACTTTAAACCCTTAAACTAAAACCACAAGCAAATAAACCTAAAAAGAGCACAAAATAATAGACAAATAACCCAAACGGGCCAAGAACCTCAGCCCATTAAAAACCCTTAAGCTCAACCAAATCAGATGGCAAGCACAAGCCCAGGAAGCGACTTCCCAGCCCGATCAGGCAGCCTGCTCTGCCAAACGGGCCCACACAGGGCCGCCGGTTTCCCGCCCAAAACCGTAACGGTAACGGAGGTGTTAAAATACTCCCTCACCTGCGTAATTATCCCGTCCGAGTTAACCGTCCAAGCGTGCACCCAAAAGAGCGACCGGGCCCTGTTGGCCCCTTCAACAACAACAGTATGCCCAAAGGCCTCGACGGAGATCGGCACGAACTCGAAAGACTCCTGCTCACCCGTGAGGAGGCGCATCATGTGCTGACGTGTCGGTGGGCCATGGAACCACCACTCGATGTGTGGGGCCAGCAGCTGGTGAACTTGGGCGACGTCGCGGGTGTTCAGGGCGTCGTACAGGGCCCGGACAGCCCGTTTGTTGCGTTTGAGTTCGGGTTTGGGGTTGGGTTGGATAGTAGATTCATCCAGGATTTCGGGTCGGGTTTGGGTGGAGCTAGCCAGTTCGGGGATGGGAATGGGCAATGGAAGATTGGAGTTTTTGTTTTTTTTGGAGGAAGAGGGGGAAAGTGGAGGAGAAGAAGTGGATGGGATGTAGGTATTTATAAGTGGGATCGATGGAGGGAAGGCGGGTACGAGTGACTCAATGTATCTAGAATTAAATTTTTTGCGGTACTAGGCCACTTTTTGAAACTATTTGCAATTTTAGATCAGTTCACAAACTATTAGCACTTTTGGTTAGCCAATATCACATCAGCAGCGACTGCTATTTGAAATAGCGGTCTCTTCATAGCGATCTCCCACACATGTCAGCTTATAGAGAGGATATTGTATAATAGACACGACTTGATTTAACTGAGATCACTATTGTCAATAGCGGTCTCGTATAACCATGGTCGTTATTCTCAATAGAGACCACATGTTGACCCAATCGTTTTTACTCCTACCTGAGGTCGCTATTAGGAATAGCGACCTTAGTTAGACGATGCTGCTATTGACAGTAGCGACCTTAGTTACACCAAGTGGTATGCAATTATACAATACCCTCTATAATCTGCCAAGTGTGAGATTACAATGTGTTGGTAGCTATGAAGATGTCACTATTCCCAATAGCGGCCGATACTGACGTGACACTGGCTAGCTAAAAATGCTAATAGTTTGGGAAGTGGTCCAAAATTGCAAATATTTTCAAAAAGTGGCATAGTACCACAAAACCACAAAAAATTCTCTAGAATTGCAGTCTGAATGTGGGACGCAACGAAAAGATAAATGGTTGGAAGGCTTATTATGGGCATGGTTTGAATGCATTTAAAGCTATTGCAGAAAAAAATTTCCAGAAAAAACACAAATTTTTTGCAGCCATTTTTTGAAAATATATATATTTTTTTGGGGGGTGTCTCGTCCACTTCCCAAAAATAATTAGCTGACCTAGTTTTGAACATGTCAGCATAAACCGTTATTGAAAATAACGGCATAGATTAATTATATGTCGTTGTTTTCAATAACAACATCATTTTACACCTTTTTTTAGCATGCCATTATTTGAAGTAATGACATCAGTATATTTCTCATACAAGTGTGAATCTTATGAATTTGAAAAAATTCTAAGTGTGGAAACAACTTATAAATAATGTCGTTATCTCCAAAAAGAGCATTCGAATGACTGGTGCCGTTATTGGAGATAACGACATCAGTTATATATAAATGAACTGTTGCATTTGTTTAGAACAGCGGCAACAGTTCATTTTATTATAATTGATGTCGTTATCTCCAATAACGGCATTAGTAATTCGAATGCCCTTTTGGGGATAACGACATTATTTATAAGTTTTTTCCATACTTAGAATTTTTTCAAAGTCAGAAGATTTACACTTGTATAAGAAATATACTGATGTCGTTACTCCAAATAACGGCATGTTAAAAAAAATGTAATATGATGCCGTTATTGAAAACAACGGCATATAAATAACTTATATCGTTATTTCCAATAACAATTTATGCTAACATGTCCAAAACTAAGTCAAATTGCTAATTCTTTTCAGAAGTGGGTCAGATCCCAAATATTTTCAAAAAATGGGTCAGTACAGCAAATCTTTCAAAAAAAACACGAAAATTTTGCCGTAGTACTATCCCACTTTTTGAAAATATTTAGCGCTTTACCCCACTTCCCAAAACAATTAGCGATATACCCTTGTTTAGGACACGTCAGCAAGAAACGTTATTGGGAAAAACGGCATAGGCTATTTCGAGCCGTTCTTTCCAATAACGGCATCTGTTTGAAAAAAAGTGTCATGCCGTTATTTGGAATAACGGCATAAGTTGTTTTGTTTTTCGACAGCTTGTAGTCTCTACGTAGAGAAAAAATTGCAAGTACGAAAACCTTATAACAGATGCCGTTATTTCAAATAATGGCATTCTCAATACTGATACCGTTATTTGGAATAACGGCATCGGTTATAAATTATTTTTTTTTAAACTTTTTATTCATTCTCTCTGTTTCCAAACAACGGCAAGAGTTCATATTTATATATAACTGATGCCGTTATCTTCAATAACGACATCAGTCATTCGAATGTCGTTATTCAGGATAACATCATTATTTATACTTTTTTTTCACACTTAGAACTTTTTAAAGTTAGAAAATTCACACCTGTAAGAGAAATATACTGATGCCGTTATTCCAAATAACGGCATGAAAAAAAATGTAAAATAGATGTCGTTATTGAAAATAACGGCACGTAAATAAGCTATGTCGTTATTTTCAATAACGGTTTATACTGATGTGTCTTATATAAGGGCAAATCGCTAATTGTTTTGGAAAGTAGGGTAGAGCGCTAAATATTTTCAAAAAGTGGGGCAGCAGGGCAAAATTTTCAAAAAACACTGTAGTAGTACTTTGGTTGGTTGAAAATACTATGGTTCACGAATATTTAATTATTTTCTTTCCCTCAGTCGCTCTCTCTTCTCCACTTTCTATCGGCATTAGACATAGAAGCAAAAATGTATTTAAACACAAATTTCTCTTCTTCCCACTGATGTGGCCATGTGGGACTATAGTCTAGGTAGATAAAACTGGGTAGCTGTTTTGCAAAGGAGCTCGGGTTTTTTATGGGTTTTTTTTTGGGTTTTTTTTTGGGTTTAATTCATTAAATTAAGATAGTTAATTACTGGGTTTTCCCAGTTTTTTTATTTGTTTTGGTTTTTATTGATCTTTTTAGTTTAATTTAATTAATTAAGATAATTTAATAATATAATTAGTTTTTTTTTTTTTTTGGGGGGGGGAGGGGGGGGGGGGGGGGGATTTTAATTTAACATTAAAAGTAAGATTTAATTAAGCCTTAATTAAAATTAGGGGGTAAACCATAATTCCTTGGATTAATTTTAAGTCAAACAAAAAAGTCAATAATTTCTAAAATAATTTTCGATACAGTATTATTACAAATCAAACAAAACTAATATTCAATTCCAGCTACAGTAAATCTATATTCAATCAAAACTATTTCAAGAAATTAAATTCATCAATTTGCTTTCGCTACAGTGCTCCTTGCTCTCTTGATTTCTTTCATATCTAATCAAACTACCCCTAAGTGTTGGACTTAAATTATATAAACTAAACTAGTAATTTACACGTAAATTTTTTTTTTTTGACTGGAAAAAGGTAGGACAGTCCTACCTCAAGATAATATATATATATATATATATATATATATATATATATATATATATATATATATATAAGCAAAAGTATAAATACAAAGGCTGCTAGAGGGAGATGCTCAGGATATGAGAGGAGTTGAGTATAAATACAAAGGCTGCTAGAGGGAGATGCTCAGGATATGAGAGGAGTTGAGTTCGAGATGGCATGGCAGTGGACCGTAGAGAAGGCAGCGGACGTCTGTTGTACACCTCTACTAGGGCCACCATCATGATCTCATCCCCCTTCCCCTCCCTTACAATCATCTGAGTCATTCAAATCCCCGAGCTTTCTCAGATAGTGATGATCTGAGAAAGCTCATTCAAATCCCCTTCCCCTCCCTTACAATCATCTGGGTTTGGGTGGAGCTAGCCAGTTCGGGGATGGTAATGGGCAATGGAAGATTGGAGCTAGCCAGTTCGGGGATGGGAATGGGCAATGGAAGATTGGAGTTTTTTTTTTTTTGGAGGAAGAGGGGGAAAGTGGAGGAGAAGAAGTGGATGGGATGTAGGTATTTATAAGTGGGATCGATGGAGGGAAGGCGGGTATGAGTGACTCAATGTATCTAGAATTGAATTTTTTGCGGTACTAGGCCACTTTTTAAAACTATTTGCAATTTTAGATCAGTTCACAAACTATTAGCACTTTTGGCTAACCAGTGTCACGTCAGCAACGACCACCATTTGAAATAGCGGCCTCTTCATAGCGATCTCCCACACTTGTCAGCTTATAGAGAGAATATTGTATAATGGACACGACTTGATTTAACTGAGATCGCTATTGTCAATAGCGGTCTCGTATAACCAAGGTCGCTATTCTCAATAGCAACCACATGTTGACCCAATCGTTTTTAGTCCCACCTGAGGTCTCTATTGGGAATAGCGACCTTAGTTAGACGATGCTGCTATTGACAGTAGCGACCTCAGTTACACCAAGTGGTTTGCAATTATACAATATCCTCTATAATCTGCCAAGTGTGAGATTACAATGTGTTGGTAGCTATGAAGATGTCACTATTCTCAATAGCGGCCGATACTGACGTGGCACTGACTAGCTAAAAATGTTAATAGTTTGGGAAGTGACCCAAAATCGCAAATAGTTTCAAAAAGTGGCATAGTACCACAAAACCACAAAAAATTCTCTAGAATTGCAGTCTGAATGTGGGACGTAACGAAAAGATAAATGATTGGAAGGCTTATTAGAGCATCCACAGCCGTTTGCTTATTTGCCATTTTTTCATTTTTTTTTACTGTTGCTCACACAGTCGTTTGCTATTTTGCCATTTTTTGGCAAAATCGCTACAGTAGAAAGGGGCGAATAGCATTCGATATAGCAAAATGCATATTATAGCAGTCTGGATTATTTAATTATTATTTTAATTGATCGGACGAAACATCATGTTTGATGTTTCGTCCGAAGTAAAAAAAAAAAAAACAAATAAAATAACCTTTAAACGTGGGAATGAACATGATGTTTCGTCCCAATTTGAGACGAAACATCATGCTTCGTCCCAATCCAATTTTAAAAAAAATTTGTAAATTTTAAATTTTTTTTGCAATCATCTAAATTGATTTTGCAAATTTTTAAATTGTTTTTGCAAAAAAAATTTACAATTTGTTTAAAAAATTCTTTTTGCAATTTTTTTTTACAAAAAAAAACCTCCGGAACCGGACGAAGCACCATGCTTCGTCCAGCTACAGTGAATTTTTTGGAAATTTTTGTAATTTTTTTAATTGTTTTTGCAAATTTTAAAATTTATTTTGCAAATTTTTGAATTGTTTTTGCAAATATTATTTACAAACTATTTTTAAAATTTGTTTTTGCAAATTTTTTTTGCAAAAAAATACTTCCTATTTTCCCCCTTTTTGGGACGAAACATCATGTTTCGTCCCGTAATTTTTTTTAGTTACAGACGAAACATCATGTTTCGTCTGTTTTTTTTTAACGAACTTATGCATTTTTTTGCCATTCGACGACTGCAACGTTTCGTCGAATTGGATGGGCAAAAAATGCATTTTGCCATTTTTCACATTCAACGACTGTGGATGCTCTTATGGGCATGGTTTGAATGCATTTAAAGCTATTGCAGAAAAAAAATTTCCAGAAAAAAACACAAATTTTTTGTACCCATTTTTTGAAAATATATATATATATTTTTTTTTGGGGGGGGGGGGGGTGTCTGATCCACTTCCGAAAAATAATTATCTGACCTAGTTTTGAATATGTCAGCCATAAACCGTTATTGAAAATAACGGCATATGTTATTTATATGTCGTTGTTTCCAATAACAACATCATTTTACACTTTTTTTAGCATGCCACTATTTGAAGTAATGACATCAGTATATTTCTCATACAAGTGTGAATCTTATGAATTTGAAAAAGTTCTAAGTGTGGAAAAAACTTATAAATAATGTCGTTATCCCTAAGAACAGCATTCGAATGACTGGTGCTGTTATTGGAGATAACGACATCAGTTATATATAAATGAACTGTTGCATTTGTTTAGAACAGCGGTAACAGTTCATTTTATTATAATTGATGTCGTTATCTCCAATAACGGCATTAGTAATTCGAATGCCATTTTTGGGGGATAACGACATTATTTATAAGTTTTTTCCATACTTAGAATTTTTTCAAAGTCAGAAGATTTACACTTGTAAGAAATATACTAATGTCGTTACTCCAAATAACGGCATGTTAAAAAAAATATAATATGATG